>OX453319.1:4343842-5575247 GCA_949710035.1 Crambus lathoniellus
GCTAAATCAAGATATTTGTTTTCTTTATCTTTTTCAGCTTTCACAAGGTTGTCGTCATGGGGAACAGTGACATCAACAATTATTGCGCGGCGTTCGTGTCGATCTATCAATACAATATCAGGCTTATTAGCTACAATAGTCCTGTCTGTAATGATAGATCGATCCCAATACAATGTGGCATGGCTATTTTCAAGGACCTGTTCTGGTGCATACCTGTAGTACGGCACCTCGGATGCCACAAGACTATGTTTCAGAGCAAGTTGTTGGTGTATTATCCTGGCCACTTGGTTATGTCTATGCAAATACTCGCCGTTTGCGAGACGAGAACAACCGGAAATTATATGCCTAAGGGATTCACCAGGACGATGGCACGCTCGGCAAATATCCACTGTGCCATCCCTTAGGATATACTTTCGGTAGTTATTCGTCATCACAACCTCATCCATAATTGCACAGACAAAACCTTCGGTTTCACCAAAAAGATCACCGAAACGGAGCCAGGATACTGAGGCTAATAAATCTACGTCGGGCCCATGGAGAGCCCGGTAGAATCTGCCATGTAACTCCTTGCTTTGCCACACAGCGCTGCGGTCGGACGTACTAAGTACTACAGGTTTGCGCCAGTTTTCTTTTGCTAAAAATAGAGGAGTCAGTCCATTGTCAACAGCAACTACATCTCTATGAGACCCCATATCGACTTGGAGAAAATACTCCCTAAGATTGCATATCTCGCGGTTATGCAATGTCTTAGCATTTAAGAAGCCACGACCACCGCACTTCCGCGGGATATACAATCTCATGGTCGATGAACGTGGGTGATGCATGCGATGTGCTGTTAGCAATGTACGAACTTTTCTATCCAGGGCATCCAGTTCAGTTTGAGTCCATTTAAGTATGCCAAAGGAATACATCAGTACCGGCATGACCCATCCATTGTATGCGCGAACCTTGTTTCCGCCAGACAAAAGACTTTTAAGGACTTTTGAGAGGCGCCCCAAGAAACGCTCACGCAACGACTGTTTCATGTCAGCATCGTTGATGCCTAATGCCTGTGACATACCTAAATATTTATAGGTTTCGTTAACGGAGAGAGATCTAACATTAATAGAATCCGAGAGTTGTATACCCGTGGATTCCATTATCTGACCACGCTTTACATGCATGACTGCACATTTGTCCACACCAAATTCCATTTTAATGGCATTACTGAAAGCTTCAGTAACCTTCAGTAGCGCTGTCAAATGAGAACTGCTATGGGCAAATAGTTTCAGGTCATCCATGTACAGCAGGTGTGATATTACTTGACCATTTCTCCGTAAACGAAAGCCTAACCCTGAACTCTCGAGAAGTGTACTCAGAGGGTTCAAGGCCAGACAGAACCACAATGGACTCAGACCGTCACCCTGGAAGATACCTCGCTCTATTTTTATAGGGTCGCCCTGACCTAGAACCCGTCGAGATCCTGGATAGAAAAGGACCGTTCTCCATTTTCGCATGCACGATATCAAGAAAGTGCGTAGAGTTGTATTTATTTTATACAACTCCAGCACCCTCATGAGCCACGAATGCGGCACGGAATCATAGGCCTTCTTATAATCTATCCAGGAAGTCGAAAGGTTCTTTCGGTTTCGACGAACCTGTTGGTTAATAGCCATGTCAGTGAGGAGTAGCTCCTTAGTACCACGGGCCCCATTCCTACATCCATTTTGAGAGGCGAACATAATAGAATTTTGATCAATGTGTTTATTAATCTTCGACCTCAAAATGGACGTAAGAATTTTATAAATTGTTGGTAGACAGGTGATAGGTCTATAGTTTTTGGGGTCCGCAGTACTACCAGATTTATGGAGCAGATGGGTTATGCCTGTTGTCATAAATTCTGGAAGCGATTGAGATAATAAAGCACTTTGAAATTGAGATGCTAAGCAAACGTGCGAGCTAGGTAACCATTTATACCAGAAATTGTGCAGTCCGTCCGGGCCTGGAGATTTCCAGTTGGGTAAGGAACGAACTGCACAAACTACGTCTTGGTAGTCAATGGCTACTTCATTCATATCAGGTATAAGCTCACACGAACGCTCAACATCCTCCATCCACGCGCCTTCAGAGTGAGTGACAGGCACGGACCAGATGTTGTGCCAGAAAGAAATCATGGCATCATCATCCGGCCGATGCATATCAGTATCACTCTGATTCGATCGCTCCCAGGATGCATAAACACGTCGTTGATCTCTCTCGAACATGCGGTTCTGAGTAAAGCGATCGACTCGCACCCTATACCTCCGAATACGATTAGCCCATGCACAAATTTTCTGCTTCAGGAAGTCGATGCGCTCTGTGACACATGAAATATAATTTTGAGGACTAATACCAGTCCCCAAGAATGCACGTTTCACAAAGCGCATGACCCTAGGGCGCATGTTGCCCTCCCTAAAGCAGCTGAGCTTACCGATGAGTACCCTAGCCTCACTGATACGACGTTCAATCCTACACTGCCAGGCTGGTACAGCCAGACGAGGGCGTGTTGCTGTGTCAGTATTTGGAAATTTGACATGAGCAACACGACAAGCCGTAATAGCCGCACAATACAAGATCGAATGAGTATCAGTCAGGTCTTCACTACTATCAAAGTAATTTGATAGTAGTGAATCTAAAGCACACATCAGCGCCCTATTTTTTTTGTGCATGGGAAAACGCGGAAGCCGAGGTCTAAGGTGAACAGAAGTCGATCGAAATTCCCGAACTACATCTTCAAGAGTACTCCTCAATATATCATTGTATTGGGGACTTACAGTAGTAACCATATCATCTCCACCATCACTATCAGCAACGCCAGCTTGCAATGTGGCCGCGGCAGAAGCTTGAGTTGCCGCCTGTGATGCAGTAGTAATGATACGGTTACGTTGCACCTCCGTTCGGAGCCGATCAAGTACAGAGTCATCCAACAAGTGACCCCGTTGAATGGCTCGCACCTGATCCGACAGTCGTTGAGCCGAAACGTTGATAGATGGTTCAAGAGCCTGAAACAGAGAAAGCATCCGAACACGATACGCAGTAAGATTAGTTCCTGCCTCTGTTGCCTCAAAATATGCGCGCATGACATTTTCATTGATGGAAATTGTCCATCGCATGCGCTGCACTCCACCGGGAGCGGGGGCCCTGACCGGAGCCGTTTGCCCCAGAAGCCCCAAACTCTTCGGTGGCCGGCCCCTCCTCCGGCGTACAGGTGGTGGCGACGTCGGCGGAGAGAAGTACTCGTCACTATCGCTCGACGCAACTGCAGATGTCAGCTGAACACACGGCACTAAGGCAGTTGCCGACAACTGCGAGGCGGAGCGAGGTGACGAGCCCGGAGGTGGTAGACGTGCTGCTCGGCTTCTCGTCAACATCTATTTGTTCATTACTATCTCATTTCCATTTAATTTGGTTTGTATTGGTGATGAGATGACATTTTCAACTGTCATACAGGATCATTTTTAAATAGACTATAAAATATGTATCTTCTTTGTTGTTGTTCTATGTATATTGTTGCAGGCTATTAGATAAGTATTAAATATTATTATGGTATTACAATGACCTCTGAATTAAATATTTCTTAATAAAATCAATAAAATGATGGAAAATAATGACTTGTCACGTTGACGACTTTTTTTTTTTTTTTTTTTTTTTTATTATTATTATTATTATCTATAATTCAGGCAGGCAGTTGAGGCAACTGATAGATGCCTGTATCCAATTCTATTACAGTTGAAATTTACTATTTTGAATTTAAGAAGTAAGCATCTAGTTTGTTCTTAAACTGGTTTGTGTTTTCGGCTGTGACTATTTCTTCAGGCAACTTGTTCCACATTTCCACCACTCGGTTACTGAAAAAGTGCTTGTGCGGGTTATTATTAGATCTCATTTTTGCCAGCTTAAGGCTGTGCCCTCGCAGATGTGAATTCTTATTGCGGATGAGCATCTTGTCGAAGCCATGTATGTTATAGTGGCCAGTCAGGATCTTGTAAACTTCGATCAAGTCCCCTCGCTCTCTTCGATCTTTTAAGCTGGTTAATCCTAGGGTCTTCAACCTTTCCTCATAATCAAGGCTCTTAAGTCGTCTTGGAATTCTGGTGACCTTTCTTTGAACTTTTTCAAGTAAATCAATGTCTTTTATAAAGTACGGGTTCCACACTTGGAAACCATATTCCAAGATGGGCCTGATGAAGGTCTTGTAGATCTTGGTAACCATGTCCGATGTAAGTATTCCGAACGCTTTTCTGACAAGATAGACAAGACTGTTGGCTTTCTTGGCGATCATGTGGATATGGCTAGCCCATTTAAGATCTTCTGCTATAATGACACCTAGATCTGTTTGTGTCCTTACAGGCTGTAGCTGACTGTTGTCGAGCTTATAGGTTCTTTGTGGGTTGTTTTTACCTATATGGAGAACAGTGCACTTGGAACTATTTAAGCTGAGTAGCCACTCCTTAGACCAGTTAGCAACTTTGTCCAGGTCATTTTGTAGGTGGTCATAATCAATGATGGGATTCCCAAAAATTTTGGTGTCGTCTGCAAAGATACTACATCTACATTCCAGGCAGTGAGGCAAGTCAAAAGTGTAGATTATGTAAAGAACCGGTCCAAGAACCGACCCCTGTGGAACGCCGCTGTGTATCTCTCGCTCTTCGGATAAACTATTGCCAACCCTGACACGAAACCTTCGCTCTCGTAAGAAGTCTCCAACCCAATTAAGGAGTTTTCCACGAATTCCAATGAATTCCAATTTCTGAAGTAGCCGCTTTGTAGGGACTTTGTCAAATGCTTTTTCGTAGTCCAGGTAAATGACATCAACTGGTTCTCGATCGTTGAAGCTATGAGTCCAAGCCGATAGGCACTGCAGTAAGTTTGAGACTGTCGAGCGGCGGGGGCAGAAACCATGTTGCTGGTGACCTATGATGTGATTTTGTTCCAAGAAATCTCTTATTTGCTTGACAATTATCTTCTCCATGAGTTTGCATGCAATGGATGTTAAACTTATGGGTCTGTAGTTTGAAGCTACCAACTTGTTTCCTTTCTTGTATATTGGAGTCACAGTGGCGGTTTTCCATTGCGCGGGTAGGGATCCATTATCATATGATGTTTGCATTATACGTGCTAGAGTTTCTGAGAGGTCACATTCCTTAAGTAAAGAAGCGGGTATCCCATCGGGTCCAGGTGAGGAGTCTGTTTTCAGATCCTTGGTATATTTTCTTACAATGTCTTGAGTAAATAACAAGTCGTCTATTGTGGCGTTTAGTCGCTTTTTTGTGTCTAACTCTGGTAGGTTTCCAGTTGGCTCTTTTTGGAAAACGCTAGCAAACTGGTCTGCAAATGTCTCGGCTACCTCTTTTGCATCAGTGGCCTCTTGTCCATGGTTGTTTGTCAGTACTAGCGGCACTCCGGATTTGGAAGACATCTGTTGTCTAACGTATGAATAGAACTTTTTAGAAGTTGAATTCAGAATATTAGCTTCAAATTTCAATCTTGATTGTCTACAGAGGTTAACTAATTTGTTGTTTAATTCACGGTATTTTTTGTAATCGTCGCTTAGTCCAGTCAGTGCATACTTATTCCAAAGTGTTACCTTTTGTTTGGCTATTTTTTCAATATCTTTGCGTATCCATGGTTTGTTTGATGTCGAGTTGCGAACTTCGACATGTGGGACGTAAAGATCAATTGCTTCAGTGATCTGTCGGTGGAAAGCGTTAAACTGTTCTTGTGCACAGTGGTTCTGTTCGACAAGATCCAAAATGTTTGCTAAATGTTGTTTTATTTTTGAGTAGTCAGCCTTATCATAACATCTTCTAAAGGTTTTGTGCTTATTCTTTTTATTTTCGAAGGTCAGTTGTACAGTCGCCAGTAGGCAACTGTGATCGCTCTTTCCTATTGGGGCTTGGTGCTCTATATGTGTTATCAAGTTTTCATCATTGGTCATTATAAGGTCAAGAGTAGATGGTTGGTTTCCATGTCGAAATCTAGTGGGCTTGTCCACAAGCTGTTCCAGGTTCGTGTTTTTGAACCATTGCACGAAGTTGTCTTCATGGGGAAGAAGGTATCCACAATTTTCTAGTGGCCACTTAACACCAGTGAAGTTCAGGTCTCCCATTATAATGGAAGTGTTCGACTCAGCAGAAAGTTGAAATTGTTTAAACAACTCGTTGTCTTGTTCTAATGTTGAACTGTGACCTCTGTAAATACCACATAGATGTATCTTGTGTGGACCTATATGCAAATCCATCCAAAGGCATTCTGATGCTGCATGTTTCTGGTTGTAATTTGAATTTAGTTTTGCGGTTAGGTAGTTTAGATTGTTGGCAGCATAAATCGCTACTCCACCACTACGCCTGTCCAGCCTATCATCTCTGAATACGTCATAGCCAGGTAGTTCAATTATAGAATTCGGTATATTTGGTTTAAGCCATGTCTCTGATGTGACTATTATCGTAGGTTTTGAAGCTTTCACACGGTTGATAAAAAGATCTAGTTTAGAAGTTAATGACTGGATGTTTGTGTATAAAATTTTGAGAGAAACAACTGTCTGTTTAGGTTTATTATTTTCGATTGGTCTGGTATTCAGGATGGTTTGGTTTAATAGTTTTTTTGAGAGTTTGATAGTGTGTTGATTTGAACAATCTTGGGCTGACCCTGAATGTATTTGATTGTTAGGTCCTTTTCTCCACTAGTTGTGCGCTTATCAAGTTCTTCCCGTAGATATTTCAAATATTCGCGCTGGAGTGGTGTGAGATCAGCTTTGATGGATGTAGGTTTAGGTAGTTTTCCTTTATTGCGCAAGACTGATATTGCCTCGTTCTTGCTCTTCAGCACAACCTTCAGTGGACGGGGAGGAGCATTGGCATCTGCCCTGGGTGCACCCAGACGAAACATCTTCGCTTCGCAACAGTCAATGTTGGAGATCCCTCTTATAAGTTTAGCACACTCCTGGCTGTCATGCCTTTTCTTTTCGTCTATACGGTCAGAGGTTGACTCAGGTATATCGTATACGATTATGTTGCGAGCTCTATTTTCCCGTTCCGTTATTTCCTGGATAGCGGCTTCAGTCGCCAACATATTTTGGCGTACACGCAGTTGTTGAACCTCCTCAGTTAGGTCGTTGAGCTTCTTTAATATCAGTGGTAGTTGAGTCATAGCTGACTTGCAATCCTCACACAGAAAAGTAATAACCCGAACCACTGTTTTGAGTTCAAACACTCGAATCTCAGTTGGCGAGAGACCATGACAATCACCACACAAAAGGCTTTTACAAGAATCACAAGTGACGGACAATTTCTTGTCAGCTGGGTTTCCTGCTTTATTGCATTTGGTACAATTTTCCATTGTTGTTGTTTTGGCTTTAGCTCCTGGACTCATGATGATAAGTCTTGGTCCGTTCTATAAATCTACTATGGTAGTAGTTTATTTATGTCACTGGCAACACTGAACTTGTCTATGGTTTAGAAAATAGTAGCTTGGGGTGGATAATCTGTCGTATTTTCTCAAAATTAATGTGGGTATGCACAAAACTTTTAAATATTACACTGTCAATCGTAATTTATTTTGATTGTTTTGGGCACGAATATTAAGTATTTTGTTTAGATAACACTTGTGCAGCAAACTTGGATGTTAAGTTGTGAAATTATCAAGTTTATTTTTGTGGATACAAAATTTTCACTTCAAAAACACTAAAACTGATAGAGACACTTGTTAGCACTGACACTGACGACAGCCGAAAAAAAAAGATATATATTGAATATAAAGAATCCTAAATAGCTAAGTAGTCGGCAGTACTTAACTAATATTATTATATCCCTTCACAAGTACAATTAAATTAACAGACTTATTATTAGTTATTGTTATTGCAAACTAGTTTCACAGTCTTTGATTGAAGTGATTTGGATGTCCCTGTATGGATGTAGTGTTTGGAAAGTGTAGCAGTAAGGTGAATGTCTGTGACAGTAGTGGTCACCGTCAGCTTTACTTCCACAGTTTGTCAAGTAAAGAGAGGTTGTCAACGATGCCAAATCGTAATGGATTGTGACGTTGCTCACTGAAAGTGAGCTCTGTACTAGTAATGATAATTAATGTACAGTGAATGTGAAACCAATTTGGCATTCAAATCTAGTGTGTTAGTTGAGTTTAAAAGTAATGATCAATAACTAAAATTATAACTAAATATGTGGGTAGGTATTTTGAACTCAATTAAGATTTCAAAAAGTGTTCTTTATGGTTTTCCCACTTTATTACTAAGAAATTTATATACTGCAAGTAGTAATTCAGGCTGTAAGGAAGATGGCAAAACCTCTAATAACTTAAAGTCCAATTTATGTCAAAATTTAACTACCTACTTATATATTTTAAAAGATTGAATGTTAATTAGAGGTAACACAATGCAAACAAATGAAATTCCTTAGAATAATAACGTGAAATTCTTAATCTGGAAACACTTGAAGTTGTTAATAGCATATACCTACTCAAGTTGTTTGTCTAACAAATTAGTGAAAATTAACAACTTGGTTATCAAGATTGTCAAGATGTATTTGTCGGTAATATATGTTTATATTGGTCTGAGAATGCAATGTGAGTGATGTAAATTATGAAAACAATACTCCCCAGGTTTAAGAAGAAGCAGTCCACAGTATTTATATCATTTCAATTTGAATTAATATCCTCTTCTTGAATGACAGTTGGGTAAATTTTTCCTCGCTTTTAATTCAAAAGATTGTTCATTAAACTTGCTGATAACACTTCCACTTGTTATTTAATACGTAATTAAGCTAATTATAACAAATTATTAGGAAATTAAATGAGAATTACTAATTAATTAATTGATTACAATTACACAGCAAACTTTTTAAGTTAATGTCCAACCATAGCGCTGCTAGCGGCAGGATGCGATGATGACGGCTTCAAGAAGGTGGAAAGGAAGAAGAAGGCCTCTCATCGTAACCTGTGCGGCACCGCCCCGACCGGACACAACCACCTGCTGCGGCCTCCTGCTGCTGACGACGCTGGTGTACGTGTCCCGCTTGCATTACTCCACAAAGTCTGAAGACATTGTGGAGTACATGAGAGTGACAACCAAGTTTAATCTGAGGGTCGAGCGTTTAGAGTCCACTTGGAATACGAAATTAGCTGTCAAAATAGACTGTCGTATGAAAACTGTTTTAGTTCCAAAGATTATCACCGGAACAGAAAACATTGTCGCACTGTCAAAGTCGCGTGTTTTCAAAAACGGTTTTACACGTCAACTGCACGTACGTACACGTACTAATGCGTCATAGGATTACCGCGATCGGGGCCCGGTTCCTGTGCGCATTCTTCAAAGTATCCCAAAGTGACTGCTTTACTCTTTCAATGTTATCTGTGGTCCGAAATGTTCTAAGACGACTCTTGGCTTGTAGTTTGTGTTAAACCAGTCTCTTTTTGAGGCTTAGTCCAAACTTCAATCAAATTTGCAACTGAAGCTTGAGAAATTTATGTAGTCCATACTCAAAACAATATAGTCGCCTGGTTATGACTCAAAAACCACTATTCTCGTAAAACGTGCGTACACAAAATTCGTGACGTTTCTTGTCGAACTGTGTCATTGCTACTAAAACTGCATTAGTGTCGCTATCCAAACACATTATGGTCCTCCCTAGCACGCCCCCATAATACCGCGAAAAAAGGTCATAAATATGCACGTTCTATTGCGCATATGAATGCCGCAAGAAGGTAGACCGTTGTAAGTCAAAGTTGTATACAAATATTTAACCAGTGTAACAACTCCAAAGTCCAAAGTAGTCGGCTAGCATCGCTGGACCTTTATGGGAATGATTCTGAGCCGGAAGAATGTCCCGTGACTCAAACTCAATTAGGGAGGATTTTTTTAATGACGAAAACAATGTAATAAATTACACTTAAATATAATATATTCTTATATTTGCTGTTTGTTTTGACGACTTTTATCTTTTGTTAGTAATAAATAATGTACCAATTCTTTGCTACTATTTCTTATATCTCATCATACTAGGCTAGTTTCTATAAGACTTCGGTTCATTAGTAACCACCACAAGTAACAAATAAATAATTTTAAGAGATAAAAAAATAGTTTATCTGATATATTCTGTAAATAAATAAATAAATAATTCTGTACTTGTAATGTTCCAGTTTCACTTCGGTCAAACGGAAGTACAATAGTCGCGTTTGATAGGTTTAGGGCGGATAATATAGAAATATAACTATTCTGATAAAAGCATTAAACTATTCAAATAACTATAAACAAAACTATAAAGCTTCTATTTCAATAAGGTCAGGATTAGTAAAAATCTCAAATCTCTAATAAACTATTTTATTCTTTTGAATCGTCCTTTTATTTTTTACCTACGTACGTTAAGGACATCTTTTAGCTGACAAGAAAAACGGGCGAAAAAAACTCACCAGCTTTTACAGAAACAACGACATTTACAAATTATCATGTCGTTGTTGAACATACAACACATTTAACAACATTTACAACAACATTACTTTTCATGATAAAAGATTAAACAACATTTACGAATATCATCAAGCATTTTCTATAATCTGTTACTTTATATTATTTCAGTACTCACATAATTTATTCGAAACCGATAAGGACAACTTTAGTTTTAATATTATCAACAAATAAGCATTTACATTTAACAAGTTACCGAATATCCTTCGAAGAAGGGCAAATCTTCAGCAATATTTACTAGACAATACATCAGCAATTAAACAGCAAGAAATAACAAGGAATGAGAAATATGAAACTACGGAATAGTTACTTAAATTGTACACCGCTCACGGCTCGAACCAGACTAACCCGCTACAATGGCGGCCTCGCCTTATAAATGTTAGCGTCTACCGCCAATTTAACTGATAAATTTCAATCCGTGAAAATTACAGAAAATACTACAATATAAACATAACAATTATGAAAAAGTATTCCAAAATCAAATAATGATTTTACATAACATTATTTATAAATACAATAATTACAATAATTATCTTTTTGTTTTCTTTTCAACCGGAAGTAACGTGTACCAACGTAAAAGTACACGTTACCTACTTAGATACTTATACATTACATTTCAGTAATAAATTAATTGATATGAATATTAAAAGTAATAACATGATTTTATACACATTATTCAGTACTTATAGGCAAATTAAAGTACAATTGCTTGATCATGCTTTGTTGACGGTTGGCCCCGCCACAAATCAAAATACGTTTTATTAGAAACAGGATACATGTAGTAAAATGTTATCTCCATAATTAATATAATGAATTTAGATGTAATAATAACTATATGAGATTAATAACAAAACTCCATATCATATCGCTTTGTTGTCGGATGGCACCATAAAGTTAATAATACCTATCGGAATAGAGGAACAACCACGAGCTGTCAAACGAAACCGAAATTTGATCGCATTTGTGTGTGTAAAATTGTTTATGTATGCGTGTCAGTAATGTACGTCATGTCGCTTTTCAGATTAATATCGATATCGATAATATTAAATAGAAGTAATAAATAAATATATATTGGACACGATCACATTCATTGTTCCAATACCAAGGTATTAGTAGCTTAAGAACTAGTATTATGGAAATTGGAAACAACCACATACACCCAGACCCGAGAAAATATTGAAAAATTCGTTTTCAACATTTACTCGACTCTACAGGCTAAAAAATCTGGATATGGACATGGGTTTCATTCAACTGTCATTTGAATTTCTTATTTTGATAGATTTTTGAGGCTTTATTCTGTTGAACGTTGCTAGCTAGCTATCGTTATACCCGACGTCACTAAACAGGGAACTGAAAGCGGCTATTTGTTTTATAAAATTGATTTAAAGTTCCAAAAAACGTATGAAGATCATATCCATAAAGTTTCGCGGTAGCCCTCCAGGGATCGAACCCGGGACCTCTAGAGATAGCGGCACCTTGAAACCGGCGCGTACACCACTAGCGCGGCCACGGAGGTCTTCTAATAATAATATATTAATATATACCTAGTAATATTATGAATATAACTAAAATAGGATGGGAAGGTATTTTGCATGGCTAAAACTACGATTCTGCGGTGAAGTATGCATATTAATTTAAGAAAAACTCCGAAGAGATTTTAAATCATTTATTATACACTAGCGACCCGGCCATGCTTCGCACAATCCTTTGAACAATTTGTTGGTGCTTCCACAGTGATAGTACGTTTCACTTCTCGCGTTTGGAAATATTTTTCATCAAAATGCTTACTGCATATCGCACTCTTAATAAAAAAACGACCTAACTCTAAAATTTGGTAAAATGAGTTTTAATAAAATAACGACCTAAAAAAGCAAGCTCTACAACCCTGGTAACAAAAAACACTCTTATTCCTTCATTATTAAGGTAGAAAATTATTTGGGTCGTTATCCATCTGCCCCCGCGCGCGCCCCTTGCTCAGTCAAATACCGACCGATTCAGAGTCACGTCGGCTAACGTGTTAGATGGTTCTGCGCATCAACGACCGATTTTGAGATACATCGTTGTCTTACTAAAAACGAAGGTGAGTTTTTTTAACATGTTTTAAACAATATTGACCTATTTTGCATTAGGCCATTGTTTTACCAAATAATAAAGAAGAGTGGTTGACTTATTTAGTATTGAGTCGATATATTTTTGAATATTGTAATAGTTTGTGTGACCAATTTTGAGATGCGTCTTTGTAATATTTAACATCTTGAAAAATTATTTTGATATTCTTTATTAAGTCTTTGTATTACTTGACTTCATATTTTTTAAATGACGCTTTAAGAATTGAGTCTGTATTCTACTAAAATTAAATGTGTATAGGGCATAATAAGTAAAAATTCGTCGTTTTATTATTAAAGTCTTGTAAAATTACAGGGCCTATCTTAGTAATCGTTTATTTTGTTGTTGTAGAGTTTGCTCTGTAATACAAAAACAACGCATTAAGCAGTTATTTAACAACATAAACATAAATTTAAATGGAAGTAATAAGCCATTGGTAAGTATTTTCTTTTATTGTAAGTCCTAATTTTACGTAGGCATAAGCGCTTACGTAGCGTGGTACTTGCCTGGTAAGAAAATAGCCACGTAATCGATAAAATAAGTGCGCTTGTGTTACATTGTAAACCAATAGCTGCCTTTGTTTATAGTTATGTATTCTAATCCAATCCGGTAACTTACTTTACCACCGGGAGGGCGACCGACAGTCCATTGGTGGTGTCGGGTTCATCGTCCACAAGTCCCTTGTGAACAACGTGATCACTATCGGAAGTGTGTCGAACCGAGCAGGGCAGCGTACCTGATACTCAGATTATCGAAACGATATTCGCTGAATGTTATCCAGGTCTACGCTCCGACCTCGAAACACGACGATGTTGAAGGGAAGCTATGTATGGGAAGATCTCTAAAGCCATGCATAGCTATAAAACCCATTACACGGTTGTGATGGGGTATTTCAATGCAAAGTTGGGGCAACGTTGCGGTGATGAGCTGAGAGTGGGGCAATTTGGAGTTGGGCGACGGAAGGATAGAGGCCAGATGCTGGCAGACTTCATGGAGAGGGAGAGCCTCTATATGATGAACTCCTTCTTTAGGAAGCCCGTAAGCCGCAAATGGACCTGGATCAGTCCGGACGGTAAAGTCAAAAACGAGATCGATTTTATCATGTTGACGAAGAAGCACAATATTCAATGATGTCAGTGTGATCAAAACTGTTAAGACAGGAAGCGATCACCGTATGGTGAGAGGCACATTGAATATCGATGTCAAGCTCGAAAGATCCGCGACTGATAAAATCCACGCTCCGACCAATACCAGCCCAAATTCAAAACCCCAAGTGCTTTTAGCTCAAGCTTCAAAACCGCTTCGAAGCCCTTGAGATTAGCATAGACGTGGACGATCTATACAACATGGTGGTGGATACTGTCCGCACGGTTGGGTCTAAGTACTATAAAACTCGCCGTCCCAAATTAAAGAAACTCTCCAGTCAGACTCTCCTCCTCATGGATCAGAGACACGAAATGAAGCTGCAGAACTCAGTGGATGCGCATCGTTATCGGCAGCTCAATAGACAGATATCTATGTCTTTGACGCGCGACCTTCGCCAATTTAATACCGAGCGTATTAAAGAAGCCATTGAGCGGAACAAAGGCTCCAAAGTGTTCGCGAGAGATCTGGCTATCAGGCAAAGTCAAATGACGAGGCTGAAAACTGAGGAAGGGAGCATCGTTTCGTCAACACCTGAAATCCTGAGGGAGATTGAGAGTTTCTATGGACAGCTATATTCCACGCAAACAACTGTTGAAAGCAAGGCTAAAGACCCCGGAGCCAAGCTTACCCGACACTATACAGAAGATATCCCGGACGTCAGCCTGTACGAGATTAGATAGACTCTCAAGCAGCTTAAAAACAACAAGGCGGCGGGCGATGACGGAATCACAACAGAGCTTCTCAGAGCGGGCGGTAATCCGATACTTAAAGTCCCCCAGAAGCTTTTTAATTCTGTCATCCTTGAGGGCAAAACGCCAAAGGCATAGGGCAGAAGCGATGTGATGCTGTTTTTCAAGGGTGATAAAACTCTCTTGAAGAACTATAGACCCATCTCGCTTCTGAGCCATATCTATAAGTTGTTTTCGAGTGTCATTACGAATCGTCTCGCTCGCAGGTTCGACGGCTTCCAACCTCCCGAACAAGCCGGGTTCCGGAAAGGCTACAGTACCATAGACCACATTCATACGCTGCGGCAAATTATACAGAAAACCGAAGAGTATAACTTGCCACTTTTCTTGGCGTTCGTGGACTATGAGAAAGCCTTTGATTCGATTGAGACTTAGGCGGTGCTGCAGTCTCTCCAGAGGTGCCAAATAGACTACAGGTACATCGAGGTGCTGAGGTACTTATACCAAAACGCCACCATGTCGGTCCGATTACAGAACCAGAGCTCTAATCCTATCCAACTACAGCAAGGTGTGAGACAGGGAGATGTCATCTCTCCCAAACTGTTCACAGCTGCGTTGGAGGATATTTTTAAGCTACTGGACTGGAAAGGATGCGGCATCAACATCAATGGCGAGTACTTAACACACCTACGGTTTGCCGATGATATAGTTATTAAGTCTGAGACCTTGGAAGACCTGAACACAATGCTCGAAGATCTCGGTAATGCTTCGCAAAGAGTGGGTCTTAAGATGAACATGGACAAGACGAAAATCATGTTCAATGCCCATGTTGCACCCGCTCCAGTTAATGTTGGGAACATTACACTCGAAGTTGTTGACCACTATGTTTACCTAGTACAGACGGTCCAGTAAGGTAAGTCCAACTTTGAGAAAGCGATCTCTCGTCGAATCCAGCGTTTGGGAAGCTCCGGCATATATTCGCGGCCGAAATACCTCAATGTCTCAAGACGAAAGTCTTTGACCAGTGTGTGTTGCCAGTAATGACCTATGGAAGTGAGACGTGGTCTTTTACTATGGGTCTCATAAGAAGGCTCAAAGTCACCCAGCGAGCAATGGAGAGAGCGATGCTTGGTATTTCCCTGCTCGATCGAATCAGAAATGATGAGATCCGCAGCAGAACTAGAACAACCGACATCGCTCGAAGGATTGCATCATTGAAGTGGCAGTGGGCGGGACACATAGCGCGGAGAACCGATGGCCGTTGGGGCGGAAAGGTTCTCGAATGGCGACCGCGTGCCGGACGACGTTCCGTGGGCAGGCCCCCTACAAGGTGGACCGACGATCTGGTCAAGGTCGCGGGAAGCGGCTGGATGCGGGCAGCACAGGACCGATCGTTGTGGAGATCCTTGGGGGAGGCCTATGCCCAGCAGTGGGCGTCGTTCGGCTGACATGATGATGATGATGATTCTTTTTATTTCTCTTCGTCACTTAAAACAAAGATTAAGATAGTTTTTCTTTATAATTGATTTTATTTTCTAATGTGCCATAAGCTTTAAGCAAGACTGTTAAGTATTTCATAGGTTCGACACTTGCTATAAAAAGGTATATTAATTATTTTTCAGCAATATTTTTGTACTGATTTATTCTATAATTCATAAATAAAGTGTATTTCAAAATTAAAGTAAAATTTTATTTTATTACCTAAATAAGTTACTTTATTGTCCTAATCGAAAATTACAATATTTTTAATAAGCCACCAAAATAGATAATATTTAAACTGAAAACTGACCTTATTCATTTTATGTCTTAAAAGCTTTTGATTTCGCAATAAAACAGTGGCTTATTTCAGAATGAGCCAGTAATAGTCATCTACCACATCATAATGTAAAGACACTTTTTCAGATAGGACAATAATGGTTCAACACTTTTTTGTAAAATAACGACCTAACTCTAAAGCATATAATAATTGATAGTATTTTACTGAAAATAAAAATAAATTCTTATTATTTTTATGATAAAATGAAAGTAAATATCTTTAAGATAATATAACTAGCTTTTCTTTTGTGATACACCTAATAGATAAAAATTTATGGAGATTTATAAAACAAACACAATTTCTCAAATTACTTTTTCGTCGATTCCCGAAAGTTTGCAATTTCGTGATCGGTCGTTGTTTTATTACGAGTGCGATATAATCAATTTAGTCCATGTGTTTCTGGTATCCAAGGTAGTATGAAATCTGAAAGATACTTATATTACTAATGATAGTATAGGTACCTATTCTAACAGTAAAAAACTGATACCTATGGATCAGTTAAGTATCTTAAATGGGATTACATTCCCAAGTAATTCATATCTAAACGTAATATAGGTACTTTAATAACAGTACCTAATACATATTCGTTTACCGCGTGATAGACAGTGGACACGAAATATCGATAACTTGATACAGCCCTAGTGTAAAACGAAAATTATTTCTTTACACAAAATATTCGTAAATTCTGCATTATGTGTAATCAATATTTGCTTGTTACATAAATAAATTTTTATTGAAGAGCATTAACACACTTCGTGCTTTAAATTCGAAGCGCATTAGCAAAAATAAACCTTAGGAAGGGAGGTGTCGGTTTAGAATAATTTACCTGAGAAATGAACATTTTGCGGGATTATTTCATTGTGTTGTACAACAATCAATAACTGAGCAAGTCACCATGTTTCTATCACACTTTTGGCTAAAAATATCTAAGATTGCACGTAAAATCCGAAAAAAATACAATACCTAAATTCTCAGCGTGCTGATAAGTGCTGACGAACTGTCAAACAGTAGCCAAAAACGGTTCTGTTACGTCGCGTCACGCATCTCCTTTTATCTCACAGCGTTGTTGCTAGTGACATCCCGCTCGCTCAGCCCTTTGTTTCTCTATTCCGATAGGTATATTAACTTTATGGATGGCACCGACACAAATCAAACTACTATTTAATGAAAACACGATAAATAAGGTACGATGTTAGCCACAAAATTAATTTAATGGATTTAGGTGTAATAAATACTAAATTGAATCAATGTCAAAACTTGATATTCTATCACGTTCATCTCATTTGATCTCTCATCAGTTTAAGATGTGATGATCGATCTTAACGGGGGGCTGTTATATCGGTATTTACATTGGCTACAATATAAAATAAAATTGCTGAGTTTCCCATTGCATTTACGTTAATGCAATAGAAAACCTACTCGTCACCTTTTTCTAACTTATTCGATTTAGCTTCAGTTCGGATTTGACATTCGTCGGGCCTAGACATTTTCTATTGCTTTTCTCCTAATATACTTATATGCTACTAGTGTGAATTAAGTAGTTTTTTTTAAAACAAACTTCTGACCTGTACACCTAGCAAAAATACCACTATCATTTTTCGCCAGAAAAAATGTGTTATATCCCTAAAACTTGTAAAGCCTACTTACAACTATCGTGAATTTTTGCTAGCATGGGGGGACACTTGAATCTAACAAAATTTTGCACTTTAAAGCTTAATAATTAGTCCGGTTGTGGGACAATAAATTCCATAAAAAAATGAAAAATTACCCCCCCCCCCTTATCTACGAAGTTTGCATGGAGAAAAATCTGAAGTTATTTTATGTGATAGAAGTTTATGTAAAGATTACAGGAAAAATAAAACGATGTCTCTAAATAGTAAGTAAACTTTTTCAGAAATCTTCAACAAAAATTATATTAGTTTCACTATCGGTCAAAAGCTGGCGCTGACCTATAACTGCAATATTACCTACACCGCAAATGCTCTGACGAATCCAGCCTCACCGATAAAAACATTTTTACGGTATATTTATTTAAACTTATAATAATAATAACAATAATTTATTTATTTACCAGAAAAAGATTTACATTTAAATACTTAAGCCTATAATAAATGGTATGTATAGTTATTTAACAATGTAGCATCTGCTGCCGAACTAGTGAAAACCTGTATTTCAGCATACAGCGCCTCTTGCCTCGATATAAAGGTACCTACATTATTTTATAAGCTACAGTAGAAAGTTATGATGGTACGGAACCCTCGGTGCGCGAGTCCGACTCGCTCTTGACCGGTTTTTATATTATTATGTGTATTATGAGCTATTTGTGAAAAGTTAGATACGGCTCGGGTGGATAGTCAGTTCGAGAGTAAAATGGGTTTTATGTACAAGTTATACACTCTGCTTTTCACTTAGAGTGTGAGGAGAATAAATAACAATATTGCAAAAAAGAAAAAATAAAGACTTCGCCATATTGGCGGGAAGACTTTCTTTTTCTTTTTTTTTTATACGTGGCATTGGCAGCACAGTGACTTTAGCGTAGATCGTAGTCCATAATGCTCTTGAAATACTTATTTCTTAGAAAACTCATTAATTTTGCCTAGTTTTATTAATTTAGTAATTTAGCATGGATTATGTACAAAATTTAAAAAACAGAATGAAATACTTACCTAATAAGTTTATTTAACGAAGTTTAATTGCGTGTGTGGCTGTTTACCTGACGCCCTTTGTCTTAAAGTCTGAGACTTAGACGAAGATTTTACTTTATGCACTAGAGCATAAAGCGATTTTATGCAGCCTATACCCAACATAAACACGAACTTTACGAGCATGAGAAGTGAAAAGGTACTTTGTGGGTATGGTTAAGGTGTTTTGTAATATTTTGTATAACGTAATGTAGTTATATAGAGATAAAGTTTAAAATTTTGAGTGTTTCATAATAAGCACTATCTTATCTTAATGTGGTAAAATTTTTAGAAAATGAATAGGTATATATGCGTAAATGCCTAAATCACAAAATCACTCTTTTATCTTTGAATAAAATTAAAAAAATTCTGAAGTCGCATTTTGTAACTTTCAGTGGTAAATATACTAGTTAAACAAAGTTTAGTAATTTAAGTGGTGTGCTTCTTTGATAATTTCTTCAAGCAACGCGGGGCAATAGTTTCATTTTTATTTCGTAATAAAGGGTATTTTTCTCTAAGCGCAAAACCTCTTAGGTGGTGATTGTGCCCATGTATATGAACAACTTTTACTATGGGGCCAACTCTGCAACTCAACAAAAAAAATCAGCTGTTTCATACAAATTGTCTATACCCACTCGACCAGAATGTATGGAACAGCTGTTTTATTTTGTTGAGTTACAGAGTTGGCTCCATAGTAAAAGTTGTTCATATTCATGAGCACAATCACCACCTAAGAGGTTTTGCACTTATAGAAATCATCCTGTATACGAAAAAATTGATAAGATCGCTCAATCTTACATGACCTTTTTAATGCGCTTATATCGGATATATTATGCGGCTCAGCGCCGGGCGACAGGCTAGCGCGTGAATTGTGCAGGTTAGGTACCAACTTACAAGTTGCGTGCTTGGCTGAGCCACTATGGCTGAGCCGAGTCGACTCCTATCTCCTATCCCGAAATGGTATTTTTATGATTCCATAGTGTGACTCTAACCTACCTTTTTTTTGTATCAAGAGGAGAATGCGATCTTTAGGCATACCAAACGGCATGTTGGACTCGGTCACACCGAGGGCATGTTCCTCGCCGCGCCCAGCCCTCCCACCAAGCCTAATAGGCTTCGCGTCAGGGCTGGGTGGTTCTAACCTCTGCCCCGCCCCTTAACGAGCTCGAAAGCTCGAGAGGGGGCCGGGCAGAAGAAGGAAGCGTCCTCCCCAGCTCTCCACGTGGCTACCTGCTCGTGGGGGCAGGCCAGGTGGGGCGAATAGGAGGAAGCACCACTACCAACTAAACTCCTCTCGAAGACCTGCGCCTTAACGCTGGGTCTGTGGGAACGTTGTAGCACGCGCCACTTGACCCGGGGAGAGTGGCCCGTTAGGGCTCCACCCTTTGGGGGACAGAGGGCCTTACTGCGCTCCCCCTTGCGGCGCGGAGAGATCGAGTCGCACCCGTTGTCGTCTCGCTCTCCCCGGCCGCGCTCGTCGGAGTTGACTCTGACCTACCTAGCTCTAACTAGGTAATTAGTTAGTTAGTTGATAAGTATGCAAAAAAGAGAGAAAACAAGTGGTTTGGATAGAAATTAATGTAGCGTTCTACTTGTGCAAGAATTTTTAAGTAGTTTTTGAGATTATCCATTACAAATAAATTAGATAAAAATGAAAATAGTTTTATATAGGTATAAGCAGTTTTCGACGCTGGTTTTTGTTCATAAAGCTCTTAGTCTTTATATAAAACCTCGTTTTCCCCCTGTACAGCGCTCCGCATCACCGGCGGCAAGCCCGACAATCTGCCCCCGCTGACCTTCCACAGCGTGCACGGGGAGGACGTCCGGGTCTTCAATGACGGTTCCTTTGCCAGCATGGTGCAGGGATACGCGTACCCTGGTTTAGCGTTCAGCGCGAGGCCCGTTAAGGTCTATGAAAAGGTGAGCATTTACCTCAGACATAGGTACTCAATCTTTTTGTACTACGTGAGAGGGTATAGGGCCAATAAAACGTTCAGTCTAATTTGTTCTTGTTATTTTCGCCTTGGTACCGATTTCAAACAGATCAATAAATTCAATGACTCAATAAATGAGTGAGTCTGAGAATTATTAACAAGTGAGTCTAACGAAGGAAATTGCTTTCTTTCATTCATTCACGTTCGGTTCTAGGCACTGTAAAGACTACCGTACCCCTAGTGTAAGTTTTTATGTCAAGCAAACGCAAACTATTTCGATTCCGTATTTATGTCAATTTGTATGAAAACTGTATAAGCGCGCTACTCGCCGCTAGAGGCGCTGATACAATTTTCATACAAATTGACATAAATACGGAATCGAAATAGTTTGCGTTTGCTTGACATAAAAACTTACACTAGGGGTACAGTACACCATTATATAAACTGTTAATAAAAAATCGAAATAGTTTGATTCGAAAAATGGCGACAAAGTTTATCTAGTTTAAAGAATAAAGATAAAATTTCTTTGATCAGAAGAAAAAAAGCAAAAAATGGAATCCGGTATGTTGGCACTAAAAAAACATTTAATGGTAAGTATAGTTTTGCAAACAAAAAAACATATTCATAAATTGAAGCCGTAAGCCATAAAATGCAAGAAAATGTTGACTATTGGCTTATAAGACAGCCCAACAATTGGCCCCTGATTTGCCTATAAAATTACCGCGAGTTATACCAATACTAAAAACTAGGGGATTTCTTCCTTTGATACCAATATTCGCTGGACTATCTGCTACAGGCAGTATAGTTGGTAGTGTTGCGAGAACTACAAAAGCTATCAATGAATACAAGGCTGCAAAGAAACAACTAGAAGAATTAAAACGACATAATCAACAAATGGAAGCATATTGTATTAGAAAAGAACCACATCTGAAACCTTACAAAGACGGTTAGAAATTTATATTGCAAAGAAAAAAAACTATAGTATTTAGTTTTTTTTGGGGCTACCCAAAAAAGCTTAAACGAATCTTGATATATTAAAGTATTCGAAAAGTATTAATATACGCTCAATTAGTAGATTATTTGGGATTAAATCAAATCCTTCATAAGAATCAATTTGGATTCTCTAAAGGTAAAAATACCACAGATGCTGGAATTGCACTTCTCAAACATATCCTTGATGCTTGAGAGGGTAGGCTGGACGTAATTGGTGTATTCTGTGACATTTCCACAGCTTTCGATTGCGTTGATCACAAAACTCTTTTAATGAAATCCGTGCCAGTAGTGTAAGTTTTTATGTCAAAAAATGCAAACTATTTCGATTCCGTATTTATGTCAATTTGTATGAAAACTGTATCAGCGCCTCTA
Organism: Crambus lathoniellus; assembly: GCA_949710035.1. Taxonomy (NCBI): domain Eukaryota; kingdom Metazoa; phylum Arthropoda; class Insecta; order Lepidoptera; family Crambidae; genus Crambus; species Crambus lathoniellus. The sequence continues at coordinate 4,366,072 of OX453319.1, forward strand.
GCGGCGAGTAGCGCGCTTATTGCGTTTGCTTGACATAAAAACTTATACTAGGGGTACAACATTATGGTGTCTCGAAAAAATCAGTTAACCTTTTGCGTTCGTATTTGAGTAATATAAATAAAAAAGTGGTTGTAAATAATACTGCGTCCTCTGGAGCCCCCATTATTATGGGCGTGCCCCAAGGCTCAATATTGGGTCCTTTACTATTTTTAGTCTACATAAACGATCTACCTTACTACGCGCAATTTTTATGTGAGACAATACTATTTGCAGATGATATTTCTCTAATTTTTAAAATTGGTAGTGAGAATTTGACACAATTTGTTTTTTATGGTTTAAATACAAGTTAGTAATGTTAAACCAATGTGCAACCTTTGAGAGAGCACTATTTACTCTGTCAAAGCAACTATTCAATACATTAATTTTAGAAATTAATATACTAAACTTAGCAGGGTAATACATCTATGAGAGTATTATTATATGTTAGGAAACATCTTGACTCATTCACTAAGAATAGTGATATTCATAATTTTAATACAAGAAATAAAAATAAGCTTGTCGTTCCAAAATTTAGACTTGAAGAAAGTAGAGGCTCGTTTTTGGGGAAAGGCATAGCATTCTTTAATAAAGTTCCACAAGAAGTAATCGAGCTGCCTTTGAATAAATTTAAAAAAACATGTTAAAAAGACGCTTTTAAGCAAAGGCTATTACAAAGTAGAAGATTATTTAAATGAACGCAACGCATGGTTGTCATATAAATAGTAACACTAACAATGTATAAAAGGAAAATATTCCTATACATAAGTATGAGAAAACTTTCCTTCAGCATTATAAATTTTATTATTTTAAATACTTTTTGTATAAATCTTATTATATTTTGTCTAGCAACGACATAATTATTTTGTAATTGCGTTGCTCCTGTTAAAGCTGATGAGTTTTTTCGCCTGTTTTTCTTGTCAGTTAAAAGATGTCCATAACAGGTGGTAGGTAAAAAAATGTTGGACGATTCATAAGCATTAGTTTTATTATTATATTATTTTATTTTAACCCCAATCGGACTGGGGAAAAATTATGACATTTGGGAAAAACAAGATGGCGGCCGTGGCGAGATTTGTAACTTTTTTGTTTTCTAACCGATTCTGTTCAAACTCACAAAAGTGGTAGATTTTGACGTTTTTAATTGAGAAAAGTGGGAAAAAATGACAAAAACAAAATGGCCGCCGCGCTGGAGAGTTTTGAAAAAAATCGATTTTTCGACCGCAAACCGCGGGGCCACAGCTCTAAAGTGTTGCTACGTTTGGGAAAAATATTTTACCCATTTCACCACAATAACCCTCAATTTTGACAAAGGGTGGAAAATTTTTAAAAATTCAAGATGGCGCCTGTTGTGGTGGCCATTTTGTTTGAGGTACGAAAAAATGCCATTTTTAAAGTCGATTCTCTTCCAGATGGCAACGCTGGAGCGTTTTGACGTTCATAGAACAGTTGTAGGTATACATACAGTTTGTAGATTGGTGGAATATTTTTACCTCATTTCAGGGTAATTTTCGAGATTTACCCCAAAATGCAAAAAAGTGAATTAACTACTTTTTGGCAAATTCGAGTATGAGGGTTTATGTATTGTCCGTATACAAATGAAGTTTTGGTATTTTGGTCAACAACGTCTGGCAACCCTGGAAACTGCTGGGGAAAAAGTCATTTTTGAGATACCCTTTTTTCAAGTCCTATTGCGGCGACTGGGTGCAAGTGAGAAAGAGAATGAAAACGTCGTTGCACGCAGTATATGCTGGTTAATATAGGAAAAATATGAAAAAGAGAAAATTCAATATGGCGGACGCGGTGGCGGCCATTTTGTAAATTTTATACATTTTTAAAATATTATGAGACTTTTTTGAAGCAGTTTACAACACTTGAGAAGGTTGTCATGTATTAGCGAACTATGCAACATGTAAAGAAGTATTGCCTTGTAAAAGAAAAATTACCCATTTTCAGGGTTCTTTTTGAGATTTACCCCAAAAACGTAAAAAATAGAAATAGCGCCATTTTTTAATTTTTTTTGACAAAAACCATTAGGGTTTGCCAATTTTTATGACATTTGACTATTTTTATATCCATCAGATGGCAACACTGGAATTGAAAGCAAGGTTCATTTTCCTTTTATTATCAGTAAGGAGCAGTTTTAGAGGGGTATAATGTATGAAAAAAGTATTCAGTATCTTAAAAACTGTTAGAAAAAAATATTAAAAGTGGAAGTCCAGGTTAAGATCCTCATGACGAAGTACTGCCTGCCAAAATGGTACTATGTAGGTAGATAGTGCTCTAACTAAAGTTGTAGAGGATTCAAAGCAGATTCTAAAGCAAGGAAAAAATATTTAAAATGGCGGAAAAACAAAACGGCCGCACATATTTCAGGTACCGCATCATTTTTATTACCAAAAAGGAGCAGTTGTAGAGGGGTGTAATGTATGAAAAAAGTATTCAAGATCTAAAAAACTCTCAGAAAAAATATTAAAAGTGGAAGTCCAGGTTAAGATCCTCATGACGGGGTACTGCCCGCCAAAATAGTGCTACGTAGGTAGATAGTGCTCAAACTAAAGTTGTAAAGGACTCAAAGCAGATTCTAAAGCGAGGAAAAAATATTTAAAATGGCGGAAAAACAAAATGGCCGCACATATTTTAGGTACCGCATCATTTTTATTACCAAAAAGGAGCAGTTGTAGAGGGGTGTAATGTATGAAAAAAGTATTCAAGATCTAGAAAACTCTTAGAAAAAAATATTAAAAGTGGAAGTCCAGGTTAAGATCCTCATGACGGGGTACTGTCTGCCATAATGGTACAATGTAGGTAGATGGTGCTCGAACTAATGTTGTAGAGAACTTTTAGCAGATTCTGAAGGGAGGAAAAATATTCAAAATGGCGGAAAAACAAAATGGCCGCTCATATTCCAGGCACCGTATCATTTTGTTTTACCAAAAAGGGGCAATTGTAGGGGGTTAAAATGTATAAAAAGGGTATTCAAGATTTAGAAAACTCTCAAAAAAAAAAGTTAAAAGTGAAGATTCAAAGTAAGATCCTCATGACGGGGTACTGCCCACCAAAATGGTACTACATAGGTAGACGGTGCTTAAACTAAAATTGAAGAGGACTCTAAGAAGATTTGTATTACCAAAAAGGAGCAGTTCTAGAGGGGTATAATGACACATTCACAAAAGTTAATTAAATGAAACAACACTAGCTTTCCGGCCGCGTGCAGATTTGGTCCATGCCAAAATTAACCTACATCTTGGCAAGGACTTTTGAACCAGACCCCTGATTATGTAACTCTGTTGCTAACAATTCTCGATTGAAACCGATTGAAATCGCAGTTACATTGCTGCTTTAAGTAAGATAGTTGTCACATTGGTTCTTACTAAAGCAGCAATGTCACTGCGATTTCATTATATTTTTATTAGCTGCCGGTAATATCTCACTATTTTTTTAAAGATAGACGTCTATAAGATTAAATACTGAACACCTAATAAAATAATGCAATGTTACACTTATTCCTATATTATTTTAACAATATCCATTTATTTTTATTAGCATGCTGTATTTGATCTTACACTTCCCTTAACCGTGTTTTTTAAAGATAGACGTCCATAAGGTTAAATACTGAACACCTAATAAAATAATGTAATTTTACACTAATTCCTATATTTAATCAACATATAAGCTGTCGGTATTCAATCTTACACATGCCTAACGTGATTATTCTTCCTTATGATTGTTAACTTGAAACTCGGCCCATTATTTATCAAGGACATCAAGTCGTTCATCCAAGTACTTACTGGGTTTCCTACTAAAGTAATCCCTGTTAAAGTTTCTTTCGAGCTTCTTGATTTCTTCTACAATGTCGTGTTGGCGCTGAAGTAGACTCTCCATTTTATGTGTAATATAATAATATGTAGACGTTAAATACTTCACACTGACTATGACTCTTAATGTTTTGTTAATCACTTTCCCGAATATCGATTAGTTATGAATATGATAGCGCACGTGCAAATCGGTTTCAGAAGTTATGGTGTCAATCCAATAATGTAATTTTTCACTTATTCCTATATTATATCAACAATAACTGATAAGGACAGGGTTGAAATGAAAGCAAGAGGACTGTAAAAGTGATAAAATGAATGAATAATATGATAATTTACCTTAGAAAACAAGCTCACTCGACAACTTCAGAAAACCAATACTGACAGATAGAAAACTGACAATAACACAGAGAATTTTGACTTAAAACTTCTTGAAAAATAAACTAAACTAATACAGCAAGGAGGTGCGCAACATCCTCCCCTCCGTGCAGCACTGCACCAAGCTATGTGGTAATCCGTACCAGCTTCTTGGAGGGGCGGCGTAACACACCCCCAGCCGTGGCAACATCGACCACCCTGGTTACACCGTCCTTGCCCGGGTAAAGCTTAACTACTCGACCACGAGGCCACGAGCCTCGGGGCAGCGTCCCATCCACTATAACAACCACGTCATCCACCTTGATTTCAACGTCGTGGGTTCCTTGATTTTGCTGGCGTGGTTGCATAGTCGGCAGCACCTCCCGCACCCACCGATTCCAGAAGTGGTCAGCCAGTCGTAAAGCTTTCCGCCACTCAGCGCGTCCGGCCAGGTCGCTGTCATCAAAGGTTCCAGAAAGTTGTTGATTAGAGGACGTGCCAAGCAGGAAGTGGAACGGTGTTAAGGTGATTGGGTCATCGGGGTCCGTGGATACATGTGAGAGGGGACGGGAATTTACGATGGCTTCGGCTTCTCCCAAAACGGTCCTTAGGGTTTCCTCTTTCGGGTGTCTTTCGTTGAGGGTGGCCTGCAAGGCTACCTTGACGGTTCGCACCAACCTTTCCCAACATCCGCCAAAATGTGGTGCAGCCGCCGGAATAAATTTCCATTTGATGCTCCTGGTGGCTGCGAACTCTAGCACGTCAGTGGAGTAGAAGTCTTTCAATATTCTGTTGGCTCCGACAAAGGCAGTCCCGTTGTCGGAAAAGATGGTGTTTGGTATTCCTCGTCGAGCGATGAAGCGCCTTAGGCCCATAATAGCGGAGTCAGCCGTAAGGCTGTGGACCATTTCCAGATGCATGGCTCTTGTTGTAAGGCATGTGAAAAGTGCAACATAGCGTTTTTCGTGCCGGCGTCCGATGGCCACGGTAACAGGTCCAAAATAGTCTACGCCGGTGTAAGTGAAAGGTCTCTGATGGTGAGCTAGCCGTTGTCGTGGAAGGTCGCCCATTGGTGGTTTCATCGGTTGAGCTTTTCGGATCCTGCACAACAGGCACTGCCTTGCAACATTTCTGACTGTAACTCGGAGTTTTAGAAGCCAAAATCTCTGCCGCAACTCATTTACCACTGACTCATGATTTGCATGTCCATCCCGTCTGTGGTAAAATTGCACCAGCATTCGCACAACTCTGTGGCCGCCGTCGAGCAAAATTGGGAAACGTGAATCTGGGTCAATATCTTCCACAGCTTTTATTCTCCCACTGAGGTGCAGCAATTTGTCATCTCCTACTTTAGGTGATAGCTTTGCGATCCGACTGGTTGGTGGAATGGCTTTGGAGTTCAGGACGTTGTGGAATTCGACAGGGAAGCTCTCGAGCTGGGTCTGCTGCAGAATTTGTGTTTCGGCCGTTATAATTAGTTCAGCGTTCAAGGGATCCAGGATGGTGGATGAAGTTGAAGGATAGGCGCTCTTGGCTTGCCTGTAAGATTTTGAATTTGGATGAGATGTCAAAAGACTCCGAAACTTGGCTACAGCTTGATGAACCCGTGCAGTAGCCCGCAACAATCGCGTCCAGTCACTGAAACATTCGAAGTTTGCAGTTAATGGTGTGGGCAGACCGACGCCAGTGGTAGTGAGTGCCACCATCTCGATCGATCGGGGTCCCATCAATTTGGTGGATTTAAGTTCCTCCCGAACTGATGTGAGTCCCGACGGCTCTTTGGGCCAGTCCTCTGCGGACTTGAGAAGAAATGATGGCCCAGCAAACCAACGTGACGTCGTAGATAATGCGACATGACGCGGACGCGTGGCATCGTCTGCAACGTTCAAATCGGTTGGCACCCACTTCCAGTCTGTGACATTAGAGTTTTCAATAATTTCTCCAACTCTGTGGGCGACAAACGGTTTTAGCGTTCGTGCGTCGTTGCGTAACCATCCCAGGACAGTCATGGAGTCAGTCCAAAAGAATGTGCGCGACGGTTTTTTTTTGTGACTGTCTGTGATGGTTAGAGCAAGTCGCGAGGCAATCGTGGCGGCCTGGAGCTCCAAACGGGGTATAGACATTGGTTTTAGCGGAGAAACCCTCGCCTTACTTGAAATCAGAACGAGACGTATTGAGCTATTTTTGTATATGAGACGCCAATATGCAACACAAGCGTATGCGTGTTCGCTGGCGTCAGCAAAGACGTGCAACTCGCGATGTAATGGTTCTGAATTCATGTTAGACGCGTACCATCGTGGAATTTTAATAGACGCCACGTTGTTAACCGCTTTGAACCACTCAATCCACCTTGCCGCTTCGTTGGGTGAGAATTCAGTATCCCAACCGATATTAGACCTCCACGCTTGTTGGAAGAGTATACGACCGTTGATTATGACCGGTCCTAGCAAACCTAAGGGGTCGTATATACGCATCAAGTGCGAAAGGACCTTTCGCTTCGTGAGCGGTTGAGATATTGCATCCCCAAGCCCAATGCGAAAACCTAACAAGTCAGTAAGAGGCTGCCATGCGATCCCTAGTGCTCTGACACTACTGAGATTTGAGCCAAGGTCAATTTCCGATGGCATAGCGCGTAATTCTTTTGGAATAAATTTTAATGCGGTCGGCTCGTTAGATATCCATGCTCGCATTTCGAAACAAGCAGCACTGTGGACGTAAACGATATCCGCTGCTAACTGAGCAGCTTCAGTGGCGTCATCTAGTGAGTCTATGTAATCATCCATATAATGACTACACAAGATCGCGTCAACTGCTTTAGGATGCGAGTGGGCATACTCCTCAGCATTTTTGTTTTTAACATACTGGGCTACAAAGGGGCTACAGCATGCGCCGAAAATTACGGCCGTCATCCTAAACTCTTTTATAGGTTGGCTCCTATTTGGTCTCCATAAATACCGAAGGGCGTCTCTGTCCTCTTCCCTAAATTTGGACCTGAGGAAACATCTCCCTAATATCTGCTGCCAAAGCAACACGGCCCTCCCGGAAACGAAACAAAATTTTTAACAAAGATTGGAGCAGATCTGGGCCAGGAAGCAACAAAGAGTTTAGGCTAACTCCGTCATTCATGGCTGCAGCGTCATGGACCACTCGAAGTTTGCGCTTCTGGGGGTGGTAGACGCCAAAATGTGGGAGGTAGAAACGTAAGTTTTTACTTATCTTTCTATCTCCTTTACCGGCGTAATACGTCTCAGAAGCGCATTCTTCCGCATAATTTTTTTTCACCATATTAGACATGAAACCTTCGTAGGCCTTAGCAAAGTCGTTGTCTTTGGCCATACGCCTTTCTAGACTTAAGAAACATGACATTGCTTGAGGATAGCTGTCGGGAATTCGTCGTATGTCGTCACGCCAAGGTAGGCCGACCTCGAACCGACCAGAGGGTAAACGTTTCGTGGTTGATTCTAAAATTTCGATCGCGCGCTGATCCTTCTTACAATGTGGCGTTTCTTTTTTTGAGATTCCTAACGAGTCTAGCTTATACTGTTCTCTTACTAAAAACTCTACATTGTCGTTTGTTGACGAGCTAAAAGTTGCGTGGTTGACAAAATCGATCAATTTTGTTTTGCTAGACGAAACACGATATAAAGTCCAACCCAGAGCTGTTAGACAAGCTACCGGTTCGCTCTTTTTACCTACCCGTACAGCTAAGTTGATAGAGAGATGCCAATGATCAGCTCCGATTAAAACCGTTGGAGTTGCGTTTTCATAAGCTAAATTTTCGTCTAATCCCACTAAATGAGGAAGTGACTGAATTGTCTCTCGTATAATAGTTTGAGGACGTAACGAAAGAGAATGCATCGCTCTAGCCTTCTTAACGAAAAATGAGTCGTGTGTTTTCTTACCTTTAATGTGAAAATCGACATACGATACCAAACAAGTGCGCTCGAGACCACCAACGCCATTAATTGTGATAGCTTGTTGTGGTCCTGTCGCGCCTATCTGCTCAGCAATACTGGCGTCGATCAACGTCGCAGTGCTCCCATCATCAAGGAGCACGTACACATCGCAACATCCTGCGGGACCAGAAACAGTAACCGGGAGAATTTTGAGGTAACAACGAGGTCGAAGCGTTGAAATGGTACTCGGTTGTTCGCTATCGGTAGAAGTGGTCGACACCACTACCTTGTCATCATCCGATTGGGTGACGAGTGACACTGGTTGACAATTTTGACCGACAGTGTCAGCAGTTTGAACGTTTGTGGAATTGATTAATGCTGGAGGTGAGTTTTGATGTAGCAGTGGGTGATGACGTAGAGTGCACCCATCTACGGCGCATGGTTTCACTTTGCATGTTTTCCATTGGTGCGAAGCGCGCTTAAGACATCTATAACAAACTTTTGCCTCACGCAACCAATTCCATCTCTCTGCGACAGATAGCGATTTGAAATTCTTACATTCCTTGATGTAATGGTTTTTCTTGCAAAAACAACATTCTTTTTGTGTGTCGTCACCCTTAGCTAGTTGCGTATTAGTACTATGAACATTTTCGCGTTTGTGAGGCTTGTCATTAGCGAGATGTTGTTGCTGGCTGGTATTTGACTCGGGTGACAAACCAAACTTTATATACTGATTTAGCTCACGGTTTAAAAAGTCCGACAATATTTCTAGCTTAGGGCGTCCGGACATGTCTGTCATCGCGAAATCAGTCCACCTAATTTTTGTTGTCGGGTTTAATTTCCCAAGGACGGTGTGAAATAATTCCGGAGAGTGTAAATACTCTGCTTGTTTTAATAATTTAATTATAGAAATAGAGTTACGTACCCGATTGGAGAATACTCCGAGTTCTTTTAAATCGTTACCCAAACGTGAAAGATTCCTAAGAGAATTGACTTCCTTGAAAACGATGAGCTCGGGGCGCGCGAAGTTATCTTCCAGTGCGCGCATGATATCCTCCGGATTTTCGGCTGACAGCAGCATCGTTGCGACGGCATCTCGCGCGGGACCTCGAAGCGCATTTTGAAGTCGTGATATATTTTCTAAAGCAGAAAAATTTTGTTTAGAATTATCGTAAACGCGTTTGAAATGTAGCCATTCTATGGAATTTCCAGAGAATAGCCCCAGTTCTACTTTCTTTGTGCCGTGGGCATGTGCGAGAGCTTTCGCTGCCGCAGCAGTGTCAGCAACTGCTTGAAATAAGTTGTGATTAATCGATATAGGCGGTGGTGCTAAAATAGCCGCCTCGGGGTGATCTGCTTGTTGCTGTCGATTGCGCGAGTTAATAAAGGGTGCAGCTGCCCATGTGCTCGTTGGCGGTGCCAGACGTGCGGGTGATGGAACTAGAGGATGTTCACATTCTTCTGCGGATATGCCGTTATTAACTAAAGCTTGTTCGTTTTCTACCCAAAGTTTAGTTCTATCTACGCTCACCCGGGTGGAGCTACGGTGACTCACACGGCTGTTGCTACGACTGCTCTCAGCAGCGTCAGCATCGATGGCAGCCAGCTCCGCACGCAGTTCGCACTCCTGCAGTTGTTGTTGTAGGGACGCATGCTCTCGGTCGCGCTCACGCTCATGAGCGGCAAGCTCCTGTTTTTGCTGGAGACGATGGCGTAAGGCAAGTGCCTCCGCTGCAGCCTTTTGCGCTTTTACTGTCGCAGATGACCGCGATGATTTTGTTTTTGTAGACAGGTCTGATGGAGCTCTGCTAGAGTGGGACCTCTGCTGCTCAGCAACAGAGGGCTGCATTCACTCTCTAACCTTATTGCAGTTAGTCGCAGCGGGGTTCGAAGACTGGTCTTTGACCATGCTTCGGGTAAACATTTTATACGAACGTGAAACGACGACAAATATGTAAACACAGCGAAGCGAAGCTTTTATTAATCTATGTGTAAACAAAATAAACGTGATATATGGGTGACAGACGTTCAAAAAAATTTTAACGAAAAAAATAAGGCTGATTATGATGGGAGAAGGACCAAATGATAAGGACAGGGTTGAAATGAAAGCAAGAGGACTGTAAAAGTGATATAATGAATGAATAATATGATAATTTACCTTAGAAAACAAGCTCACTCGACAACTTCAGAAAACCAATACTGACAGATAGAAAACTGACAATAACACAGAGAATTTTGACTTAAAACTTCTTGAAAAATAAACTAAACTAATACAGCAAGGAGGTGCGCAACAATAACCATATTTTTTTTAATAACTGCCGATATTTAATTCGTATGATTGTTAATTTGAAACTAGGCTTTAATTTATCAAGGACTTCAAGTCGTTTATCCAAGTACTTACTGAGTTTCCTACTAAAGGAATCCCTGTTAAAGTTTCTTTCGAGCTTCTTGATTTCTTCTACAATGTCGTGTTGGCGCTGAAGTGGACTCTCCATTTTATGTGTAATATAATAATATGGTAGACGTTAAACACTTCACACTGACTATGACTCTTAATATTTTGTTAATCACTTTCCCAAATATCGATTAGATATGAATATAATAGCGCACGTGCAAATCGGTTTCAGTAGCTATGGTATCAATATAATAATAGAATTTTTCACATATTTCTATATTATATCAACAATAACCATATTTTTTTAATAGCTGCCGATATTTAATTCTTATGATTATTAACTTGAAACTCGGTCCATAATTTATCGAGGACATCAAGTCGTTCATCCAAGTACTTACTGGGTTTCCTACTAAAGGAATCCCTGTTAAAGTTTCTTTCGAGCTTCTTGATTTCTTCTACAATGTCGTGTTGGCGCTGAAGTAGACTCTCCATTTTATTTGTAATATAATCATATGGTAGACGTTAAACACTTCACACTGACTATGACTCTTAATGTTTTGTTAATCACTTTCCCGAATATCGATTAGTTATGAATATGATAGCGCACGTGCAAATCAGTTTCAGAAGCTATGGTGTCAATCTAATAATGTAATTTTTACTAATTCCTATATTATATTAACAATAACCATATTTTTTTATTAGCTGCCGATTTTTAATTCTCATGATTGTTAACTTGAAACTCGGTCCATAATTTATCAATGACAATTAGTCGTTCATTCAAGTGCTTACTGGGTTTCCTACTAAAGGAATCCCTGTTAAAGTTCTACAATGTCGTGTTGGCGCTGAAGTAGACTCTCCATTTTATGTGTAATATAATAATATGGTAGACGTTAAACCGTGTGGTGTGCCGTGTAGTGCCGGCACATAAATATAATAGCACTACCCCCTCTCTTTCCGTGGGTGTCGTAAGAGGCGACAAAGGGAAAACTGCCATCAGGAAATGGGCAGCAGCGTCTCCAGGTTACAACAAGCCATACTGCGATCGCCAACCCGCCTGCCAAGCGTGGCGATTATGGCAAACCTCCCCCTAAAAATGGATACACACACTAAAAATCGCCCCCCAGTCCCCGGCGGCCCCGCTATTCCTAGCTACGGTAGCGGCTATGGTAACGGCGGGGCAGGGGGTGCTAAGAATCCCTGGGTAGGCTCCGGCTACCAACACCGACGACTCGACCTGAAAACCTACAACACGCGCACATTGAGGCTCGACGCGAAGCTCGTAGAGTTGGAAGAGGCAATAAGTAAGTTACATTGGGATATCATTGGGTTATCTGAAGTCCGAAGAGAGGGGGAGGACTCGATAACCCTGCAATCCGGTAACTTACTTTACCACCGGGAGGGCGACCAACAGTCCATTGGTGGTGTCGGGTTCATCGTCCATAAATCCCTTGTCAACAACGTGATCACCATCGGAAGTGTCTCGAGCAGGGTAGCGTACCTGATACTCAGATTATCGAAACGATATTCGCTGAATGTTATCCAGGTCTACGCTCCGACCTCGAAACACGACGATGTCGAAGTGGAGGCTATGTATGAGGAGACCTCTAAAGCCATGCATAGCTATAAAACCCACTACACGGTTGTGATGGGGGATTTCATATATTATAACTGACGCGGCGTAGCATTGACCGCATTTCGACTACCAGTTTTGACGGTGCACTTTAAGACAAAATGTATTCTTATTGATTAGTGTTCGATTAGATTCCTTGACAACAACTCATGCGTTTCTTTTCTTAGCACTCATCTGCATTCTGCATATCAACCTGCATCTGATACCTTGCATCACTGCATTACATTTATTACATTTTGCATCAAACATTTTTTAGTCCTTCGCGACAGAACATTTTTGGTCCTTCGATAAAGGACTTTAGATTCAATTTTTTCGCGTTAGTTTACTATTTCGGGGAAGAGTTGTTTCGAAGTCCTGGGTATCAACCAGTGACATCGCGTGTGAACCTGACCGCGTCCGCGCATCGGCGTTGCATCCTGTTGAACCTGCGTCGACGTGAGTCCAGCGATCCAGAGCTGCACATTCAGGAAGGAAGAGGTCCAGTAGTTCAAGTAAGATCTTTCCATATTTTTCTTGCATTGCAATGGAGGCCTTAATTGAGCGTCAGAAGCATATCTTTGAGGAGATCAAGAGAATCCATGCTAATTTTAAGAAGGATTCGGCCAGTCGTAAGTCTAGAGAATATATTGAAAAGAGATTGAAGGCTTTAGATAACTTATGGGCGGAGTGTCAGCAAAACGACGGAGAACTGATGAAGGCGGAGCAGAAAACTCATCAGTATTATGTTGAAGGCATCATCGGTGTAATCCAGAAATGGTATGAAGGTACACGCTTTGACTTATTATCGTGGAAAGCGGAGCAGAAGGAGGTTCCAGTTGTGGTGGAGGAACCGAAACCACCAACCAGTTCCGGGCTTCTTGAGCAGTTACAGCAAACCAGGTTTGACAGCACACAGTTTGTAAGTCATGACGGGAAAGCTGAAGCTTTGCAGCAAAAGAGCGATTTGCAGCGTGCCTATTTTAGAGCATTTAGCAGGTTAGTGGACTCGATTAGAGTGGATGAAATAACAGAAAAGTGGGAAATTGATGACAAATTGAAGTGCCTAGAGTCTCGCTGGAAGCCGATAGATAATTTACATTTGCACATCGATGGTATTTTGCTTGGAATGGATGCTGAATACTATAGAACTTTTAATGAACTTGAAACAAAATATGAGCATGTGAAACGGCAATTAAATATTAAATTAAATGCGTCAGTATGTCAACAACAATCGGTGCCAAAATATGAAATTCCTTTGTTTGGCGGCAATTATACCGTGTGGCCTACATTCATGGATTTGTATTCGGAAGCTATACATAATAATCCAGCTCTTACAAAAACACAAAAGATGCAACATTTAAAGGGAAGGTTGCGGGGCGAGGCGGAAAAGCTCGTCCAACATTTGCATGTTGCACCAGAGAATTATGATACGTGTTGGGATTTATTATGTCATAGGTATAATAATAAGCAACTTTTATTCACTAAGAACTTTCAAATATTTATGCGACAACCTAATGTGCAAAATCAAACATCTTACGAATTAAAACGGTTATATGACACATCTATGGAGACTATTCACGCTATACATAATTTGAACGTAGACACATCGACGTGGGATCCGATGTTGGTACATATATTATGTGAAAAGCTCGATTCCGAAACCTATTCAGATTATATGCAATCTAGATCCAATACACGTGAGTTGCCTAAGTTCGACCAGTTTATGCAATTCGTGGAAAGTAAATTTATTGCATTAGAGCCATTGCAACGAAAAAGGCCTGAAAACGGTGTTAGTTCATCTCAAAAACCAATGAAACTACAATTTAATGCATCTCGTTCTTATGATAGAAATTACAACTCAAAAGCTCGACATGCTATCAGAGAACCAGGTCATGGGCGTCACCCTGCATGCAACTTTAGTTTAGGAAAAATTACGTGTCCATTATGCAAAAATGATCACGCACTGTTTAAGTGTGCCAAGTTTATTGAAATGACAAATAGAGAAAAATTGCACGTTTTAACTAAACACAACATATGCAAAAATTGTTTGTACGTGCATAACAAAGGTTTTTGTGGGTCAGACAAAAGGTGCAAAGAATGCAATTTGCCGCATAATACTTTGTTACATAGCGCTCTTAGCAACGTAGAACGGCCACCTATGACATCATCGGCAGCGCCGAAGTTGCCTTATGACAAACCAATGCAAAACAATTACGTCTCGAATACTGATGACGAAATACTATTACCGACTACATTAGTTCAGGTGGCAACGGTTAGAGGAGAATATGTGACGTTGCGTGCCCTAGTCGATCAAGGGTCACAAATTACTCTGATTACGGAGAATGCAGCCCAAAGATTAGGTTTACAGAGAGAAAAATTAGATGCAAGCGTATCAGGTGTTGGTACTTTGTCAAATAAAAGTAAAGGTAAAGTACACTTGAGTTGCAAATCAGTCTGCACCGACTATCAATTTGAAACCGATGCATTAATTATGACACGCGTCGTTAGTAATTTACCGAATGCGTCATTTGCAGTTAGCGACACGGAGTACTTTAAAAACATTACATTAGCCGATCCCGAGTATAACGTTTCGAGGCCCATAGATATTCTTTTTGATGCACACGTGTTTTCGGAAATATTGTTGTGTGGTCTGATTAAAGGACATCCAAACCAACCAATAGCGCAGCAGACACAATTAGGTTGGATCATGTCGGGCCACGTCAAAACATTTAACTGTCACGTGATCACGAATAATAGCGATGATTTTGCAAGATACTGGGAGGTAGAGGATATTCAGGATAAGCCTGGCTCCATGACGTCACAGGAACAATACTGCGAGGAATATTACACTGCAACAACGACACGGTTACCAGATGGACGATATGAGGTTCGATACCCCATGAAGTCAGGGTTCGAGAGCCAACTGGGTAAATCAAAACATCTTGCGTCAGCACAGTTTAAACATCTGGAAGGAAAATTAAATAAAAATACCCAGTTTTCAGACAGTTACAAAAAAATTATGACAGAATATTTGGAAATGGGTCACATGAAACCGAGCCCCATAGATCGTGAACCGACTTGTTATTTGCCCCATCATGGTGTTTTGAAACAGGATTCAGTGACTACGAAGTTAAGAGTAGTTTTTAATGCATCACAAAAAACTGGATCGGGTTTCAGTCTTAACGACCTCATGGAGTGTGGACCAAAACTACACCAGGATCTGTTGACATTGTTAATACGATGGAGATTACACAAATACGTTTTTACCGCTGATTGTGAGAAGATGTATAGAATGATCAAGGTCAGCGAGGAAGATCAACAATTGCAAAAAATTCTTTGGAGGGACAATAGAGAACAACAAATACAGCAATATCATTTATGTACCGTAACGTTTGGCGTAAAGGCAGCCCCGTTCCTGGCCTTACGAACACTGAAACAGTTAGCGCTAGACGATCAGGACAAGTACCCCCTAGCCAGTGACGTCATAAACCACGCTATGTACGTTGATGATGTACTATGTGGTAGTAATAGTTTAGAAATCGCCAAAGCAATGCAGCAACAGCTTATTGACATGCTCCGGGGTGCAGGGTTGACATTACGAAAGTGGACGAGTAATAATCCAGAGTTATTACATAACATCAGTGACAATGAGTTGAGCCAGACAACGTTACACTTTAAAAGCGAAGGCACAACAAAAGCGCTGGGGTTGCAATGGAATCCACAAACAGATTACTTTGCGTTTTCGAATAAAATCAACATAAACTGCACTAAATTGACAAAACGCGTGCTGCTCTCGGAAATTTCAAAAATTTTCGATCCGCTTGGGTGGCTCACTCCCGTAACACTTAGAGCGAAATTATTATTCCAACAATGCTGGCTGTCAGAGTGCGATTGGGATGACGCGGTGTCGGAAGATATACAGACCAAATGGCGACAATTTTGCAAAGACATTGATGACATTCGACAGGTGGAAGTACCGCGACACTTGGGAGATACTTCAAGACCTGTGCAATTACATGGGTTTTGTGATGCGTCTGAAAAGGCGTATGCTTGCATTATTTATTTACGCACTTTGACGCAAGATGGTGACAGTATGATTCGAGTCATCGCGGCGAAATCGAGATTAGCGCCAGTTAATACCAAACTATCTTTGCCACGTAAGGAACTTTGCGCGGCAGTACTGCTTTCAAGACTCATGAAAACAGTATTACGTGCTAATACATGGGAGAACCTAAGTTATGACATTTTCGCGTGGACCGACTCAATGATAGTCCTTGCATGGTTAAAACGAGATCCTAATACATGGAAAACCTTTGTCAGCAATCGAGTACGACAGATTCGTGACGACATCCCGAATATGCAGTGGGGTCATGTCAAATCTGAAGAAAACGCCGCTGATTGTGCCACTCGAGGGTTGACGTGCACACAACTTCTAAATCATTCTCTTTGGTGGCAAGGTCCGGGGTGGCTAAAAACTTTTGACAAGTCTTTGAACAAAAAGGAACACATTACTGACACAGATTATGAATTAAAACAAAAGCAAACATGCATAACACAATTACAATCGTCGTCAATTGTCATTGAATTAATATATAAACATAGTAGTATGAGTCACGTTATTAGAATCGTCGCATGGCTACTACGAATGACACATCGATTTACTCACGGAGGCTATCTGACACCGCAAGAATTACATGTTGCAGAAAAATTTATCGTAAAACAAATACAACTACACGAGTTCAAGGACGAGATACTAAAAATAGAACATGACAACTGCATCAGTACCAGAAGTAACATCCGTAGTTTAAACCCCTTTCTTGATAACGACAACATTTTGCGAGTTGGGGGGAGGTTGAGAAATGCAAACTTAAAGGAAGACACCAAACAACCAATGCTTTTGCCCCATAATCACCGATTGACCGACATGCTTATCGAGCAGGCTCATCTACAACTTCTGCATGGGGGACCTAAACTTACATTAGCACATTTGCGGCAAAAGTATTGGATTGTCGGAGGTTATCGTGCAGTAAAAAGGGTGATTCATAAATGTGTCACGTGCCGCCGTTTTAATGCAAAAACACAAAACCAAATCATGGCGGACCTCCCTACGCCTAGGGTAACAGTCTCTCGACCCTTCACACATACAGGGGTCGACTTTTCAAGCCACGTAGAAATCAAGGCCAACAAAGGTCGTGGGATAAAAACGCTACTAGCTTACATCGCTGTCTTTGTTTGTTTTGCAACCAAAGCTGTTCATCTAGAGCTTGTAACGGAGTTGAGTACAGCAGCGTTCTTAGCGGCATTTAAAAGATTTTGTGCAAGGGTCACCGGGACGGAACTTCTAACCATCCCCGAACCAGACGACTGCAGCATCGATTTTAGAAAGAGATGGCAACTGGTACAAAAATTGGGTAAGGATTTCTGGGATAAATGGTCTAGCGAATATTTACAACAACTACAAGCTAGATCAAAATGGCAGCAATCCAAACCAGACCCTCAATTAAATGACATTGTGTGCATCAAGGACGAACACTTACCAGCAGGAAAATGGGCACTCGGCAGAGTTATACAATTACATCCTGGAAGGGACGGCCATTCACGGGTGATTACATTGAAAACCGCCAAGGGAGAACTTAAAAGGCCCATAACTAAATTAGTGCGTCTTCTTGAAATAGAAAAACCTGCAAATGACGAACAGACATACACGCGTAAAAGAAATCGAGGAAAAAATATGACGTGGAAAAGTTTATTTTGTTATACATTATTATTATTTATTGGAGTTTTGTCACCCTCGATGCAACAAAATCACTCTGGCTTTACTCTTACTTCAGTGAGTAACAACCAATCACTTTATTTTGATAAGGTCGGAGAACTGCAAGAGATCAAAGAAGAATGGAAATTAATATTTTACTATAATATGACAAATTATTGGCATAACATCGTAGTACTGGATCAATACGTAACGCATATCAAAGACTTTCAGAGAGAAAATTGGGTCATGCAATTCCAAGTGTTACTAAACCAATTAGATCAGAACATGAAAGAGTTACATTATTATAACAGCTTATTAACTTCTCAACATTTGATGCAGAGCAGAGTAAAAAGGGGGCTGGTAAATGGAGTCGGGTACTTAGCCAATACCTTATTTGGGGTACTCGACGAAAGATTCGCTGCAAAATATGAGACCGACATAACAACTGTTCAACAAAATGAAAACCACTTATTAACATTAATCAAGAACCAGACAAGCATTTTAGAAGCTGAACGTAACATTGTACAGAGAAACGAGCAAACCATGATAAAACACCTAGATATGATACGTAAACACCTTGCAACACTTGACAGAGAATATTTAGCTAAAAAATCAAAAGATGAAACCTCATTTTACGTTTTGACATCTATTATGGCCGCCGAAAGCATACTGACAAACCTTAAATTCATGCAACAAACCTTAATAAACACACTGACTAACCTGTATCAAGGTCACATCGATGTGCATTTAATATCGCCTGGTCAATTACAACAAGAACTAGATAAAATAGCTCGACATTTAGCTCACAACTTAGCGCTACCTGAGACTCATGACAACATAAAAGACGTTTATAAACTTCTTAGAGTTCATAGCCGCATCACACAAAATTATTTAATAATGGAAGTCAAGGTACCGTTGTTGAATGACGAGCCTTATGAACTAATTAAATTAATTAACATCCCACAACGCATTAGCCGGACTAAGGTTCTAAATATTATTCCTGCAACAAACCTTATCGCTATAAATATACACCGAGACACTTTTGTGCCGCTAGATCAAACCGATATTTATGAATGTCAAACAATTAGTCAACAGAATATGATGTGCAAGTTCAATCACCCAGTATATGACATAACTCGACAGAAGTCTATTTGCGATACACAATTAATTAATTACCGTGATAAACACGAATCATTTTGCCGCGCAGAAAGTACGCTATGCAGCGATAACTGGGTCAAGCTACATCAATTAAACACCTGGTTTTATTATTGTTGCGGCGAGTGCATTGTACGCATCATATGTCCAACGGCCTTGACGTCACAGACGCTACGTCACATGGGACTGATAACGTTAGAGAAAGGGTGTGTACTGAAAGGAAACACCTTTATGTTATATGCAAATATGCAATATAGCGATAAAATTACAATTGAAACACCAAGCCTGATAATTCCAGAACTCTCACCTCTTAACAAGATTATCAATACTTCAGTTGATGTCCAGAATTTGTCAGTATTCCCGGAGACACATGAAACTCAATTTAGGAAACTACATAGCGATATCCAAAAGTTAAAAGATCAATCCACTATAGAGCCACTAACCTCGCACGATATGCATCATTATATTATGATTTATGTGATTATAGGCATAGGCGTTTTGCTTTTAATTGTCACTGTATACTGCTGGAAGGTCAAAACCGGAAAGAGTGGTAATTCGAGAGGGGGGAAGACTCATTGTGAGGACGCGAAGCCAAGCACAAGTGAGGATATCTATAGTGTAGTGCAATATGACAACAAAAAACATAAAATAGTGAATAAGTTACCAAGTGAATGTGATAGGGCTCGGCCCTCAGTGAACACCGTGACATTTGACACTAATGAACCTAGATAGAACCTTTAGGAACATTAAGACTATGTGTTTAAGTGTGTGACATTTTACAGCTCTTTTATAATTTTATATTTTCTATTTTTTAGTTTTACATATCAAGTTTACTTTTACCTTTATACCTGATTATTTTTTACAATAAGTAATAAAAACAAAAAAAAGGGTGTTACGTTAAGTTATTGTTTATTGCACTAGTTCAGATTTAAATTTTATTGCATAGTTTTACTTTCATTTTGTTAAAGAAATTTTATTGCATAGTTTTACTTTCATTTTGTTTTTCTCGGTGGCAGTATGTACGATGCACGTACATGCGGTTTATTTTGTTAGTAGATAAAATTATAACTGACGCGGCGTAGCATTGACCGCATTTCGACTACCAGTTTTGACGGTGCACTTTAAGACAAAATGTATTCTTATTGATTAGTGTTCGATTAGATTCCTTGACAACAACTCATGCGTTTCTTTTCTTAGCACTCATCTGCATTCTGCATATCAACCTGCATCTGATACCTTGCATCACTGCATTACATTTATTACATTTTGCATCAAACATTTTTTAGTCCTTCGCGACAGAACAGTTGGGGCAACGTTGCGGTAATGAGCTGGGAGTGGGGCAATTTGGATTTGGGCAACGGAACGATAGAGGCCAGATGCTGGCAGACTTCATGGAGAGGGAGAACCTTTATATGATGAACTCCTTCTTTAGGAAGCCCGTAAGCCGCAAATGGACCTGGATAAGTCCGGATGGTAAAGTCAAAAACGAGATCGATTTTATCTTGTCGACGAAGAAGCACATATTCAATGATGTCAGTGTGATCAACGCTGTGAAGACAGGAAGTGATCACCGTATGGTCAGAGGCACATTGAATATCGATGTCAAGCTCGAAAGATCGCGACTGATAAAATCCACGCTCCGACCAATACCAGCTCAAATTCAAAACCCCGAGTGCTTTCAGCTCGAGCTTCAAAACCGCTTTGAAGCCCTTGAGAACAGCATAGACGTGGACGATCTATACAACATGGTGGTGGATACTGTCTGCACGGTAGGGTCTAAGTACTATAAAACCCGCCGTCCCAAATTGAAGAAACTCTCCAGTCAGACTCTCCTACTCATGGATCAGAGACACGAAATGAAGCTGCAGAACTCAGCGGATGCCCATCGTTATCGATAGCTTAATAGACAGATATCTAAGTCTTTGACGCGCGACCTTCGCCAATTTAATACCGAGCGTATTAAAGAAGCCATTGAGCAGAACAAAGGCTCCAAAGTGTTCGCGAGAGATCTGTCTATCGGGCAAAGTCAATTGACGAGGCTGAAAACTGAGGAAGGTAGCATCATTTCGTCAACACCTGAAATCCTGAGGGAGATTGAGAGTTTCTATGGACAGCTATATTCCACACAAACACCTGTTGAAAGCAAGGCTACAGACCCTAGAGCCAAGCTTATCCGACACCATACCGAAGATATCCCGGACGTCAGCCTGTACGAGATTAGAATGACTCTCAAGCAGCTTAAAAACAACAAGGCGGCGGGCGATGACGGAATCACAACAGAGCTTCTGAGAGCGGGCGGTAAGCCGATACTTAAAGTCCTCCAGAAGCTTTTCAATTCAGTCATCCTTAAGGGCAAAACGCCAAAGGCATGGGGCAGAAGCGATGTGATGCTGTTTTTCAAGAAGGGTGATAAAACAGTCTTGAAGAACTATAGACCCATCTCGCTTCTGAGCCATATCTATAAGTTGTTTTCGAGAGTCATTACGAATCGTCTCGCTCGCAGGTTCGACGACTTCCAACCTCCCGAACAAGCCGGGTTCCGAAAAGGCTATAGTACCATGGACCACATTCATACGCTGCGGCAAGTTATACAGAAGACCGAAGAGTATAACTTGCCACTTTGCTTGGCGTTCGTGGACTATGAGAAAGCCTTTGATTCGATTGAGACTTGGGCGGTGCTGCAGTCTCTCCAGAGGTGCCAAATAGACTACAGGTACATAGAGGTGCTGAGGTACTTATACCAAAACGCCACCATGTCGGTCCGATTACAGAACCAGAGCTCTAATCCTATCCAACTACAGCGAGGTGTGAGACAGGGAGATGTCATTTCTCCCAAACTGTTCACAGCTGCGTTGGAGGATATTTTTAAGCTGCTGGACTGGAAAGGATGCGGCGTCAACATCAATGGCGAGTACCTAACACACCTACGGTTTGCCGATGATGTAGTTCTTATGGCTGAGACCTTGGAAGACCTGAACACAATGCTTGAAGATCTCGGTAATGCTTCGCAAAGAGTGGGTTTTAAGATGAACATGGACAAGACGAAAATCATGTTCAATGCCCATGTTGTACTCGCTCCAGTTAATGTTGGGAACATTACACTCGAAGTTGTTGACCACTATGTTTACCTAGGACAGACGGTCCAGTTAGGTAAGTCCAACTTTGAGAAAGAGATCTCTCGTCGAATCCAGCTCGGATGGGCAGCGTTTGGGAAGCTCCGTCATATATTCGCGTCCGAAATACCTCAATGTCTCAAGACGAAAGTCTTTGACCAGTGTGTGTTGCCAGTAATGACCTATGGAAGTGAGACGTGGTCTTTTACTATGGGTCTCATAAAAAGGCTCAAAGTCACCCAGCGAGCAATCGAGAGAGCGATGCTTGGTATTTCCCTGCTCGATCGAATCAGAAATGATGAGATACGCAGGAGAATTAAAACAACCGACATCGCTCGAAGGATTGCATCATTGAAGTGGCAGTGGGCGGGACACATAGCGCGGAGAACCGATGGCCGTTGGGGCGGAAAGGTTCTCGAATGGCGACCGCGTACCGGACGACGTTCCGTGGGCAGGCCCCCTACAAGGTGGACCGACGATCTGGTCAAGATCGCGGGAAGCCGCTGGATGTGGGCAGCGCAGGACCAATCGTTGTGGAGATCCTTGGGATCCTATGCCCAGCAGTGGGCGTCGTTCGGCTGACATGATGAGACGTTAAACACTTCACACTGACTATGACTTTTAATGTTTTGTTAATCACTTTCCCGAATATCGATTAGATATGAATATAATAGCGCACGTGCAAATCAGTTTCAGTAGCTATGGTGTCAATTTAATAATGTAATTTTTCACATATTCCTATATTATATCAACAATAACCATATTTTTTTATTAGCTGCCGATATTTAATTCTTATGATTGTTAACTTGAAACTCGGTCCATAATTTATCAAGGACATCAAGTCGTTCATCCAAGTACTTACTGGGTTTCCTACTAAAGGAATCCCTGTTAAAGTTTCTTTCGAGCTTCTTGATTTCTTCTACAATGTCGTGTTGGCGCTGAAGTAGACTCTCCATTTTATTTGTAATATAATCATATGGTAGACGTTAAACACTTCACACTGACTATGACTCTTAATGTTTTGTTAATCAGTTTCCCGAATATCGATTAGTTATGAATATGGTAGCGCACGTGCAAATCGGTTTCAGAAGCTATGGTGTCAATCTAATAATGTAATTTTTACTAATTCCTATATTATATCAACAATAACCATATTTTTTTATTAGCTGCCGATATTTAATTCTTATGATTGTTAACTTGAAACTCGGTCCATAATTTATCAAGGACAATAAGTCGTTCATCCAAGTGCTTACTGGGTTACCTACTAAAGGAATCCCTGTTAAAGTTTCTTTCGAGCTTCTTGATTTCTTCTACAATGTCGTGTTGGCGCTGAAGTAGACTCTCCATTTTATTTGTAATATAATAATATGGTAGACTTTAAACACTTCACACTGACTATGACTCTTTATGTTTTGTTAATCACTTTCCCGAATATCGATTAGTTATGAATATGGTAGCGCACGTGCGATTCGGTTTCAGAAGCTATGGTGTCAATCTAATAATGTAATTTTTCACATATTTCTATATTATATCAACAATAACCATATTTTTTTAATAGCTGCCGATATTGAATTCTTATGATTGTTAACTTGAAACTCGGTCCATAATTTATCAAGGACATCAAGTCGTTCATCCAAGTGCTTACTGGGTTTCCTACTAAAGGAATCCCTGTTAAAGTTTCTTTCGAGCTTCTCGATTTCTTCTACAATGTCGTGTTGGCGCTGAAGTAGACTCTCCATTTTATTTGTAATATAATAATATGGTAGACGTTAAACACTTCACACTGACTATGACTCTTAACGTTTTGTTAATCACTTTCCCGAATATCGATTAGTTATGAATATGATAGCGCACGTGCAAATCGGTTTCAGTAACTATGGTATCAATCTATGTCTTCACGAACCTCGTACGACCTTAAGCGATAATTCTCAATCAACTGGTGAGATCCGCTGGTGGGAGGCCAGTCAACCGATCCGCAGCCGCACAAAATTCACAAAGAACACTAAATGATGGTGGTATAGAGCTACTATTGCACTATTTTCCAAACGTCGATGAAAATACTCAAGTCACTGTTTGTCGATGGACCAAAAAAAAGTACAGTTTTTAAGATGAGTGCGAAAGGATTTGTAAGAAAAAGTAAATGTACGAAACAAACCCAATGGTAGTCGCTCTAATACTGATTGAATTCCAAAGTAATTATAAAAATGTAGGATAAGCAGAATCGCGGAAACGTTGTAAATACTAATACATATTTTATTGTTCCTACGTACGTGACCCAAATTAGCACGTCACATGATGACATTAATATTATTTATTACGGTACACAAATTGTTTACTCGTACACAAATTAAAAAATGGTAGCCAACAAAATTGTAATAGACGTACATCTAAAACATCAAACTACGCTTTAATATCAGTATCAAAGACAGTTTTAAGAATTGACAGTTTTAAGAACTGTGAATGAGTTTGAAATAATTATATCTGTACTCACAGGGTATATCCTATTACATAGATGAGTTGTGCCAAAATTACCATCAATTAGATATGGAAGTCAGCAGCCAACGTGATAAGAAAGGTTTAGAAAACAACGGTGCAAAGAACGTGATGCTTTTAGGTATCGATGATTATCAATTGCACAAGATCTAAATCGGCCGAATCAATATGAAGAAGTCTATGCCTAGAGCAGTGAGACCAGCCTCGCTAAGAACTGTTTATCTCACTAACTGGACTTTGACTCGCTAATCATTGATACTTGATGTTCTTGAAGGCGTGTGTTGTTCAGTCAAAACAATTGTTGCAGAAAATCCTACACATAAATGAGATCAGAACCAGTGTGATAAACTGACTAACAAAACATTCGTAATATTGGGTCTCTAACAATTCGAAGGTAACTGGTGCGATCGTTTTGACTGCTTGCAGAGTTGATGAAAACCATAGTAGGTACATGTTCGTGAATACAAAATACACATCTACGTTGTTAGCCTGAATTCATCGGCGATGAGGTCCTTCTTATCACAACTCAATCTTCATCAAACTGTCTGTCCCTACGTCTTGCATAGTGCCGATTACACCTTCTTACCGAACTTTCACTCGTCTACACAACCATCCATTTGTCTTTCGGACCAGCTCAACAACAGGTCTATTCTTCCCTACTTATCAAATGAGGACGGTTTCTGTTGTTATACAATTATTCATATATATGGTTTCGTACCTTCTGATTAAATTCATATTGAGGTTCTCTTATTCAACGCTTGTAATGATCCATCTTTGTCAATGATGGCACTATATTTTTTATTTGTTTTCCACTTATTCCACATAATGCATAAGATATAGCACTTTAGCATCAATCGCTTGCCCAAAACAATATTATTTCATTTTCATACTCTAGGTACATACATTTTATTCACGGCACTATTTATGTAGGTACTTAGTTATTAGTTTTGTAAATTTATTTTAATTTTAGTTTTTAGATAGAAGGAACATTTTAAATCACAGACTACCTTTAACGTTTTTATAAGATTAGATATGTTGTGTATTTTTGTGTTGACGTTTAACTTACAGACATACTTTTGACGTTCTTGTAAAATTGATTCAGTTGTATTTTTGACGATTACATTTTAACTTACGGACAAACTCTTGACTTACTTTATTACTTGTAGTAAGTAATATGTATCATACTTACTCCTTTCGTCCTTTATTTATTATTTCAGCTACATTCAACATCATACATTTTATTTATTTATTTTGTTTCTATATGTATTTAATATTACTAATTACAACGTAGATAGATAAATTAGTTTATTGAAGATTTTTTATTAAATATTTTATTGAATTATTAATCACGTATCACATAATAGAGTTAGCATAATGCTTTTAGCGTTAAGGTCAACTTTTGTGCTTGATTTTATTTAGTACATTAAAGAGATTAAATAAATAAAAATATAATAAAATAAGACTTATACCGGTGTTGATTTGCATATTTACAAGCCCAAAACCACAGCTTGTACTTATAAAACAACTTTCCCAAAAAAACATGGGTCGAAATATGAAACAAATTGTTGGTCTCCCATACATACAAACTGCATATTCAGTTATTGGATTTTGTATGGAGGGATTTTGATTTTGATTTTGACCCATGTTTCTTAAAAGTTGTTCAATTTAATGAGTACAAGCTATGATTTCGGGCTTGCAAATGACCAAAACAACACACTGTATAGACAAGTATGATTACAGATTTAAATGCAAGAGCACACAACTCATGAAGGCCTTTGGTATTATCATAATAATATTATTATCACGTTAATTAAATATTATCTCAAACTGCAGCAACAGAATTCTAAAGAAGATGAGTAAAATAATAAATACATAGTTTTATATATTACGAAACAATTTTTTATAATGAGTACCTACAGTATATCTGTACTTTGTGATAACATAAAAACTCAGGAATATCATCGTATTAGAAAAGTAGTGACAATGCACATATCAGAAAAATTACTTACTTAATAAACAATCTGGTCGACTCCACGATACACAATAATCAAAAGTAAGTTAAATCATTTGTAACATTAGTTATTAGTACCTTTTTTAAGTTATATGATTTCCTTACATTATTATATTTTTATATAACTTCGAAAATTTACATAAAACGGTTATAAATTGTAGGTACCATACAATACAATATGTTTTTTTACAGGTTTAACAGATGAATTGATATTTGTACAAAAGTACCTACTAATTTTAAAAGTATAACATTAAAAATGTCAAGATAGACTATGGACGTTTGAATATAACTGCAATAACAAAACTTCTTACGAAGGTAAGTGAAACATGACATACAAACAATAATAAAAAACTTTGCTTATGTAATGACTCTATCACAAACTATTTTTGTAAAATGTTTATCAAAATTATTTGATATATAGTTTTTTTTTTCTATAAACCTAAATCAACCTTCATAAAAGTAAAGTCAAATCGTCACATTTACAATCATTTTTATTCTCAGGTTCAACAATTAAAAAGAGCTGAGGTGACGACAACTCATCACAAGAAATCGTTGTATCAACAGTAACACCTTTGGCCTTATTATTATTGTTTTTTTTTATTAAATGTTACGTTGAAACACAATCAAAATCTATGTAAAGTCGAAAATTATTGTAAATTAATATAAATAATAGTAAATTAATTAAAATAATAGAAATCCAATAAACAAGTATAATACGATTGTGTTGTGTACTACTTACTTACTTGCCAAACTAAGTATAGAACTTGGTAGAAATACTTTACAATTTAATAAGGTGTCTTTTTTACCTGTGTTAAGTAATTTTGTTTCATCGTGTATTTTTTATAATCGAATTCATAAATGTGTAAAAAGACGTTCAGCTCATAAAAAGTTAAGTTAAGTCAAAAAATTAGGGCGCCACTTTCTATTCAAACTCGTCAAAATCATGAATAACTTGGCAACACTGACTATATTTTGTACTGAAAAATTTTAGTTCCATTTTATTTAATTTTTACTCCTTCTGGCCAAGCTGTAACTATTACTTAAAACACAGAGTTAAAAAGGCAATGGGGTATCATTATTATTTCAATACAATTTTATCATTATATCGTTATATATAGTATACTACTTTCTCAATGTAATTTGATCTTTCATTTAATAGTTTCACTATGATTTTACAAGGTCTCCTGCCGTAGGAATTGCGAACCGATGGCGTAGCTTCATTGACGTTCATAAGTGTTGTTAAACAAACCTAAATTGAATAAACGATATTGAATTTTGAATTTTGAATTTTTTAATATCAGCCAACAAAGTTCTTAGAAAAATAAATAGAGTATTAATTTTCGCCAGACTGCAACACAAGTTAACCACGCCCGTATCACCAATATCACCACACCGCATTGCAACTTGCAGACATATCGCAATATAATTTGTTCTGATGGCAATACCTGCACTCTACAATTCGCAGTCCAACTCTCCAAAGGCCACCACTTACAGTCCAATAGGGCGATGCACGCGGGCTGCTTCAGCAGCCCTGGCACCAGGGCGAAATACTAGTTTAATTCGTAGCCCTGGTGGAATTCCCCCGGTTGGGATTTGACAGGTTTCATATGAATAAACATTTTTGACTTTGACTTTGATTCCCTTTTTTCGTGGAGTATTTATGAGGGATGAACTACCTCAGAAACCATTACGGATGGAATGTGGAATCATAAAACTGGATTCTTCAAATTCTGGTACTCACTGGGTAGCCTATGGAAAAATAAACGATTATATTGAATATTTTGATAGTTACGGAAATCTAAAACCGCCTAAAGAATTTCTAAGAATAATTTCGATTGGTAAGTCGGTTAATAAATAAGTTATGTTAATTTATGTCAATCACGCAATATATACCAATTTAAAAAGAGCTCAGGGGGCCAAGCCTGCTAACGTTAAGTCATAATCGTGTCTCAATCGTGTTTCAATTGTAGTTCAATTGCAGTGCTTTTTACACACTAGTTACAAGGATTATGACAGTATGATGTGATGTGAATGTAGTGTGTGGTGTATTGTGAAAAAGTACACATTTCTTGTAACTAGTGTGTAAAAAAGCACTACAATTGAACTACAATTGAAACACAATTGAGACACGATTATGACTTAACGTTAGCAGGCTTGGCCCCCTGGGATCCAAGTATAAAAGCTTGAAACTTATTTTTTAGGCTTTTGATTTGATATAAATGAATACGTCATTCAAAGTTTGTAAAAAATTTACCCTGAAGGAGGTAAAAGTAGGGGATGAAAGTTTTTGTGTGATGGCGTTGGAAAAAAAGTTTATTAGCATAAAAAAAATAAAAATGCTGCCAAAAAACACTATTCCACGCGGACGAAGTCGCGGGCACAGTTAGTATTATTATATAAATAAAACTTTTGCGTTACTGACTGAATGACAGACATCGCACAGCCGAAACTACTGAGCGCAAGAAGCTGAAATTTGACATGTATGTTCCTTGGGGAGTGTAAGGTAACACTAAGAGAGCATTTTTTGTAAAGATATGTTTACCTCTTAAACTAGCCCAAACAAAGTTACAAAGTCAAAAATTGTGTTCCAAGCATTTCCCTCTATATTTCTTCGTTGACTGGGTTAATAGTAAAAAGCGGTTTTTAAAAGGCAGTTTTAAGAAGAAAATGTTCATAAAAATCTACTTGATGTCGTTGAACAACTAAGTAGGCAGGTGTTTATTTAAAAGGCAAGGGATTTAAAAGCTTCGCGCCTAGAAGCCAATATTTTTTTCTAGCAATGCCATGCCAATGAGAGTGACAAATTGTATATTTTCTCTATTTCAATAACGGGCTGTACGGGCTGGTGCCTTTTGTCTTTCCCTTAAAGGGGAAATAAAAAAAAATAAGCTAGGATATTCAAAAAACGAAAACTATGCAGCTTAAGAAAAAACAAAAAATGTTTGAGAATGTGCAAGCTCTTTCATATGGTACCCCATATGCCATAGTAGCCCCACTTCGAATTTTCCCCCTTTCAGTCTCTGTTGCAAAAAAAATATATAATAGTAGATTGTATTACAAGGGAGCAAAATAATATATTTACGGCGAGGGCGCTATTTTGAATCCAGAGCGCAGTGAAGGGTTCTAGAGTAGAATCTCGAGCGCAGCGAGGGATTCTAAAGTAGAATCCTGAACGCAGCGAGGGATTCAATATACGCCGCCCGAGGTGAAAATAATTTTGCGGCCGAGTAATACACTCTGCTTTTCATCCCCCTCTATAAGAAAAGCAGTAAAGACAACTCAAACTACCTACCTTTCTTTGTCGTTCGGATATATCATAGCGCTAGTCGGGCAAGAAAAAAAAATTGAGTTTTGAAATAAAAAAAAAAAATTAAAACATTATATGTCTATCAGATTCCTTATAAGTATCTCCGGGGATGCCGTAGGGGGGTTAAAAATTTTGTTAGATTTTAGCTACGACTCCACCGTTTACGAGATATTCTCAATTTTTTTCTCAAATTCCGTTTTTGAAAATTTCTCGGTCCCGAAAAAAGTCCCGGCCCCATACAAAATCAGTTGTTTTTTTTTAAAGTACTGCACACCCTTTGTTACACTCCAATGCTTCTTTAATTACCTATGTTCTAAATTCAAATCTCATCCTTTTGGACCCTGTTATGAAGCTGTTCAAAATTCAAATCTCATTTATACCCTCTTGTCATAACAGGTAAACAATGAATCGTTTTGGACCCTGTTATTAGATAAACAATCATCGCTTTTCGAATGGATGGGATGAAAATATTTTTATTTCTCTCTTATATATGCAAAACTAGCTGACCCGGCAAACGTTGTTTTTCCATATTAATTATAGTGGACCCGGTAAACTTTGTATCACCAACATCTATTATAGATAGACAGATGAAAATAAATGATCGCGAAGAAGTTTTATACACTGCCTGCAACAAATGTCACTTATTTAAAAGTAGGTAGCGGCTAAAACGTCAGTGATAACAATACTCTTTGACATACCTCTTTGGAAGAGGCTATGGAAGAAATGACAGTTTTGTATAGTAAGACAGTTTATCGATTTTCCATACAAAATAATAATGAATAAAATGTAGTCTATGTTACTCTCCAGCTCCCAAACTATCCCCATACCACAAATCGAGTCGATCCGTTGCTCCGTTTTAACGTGAAAGACGGACAAACAAACAAACAAACACACTTTCACATTTATAATATTAGTATGGATAGTTGCACAAACGTCATCTACAACTATTACAAGTTGATAGCATTAGTAGTTCTCGAGATGTCCAGTTGTGACAGACAGACTGAGTCTCACCATAAAAGGGTTTCTTTTTACCATTTTGGTACGGAAACCCTAAAAAGGAAGGTTTATGATAATCGGCGCAGAATCGACGGAGATATCGGTTAGCATACATAGAAAAGGAAACACACATAGTCGAACGTATAACCTTCTCCTTCTTTGAAGTCAGTTAAAAAGTTATTGCTTTGGCAACGCCCTTGCAGGGTTCATATTGCTAGCAATTTTTATACATAAAGCCTGTGTAACAAATATGTTTAGAAAAAAATCTAAGACTAAGATTAGAAGTAAGAACTAATCTAATCCCTTTTTTCTTTTCAGGTGTGCCTTCGTATCGCCAATACCAAATGTTCATGGAGCGGTTTATTATCCTTCGGCTTTACAAGCCACGACCCTGCGACCCTCGCGCATCCATTGCCCATCACGCTTAGGTGCATTAACAATGGATCGTCTGTAGGCACCTGGGCTAAACGGGAACGCTTTGAGGAAGGCAATATCTTTGACTACTACGTAAATTATTCTGGGGAAGTCCACTTCAGCATCAACGAAGCAGATAGAGGATTGTTTGTGACTGGTATAAGAACAATAGGCCCTTTTTGGGCACTTTTTTTATTAAATTGGGGAGCAACTGTCCAGTTCCTCGACCCTAGGTCTAGGGCACCCATTCAAGTTAGAAGAGCGAACCAAAGCCCGGTAGATGAGGATGGATTAGAAGGTAAATCATATCTGAATAAAAATAAATGTATATTGCGGTTTTTACGCTGGATTTTGTTCATAAAGCTATTTAGTCTTGGGTGCGGGTATGTAATCCTTACTTATATTATAAATGCGTCTCTGTCTGTCTGTGTGTTACACAATCACACCTAAACTACTGAACCGATTTAAATGAATTTTGGTACAGAGATAGTCTAGAGACTGAGAAAGGACATAGGCTACTTTTTATCCCGGAAAAAAATCACAATCCAGCGGGATAACGTCATGTAGACCACGCGGGCGAAGCCGCGGGCGGAAAGCTAGTAAATGATATAACAACATTTCGTATAATACTTACAAAATATAACAACACATTACATAAAATCATTTCATTAACGTTCATTTCGTATAATCAACGAATGATATTTAATTTTTATTTATTTATCAAGCAACACTAACAATGCATTAACAAAACATAATTATTAGAAACACAAAACTTAAGTTATATATTATGTACCTGTAAATACATCAATTATAAGTGACGACAAAATTCATTTACTCATCATTACTCTAATCTATTAAATTATTATTTACTCATTTTAAAATAGAAATAAAAATACTGACTAGTACACTCGACAGCACATCAGGTTAAACAGTTGAACTGCGATAACAGCTTTTTTACGTAGGGCACAAAGGCGGTCTCAAGGTCAACATGTAAGTATAGTCTGATGTGCTGCCGTGTGTACATTTATAAGTAAAAAATCCAAATTATTTATTATAACTAATTATTCACTTTAAAGAAAATCAAATCAATAAAATTATCAAATTTTAATTTATATCCTACTAATATTATAAATGTGAAAGTTTAGATGTTTAGATGTTTGGATGTTTGGATGTTTGTTACTCAATCACGCCAAAACGGCTGAACGGATTAGGCTGAAATTTGGAACACAGATACTTTGTAGCCTGGAGAGGAACATAGGCCACTTTTTACCCAAAAAATGTCACATTCCCGCGGGATAACGTCATGTAGTCCACGCGGGCGAAGCCGCGGGCGGAAAGCTAGTTATAGATAAAATTCAGAAGTAAAATAAAATGTCAAAATAAAATCAAAAATTAAAAATAAAATTAAAATAAATAAAACTCAAAATAATACTCTAATGTCGTAATAAAGCTCAAAGATGTCAGAATAATAAAAACAATAAAAATCATTATGGTCTAGTCAGCTTATTTTTAAATGATGAAAGAGAGTTATGAAACACATAATTCGTGCATTTAGCACATAGCTCATTATAAGTCTTGCACATTCTCACCAGGGGCACAGGGTAAAAAAACTACTACGTATTTTATTATAAATCACTACATAGTATAAAACAAAGTCGCTTTCTCTGTCCCTATGTCCCTTTGTATGCTTAAATCTTTGAAACTACGCAACGGATTTTGATGCGGTTTTTTTTAATAGATTGAGTGATTCAAGAGGAAGGTTTATATGTACTTTTTATCCCGATATTCCCACGGGAACGGGAACCACGCGGGTGAAACCGCGGGCGGCCGCTAGTATAA
Organism: Crambus lathoniellus; assembly: GCA_949710035.1. Classification (NCBI taxonomy): domain Eukaryota; kingdom Metazoa; phylum Arthropoda; class Insecta; order Lepidoptera; family Crambidae; genus Crambus; species Crambus lathoniellus. The sequence continues at coordinate 4,399,260 of OX453319.1, forward strand.
TATAAAATATAACAACAGAAGACATTTTTTATTACTACAGCTGAGTTCTATGTCCCATAATTTTGATTATATTTAAGATCAGAAGTCACCCATTCTTCATACATTTTGGCTAATTTTGAAAGTACCAGAAAAATTAACTTAATATAATAACAGAAGACATTTTTTATCACAGTACAATACAGGGAGTATGGGGGGCACAGCGGGCTCGGCGGGCTTGGCATAAAAAGCCACAACGGTGATAAAACAATTGATGATAGGTTTAGGTTAGTTTAGAACTGTAACCTAAACAAAGCGCGAGCCGAGCGAGCGAAACGAGCGTGCCGGCAGCGGCCGGAGAAGCGCCAGAAATAGTTATTCGTTGATTATACGGAAAGAACGTTATTTGAAATGATTTTCCTACTTATATTATAAATGTGACAGTTTAGATGTTTAGATGTTTGTATGTTTGTTACTCAATCACGCCAAAATGGCTGAATGGATTTGGCTGAAATTTGAGACACAGATACTTTGTAGCCTGGAGAGGAACATAGGCTACTTTCCCAGAAAAATATCAGATTCCCGCGGGATAACGTCGTGAAGTCCACGCGAGCGAAGCCGCGGCCGGAAAGCTAGTATATTATATATATAATAATAACATATCACTACATAGTATAAAACAAAGTCGTTTTCTTTGTCCTTATGTCCCTTTGTATGCTTAAATCTTTGAAACTACGCAACGGATTTTGATGCGTTTTCCGTAGTCCTCTCCAGACTACAAAGTATCTGTGTTCCAAATTTCAGTCAAATCCGTTGAGCCGTTAATATTAATTTAATAGGAAATAGGATTACACACCCCTTAGACTTTTTCTAAAACCTCGACAAAACAAGAGGAAACCTTGTTACAGCGCCCCGCACCACCGGCACAAGCGGCACGCTTGACATCCTGCCCCCGCTGACCTTCCACAGCGTGCACGGGGAAGACGTCAGGGTCTCCAGAAACGGTTTTATCGTCACCAGGGTGCGAGGATACGAAGGCAATGGCATATCGTTTAGCGCGAGGCCCGTTAAGGTCAATGAAAAGGTGAGCTGAGCATTTACCTCAGACATACTCAATCTCATATTTTATGTGAGAGGGTGTATGGTCAATCAAACGGTCAGTATTTCGCATTATTTCACTTGTCTAATTTACACTTGATGATGTCGGCTTGGCACCTACTTCAATTAGATCAATTAGTTTCAAGAGTACAGTTAGAAAAGTTTGCGCATTTTAATCCTATGAATTTTATAAATACCGGACGATGTGTCAAAACGTCCCCCCAAAACTTATTTCCGACCAACAGATTTGAAATGTATCTCAGGTGAAAAATAATAATATACCTAGTGATAACTTTTTACTATGGCGACATCCCTCAAATGTGTGGGATGGGAATTGACAATATTAAATTTTTTGCAAGACAGTAAAATTCGAAAACCATTTCGAGAATCGAACAAGATATATTTTTTTTTATTCTTCTCCATTTACAATCAGCTTTTTAGCTTTAATTAATCTTATGAGTTCGAAAAACTTTAAGGAAATAGCACATCCAGTGATGTGTCATCCCATGCAATGGTATTATAGCTTTAAGTGGATTTAAGCTTTAAGCTGTCATCAGTGTTCATAAGTGTTCTAGCCAGTTGGTTTTTGTGCATGTCTAGTCTGTGTTTATAAGTTTTACAGGAGCTAGCAATCTGCTCTCTGACTGTAGGTATTTCCAAGTATTTGTATACTTCTTCGTTTCTAGTAAACCAGGGGACACTGCTCAAGATTTTTAAGGCTTTATTTTAAAACAGTTGGAGTATTTCAACATTGGAGCGTTTAGCCGATCCCCAAAGTTCGATGCCATATGACCATACCGGTTTTATGATACTTTTATATATTAACAGTTTATTTTTAGGCTGAGCGAGGACTGTCCTCCTATCAACCAGTACAAGTCTCGCAGTTTTATGTTTGCTTGTTCTCTTTTGGCTTTTATGTGGTCTTCCCAAGTGAGTCTCCTGTCCAGATGCATCCCTAATCCCTAGGTATTTGACTGTTGCACACTGAGTTTTCTTTAAGCATTTCCTTTAGTTTCCTTTGTACGTTGTTAAGTGCCCTTTTGTCTTGTCTATGTCTAGTTATGTGCCACTGACGCCTTAGCCTCCTCTTTTCAGCCTCTATGTTTCGATTGCCAGGGTAGAATCTTGGCTCTTTCCTTTAAATTCATTTTGTGGATTGGATAGCCAAGCCGCCTTTTGGATCAGGTTAGTAACATACCAGGCAGTGTTTTCTATATCGTCTTCTGTTTTTAGAGGTATAGAGAGGTTATTATTCTCATCAATACAATCACGAAAAGATTCCCAGATTCTGGTGAATAGGTATGTGATCAAACTGAAAACCTCCTTTTTTGATGTCAGTTAATATACCTTGAAGTATCCCCTTTTTAACAAAACAAGAATCATCTAAATCGGTTTATAAACGAAGGAGTTATGCCTAAAGATACGTATTAAATTCAGTTAAAGTGGTAACGAAAACGACAGTATTTTCAAGATTTCCTGAAAAGTACTGAAACGATATTTTCAACATTTCAAAAAAATGGGACCAACTTGGAAACCTACCTGATGTAATAACGTTTTAATAATGTCAATTGGTCCATCCGTCTTCGAGTAATCGGCGGACATACACAAAACAAGATTTTTAACCGACTTCTAAATCAAAAAGGAGGAGGTTCTCTATTCGTCTGTATGTATGTTTTTTTTTTTTTTTTTTTTTTTGTGTATGTCCGCCGATTACTCGAAGACGGCTGAACCGATTGAAATGGTTCAAACGTTATTACATCAGGTTGGTTTCCAAGTTGGTCCCATTTTTTTGAAATTTCGAAATCGGTTCAGTAGTTTTCAGGAAATCTTGAAAATACTGTCGTTTTCGTTACCACTTTATGTGAATTTAATACGTATCTTTAGGCATAACTCCTTTGTTTATAAACCGATTTAGATGATTCTTGTTTTGTTGGAAAGGGGATACCTCAAGGTATTTTAACCGACTTCGAAAAAGGAGGTTTTGAGTTTGATCACATACCTATTTACCAGAAAACACGTAAATTGCCTGCACGATGCACTAAAAAGAGTGAAATAAAAATTATTTTTAAAAAAAATTAAACCGCCTTCTAAAAAACCACATCAAAAAAGTAAGAAATAATTCCTCACCAAATAAATAACGTAAGTACTTTGAAGTCGGGCGTGAAACATGTACAATGTTTTGTTGTTTTTGTTAAAACCCGCCCGACTTCAAAGTACTTACGTTATTTATTTGGTGAGGAATTATTTCTTACTTTTTTGATGTGGTTTTTTAGAAGGCGGTTTAATTTTTTTATAATTTATTTAGAAGTCGGTTTAAAGGGAATTGTTCTCCTGACGATCCTTTTCAATGCTGTGCTGAGATTGCAGTATTTCCCTCTTTTGTGGAAAGTCTCGAATATAAATATGGTCGCTAAAGCTGGAAAACCACCGACAGAGGTAACTTTGCGACGAAACCTTCGCCGGAGAGCCATTGTTACGGGACCCCTTCGTTGCCTAGCGGTACACTAGCCGGCCGGAGCCTCGAAAGTCACTGCACAGTATTAAATTAGTAGATGTTGTAGAGAATAAAAGATTGTTTCATCACTTGGAGAGTTGTTTTATTTAATTATGGAAAATTCGAAATATGAAAGAATATGAACCGAATTTAAATATTTGCTATAACTAAAAACACTGCTCTGATAACTGTAACGCTCTCACGAGCTCTGTACAGCACGATGTTTTGCGTAGGACTGAATCAAAATGCTGAATAGGGCACGTGGAGCGAAGAATTTGAATTTAAATTACAAAAGAACAGGTAGAGGATAAAATGGATGGCCAGTAGGTTTTAAACTATGGAGTTTCCAGCCATTATGAAGGTTCTAACCATCCATAATGACTGGAACGAAACGGCATCATTACAACCTCATATAAGCCAATAAGTCTTCTACCTGGGCTGGTTATACTTTCTGCGCTGGTTATGACATCACCGAGTTCGAGCAAATGTGTGCAGTGCTGACGTGTATAGGGAACCGAGCATCAGCTGAGACCTCTCCTCGAAAGATCAGCGTGGACGCCATGACCGTAGAGTACATCTCAGGGGAAACAAAGGACTACGAAGGGGTTCTCCTGGCCTCGAAATACCACGAACTTGTGGTGTACGAGGACAGGGGCCAGAGCCTGAGTTACCTTCTGACCAAACCCCCCGACCATGACGTATCACGAGTTCCCACAGACCACTGGGACCACCCCGTCACAAACCCGAATGCAAACGTCTCCAGCAAAGGGTACAAGCGGCGAGAGTAGAGGCTCAGAGTTCTAAAAACATTGGCAACCGAACCAACTTCTCGTCGATGTTATCCACCCTAGGCAAAGCCTTCCAGGCGTTACCGAACAAAATTTCCAAAAAGCTCCAAAACCTTAAAAGAACTAAGTCAGCGGAGAACGCGGTGGAAGACTTCTTAAAACCAGCCCCGCGTCAAAAGTCGGAACCCCCCCTTTTGCCCCGTACACGTGCAGACAAGGGACAGGTAGAGACTCCGAAGTTCATAGCGGCCAACGAACCACAGGATCACATGATAAACGCATTCATGGAATTTGTAGCAATAACCAAGGCAACCCTCAAAGTAAACACGGACGCTTGTGAAAAAATCATCCAGGCGTACCGGCGGGACACAAATTGGCCTGCTACAAGTTCTGTTAAGCGATGCTGGGGCGGCAATCTACGACAACGACAACGCAAAAGTCCTAGCGGGCAGCATGTCGGGGTCGTACATGGCAGCTTACAGCATTACGTGCGGTTTTGTGGTAGCTGATGAGGACAGAGCTAGAAGTGAAGGAGTTTCTATCTTCAGAACACCACCCGGAGACCCAATTGTGGTGGTCGCCTAGTGTACCAGGGTGATGCTGGACGACAGGATACTCGAAATGGTGCAAACCATAGCGGGTAACCTGTTCGAAGATGGACGCCCGGATCACTGGACGAAACCCACAATTGCCTGGATCAACGGAGTCCCTGGATGCGGCAAAACAACCTGGGTGGTTTCCGAATTTGACGCGGAAAAGGACATAGTAGTCACCACCACCACAGGGGCAGCAAAAGACCTGAGGGATAAACTGGAGCCTAAAATTGGCGAAAGAGTCAAATCACGAGTGCGCACTATGGCATCCCTACTTGTCAATGGTATTCATGAAGGTGAATCGTGTACACGCCTTATGGTGGACGAAGCCTTAATGAACCATTTCGGATCCATAGTGCTGGCAATTCAAGTAGCCCAAGCCAGTGAAGCTCTTCTCATAGGGGACAACAACCAACTCCCCTACATTGACCGGAATAACCTCTTCCCGCTGACATACACCAGACCAAATCCTGTCCTAAACATCACCAAAGAACTCCTGTAGTGTACGTACAGGAACCCAATGGATGTAGCATATGCCCTCAATTAGATCTACAGTGGCATATACTCGTCCAAGACTCTAGTCAAATCCCTAGCGCTGAAAAGGTACACCGGCTCGATGATTCCGAAGTCAAACGGCACCCTCTATCTCGTTCACACCCAAGCTGAGAAAGCAGAGCTTATCAGCCAAGGCTATGGAACCGAACCGGAATCTCGAACTCTAACCATCCACGAAGCGCAGGGATTAACTTATGAGACAGTGGTTGTTGTGCGTACAACATCCAAGTCATCCAACCTTCTTCAAAGCGTCCCTCATGCCGTCGTCGCACTCTCCAGGCACACGAAAAGCTGCACCTACTACACCGACAGCACTACAGATGTTGCAACCGCTCGTCTGGTACTGCGTGCGGAGAATGCGACGACGTCAAGAATAGTGGACTACAACCTCAAAATGGCAATAAGGCGCGGCGACATTCCCATCCGGCAACAACTTCTCCAGGTCTCGCGGGAACTACGGACAGCCCCGACGCGCTTGCCGAAGTAAGTTATAAAAAGAAAAAAACGGGCATTACATCACTGGTTTTGCGTCTTGGTGGTTATAGCAAATTGTTAATAGCATAATAAAATAGTATAATTATAATAATAATATTTATAAGATACTTAGATATAGCTATGTCTATGTGTCTTATAGGTACAATGAAATAAGACTCATAAGAGAATATAATATAAAAATATCTAAAATAAGAATTTGTTTTTAGTTCTACGCTACACCTACCACCTACCATGATAAAAAAAAACTGTAATAGTTAGTAAGTGACATTAAAAAAAAAGGAAAAAAAAAAACAGTTTTACCAATATATATAGAAAAAAATATATATAATAAAATAAAAAAAAAATATAATAAAAAAAAACTAAAAAAAAAACTGACGATGTGAAAGTATACTTACATATATAAATATTTTACTATACTAAGACACATATGTATTGTTAATTGTAATTATTTTATCATAAAAACTAACACTAGAATAAGGAAAGTACTCTACAGCTGTGAAATGACTTATTTATATTTTTCACATGTCTTCTAAATTATTTTGTTACTTTTAGTAGTTTTTAAAACGCGGAGCTCACTGATTTCAGTGTATATTTATAAGTTTTTAACATACAAAATAATAAAATAAAAACAAACTCAAAAAAGTGCGGACCAAGTGTCTGCAGGCTGACGTTTCATTAAAAAAAAAAAATAAGTCTTCTACCCATATTCTCGAAGCTTTTTGAAAAAAATCTTCTCAGACACCTACACTCGTTACTTGAGGAGCAAATGGTAATACCAGACCACCAATTTGGATTTCGCGCGCACCATGCACTATAGAGCAGATACAGCGAGTTGCCTAGACTATTCGCCAAACACTTACACGCAAAGAATATTGTTCTGCTGCATTTCTTGACGTCCAACAGGCCTTTGATCGGGTGTGGCATAAGGAGCTTTTATGGAAACTGAAACAGTGCCTTCCGAATACTGCTTTAAAAATCTTATCTACAAGACCGTATGTTTCAGGTAAAAACAGAAGGCTCTATGTCACCTATTTGTAAAATAGAAGCTGGAGTCCCCCAGAGATCAGTTTTGGGCCCTGTATTGTATACTATCTACACTGCAGACCTACTTTACTGTATTGTGCCTCTGTATACGAATACTTCGATCAAAACACCAAATAAAATTTTTATTTGTAAAAAATAAAAAAATTTGGTGCAATGCGATGAAAAGGGACTCCAGAAACATGTCCGTATGGATTGAGGAGCCACGTCAGATTTTTAAGGATAGCTATCACCCTTATTTAGTAGCCATGCAGATAAGTTTGTAGGTCAAATTCTGAAATTTGTAGTAAAATACATCAAAAGTTATATCACTGCAAAGGTGGCTCCTCAATCCTGATGTTTAGATTGAGGAGCCACCTAGAACTCGTAATCTATTGAATGTAGGTTGCTGAAAATTATGTATCATTTTGTAGCCATCACGTAGGATATCTACTAGAATTTTGAGCACATTAGTTCTAAAATTCAAGAAACTACAACACTTTTGCTGTGGCTCCTCAATCCATATACAATAGAGTAAATTTCTATGAATATTTGCAGCCAATTCAGATATTCGACATAATGATAATTTAGAAGGAGGTAAATTCTATTGCCTACAATATGAATGAAATACTAAAACATAGTGATTTCCGTAAACAAACGCATATTATTTGGCTCCTCAATCCTGACGTTTAGCAGACCAATAATTTACTATATTTACCTGAGATCACAACGAAATCAAAAGCCAGAGACTCTAACGTTTAGTAGGCATGCATACTAAATGGCTACATACAATTCATTGCTGTATTCGTTTTAATTGCTGAAAAATAAAGCTTTTTGGTGTTGCTCAAGGATCCGTTGCGAGGGGTGACCATAGTTATGTGAATGAAACTAGGATAAGTAATTTATCAAAATTTAATAATTTGTTTTTACAAATTTCAATCATTTCATTTGCCATAATGATCCTTGGTCATAATATTTATTAACACTATTCTTATTTGTACTAATAAAGCATGATATAATTATTTAGTAGCAATAACTCTCATTTATCGTAAAATGAGATGCTTAATAACAAATACTATATTTATAAGTAACTGTAAATATCATTTGACATAATTTATATTTGACATAATAATACATGTCTCATAATTAATAATTTAATAATAAAATTGTTTATTTGCTTAAAAGACGGTATATACAAGTTGGTACAAAAAATTGAACCAAGCGGACTAAGAACAAGTCCTACCACCTTTCTACCACCAACCAAACCGAATACAATATGTACCCCCACTGGGAATCGAACCCGGGACCTCTTGGTCTGAAATCGGTGGTGTGATGTGAACCACTAGACCACAGAGGCGGTCTTGTCAAATGCCATACATAATACATCAAAATTTCATAAGTACATTATTAGATACTTTATTTCTATATTAATTTGATCACAAAATATGACAGACCTGGAATTATAACAAGAAAAGGTAAGGTACTTAAGTACCTAATTTTACTTTGAGGGTGGGTATCAATATACTCGCAAGGAAATTGGCGAAAACAATACATCGTATTGGAAGGGTTGATATTAGTATCCAACCGCAGGCTTTTTGTAGATACTTTCTGTGGAAAATGTAGATTTTCATCTCTCCTTTCCAATGACACCACTTTCAGAGCGCGGAGAGTACTAGTTTGTGAGAAATGAGATTGCAAAATATCGTATTTTAGGTTATTTATTAAGTATAAGCGAGTTTGCCTCGGAAGTCTTGTAGAACACATGATAGGTTAGAAAAAAGCCTTAAATTTCGTGGTTACTTTTGTGTGAAAAAAAACTGATGGATTGTTTCACAAAAAAAACTGAAACATCTACGCAGCTGTTAAAGTCAAAGCCAAAGTCAATAAATTTTTATTCATATAGATAAAATAAATTTGATGCTTATGAATCGTCCAACATTTTTTTACCTACTATTTTTTTAGAACTTTAAAAATACAGTTCGATAGCGCAGAAAAAACTGATTAAGATGGCATTCAAAACTCATTTTGGTCAAAATGGTGGTTACGCCCTTTGAGCCGGAAGGTATCGATATATTCTGTGACAATACATCGTGTTGGAATGGTTGGTATTAGTATCCAGCCGCAGGCTTTTTGTAGAGTCTTTGTACAGATAATGTAGATTTTGATCTCCCCTTTCCAATGACACCACTCTCAGAGCGCGGAGATAACTAGTTTGTGAGATATGAGATTGCAAATTGTCGTATTTTAGGTTATTTTGAGGTAACAAGTATGAGCAAGTTTGCCTCGGAAGTTCTGTAGAACACCATGATAGGTTAGAAAAAGGCCTTAAATTTCGTGGTTACTTTATTTGTGAAAAAAAACCCTGTTTTCTCGTGGTTCCATGATTTTGTCCCATTAATGGGACCACGAGGGATAACTATTTCTTGTGGTCCCATTAAAATTGTGCTCCCAGGATTTTGACCAATTAATGGGACCACGACGGATTTACTATTTCTCGTAGTCTCATTACTATTTACGGTTGTGGAAATTCCCTCCTGTCTACAATGTGTAACAGAATTAATAGCTAAACCAGAATATGATAGTTATGGGACCATCAAACTGAATAACTTTTACTATAGGACCAACTCTGAAATCGCGAAAAAAATATCTGCTGTTTCATACAAAAATTTATTGTAATAAATATGAAAATGTATGAAACAGCTGATTTTTTTTTTTAACATTCAGTTCAGTTCAGTTCAGTTTAATGGTCCCTTTCTACCATAGATGTAAATTCTTACTCAGCGTTAAACAACAACCGCACGCGACATGACTCCCGCGCCACTATTGTTTTCTATGTATTTGTATGAAATACATTATAACATTTTCATTTATTTATCATCGACTTCACTACACACTCCAAAAAGTTTGCCTATGCAGGAAATATATATAGGAGGGATCCACAAATTTAGATGATAATGGGACTACGAAAAACAGTACTCCCTCGCGGTCCCATTAAATAATAATGAGACCACGAGAAATAGTTATCCCTCGTTGTCCCATTAATAGGACAAAATCATGGGACCACAAGAAAACAGGGAAAAAATTATGGATTGTGTCACATAAAAAAATCTCTGAAATATCAACGCAGCCGTGTGTTTACTGTCGCGAGACTAGTATGTTTTCTGTATTTGGCATCAAAGGTTTAGAAGATGCTATTTGTATTGCAGAAGATAAAAACGCATGTAAGTCTTGCAACAACCAAACAACAGTAACAGTCTGTTAATAAACACTTTCAAATACGGTTTCGTTCGATTTGAATGATTGCAAAAACAATTGTTACATTGTTACAAAGGAGATACCAGAATCTATAATGGTTCTAGGCAGCTCATACACATTAATGGGCGCTATAGAATTCTATCCCAGAGTTAGTATCACTGGCATGGGTCATTACTACAAATGTCATATCCTAGCAAAGGATGAGATGTTGTGTTACGATGACTATGAATCCAGAATTCGTAAAAGCACAGAAGACCCAATAGGTACTCATCCATTCGCTAACCTAAATTTTGAAAAAATTTTTTTTATTAAATTTTAATAAATTACTTGTCCTACTTTCATTCACATAATTATGGTCACCCCTCGCAACGGATCCTTGACCAATACCAAAAAGCTTTTTTTTTTCAGCAATTAAAATGAATACAGCAATGAATTGTATGTAGCCATTTAGTATGCATGCCTACTAAACGTTAGAGTCTCTGGCTTTTGATTTCGTTGATATCTCAAGTAAATATAGTAAATTATTGGTGTGCTAAACGTCAGGATTGAGGAGCCAAATAATATGCGTTTGTTTACGGAAATGACTATGTTTTAGTATTTCATTCATATTGTAGGCAATAGAATTTACGTCCTTCTAAATTATCATTATGTCGAATATCTGAATTGACTGCAAATATTCATAGAAATTTACTCTATTGTATATGGATTGAGGAGCCACAGCAAAAGTGTTGTAGTTTCGTGAATTTTAAAACTAATGTGCTCAAAATTCTAGTAGATATCCTACGTGATGGCTACAAAATGATACATAATTTTCAGCAACCTACATTCAATAGATTATGAGTTCTAGGTGGTTTCTCAATCTAAACATCAGGATTGAGGAGCCACCTTTGCAGTGATATAGCTTTGTAACGATGTCGTTTCATACCAGTCATTATTGATGGTTAAAAACTCAATAATGGCTGGAAACTCTATAGTTCTACATACTGGCCATCAAGTTCTACATACTGGCCATCAATTTTATCTAACCCTATCCTGTTCTTTCCAAATTTAAATTCAAATTCTTCGCTCCACGTGCCCTATTCAGCATTTGGACAGTTCTACTAAAACCACCAAGCTGAACAGAGCTCACGTGCGAGCTAACGTACCAAAATTTATAAGTGAAATGTGATAATTGTATTAAATAGCCAATAATTAATTATAGTGACAGTTCCTATTCTTCATATTCTTTCATATTTCTAATTTACCATATTCAATAAAACTCTCCTAGTGAAGAAACAATCTTTTATTACTACAACATTATCTACGACTAAATACTGCACGGTGTTACACTGGCTCTCCGGCTACGAATCGAACATCCGTCCCGTCGCATTGACTCTCCGGCGAAGGTATCGGCACATTGGCTTTCTGACGAAGGTACCGTCACACTGGCTCTCCGGCAAAGAAGAATCGAAGAGGGATCTCTCTCCGAGGCTAGGACTCCGGAGTGCAGATAACCATATCCCTATACTATTTCAACGTTCCCATTCTCCATTATCTGTAAAAAAAATATTATTAGGATTTTGTGTTATGTACTAATTTTCCCCACTTTCCTTTTTCTATGTTTTAATTTTAATATATTGTATTCTATCAACCATTCCCATTTCGACACACTATACCGTACGATTTCACTACTTAATACACTTCAATCACCCTAACACACATTTTACAGACAATAAAACGATCGACGCTACTACTGCTGGTTACAAATGTAATCGGTTCCCGATGCTTTAGTAGCGAAGGCATTACATTCATAAACTTATTACCTCTTTCTACTTATTATCACAAGAATACTTTCAGTACCCTATACTAATTTACACTACAGCCCTACAGACATCACCTACTCTACGGCTTGTCTAACCGACAGCTTCATAAACACTCATAAAACACAATTAAAATTCGGACGACATACACGGACCCTACTATTTTCATAAATGAGGTTTTGGGATTTAAACCATTGGTTATTCCAAATCTCGTTTGTTAACACACCCTTGGCTTCGGAGAATATCCTTACTCAAGATACTACGCTCTTAGCTCGTATTTCTTAGGCTTTCGAAGCCGACTACAAGATTACGCTAGCTAAGTATACTTACAAACATTACATACATTAAACTTTCAATTTTTTACATAAATTACACTACTATACAATTATTCTACGTACTTACCATATAGTTTATTTTCTCCAATGTTATTTGCATATAATTATTTGAAATGTAATACCTACTGTAATAATTTTGTCTCCAACGTAAATGTCACTATTTTTTCCATGTTGACATTGTCAGACGTTGTCACATTATTTTATTTTATTCGAACAATTTTCTTTCAAACTAAGAAAAGGTTGTATACCGTACTTTTTCTGCTAAAATTACTATAGATATTTCACATCTTTACCCCTACCACTTGCTTTTTTACCCACCTTAGGACTATTTTTAAATACTTTTTTCAATTTAGATCTTTTATTTTGGATAATTTAATCATTCTAATTCACATAATTTCATTATTTTATCTATACTGTGGAAATATATCTGTATAAAATGTATTATATGTACCTATATAAAATGTAATAAATGTATATTAAACGAGTCATTGCATGATAATATAAAACACGCTGGCTCTAATTAATTTATTATCACCTACTTAATTTTAAATACTTACGTAACACATTTGTTACTTTTACCATAATTTACTTAATCATTTTATTTCCGGAGTAGTGCGGTCGAAGACACTTTAAAATAAGCCTAATTCACTAACCAATATTTTACATGCTCATACTTACCTTTTTTCATGAAACGTGCGGTTAATAACACGAAAAAATAAGCCTCGATTAAACTTATTTAACCAAACCACCTACTTTGGGTGTTATATAACACAATTTTGTGTTGCGTCTATTTAACGCATCTGTATCGTATGATACGTGGCTACATTTAGCTTCTTAACACTTGTATTATAGTTATCACTGTGCGGTTCTAGCAACACATTAAAATAAGCCTTATGCTACATCTATTAGCGGGTAGTGACTACAATAAGCCTACACTATTGTTAAGATAGTTTCTTGAGAAGTATTCCATTATATAATACTCCTCTCGTATGTTTCTGTCTCGATTAAGTTAGTAAATTTTTAATCAAGACTTTGTTTGCGGATGTATGTTAGTTGTTTGAATGATGATTGCATGAGCTGATGAAACTATCTTAAACACTCATTTCCATATTGTAATATATATCCATTTGAACCATATTTAGTTTAGTAATATTTTCTCCACAGTATAGATAAATTCAGTAACTTCAACTCACATTTATTTAATTTTATTTTTATTATTGTTTACTTGTTTGTAACTACCTACTTACTTTTTAATTAATTTAAATGCGAAACGACATATTTAACATTACCTTATTGTTAGTAAAAAAAAATCCTGAGAGATTTTTTTTGCGCCGGCCGCCCCGGTATTGTAACGATGTCGTTTCATACCAGTCATTATTGATGGTTAAAAACTCAATAATGGCTGGAAACTCTATAGTTCTACATACTGGCCATCAAGTTCTACATACTGGCCATCAATTTTATCTAATCCTATCCTGTTCTTTCCAAATTTAAATTCAAATTCTTCGCTCCACGTGCCCTATTCAGCATTTGGACAGTTCTACTAAAACCACCAAGCTGAACAGAGCTCACGTGCGAGCTAACGTACCAAAATTTATAAGTGAAATGTGATAATTGTATTAAATAGCCAATAATTAATTATAGTGACAGTTCCTATTCTTCATATTCTTTCATATTTCTAATTTACCATATTCAATAAAACTCTCCTAGTGAAGAAACAATCTTTTATTACTACAACATCTACTAGTTGAATACTGGGCGGTGACTTCCGACGTTCCGGCTAGTGTACCGCTGGCCGACGAGGAGGTCCTGCTACAACTTTTGATGTATTTTACTACAAATTTCAGAATTTGACCTACAAAATTATCTGCATGGCTACTAAATAAGGGTGATAGCTATCCTTAAAAATCTGACGTGGCTCCTCAATCCATACGGACATCCAGAAACTACAGAACTAGTAGTAATAAAAAAACAAGTATAAAACAAGACTTCAATTCAATGTCTGCTCTGAACCAGTGCAGCTGTGCGAGTAGGTAAGTATGACCGGCCGGTACGGTATACTGGTGGTCAGGCTGAATTACGTCACACGGTAAAAGCCGATGATGGCCAGCGAACAACCGAGGCAATAGTCTTTTAAGCAAATTCATTTTTACAATAACTTTGTAAATACTAATCGTATCGAAGTGAAATAAAAATAATTGGTTTATGAATAACGGCTTCTATGCTGGTATAGGATAAAAACGTTTTTTTCTTATTATTCCTTTGTCCATTATGTTTCAAAAACATCGAGGACTAAAGATTATAAGTTAGGAGTTAGGACTAATCTAATCCCTATTTTTCTTTCCAGGTGTGCCTTCTTATCGTCGGAACCCCATCTCTAAGTGGGGTTCCGACCGCATTCTACTTCGGTTTCACAAGCCACGACCCTGCGACCCTCGCGCACTCATTGCCCATAAGCGCGTATGATTTCATCAACAAACCAGGCAACTGGGCTTATCTCAAAAACTTCAAGGAAGACATCTATAACTACTACATCAATTCTGCTGGGGACTTTTACTTCAACATCGCAGGAGAAGAGGAAAGGTTGTTATTCACTGGTGTAGATACAAAAAACCCTCTTTGGGCATTTTTCGATGTAAGCGGGAACAATGCAACTATCCATTTATTCTAGGCCTATTTTGTGAACTATGAAATTATACTTGCTACTCATATACATTTGGATTGTGTTGCGTTCCTTTTTGTATTATTCCTTAAATAATTCGTTTGCACTTTATAAGGAAATTTATATCTCATCAAAAACATAAAATATGTGAAGTGAGAGCCAACTTCAATATTAGGAAATATGCCTTGGTTGTTGACTTCAACGACAAAAGATGTGAGATCTAAATGGGTGCCAAGTTTAACGGTCAGTCCTGAGATTTTAGAACATAAAATGTTTTATAACAACTTAAAATATAATTTCTTCTTATAACTTAGGATAATATAATCAATCAATCAATCAAATCAATCAAATATTTATTTATTCACATAGACATAATAAGCATGTTTAGTTAAAATGATTTCTGTTATTTATCTTTCTGTCTGTCCATTATGTTATTGTGCGGGACAGATTATTACGATTTATTATGTTTAGAAATAAGATGTATATAAAATTCCTTGAGTTGACCGTTGTATAATAAAATGATATTTTTGTGTGTATTTTACTCCCACTGCTAGGTTGAGATAAATTAGATAAGTTTTATTTGTGTTGTATATAGATCGTTTATAATGTTAAAATAATTTGTAAAATGCAAAGGGCTCTCGATACGGTATTGCCTCGACGTACCTAAGGTCCGATTCGCTATCTCGCTCACTCGCGGGATATGCTCTTCTAGCACAACCGCGCCTCTAGCGGCACATCTCGGAACTCCCTTACACGCAGACTGCCACAGTTCCGAGAACTGATTTAGCGTCGCGCGTGTAAGCCAATTCCTTGAATTCTTTTGTGAGAAAATACGCGGAAACAATTAGAGTCGCTATAAATATCGCGTGCCCTCGCATTAAGATTCATTCGCATCCAGATATTGTAAGAAGAACAATAAAGTCACTCTGCCCGAACGAGCATCAACAACCAGTGGTTTTCTTCACCGTCCGGAACCTCTCCGTCTCCGCACAGTTTATGTACACCGGGGCTGCTACCGCTCATAAACGGCCGGTCCCGTACAGTTATTTTATTTGTAGTTAATACCTAAGTATTAATATTACATAATATGAGTATTTGCAGACGAATGTCAGTGTCTGGTAAAACCTACCCTGGTTTATATGACACTGTTAAGTTAGTACCATTTGTTGTAATTTATCGTGTACTTAATTTAATAAATAATAAATAAATGTACTTATGAATCGTCAATATTTTCCTACCACCCATTGAAGACAAGACATATTGAAGCCTAACGTCTGACCTAGCTAGTTCTCATATACTCACAGGGACCAGTACCCCTAGTGTAAGTTTTTATGTCAAGCAAACGCAAACTATTTCGATTCCGTATTTATGTCAATTTGTATGAAAACTATATAAGCGCGCTACTCGCCGCTAGAGGCGCTAATACAGTTTTCATACAAATTGACATAAATACGGAATCGAAATAGTTTGCGTTTGCTTGACATAAAAACTTACAGTAGGGGTACGGATTACCGGTATTTTTCATAAATCGATACTTAATAACGTTAAAGAAACGTTATAACCAAATTTTTATCGTTATTGGTACCGTTAAAAATTACCGTTCTTATAACCCTATGTGTCCCGCCCACTGCCACTTCAACGATGCAATCCTTCGAGCGATGTCGGTTGTTTTAGTTCTGCGGATCTCATCATTTCTGATTCGATCGAGCAGGGTAATACCGCTGCTGGTTGGGTAGTCATTAGTTATAAATAAAACTCCTATTATTTTTAAAGCATTTATTAAACAGTCTCTGCGTATTAAAACAAATACAAAATGAACTGCTTACCTAGTTTATTCTTACTTTAACAATTATGTTGGTACAATGAAATGCATTGACTTAATATTGCATTTAAAATAAATATTTGTAGAAAGCTACATTTTTTCTAATTGTCTTTCACAATAAATACAACGTCCTAATGGCGCGCTTACACGAGCAACTAAAATTTAGCAATTCCTGTCAATTCCCGTCAAATATGACTTCACGACCACATCAAGTAACATTTAAGGACGATGGCAAAATGTTAAATGTATGCAACCTGTTGCTAAGGGAGCGGTCCGCATGACAAAAATATCGGTATTATCGCGATAACAGCCGGTCCGCATCAACGTTAGCGCGTTTACGACATCAAGCATGTAGTCACAAGTGACTTCATTGAATCCGTCATCTTGCGCTTAAATCGACTATGTATGCCTCATAGCGTTATCACTGTGAGCGAACTGTCAAATTCAGCCGCCATCCCGTCAATATTCTAGTGAATAGTTCTTGTAAATTCTTAAAAAGTTAAAGAAAAATTGATTTAATAGTTAATTAAAAGTAATTGATCCATTTATGTCGATTTATCACAAATTTATTGTGAAGTTGATGTGTCACAAACTGTCATTTTTCGATTTTAGCGCGATATGGAGTGCGGACCGTAAGCGTAAGCGTAAGTGTTGCGTCATCGCTATTGGCGATACTTTCGCTATGCGGACCGCACCCTAAGATACGGCCCACAATACCACGAAACATGTAGCAACATCGCTCCACTTAATTGCTCCAGGTTGATCCATTACAGTTGCCAGGCAATGGGGAGAAACAGTCAAGCTTTTTGTAGATGGCGTTTTGTGATTGGGGGTCCGCTTTCTACCTAATCTGTGGCATAATAATGTACTCTGTAGTCTGATACCGCAATGGGCGATTTTCTAAAAGCTCGGTCACTAGATGGCGCTGAACCACCTATGCAGTTAGAAGGAACGGAACGTTATGAATTTTACTTTGACGCGACTTTTTTACGTAAAACGGAACGTCAGACAGATGTTATTTATTTACCTTAATCTTTAAATTTACCTATTTCGTTTCTGTTCCTCACACTAGTACCTACTTATTTAATTTATAATTAGTTTCCTTTGGGTTTTTAAACAGCAATTAATTTAAATATGATTCATACCAAAATATACCATAGACATGTACATACTTCGTTCAACGCCATCTAGTGAAGCAATTGGAAGCTTTTTTTTTAAATGGCCTCTCAGAAAATCGCTCATTAAAAGATTTCATAGATTTTGACAGCTGTTATGATTGATAGATATATAGATAGAAGACATTTATTTGTCACATCAGACACACACAAGAATGAATACAAAAACAGAATCAACACACATTGAAAACAAATTAAACTTAATACAACAATCATGTATGTGTGCTGTAGTGGTGCAAAAGGGTCGCAGCTCAGCAGTCTATTTGCTCTAGAGCAAATCGCTGATTTTCAGCCGTAAGCGGATTGGTTGTTATTTTGACGTTATGTCATAATAACACCTACGCTCTCTGTCGTTATAAAAAGATAGTTTTCCTCCCCATTATTGCCAAAGAATATTGCTCGTGTACTCGCCCCTTAAGTTGTGCAAATGTTTTGGCAATACTCTTGTCTAAATGGTGTTTCAATGGTTATACTTTGTGATTATTCTTTTTTCCATTTTAATAAATATTCAGTATAGATAATAATAATAAATATTGGAAACCATCACATACATTGTCCCAATACCAAACTATAGTAGCTTAAGCACTAGTATTATGGAAATTGGAAACAACGACGGGTATAACCGCATACACCCAGACCCGAGGGAATATTGAAAAGTTCGTTTACACTATTTAACCGACCGGAATCGAACCTATGTAAAAAAAACGGCACTTTGAAAAACGGTGCGTACACCACTCGGCCACGGAGGTCCTCGACTTATGCATTTGTTATTGGAGACTTATAACGACTGATGATGATGATGATGATGATGATGATGATGATTTGTTATATTTATTCGTCTTTTAGTAACATGAACTAGAGGCTTACCCACAAGCTCTAATATCAGTTATTTTTAGGTTGAGAGAGTGAGACGCCGCTATACGGCGTGTAAAGCGGCGTCTCACTCTCTCAACCTAAAAATAACTGCTATTAGAGCTTGTGGTAAGCCCTCTGTATCAAAAACTTATACCAATGAAACACGATAATTACCATAATATTTGCATTAACAGAATTAACATAATGTTGAAACTTCATACCAGGTCTTTGTAGACCTTGTATGTAGTTACAAAATATCTTAGACTAAATGCCTAGTTTACACGTATAAGTAAGCAAGTGAATAACTTAATTTTCAACACACTTGCTCATAAAGTGAGCCTTATTACATCGATCTTAGGGCCATAAACCGAACTATAAAACACGCGTGCATAATAATATTACAGTACTAGTTGCGTAATAGAATTATCCCTACAAAGTTAAGTAAGTATCTAACTGCAAATTATATGCGAGTAAACAGAGACTTTTCAATTTAACCGGGTAATAAAATAAAAAAATAAAAAATGCATTTATTTCAGACTTTGTGACATGTCCATATAGTTGTTAGTAACATTATTTGACTTACAAACTATGTTAGTATTATGCTATTGTTAATATTTTCTTATAACTATGTTAGTATCCAGCACATGAAGTTTTATTAACCTCCCCAGCACAAACAGTTCTGGGCTGTCAGCAATAAGCCTCAGCACAGCATTAGGGCTCCGTCTTAGACGGCTTACAAATGATGCCAACTTCTTGCGCATCATTGCATAGAAGTCATCTACCCTTGCATCGGCAAAATAAGATAAGATAAAAGATAAAAATATTCTTTATTCACTTAGACATAATAAATATGTACTTATGAATCGTCAATATTTTCCTACCACCCATTCAAGACTTTTTTAACTGACAAGAAGATGCCTGATGCAAACATGCCTGATGCACTACAGAATTTAGGCAATCTCAATAACATTCTTAAGGCATTGTTATATTGAACCCTAAGGGCACTGTAAGCCCGCTGCGAATAGCTTGTCCACAATGAGCTTGTGTAAAAATTTTGACAAAAAGCTCTGAACAGCATAAGCTTCACCTCAACTGAGCAACCACCAAATCTGTGGACCAACATATTTGCTCGGACTGACAGTGCCCTTCGTTCTCTCTCAATATCTTCATCGTCAGACAAGGTTTCATTGATAATGTGGCCCAGGTATTTGAACTGTGAGACTCTGGTCACCGGAACTTTGTTTACATAGACAGGTGGTATGAAACCAAGCTTTTTGTTATTGCCTCTAATTACCATAAACTCACTTTTTCCTTCATTATACCTGAGCCCATGACACTCGGCATATGACCCACAAACATTTAGCAATTTCCTCAGACCATTCACCGATGGACTCAGCAGAACCATGTCATCAGCGTAACTCAGGTTATTGATACATATGTTATTAATGTGACATCCAACCATGGTGCTGCTAAGCCCCTCAATGAGCTGATTAATATACAAGTTAAAAAGTCTTGGTGAGGTGAGACCTCCCTGTCTTGCACCACATTCTAATCTATATTCATCTGAAAAGGTATTACCCCATTTTATAAAATTTTTCTGATGCCTGTACCAGAAGGACAAGATGTTAATTATTTCAACAGGAGTGCCCGTCTCACCAAGCTTTGCCCAAAGTTTGCCATAATCCACTCGGTCAAAAGCCTTTGACAGATCCAGAAAGCATGCATAAATTGGCGTGTTCCTCTTATTATAATAAGTTACAATGTGTTTCAGTGACATTATTGCATTTTCCGTTGACAAGCTTTTACGAAATCCAAATTGTAAGTCACTTAGTACCACATGTTTGTTCAATTGCTCATCTAGTAAACTGTCAAAGACCTTTGCAATCACTGTGGCCAGGGAGATTGGTCTATAATTAGCCTTATCATTTACATCCCCAGTAGCATTCTTAGGTATGGGTACAACAATTGTCTCTATCATTTTAGATGGCAAATAGGAGTGCCTTACACAAAAAGTGAACAACATAGCCAAGACACGACCAAGATGCTTACCAGCATACTGCAAATGTTCAATACTAAGCCCGTCACTACCTGGAGACTTGCCTCTTTTCATTTTTTTGATTTTACGCTCTACATCCTGACTACAGAAACCCATAGCTTTTTCACATGTAGTGATGGGCTTAGCATTGATTGCACAAACATCGTTCTGGACAGGTATTGAATTGACCTTAAAATGGTCCTTAAAAAGGTTTGCAATATCCTTAGGCTCGCTATGGCCCTCTACACTTACTGGCAGGCTAACTTTACCATTAAGTTTTTTAGCTGCTTTCCAAAATGCACTAAAATTTTTATTCTTTACATTAGATGCTAATATGTCTGCTTTAATTTGATCTTGGTTTTTCTGACAGAACTTTAAACGAGATTTAAAAATTCTACGGGTAGTAAGCATGTTTTCACATACGGGGCCAGTACTAGGTTTGCCATACAGTATGTATATTTGATATGCCAGCCTAGCTTGTGAGTGCGCCTCTCTTACATGTTTGTTCCATCCAGCAACGGTCCCACCTTTAGACCATTTTCTGTCTTTTTTACTATCTTCCGCAGCGGTACATAGAGCTTTAATAATGTCACTATAAAGGTTATCAATTACAATTCTATGCTGGACATCACTACACATATTGTCAGCGCAGTCACTCAGCTCACTGGGGAAGTCAATACATTTCAAGTTGTCATTACAAATGTCACTATATTTATTTATTTCGTCAACATCTCTTTCACCCCAAATAACCTTATTACAAATCCATTTGTCAACAATAAACTTATTTCTAATCATGTCAAGTTTGCATTTAATACTTAAGGGCAAATGATCGGACCAGAATACACCATATTTGACTTCTACACTACTTATTGTTTGCCAGGCTGATTGAGTAACAATACAGTGGTCCAACCATCTCTTGGACCCATGTGCCTCACTAATGAATGTATATGTGTCCGAATCAATGCCCAACTTCTCAAAATCTGCACATGTCCAGTTATTATCACTACACGAATTTAGAAGTTCCCCACAAAACAAGGTATTAGGGTGGGCATTAAAATCACCCAAAACATATACTGATTCAACATTTTCTTGTTCTACAATAGCACTTATCCTGCCCAGACAGTCTGTAAAATCAGGCAAATTTTCCGGCACGTCGGTAGGCATGTATACACATATAACTATAATTTCACGATTATTGCCCATAGAAGCTTTGATTGCAACAATACGATCACTCTCACATTTTATCACAGACACACTTTGGAAGACACTTCTGCGCCACATGATTGCAACGCCTCCGTAAGGTCTGCCACGCCTGACTTCGGTCAAGTCCATGGATGACTTAGCAGAGTAGGCAAATTCCGCATCTATGGTCCCCAGGAACGCCAGGTCACACGGCATCAACCATGTCTCCTGCAGAGCCAGTATGTCAGCATCCTTAGCCAGATTTTTTACACAATTTACACTCCGCTTCACGTTTTTGCAGTTGAAGGTGACGAAACTACAAGTATTACCGTTACGTGTGTTGTAGTTCAGACTCATTTATAGGTTTAGTGTACATCCTTTTTTCTGACATATTCACAAACCGTCGGAAGGAGATTCCTTCTGGCCAGAAGTTGTTATCCAAAAATGTATTCACTTTATGCTGGGACACGAACAACTTAAACGAGTTATAACTTCTTTCGTGCTTCATTTTCAATTGTGTTAAAGTCACCCTTTCCTGTGTTTTGTCAAAAACATAATTTATAATATCACTTTCGGCCGTATCCTTGTGCACGTTAGATATAAAAAGCGGCACTTTTATCTCAGCTGATTTAAAGTTATTTTGAGAGCCCGTCTTGGCTTTACCCACATAACCCTCAAAACGGTTTCGCAAACGGTTTCTTTGTACAATATTCCACTTTTCACTAGGTTTTTCTATTTTGAAATCACCATTTCATTTTACTATCTCCGCCATTGTTCCCTGCGCTGTCAAGTCTGTCACAGCAGAAACAGCTGGAGAATTGCATTTGTCGAGATTATCTGTGCAATTCACATCTCTTTCTAGCACACAGCGCGCGTCAATACCATTGGGCTGCTTTATCTCGCTGTGTCCTTTCATCATTCCGCTCGCTTTCTTGTTGTCTTTGTCTATGTTTACCGGCGCTGACAACGGCAACGATGCTAACGACAATGCTTGCTGCGTGCACACTGGGGATTCAAAAAGTGGCGGCAATAACGGTCTCGATGTTTTCGGTGTTAATACATCTGGTGAAATATCGCTACCACGCACTGCCATCGGCGAAAAACCCACTGGCCCACTACATTACATTCGGCATTTTCAACAAGTGAGCCAAATTTTAGGTTATGCAATTTACCATTGATTTTATCCAGTTGCTCCAGTGTAACATAATTGCTTTTGATGCTATTTAAGTCATTATTGAGTGTAACTATTTTCTTCAGCAAAGCCGTAACATCGATGTTATTGAAAGTTACCGGCGGCAGTTTACATAAATCTCTGGCCACAAAAATAGGCATCAGCTCAGGATCGGTATTTTTGAAAACAGCTATTATATCTTCAAGGTCCTTAAGTTTTTTCTCCTTTCTTCGCGATATTTTCTTTTTGCCCGTTGTCAATGATTCGAATAGTAACGACTTCGAAATATCCACTTCAGCCTCTGAGAAAGCAGTCGCACAGATGTTAATGATGCTCTCCACATCCATCACATCAATCTTGTTTTGTATAAATGATAACAACTCGTCTATAATTACGATGTTACACGTTGAACACTTCACGGTTTTCAATGTCGCCATTTTTCACTGACACGGACGGGACGGATTAGCACAATGGTCGCACAACCGCACAGAACGGCGCTAGTGCGCAGACTGTAATACAGTATCCCTACAAAGTTAAGTTAGTACCTAACTGCAAGTTATATGCGAGTAAACAAAGCATTTTCAATTTCACCGGGTAATACGTACAGTTCTTTTTTGTAACAACAAAGAGGTTTTATAGGGTTGAAAATCCATATACGTTTTTAGAATAAATAAATATGTCCCTAATTAAGTCAAAAAAACATAATTAAGTTTATAAGTATATTATTATCAAATTATTTATAACTAGCTGTTGCCCGCGACTTCGTACGCGCGGTGTAGTGACTTTTGTGTTAGTTTAGTTTATGTGTGTTTGTTGCTCAGATTTCATAACGCTCTTCTTGAAGTCATATTCTCTACTAAAGGGGTCTAAAGAATATCGAATATGCAGGCTAGGGTATGAACATGGTATGTTGTTATCATATGCTGCATGAACATAGTTGAGCCCTCATTCAAAGATCTGTCCGTCTGTCAAGAAACTTTTTCTCAAGTATGCGTGGGAGGTATCAAGCTAAAATGTATGTCAAATTAAATACTGAAGTCTGCAATCCCTTAGAGGCGACAAAAAAACAAACTTCTCTTCTCTTCTTCATAACTCAAAAGGGCCACTTGGATCTCGATTTTCTTTTAAATCCCATTTAGCTACTTGTTGTTACCGATCCCGATTTAAATTTAAACCGCTATCTAGGTCGGTTTAGGCTGTCAAATCTCGATTTACAGTAAGTTGTGATAACTTATCTATATTTTCATATGGTTTTTATACGCAAAGATGCATGTATCACACATAACAGTGTTTAATGATAACGATTATTTTGAACAGCCGTTCTTCGTTCTTCGACGTTGCTTGCTAGCGGGCAATAGATCTATTCTACGCGAGGTTCATAAGACTGAACCACACCAAACGATCCATCTTGGATTGGCCAACCACGATCTAAGATTGGGGATCATGGATCATGGATCGTGAATCTAATTTGCTCTCTTGGTGCTCTTGGATCGCACGAGGCACGTCCACTCCGACCACTACTATGGAGCTCCAGTGGTGAAGCGCACTCTTGCCGCGCGCGATTAGAGCGCGTATTATCGTTTTGCGCATATGCTCGCTTTCACGATTCATACAGAAGTTCTTACTTAGTAATGCATAATATCAGGCCAATCATATTTTTACTATAAAATGTAAAAGAGATTGTGTGTATCCATACTAATATTATAAATGTGAAAGTGGGTTTGTTTGTTTGTCCGTCTTTCACGTCAAAATTGGTGCAACGGATCGACGTGACTTTTGGGAATATATATGAATATGGGAATAGTTTGGCAGCTGAAAAGTGACATACTTATGCAGCCATTAGACAGTCAATCTGGATCAATGATCAATGATCAATGATCGCGATGCAGATTGACTGTGTACGAAGGTGATTGACGGCTCGCGATCTTGATCGCAAAATATCTACAAAGTAAATCTCGATCGCGATCAAGATCACGATCAGTGATCGCGATCAAGATCACGATCAGTGATCGCGATCTGGATGTAATGGCTGCCTTTGGCTACTTTTTATCCCTGAAAAATATCACATTCCCGTGGGATAACGTCGTCGTTTAGTCCGAGCGGGCGAAGTCGCGGGCGGAAGGCTAGTATTTTGATATGGAGACATTTCTTCTTTAAGTAACAGGTATAAAATGTAATGGTATACCATTTAATTATTTAATTTTAATCAATCATCACTTATGTAAGCTTTCCTAGTAAATAAATGAATAAATAAGTTAGATAGAAAACTATTTTTAATATTCCTTTATTTTATTGGATGGTACCTACGGCTGAAGGCCTAAGTAGCCAGAGCCGGTTAAATGACATTAAAAATGGTAGGTATAGTGCGCCAATCTTTTCTGTTCCGGTGATTATCTTAGGAACTAAAACAGTTTTCATACGACAGTCCATTTTGACAGCTAATTTCGTATTGCAAGTGGCTCCTCTGTCACGACTGTCACCGGAACAGAAAAGCTTGTGGCACTGTAGGTGTAGGTAACTACGTACTGTGCCCGTAGTGTAAGTTTTTCTGTCAAAAAACGCAAACTATTTCGATTCCGTATTTATGTCAATTTGTATGAAAACTGTATTAGCGCCTCTAGCGGCGAGTAGCGCGCTTTGCTAAAAATAGAGGAGTCAGTCCATTGTCAACAGCAACTACATCTCTATGAGACCCCATATCGACTTGGAGAAAATACTCCCTAAGCTTGCATATCTCGCGGTTATGCAATGTCTTAGCATTTAAGAAGCCACGACCACCGCACTTCCGTGAGATATACCATCTCATGGTCGATGAACGTGGGTGATGCATGCGGTGTGCTGTAAGCAATGTACGAACTTTTCTATCCAGGGCATCCAGTTCAGTTTGAGTCCATTTAAGTATGCCTAAGGAATACATCAGTAGCGGCATGACCCATCCATTATATGCGCGAACCTTGTTTCCTCCAGACAAAAGACTTTTAACTTTTGAAAGGCGCCCCAAGAAACGCTCACGCAACGGCTGTTTCATGTCAACATCATTGATGCCTAATGCCTGTGACATACCTAAATATTTATAGGTTTCATTTACGGAGAGAGATCTAAGATGAATAGAATCGGATTCTATTATATAAGTTGTATACCCGTAGATTCCATTATCTGACCACGCTTTACATGCATGACTGCACATTTGTCCACACCAAATTCCATTTTAATGGCATTACTGAAAGCTTCAGTAACCTTCAGTAACGCTGTCAAATGAGAACTGCTATGGGCAAATAGTTTCAGGTCATCCATGTACAGCAGGTGTGATATTACTTGACCATTTCTCCGTGAGCGATAGCCTAACCCTGAACTCTCGAGGAGTGTACTCAGAGGGTTCAAGGCTAGACAGAACCACAATGGACTCAAATCGTCACCCTGGAAGATACCTCGCTCTATTTTTATAGGATCGCCCTGACCTAAAATCCGTCGAGATCCTGGATAGAAAAGGACCGTTCTCCATTTTCGCATGCACGATATCAAGAAAGTGCGTAGAGTTGTATTTATTTTATACAACTCCAGCACCCTCATGAGCCACGAATGCGGCACGGAATCATATGCCTTCTTATAATCTATCCAGGAAGTCGACAGGTTCTTTCGGTTTCGACGAACCTGTTGGTTAACTCGTCACGCGATCGCGATTTTCTGGCGCATCCGTGCCATGTCAATGAGGAGTAGCTCCTTAGTACCACGGGCCCCATTCCTACATCCATTTTGAGAGGCGAACATAATAGAATTTTGATCAATGTGTTTATTAATCTTCGACCTCAAAATGGACGTAAGAATTTTATAAATTGTTGGTAGACAGGTGATAGGTCTATAGTTTTTGGGGTCCGCAGTACTAGCAGATTTATGGAGCAGATGGGTTATGCCTGTTGACATAAATTCTGGAAGCGACTGAGATAATAAAGCACATTGAAATTGAGATGCTAAGCAAACGTGCGAGCTAGGTAACCATTTATACCAGAAATTGTGCAGTCCGTCCGGGCCTGGAGATATCCCGTTGGGTAAGGAACGAACTGCACAAACTACGTCTTGGTAGTCAATGGTTACTTCATTCATGTCAGGTATAAGCTCACACGAACGCTCAACATCCTCCATCCACGCGCCTTCAGAGTGAGTGACAGGCACGGACCAGATGTTGTGCCAAAAAGAAATCATGGCAAAATCATCCGGCCGATGCATATCAGTATCACTCTGATCCGATCGCTCCCAGGATGCATAAACACGTCGTTGATCTCTCTCGAACATGCGGTTCTGAGTAAAGCGATCGACTCGCACCCTATACCTTCGAATACGATTAGCCCATGCACATATTTTCTGCTTCAGGAAGTCGATGCGCTCTGTGACACATGAAATATAATTTTGAGGACTAATACCAGTCCCCAAGAATGCACGTTTCACAAAGCGCATGACCCTAGGGCGCATGTTGCCCTCCCTAAAGCAGCTGAGCTTACCGATGAGTACTCTAGCCTCACTGATACGACGCTCAATTCTACACTGCCAGGCTGGTACAGCCAGGCGAGGGCGTGTTGCTGTGTCAGTATTTGGAAATTTGACATGAGCAACACGACAAGCTGTTATAGCCGCACAGTACAGGATCGAATGAGTATCAGCCAGGGTGCCTACCACCAACTTTAAGACAGCAATTCAAAAATAGCGCGATGCAGAATAGGTTTCTAAAATGAATTGCTTTCTTTCGTACTCTGACCTTCTAAAAACTGGATCGCAAATGAATTGCTAAATGTGAATGACCGAACGATTTGTGTCCTTATTTCTTCTACCCGCCTCTTTCACTCGATTCTGTCATGCCCGGAGTGTGAAAGGGACGGGTATAACCTGCAGGTGACATGTTAACTTGGCCGAGTTATAAGTCAAATAAGAGTTGATGACAGCTCAGCGGCTGTGAAATGTCATTGAATGATCACTGAATCGCTGTCATTGATATTAAGCTGTCGTGGTACGAATAAGCGAAGCAGATCAGTTTATGTTCCTAAACAAAACCGCAATAAGAGTTGATGGTAGGCACCCAGGTCTTCACTACTATCAAAGTAATTCGGTAGTAGCAAATCTAAAGCACACATCAGCGCCCTATTTTTTTGTGCATGGGAAAACGCGGAAGCCGAGGTCTAAGGTGAAACCGAAGTCGATCGAAATTCCCGAACTACATCTTCAAGAGTACTCCTCAATATATCATTGTATTATTATTAACTGAATCGCTGTCATTGATATAACTGTCGTGGTACGAATAAGCGGAACAGGTCAGTTTAGGGTCTAAACAAAACCGCAATAAGAGTTGATGGTAGGCACCCTGGATATCTATAGGTAGCTGAGGTGAGAGAGAATTTCTTCGGTCGGCGTCGCTGCTCGCCTCGCCTCTCGTCCCTCGCCCCGAGCGACCGGGTATAGTTTAATTACACGTCCCGTGAGCCAGTGTAGTGGTTCCAGTCCATCTTCTTTAATAAGTACGAGCTCTCCCAGCTCGAGGTCCTTGCAGCGCTCTCTCCACTTACGACGCTGTTGTAATTCAGATATGTATTCCGTCGCCCATCTGCGCCAGAAGTATTGCCGTATCTGTTCCAGTCTTCGGTAGCGGTCTAGACGGTTAGGGTTGCAGTCGTGCAGTGGTGGGGCCAGTGGCGACATCAGAGGCCTGCCAACAAGAAAGTGCCCTGGTGTGAGCGGGGAAAAGTCATTCGGGGTCAAAGTGATCTGCTGTTCAGAATAGCTTCAACCTGACTAAACAGTGATGACAGCTCCTCAAATGTGAGGTGTGTGTCACCGAAGATGCGTTTAAGATGGTGTTTCGCTGACTTTATGCCTGCCTCTACATAGCCGTTAAAGTTAATAAATTAATTGATATGAATATTAAAAGTAATAACATGATTTTATACACATTATTCAGTACTTATAGGCAAATTAAAGTACAATTGCCCGCCACGAATCAAAATACTTTTTATTAGAAACAGGATACATGTAGTAAAATGTTATCTCCATTATTAATATAATGAATTTAGATGTAAAAATAACTATATGAGATTAATAACAAAACTTCATAAGTAGTGTATTATTGGGCATTCTGCCCCCCGGTGGTCGTACTAGCGCAGTGGCGCAGTTTTTTGCTCACAGTCTGAAAATAGAGAAGCACACTAAAAACTAAGGCTATGGAATGCATATAATAATTAAAACAATGTACCTAAATCTCACCTGATACTTACGTAATTATTAGTGATGCGTTTTTTATGCTTAACAATTTACGTATTAGTCCTTAAAATGTTGGTCAGTGGAACAGTAGGTACCTGAAAAAATGTAACGTACATATTGTTAATTTTATGATTTACGTAAGTACCGCAGGTCTGTTTAATTGTAGGTATTCGATATTTAATTTAATGTTAAAACGAATTATAATATATTTAAGTCGTTAAAATATGACATTTGGTGAGAGAATCTTACCACGGGTCTCTCGGTAGATACTTACCATGGGTCTACAGCCGAATGTGTTAGGCAGAACATTCAGTGAAAGAATTTTACCATGGGTCTGGAGCTGAATGTGTTAGGAAGAACTCTATTGAAAAATTAAACATGTTGATTGGAATTTATGTATATATTATTTATATTTCAATTAAAGATAGAAACATTAATTATAGGCGCACTTCATCCTAAAATTAACCATCTAATAAACTAATAGACCAGCAGTCAGTTAAGAAAACGTTTATTGTATTTATTATTTTGATCATTCAAATACATTGTTTCTATATTAGGTACATCAATTCTAAATTCGATGGGCGATTTTGAAATTCGGTGATTCATTTTCTCAATTCGGTGCATTCTCAATTAGGTGCTTAACTTTTCTCATAAACCACTTTACATTATTTGGTCCCATTGCTATTTTTAGATTCAGGATGAAATAAACTAAATTTTTTATTATTTAAATTACTTAAAAAACCAAATATTAAATCAACCACCGAATTGAGAAAAAAAGAACCCTTTTGTAGAAATGCTCTAAACCTTATTGTATACTTACCTTATTTATACCTTTTGAAATACACGTTTTATTATGTACTTACCTTATTTTATTTTTCCTCCCTAATTTATTAACGTGCAAACAGGTGTCAGCCCTGTCAGAATAGATATCAATTTTGCTAAACTAGGTAAGCTTGGACTCTGTCGGGATATTTACTCATGTGCTCTATAGTTTCAAAAGTTGAAGGGAGGGAAATGGTAAATTTTCGTCTTCTTAAGGAGCGTCCTCACTAGGAGCATTCGCATCATTGTGATCATTTGTAAACAAGCAATCGTAGGCGAGCAACAAATGCTTCCCAGCGAACCCAGCATTCACTTTCGAGAAAAACTATGAACGTTCGAGTCGAACATTCCAATGCGAGCTTGGGGCATTCAAAATATACGATCTCGTCAAGATCGTATATTTTGAATGCTCCAAGATCGAGATCATCTCAATAATGTCATTTATTTCAAAATGTAGGATAGAGCGGATGTAGATGCTTTACAAGTGGCTAGTAATATTCCACTCATACATACTTATTCATTTTATTATCTGAGCACTGGCTTTCGAACGTTTTATTTGTGTGAACATTTGAATAAATAAATAAATAAAAGTTTATTTTAAATCATGACATGTAGGTATACAAAAACAGTTTTGCGTTAATAACCGTTGTAGTCATAAGAGTTACAGTTATTAGCGCCCACCTCAAATTAGTCAATGCGAGTCGTTTCCGCGAAAATCGTTGCGACGCGACGTCCACACCGGCCGAAGTTCGCGCTTACGTGTAAGCTTTGTAACACTCGGCTCAACGTGCACACCACTCGAATATTCGACGTCGAATGCTCATTACACACGAATGCTCTCAGTGAGGACGCTTCTTTACTTGAATAACTTAAAAAAACGATCTAAGAACAAGACAACAAGACCTTTCTTTGATAGGCCACATGATACAATAATAAAATACAAAGTTTTTTTTTCTTTTATTTCACCCGCCAAAAGTTACCTCACGCTTCAAACTTCAGTTGTTTACGTTATATTTTCGTCTTTGGATCATAGAAAAGTATACGAGTACCGAATTTCAACTCATTTGGTCCAATAGTGTTGGAGCAAATTGGAGTAAAAGTGTATTTTTAACCGACTTCTAAATCAAAAAGGAGGAGGTTCTCTATTCGTCTGTATGTATGTTTTTTCCTTTTTTTTTTTTTTTTTTTATGTATGTCCACCGATTACTCGAAGACGGCAGAACCGATTGAAATGGTTCAAACGTTATTACATCAAGTTGGTTTCCAAGTTGGTCCCATTTTTTGAAATTTTGAAATCGGTTCAGTAGTTTTCAGGAAATCTTGAAAATACTGTCGTTTTCGTTACCACTTTATGTGAATTTAATACGTATCTTTAGGCATAACTCCTTTGTTTATAAACCGATTTAGATGATTCTTGTTTTGTTAAAAAGGGGATACCTCAAGGTATTTTAACCGACTTCGAAAAAGGAGGTTTTGAGTTTGATCACATACCTATTTACCAGAAAACACGTAAATTGCCTGCACAATGCACTAAAAAGAGTGAAATAAAAATTATTTTTATTAAAAAATAAAACCGCCTTCAAAAAAACCACATCAAAAAAGTAAGAAATAATTCCTCACCAAATAAATAACGTAAGTACTTTGAAGTCGGGCGGGTTTGAACAAAAACAACAAAAAATTGTACATGTTTCACGCCCGACTTCAAAGTACTTACGTTATTTATTTGGTGAGGAATTATTTCTTACTTTTTTGATGTGGTTTTTTTGAAGGCGGTTTTATTTTTTTTAGTATGATTTTTTTTGTTTGATTCGTACCAAGCCACTAAATTATTATTGTTATTTTTAAAACAAGATTTTTATATATACAGGGCGTCCCAAAACTATGCCACATGGAGGGAAAGTACCTTAAATACTGAAGATACAAATTTTTACTAAAAGGATACTTCATTTTTATTTATAAAATAAAACGAACTGCGTTTAAAGAATTTCGAATGATCACCTCGCACCCTCAGTGGTAAAAAAGCATAAGTCGGAAATGTTGATTTTTCAGTACGGCCAAAAAACTGAATTTATGGAAATATTTACTTTATTTCTAGTCCTAGAAGTACTATTCTTATACCAAAAAAAAGAGAAAAAATAGTACACTGCGCGTTCTTTTTAAGGTAGTGCTAATGTTTTTAGTTTATTAGGACTAATAAAAACAAATTATTATGCTTTTTTCTTAATGTACTAATAATATAGGATTCTGAGTATCAAAATTTATGCTAGAATTTCCCACAACAATATTTATATTTTAAAAAGTATGTTCAATTAAAGCAGTAATGAACTTGTAATACTCAATACTTTTGCTAGTATAAGTAAGTTTACTGCATTTTTTCCTTTATTAAATTTATTGTTAAAATGTATATCCAATACGTACCCCTTTTTTAATAAAAAGCCTTGTTGAGAGAGCATAAAGTAAACAATAATAATTCACTATTCCTTTTTATTTTATACAAATGTTACATGCATAATAACAGATATTACCTTAGGGTTAATATTTATGACTAAAGGAAAAAAAAGAAATACATCTTTTGTATCGATTATTTTTTATTTTAACCAAAATATCAGCGTTGCTTTTGTTACAATTAAAGTCTGTAATATAAATAACGGAATTTAAATTGTTAATTATTGCTGGCAATAATTGTATTGCCAAGAAATACGTAGTTTCGATTAAGTTTATCGTAACTGATATTTTTTTAATGAATTTCTAAATATTCTGCAATAACTTATTAAAATAACAAACAGAGCCGAAATAGAACAATTTCCTTCCCGGGAAAGATAGACAATTGATATTTTGGGTCTTATCGTAGGTCTTCCCATGCTATTTCTTGCCGGCTTATATGGTACTGAAGAAGATGGGGGTCCAAACACCAGACCGTAACTTGCCTGTCAGCGTGTTAGTTATCCTTTAAATCAGTGATAAGATTAATTAAAACCTATGTAAGTATAGGACAGCCATTATCTATTCTTTATTGAATTAGAAAAGTAAACACCACGTAAAATGACAAAAATGAAATTGAATGATACTTTAGAAATATCAATTGAACGACTCTATCAGTCTACAGGTTTTAAAAAAGAAAGAAACAAAATAGAGAAATTATTATAAAAGTTTTAGAAACATAATAATACCTTCTTGATACTAATTAAACGTACTCATCTCATATTTATTACTTATAATGCTAATCAAGATTAGAATTACATTTCATCATCATCATCATTTCAGCCGTACGACGCCCACTGCTGGGCATAGGTCTTCCCCAAGGATCTCCACAACGATCGGTCCTGCGCTGCCCGCATCCAGCGGCTTGACCAGATCGACAGTCCACCTTAAAGGGGGCCTGCCCACGAAACGTTGTCCGGTTCGCGGTCGCCATTCGAGAACCTTTCCGCTCCAACGGCCATCGGTTCTCCGCGCTATGTGCCGCTCACTACCACTTCAACTGAGCAATCCTTCGAGCGATGTTTGTTGTTTTAGTTCTCCTGAGGATCTCATAATTTTTGATTCGATCGAGCAGGGAAATACAAAGAATCGCTCTCTCCATTGCTCGCTGAGTGACCTTGAGCCTTCTTAAGAGACCCATAGTAAAAGACCACGTCTCGCTCCCATAAGTCATAACTGGCAACACACACTGGTCAAAGACTTTAGTCTTGAGACATTGAGGAGTTTTGGACGCGAATATATGCCGGAGCTTCCCATCCCAATGAGAGCACACATCACAATCGGAGAATCACATTTAATACCTACTTAAATATTATGGTAATCAGTCTCACATAAATATCATTAATTAACTGGTACAAAACTATTAGTAAAAAACCTTCCAGTATTATTTCTTCAATAATTTCGTTCAAGGTTTCACGTTGTTAAATTTAAAAGTTAGGTACCACTGCAGATCAAGATGCCGCTGTTGTCTTGCCTCTGGTTGTTACGAATAAAAAGGAAATCGTTTCGCTATTTGCGTGCCTCCATTAACTTGATCAGTCAATGTATTGATACAGCCAATAATGACGTATCATAGCTGCTGTTCATTCCTAAGAAATTTCCACCCAGATTGAACATACTGAGACTTGTCGGTTTTTGAACAGTATTTAGGCTTAAAGTTAACTCCGGCATTTCTAGAAAACCTGAATCTGGTCGAAGTAGTGTAAGAAGAATGCTTCTTTCAGATGATAGCAGCAGTAGTAAACCTTGTTGCTTGCTGGTTGTGAGACGGGTCTATTTTTTCTAAATACTTCATTTTCAATTTTTCAGCAGTGTTAAAGCCAAATGACTAGAAACATGAAATAGGTTATTTGGGTCAGGCCGATTATCGTTTATGCAATTCAATAATTTGTTTAAGTATATTTATATTATCGGCGTTCAAGGGATTTGAAAACGTTGCAATAGTTAATTTGTGCAAACATATTAGTTACATGTAATAGTTTCTTTTTATAAAATAAGAAGCAAAGGTATCTTGCCACTTCAGAAGGGCTTGGTTCATTGATAGAAGTACTTTTCTATTTAGCCCACTGGCACCAGTATTTTCACGCTGTCGCGTACGTACTCGGAGATGACTTACGCCATCATGTTTCTAGGATTTGCTTTTCTTCAGTTGACCAAGATCTCACTAGATCGGCCCACCCCTTACCTTCCATGCTTTCAAGAGCAAGTCCTGTGTTCTAGGCGGATTTCGATTGGTTTGGAGGTCTGTGAGATGGTTGTACAAGTTCCACATTGTGAAGGGTCTCCTGAGAGCTCGTTTCTTGAGGTTAGGTCGCTAGGATACATTTTCAGATCTGCCGGCCTAGCATGAGCGGCTTATAACGCGCGATATCATATGGTACGGCAAGTTGTCTTGCTTACCCCACTAAGGTGTAAGCAAGACGGCATGCCGTACCATATCATATCGTGCGTTATAAGCCGCTCATGCTAGGCCGGCTGGGCACTATTAAGATGTAAGTCCCTTGACATTAATTGAGGTGTTATAGAAATTCTAGGTATTAATGGTGGGGGTAGAAAGATCCAACCCAGGTTGTAATTCCATCCAAGTCCTTGTGAAAGCATTCTGCTTCTTGGCATGGGAAGCGAAAAGCAGATTGTTGAGTCGCGAAAAGGTCAATACATTTTACTTCTTGAGTATCGTTTACAATAGCGGGGTGGATGGATGCCAATCTGGTAAGTTCTTGCCTCTTATCAAGTGGTCGGAAATTATGTTGTAGTTGCCTGGTATGTGCTCACACTATTTCTATGTTTTCGTGACTTCCCAAATTCAAAATACTGTTCGCTATATGACTGACATTGCTCCGTTTTCGTTTCGTAAGTATACTACTACTGTTCTGTTGTCGGATTGAATCAGAACACCTTTGTTCGGAAGTAGAGTTTGGTATTTCAACAAGATCTTGTATATTACAAACATTTCTTTTTTGTTAATAGGTATGCCACTTCTTTTGAGAAGTGTCCCACTTTCCTGATATTAGTTTGTCTTCTAGTTCTGCTTCGCACCCATGTTCGAAGCTTCTTTTACCATGTACATTTCTGGTTCTTTGACAATGATATTTGATTCCTGTCTCAGATTTTCTTGCCAACATTGAATTTCCTGACAGTGTAATCGTGCCAAAGGTATCACAAGTAACCCAAATTCTATCTTTCCGAACTAAGTAGTATTAACTAATTTGGCTTTCCGACAACTCCATTTCTTTCTTTTCACCACATTTTGAGTAGATTTTTTGATTGATTGTACGTTTTCCGAGGGTAAACTTTTAAGTTTATCCCAAGAAATAGAACTCATGCCCCGCTGTATCCAGTCTTACGTCTCGGTGCAACAAAATATTTTTAGTGGAAGAAAGCAGTAAGTGTTCTTATCCCAATTTATTTTAAGTTCATGAGAAGCAAACAGTTTTACTTTTTTAAGTTATTCTTTTTAGTTAAGTAAGTGCATTTATGATATAGTGTTATGTAATTAATAAAACAAATAAAAGCATAATCGTATATACAACACTAGTGGTGTATAAATTAGGAACGGATTTAAATCATAATATTTGTTACTGTTTATTTTCTACACAAAATCTTAAGGAAAAACGTTATAATAAGTTATGTCACTATAATTACTCAACTTATTTTATGCGTTATAACGCATATTCTATTTATCCCTAAGTAAAATGATCATGTAATCGAAATTCACAAAACAATATTTCTTGCATTAATCCGTCAAATTTCATAAGAAAAATATGGAAAAAAATCAGCATAAGTAACTTTAAACGTACTTTTCAAATATGATAAAATCGACAATTCAAAGTAAGATTACTTATGCCTTTATTTCACTGAGGGTGCGCTGTCTGAACTGGGAATCGAACCCGCTAAATGTAAAAAAATATTTCTTTAATTTTATTATACCGAACGAAAGGCTCGATATTATCTAAGCATTTCTTTTAAGTAACATAGCATCTTAAATAAAAGGAAGATTACGAAATTTAACATTTAATGTTGAATAACAAGTTTGTGCAGCGTTACGGATAGCCTTTTCTCTTCTTTTTATTTAAGATGCTATGTTATTTAGAAGTAATGCTTAGGTATAATCGAGCCTTTCGATCGGTACAATAAAATTAGAGAAATATTTTTTTTTACATTCAGCGGGTTCGATTCCCAGTTCAGACAGGCGATTATTTAACATTCTTCGAATGCAGTTCGTTCTCTTTTTAAAATAAAAATGAAGTCTTCTTTCAGTAAAATTTTATATCTTAAGTATTTAAGGTACTTTCCCTCCATGTGACATAGTTTTGGGACGCCCTGTATATTTAGCTTTAAATAATATTTGTGGTTAGCTCAGCGGGCTTTCAAATTTCCACGCTATGTTTGACGTAAACATCGCTAAGTTCTTTTTTACCACACTTTTATTAGCTTCACTTGTAACTAAGTCACAATGTAAGAAAATCTTGGAATTCAATTTTAACCTTCTTCTAATTGTCGTATTGATTTGAAACTTTGCAAGTCTATATGAATCCGATGACAATACAATAATTTGCTACAATCGAGCTGATCTGATGATGGAGTCAAGAGGTGGGCAATAGAACTCTTCAATGGCTGCTAGGACACCTCTCGAGCTTAGGCTCATTTCTTTTGTTCTGATGAGATCTATTCGCTACACTTAACCCGGCGTCAGTATGGTATAAAATTAGTATAACAACTGTAGGGTGGGTCAAGATGACCCAGATTCTCAACTGTATCTGATTTTTGTCATTTCAAGGAAACTGAAGGATTTTTCTATTTAATTAGATAAAGTTATTCCCAAGTAAAAATATTTTATTGATAAACAATAAAAAATCTTTTCTTAATAGTAACTTGACTAGGGATTTACGAAAAGTCTATAATATCTATAACAAAATATATAACTTCTGTAATCTTACTAAAGAACAAACAAAAATTGAGTTTTTAACAAATACCAAATACTTTTTGGAATGTCTAATATTATATCTTTTAGAAACTAGATGCTAAATTCAAACAAAACCTTAGAATTATTCACTATCAGCATGTACTTGCATAGGCACATCCGCCGCAGTAAAAAAATTATATGCTCTGGGCAGATAAACTTGTTGTTAATATGACAGATGTATATTTATAGGTAGTTTTCCCTATCTTTTTTCGCAGGACATATTATTTGGCATCGTTTTCGAATACCATGAATTTTAGCAGTGCTCCTCTGAAGGTTTTCCAGTAATTCAGAATTTTCACCCTCTTCTGAGTCGCTTTCCTCCAATATTGCTAAAATTAGCTGCCTTTCACGTTCTTCTCGTTTCATTGTGCAAGTTTAACCTTAAAATTAACTTATAATTAAATAAATGTAATGTGCGTACGTGGAAAATAAAGGAAAGAACCAAATAATTAAAGGAAGTAAGTGGCACAAAATGGGTTCATCGAATGCATGGTTGGGTCATATTTACCTTTTTGCTGTTTGATCGCGTGCAACTCCCCGTGCATGTAAAAACTAACTGTGTAAATACAAGAAACGACGAGGGCGAGGTCTTAACTGCAGCTACTGAGCAGCTCGGCAACGTGACATTTTTATTTTTAAAAATACTCGCGTTTAAAAATGTCACGGGTCATAATGACCCAACCTGGCTGACGCCGGGTTAATGGTGAGGGTCTGATGATGGAGCAGGGGGAAGCCAGTGGCACTTCTTAATGACCACTGGGAAACCCCTCGAGTTTAGGCTCCGTTGTTTCGTTCTGACGAGACTTATTAGCTGCACTTGGTGGTGAGTGTCTGATGATGGAGGAGGGAGGAAGCCAGTGGCACTCCTTAATGACCAATAGGAAACACCTCGAGTTCTGGCTCATTTGATTCGTTCAGACGAGGTCTATTCGCTACACTTGGTGGCAAGGGTCTGATGATGAAGCTGGGAGGAAGCCAGTGGCACTCCTTAATGGAAAATAGGAAACCCTTCGAGTTCTGGCTCATTTGTTTCGTTCTGATGTGACCTATTCGCTACACTTGGTGGTGTGGGTCTGATAATGGAGCAAGGAAGAAGTCAGTGGCACTCCTTAATGACCACTAGGAAACCCCCCGAGATGGGCTCATTTCTTTCGCTCTGATGAGACCTATTCGCTACACTTGGTGGTGAGAGTCTGATGATGGAGCAGGGAGGAAGTCAGTCGCACTCCTTAAGACCACTAGGAAACCCCAAGAGTTTGGGCTCATTTGTTTCGTTCTGATGAAACCTATTCGCTACACTTGGTGGTGAGGGTCTGATGATGGAGCAGAGAGGAAGTCAGTGGCACTTCTTAATGACCACTAGGAAAACCCTCGAGTTTGTGCTCATTTGTTTCGTTCTGATAAGACCTATTCGCTACACTTCGTGGTGAGGGTCTGATGATGGAGCAGGGAGGAAGTAAGAGGT
Source organism: Crambus lathoniellus (assembly GCA_949710035.1). Classification (NCBI taxonomy): domain Eukaryota; kingdom Metazoa; phylum Arthropoda; class Insecta; order Lepidoptera; family Crambidae; genus Crambus; species Crambus lathoniellus. The sequence goes on from OX453319.1 coordinate 4,438,547, forward strand.
CGGCTCGCGCATCTGGTAACTAATAGACTCCATTTCAATTTGTAAAACTAAATACATACAATCACGCCTTTGAGTTATAATGTTTACGGGGTGGGCAGACACATGAATGGACTGTGAAATCGATTACCATCCCCATCCTGGGCTTGCCATTTGTTAAACTAAAAAGTAAAAAATAAATATGTAGTTTAAAAACTATAAAAACACACTTTTATAGGAACAGACTAAAAAGTACAAAATAACCGTCTATTCAGTAACTGAAATTAAAAAGCGTGGTGCGCCCTTTGCAAAGCATGCATTCAAGTACTTAATATTGACAACGCGCACCACGCTTTTTAATTTCAGTTACTGAATAGACGGTTATTTTGTACTATTTAGTCTGTTCCTATAAAAGTGTGTTTTTATAGTTTTTTAAACTACATATTTTTAAATCGTTAAGTCAGCGATGGTTGCTGTAGCAATTTACAGGAAATTCAATACAAAACTAGTCTTATCTATTATTTAGTGGCTTGCTATTGCTCAAATATACTACAAAACACACTTTTACTATAAAAATAACCCCATATCCCACCAAATTCCACATTTTGAGTTAACGACAACCGTCTATAACTTTACGATCGTTAAAAGTCGGGACTGTCACCCCAGGAGGCTAATAATTTCTTTTTGACTTTCCTTTGCAGTTTCCATGTTATTGGTTCCCCCTAGTTAATCGTCGACATAAAGTTGTTTGTTTATTATTATGTCGACAGCAAGCGGGTATTCGTTACCGTCATCTCGTATAAGCTGTTGTATGGTTCGCATCGCGAGATAAGGCGCGCTTTTGATTCCGTAGGTTATCGTACAAAGTTTATAGTCCTTTAAAGTGTCAGGTGACGCGTCTCGCCATACTATTTTTTGGAGGAGTTGATCTTCTTCGCCTACAAGTATTTGGCGGTAAAACTTTTCTATGGCCTAAAGATCAATCGTTCCGATTTTCATGCCTGTAACACCATTTGCAGCTTTTTTTGGCGTAAGCTAGGAAGTCACTATACATATTATGACGTTTCCATATAGGTATACACAGTTTAAAAAATATCGACTTCTAGTAAATGATAGTGTTGGAATGTAGCCATAAACGTGAAGGTGACGTGAACGCATTCATAGTGACTTTTGTCCCGCTCCATGGTTCTCCCCGTTGATCTTCCATGTGGTGCATTCGACGGTCCGGTTACAGGCTCGTCGAGCTCCTGCGGTGCTGGTTCCAGGTCGTCGTCAGAATCGTCTAGTCGTGGTAGACTAGGCAACGTTGATCTGCCGTGTGGTGCCCACGACGGTCCAGCTACGGGCTCGTCGGGTTCCTGGGGTGCTGATTCCAACATGACATTAGAATCGTCTATATCATTATCTGTAAAAAGTATTTCTGTTAGGCGTTGTCGCACAAGCGTGTATATTTTCACGGTTAAGGAGGTAAGTTATCACTTTCATTCATCTCTTACATTCACATAAAAGAAAACAGTTTAAGTAAGTACACAAAAATAAAATAAACCAGTTTGAGAGCTCTCGTTTTACCTGCACCATTCGGGTGTGCTAGCTGTCACCCCAAGGCAGTGGCTTCGAGTCTGCGTACCTTTTATACAAGACAGTGGCATAAAGTCCGCGTGTCTTACAAGTCAGAGGCATATAGTCCGCGTGTCTTTACACAAAACAACAAGACAGAGGCATAAAGTCCGCGTGTCTTACAAGACAGAGGCATATTAGTCCGCGTGTCTTAACACAAAATAATGAGACAGAGGCATACAGTCCGCGTGTCATCACGTCACCTTAGACAGAGGCATTGAGTCCGCGTGTCTAGGTCCAAGCACCAAAGTACACTGATAATAGATCAACTTGCCATTTCAGCTGATAAATAAAAAGAAAGATAAACGTTCGAGATGATTATTTAACGGATTAAAAGGTGTAAAAACGTTGTCTGTGTAAATGTGTGTGTAGTGTGAACGTAATTTCATGTTTTATAAGTTACAGATAGGAATAATGACAAGTCGAAATATAATCGTGCGTGGTGCTAGTTAACTTACGCTCGAAGAAAGCAGCACAAGAATCGGGACACCACTCTCCACGCCAGGGCACCATGTATTGAGCTGCAGTCTGCGTGGTCTTCCCATAAGACCCACTCAGCAGTCTCAACTCGTAGCGGTCGCTCGGTAGGCACCTCACGACTCGGTAGGGCCCACGCATACCAGGATCTAGCTTGCCCGTTGCCTGCGAATACTTGATCACAAACACTAAATCATTAGGACAGAATTTGCGAGGTGCACGTCGCTGTTGATTAACGCGAGTGTCTTGCTGTGTTTGGTTCTTCTTAAGCAACTCACTAGCTTTGGCTCTGCAATTTTCTCGCCAAGCCTCTCGGTTCTGGGAACTTTCGACGGCGACATCTCGTACAAGTGATCGGATGAGCGGCGTAGCAACATCGATACCAACCAGAAGATTGATCGGGGAAACTTGCGTCGTCTTCTGTTTCGTCATGTTGATGACCAGCTGGAGTTTCCATAGTTGCTCCGACCAAGAGGCACCTCTATGATTAGCTTCGATTCTAATCATATTTAAGACGGTCCTAACACACCGCTCGACTTGCCCGTTCGAGTTGTGCATTTCCGGGGTGATATAATGGATTTCGCACCCAAGTTCGGAAACGAATGATGTGAAGATAAGATAAGATAAGATAAGATAAGATAAGATAATGCTTTATTTGCTGTAAATAGGGTAGGTTTACATTCGATAGGTTGGTCATCTTAAATTATGTGCTTTAAGCCTATTTAGCCATATTAAATAGCATGCAAAAATACAAATTACTAATATCCAATAACATTAATATTTAAATTGAACTACTATTGAATTGAATTATTATCTGTACATGTCAAACGAAAATCATAAGAAATAGATATAAAACCAATGTCAAATGTAAATTATATTCAAGTAGATAATTATTAATTTATATTACGTCCATGCGTCGACCACAGCAAACTACTTATTCTTTGAGCTGCATAAACTCATCAATTGAATAAAATGTGTGTTCCAAGAACCATTTACGTAATACTGCCTTAAAGCGCCTTAGGGGCAATTCCTTAAAGTCGGACGGTATTTTATTGTATATGTGTTGGGACATAGCGTGGCAATTCTTAAGAAAACGTTGAGTTTTTGGGACTATTTCTAACACTAGTTTATGTGGATCGCGCCTTGATCTTTGACATATATCTTTCGCTCTCATAAATTTATCCGCGTTTGTCTTAACAAATACCGCCACCTCAAAGATATAGAGGCTAGGTAGAGACAATATCTTTAATGTTTTAAAATAGGGTCTGCATGATACATCTGGAGCTATATCACAGATAGCCCTAACACATTGCTTTTGTGCAATAAATATTTTTTTTATGTGTGTACCATTTCCCCATATTACCAAACAATATCTAAGAATGGATTCGATATATGCAAAATAGGCAGTAATAGCCGTACTTGTACCTGCTATTTTAGTTAGTTTATGTAGAGCAAATGTAAAACTATTTATTTTACTACGAACTTTCTCAATTTGCTCTTTCCAGGAAAATGTCGTGTCTATTAAAAGGCCTAAAAATGTTGCAGTTTTAACATTATGTAAAACATGTCCATAAGCAAATGTCAAGTGATTTATTATTAAAATTATTAAAGTTAAGTATGTTAGTCTTTAGTAAATTTATTTTAAGATTATTATTTTTAAGCCATTCTAATATTAATGTCAGAGTATTTTTTATGTCAATTTTATGCTGTTCCAATGTCAATTTTTTATCAGTAGTCACTATAGCAGATATATCATCAGCAAATAATATAATTTGTGTCTTTATGTCAAATAAATCATTGATATACAGCACAAACAACAATGGACCGAGTACACTCCCCTGTGGTACCCCAACTTTAACTCGCTGTAATTCTGATCTATAATTTTTAACGGTATTTTTAGAATCCAATTGAGCTATTTCTACACTTTGTGATCTATTTTCTGAATAAGATTTTATCCATCTCCATGCCGGGCCCCTAATGCCAACACGTTCTAGTTTGTATAAAAGCAGGTCATGGGAAACAAAGTCGAATGCTTTTGATAGGTCTAGGAGCAATACTGTTGTATAGTTTTTTTTATTTACATTATGTAAAACCTCTTCCACTAAATCGAATGCTGCGTGTGCGGTTGTTTTATTTTTTTGGAAGCCGTATTGATTATTGTTTACTATATTAAATTTATTAAAAAAAGCAGACATTTGATTATGCATTATCTTTTCAAAATTTTTTGACAAAATTGGTATTAGTGTAATAGGGCGATAATTACTTAAGTCCGTCTTGTTACCTTTTTTGTGCAATGGTTTTACGATAGAAACTTTTAACATTTCCGGAAATACACCTTCCTCTAGCGACAAATTAATTAAATAAGCTAAGACAGGTGCTATTTCCTCCTTACACAACTTTAATACCTTAGTACATATATTGTCATAGCCCTCGGATTGGGTGTTATTAAGCCCCATTATAACTTTGCTTACATTGTTTGCATCTATTGGTGTTAGGAATATACTATTTTGTAAATTGGTTTTAATTGTGTTTTGTCCATTATTATTTATTTTGTTCGTCATATTTATAAAAAATTATTAAATGTTGATGCTATGGTCTTTGGTTCCTTGATTTCTTCACCATTATTTATAATTTTATTAATAAAGTTTCTACTGCATGTCTCACCAGTTTCGTTTTTTATAATTGTCCAAGTCGCTTTACAGATGTTTCTACTACGGGATACATATTTTTGATTAGCAATTTTCCTCGAAAGGTTTGTGCACTTTTTCAATAATTTATTATAATTATTATATTTTTTGCGATCCGCATCAGTTTTGGTCGAATAGTATTTAAACCGAAGTTTTCTTTTGGTAGTGCAACTTGTTTTTAAACCTTTCGATATCCATTTAGGCTTGTTTGATAAGTTGTTCTTAATCTTTGTGATGGGAAAACAAAGATCGTATAGGAGTCGGAAGGTTTCATAAAATTCATTAAAAGCAGAATTCATTTTTTTCTGTTCATAAACATTTGAAAACGAAAGACTACCAAGATAAGTTTTAAATTTTGAAATATTTTCCTGCGTATAACTTCTTTTATAAGAGAAAGTAGAACGCGGAATTTCCTTCTTATGTTCTACGTTAAATTTCAAAATCTGAGCAGTGTCATGATCGAACAACCACAATGGCTGTACAGATCCTACTGCTTCTTTTGTGTTGCTTAATATTAGATCGAGACACGCTTTACCTCTAGTCGGCTGGTTTATGTGTACAGTAAAATTATATTTTTTTAAAATGTCATGTAGTCGTTCTGTATTTTTATTATTTTCGAGTATGTTAATGTTGAAATCACCAGTAATTATTATTTTCTTGTTATTTACAAACTTTTTTGAACATATATACAACATCATATCAATCTTATCAAAAAAGTAGTTATTATGTCTCTGTAGTTTTGATGGAATTTTGTAGATAATTCACAAGACTCGAACATACGCCCTCGGTCAGTAATAATAAGTTTTGGGACTCCAAATAAAGAAATTGCGTTATTGAAAGTACGTTTTAATTCACCTGCATCTTGTCTGACAATCGGATAAAGTAAGCAAAGTTTTGTGAATGCGTCAACAACTAAAAGTACGAACTTATAACCTCTGGACTCAGGTAATGGACCAAGTGCATCTAAGTGCAGAGTGTTGACGGGTGAGTTAGGTTTCTCCCAAGAGGATATTGGTTGGTGTGGTGCTCTAGGTACTCGTTTTTTTGTTATGCACACAAGACAGTGGGAAACGTACTTAGCTACAAAAGATCGAAGTCCCGGAAACCAAAAATGTTTTAAAATAAGGTCTAACGTTTTATCAGTACCAATGTGTTCATGTTCGTCATGGAATATTCGTAAAAGACTTAACCTATGCCCCTTAGGGATAAAACACAAAAGTTTAGGCTCTGCGTCAGCAGCACACTGATATCGATAGTACAAGATATCATTAACTTGCACGGACCGGTCAGTGTCCAACTCCCCATCGCGCAATTTCTGAAGGAGACCCTGGGTTTCACTATCAGCGGATTGAGCTATCTGAGCCCAATTACGAGGCTTGGTGATTTGATAAACCTGGGCGGATGGGTTTCTGCTAAAATAGTCAGCATGAGGCATCATTATGCCTTTTCGATACTCGATTGTAAAGGAAAAATCTTGTAAATAGACCCACCAGCGGGCGACGCGCGGAAGCAGGTCCTTTTTCTTTTCAGTGGCCTTGAGAGCATTGCAGTCGGTTACTATTTTGAATGTCAAGCCGATCAAATAATGGCGAAAATGCTGCAACGCTCTCACGACCGCCAGAGTCTCTAGTTCATAAGAGTGGTACCTGCTTTCGGCGCCCTGCGTGGTTTTACTAAAGTAACCTACAACGCGTTTGGATCCGTCCGCCCAAGTCTGCATCAGGACAGCACCAAGGCCTATACTGCTGGCGTCGGTGTGTAACTCCGTTGGGAGCAGAGGGTCAAAGATACACTATAAGCGTCTCGCGAATCTATACTATAAATAAACCAGAATTACAATCGCAGTTCTATTAATTTAATCAGATTATTGAGATAGTCATCTAATTTATAAATTCTCTTAAATTCTTTTCTAACAGAATATTCTCGAGAACTTAACAGCAAAGTTCTCACTGAGAGAACATTCTCGAGAATTTCCCATCATTCGCACCACACATTCAAAAATAAAACTGCTTTGTTATATTCTGCGGTCCCATTAATTTGACTTATTGAAATAAAACATTGGGCTATTGCACTGATCTCTATATAAATAGAGGTCAGTGGGCTATTGGCACCGCGGTGCAAAAGTTTCGCCTTTTCTGTCTTCCGTCGTCATATTTTCCTTATTGCTCCGCCCGCCCCCGCTGCGATCGCTCGCCAAGTAGGCGCCAACCACAAACTTATTACGCCTAGTTTAAATAAGATTAAGGCGCCAACCAACCGCCCGCCATGTAGGCGGCCCGTGCGGGTGCTAAACAATCACGCATCAAGCAAAACGTGATTTACATACAAAGAACAAAGTGCGAATTGTATGGAACTTTTGATCATTGACAATTCAGTTTCGTCGAAATATTATTAATGAAATGTTCTAAATTATTCACTATTCCTTTCTAATACCAAAAACTAATACCAATGGTTTTTTTACTATCGCAATTAGTTTAACAAAATACCATTGGTATTAGTTTTTGGTAATAGAAAGCAATAGATCATAATTATTTATTCCATTAGTTCCAAAAGGATCTTCTTCATTGGTTAGCGTAATAGTGTAAGTTATTTATTTATAGTCATCAAAATTCAAAATTCAATATCGTTTATTCAATTTAGGTTTGTTTAACAACACTTATGAACGTCAATGAAGCTACGCCATCGGTTCGCAAGTCCTACGGCAGGAGACCTTGTAGCGAGAAGAACCGGCAAGAAACTCGCCAAGGGCTATTTTTTTCTCCCTGTTTTAACTTATACAGAGTCGTCAAATTTGAAAAATGACCTTAATAAGTAATAACATAATAGTAAGGTTACTTTCCATCACAATACAGAATACCGCTTAAATTAAGTACAATTTTGCTTATTACCTAAAACAGTAAACAATTTTCAACTAAACAAGGAATCAAATAGTTTAATGGACCCACTAATCTTAATCTTATTCACATTATATTATAGGATTAATGAAAGGGAAACTGCAAGCTGCGCTGTGTATTCAAATTTATAAGTATTAACAATAAAAGGAATTTTTGAATAAATAAAATAATTATTAGAAAAATTGCTGTTACTGTAAGACACGGATACCAAAATTACCATGAGACACACCAGCTCGCTCATAAAACTATATAATACTATTATAAATATCCCGAACACCTTTAACACAAGTAGACATGAGCAGACCCACCCCACTGGCAGCACCCGTTCACGAGCATCTTTTCATATGTCCTTCTAAATATTTTTTTGGATTATTTAATGTTTATAGTGCCATTATTACAATAAAAGATAGTATTAAAATAATAAATCTTGATTTTACACAGTTAGTTTTTTATCATAATTCGGTATCAGACTAATTAATTAAGTTCCTACAAGTTCTGGGAGTGCCAGGATTGTTTTTAATAATAAAAATTCAAATGATCCATGATTATAAATAGTTGTAATTACAAAAAATCTACATCTTTGAGTTTTTACGTCAGTAAATGTGATATTATGTTTGACAAAAATGGATATACAACGTACACAGTCATTTTTAGGTAAATTTTTGTGTGGCTTATAAACCGTAAACTGCTTTTATCTACACTCATGTTATAATATTCGAATTATGAACTCATGCCTGAACATATATTGATACACTTTAAGCCATAGTCAACTTTAAAAAATAAAACTGCTGTATCCGGGTGTTGCATAATGACCATTATGAAACACCCGGATACAGCTGTCACTCATTATAAAACACTTATATTTCTTAATTTTACAGTCTCCATGGCAACCGTAGGATTTACCGGCTCTGACTTCCAACTCTTTCAAGCCCTTCTTTAGCCGGCAACAATCAGAAACTTTTTTAAAATTAGAATTTTGAATTTAGAAGGAATAGACCGTATAGACTCCTATGAGTGAGGTTTGGCACCAATTCACATTTTATAATTAATATTGATTTACTTTATTTTTGAAATATATAATAAATGTAATGAGTGTAGATAAAGTAGTGTATGAGACTGCACATAACTCGGTATTAAAACACTCGTGGAATACTATTAAAAAACTCGCCAAGGCTCGTTTTTTAAACTCCCACTCGTGTTTTAATACCCCTCATTATGCGACAGTCACATAAACTACTATTATTTAAGGCGTAAATGCAAGCTAGCTTCAAAACTAAGGGGGGCAGGTATGTTCTGATTATTTAGCCTCTTTCAATACTAAATTAGGTATAAGATTATAGACCTTTACCTATCTACCTTGAACATTTTTTTATAAAATAAAAAACAAAAAAGGTTATGAATTTTTATTTTAAAAATATAATTTTTATTCTCTCCTGCAAGGCGGGTTTTAGTTTCTACGCCAATTGAAGTCAAATTTATCAATGTCTGTTTTGCTATTTTGCTTGGTGCTGCATCGATGACTTTTGTGTGCCAAAAGGCACACAAAAGTCATCGATATCATACAAAAGTATTGGTCGTAAAGTGCTTCTTGCAACGAACATGGATTATACGTCAATACGTTGTATTTACGACGTTGAATTCAAACTATGTGTAAGTCATACGTTTACCACGTTATGGCGTAAAACCATTTTAAACTTACGTCGGTTTTTACGCTCCACGTTGATATTTTATGGTTCAATCAAAACCAAACTACCAAAACAAAACATTTGGCTTATACATTGATAGTTTACCTACTGTGACACGAAATAACCAAAAATTTTTTGATTTTTTTTCTTTTGATGATTTCTGTATTTCGTATAGACAAATCGATAGAGAAATATTTTCTGAGAAAAATGGTATATATAACCACAGAATATATAATAGTACTAAGGTACAGAGGACGCACTTTGCAAACTAATTCCAATAAAAATATATCTTTCTGCATGAAAATAAAGTCCGATTCCGGTCCCTTTGTCATCAGTGCCTACTGTTATAATAACCTAAAGTTCGCGCATGCAAGCAAAACTGTATGCAACAGCTACGAGCGAGAGTTTCTATTTCTATGAAAGTCTCAAACAGCTCGCTCGCTGGTTAGGGTTGCGAGCGACTTGCGAGAATTGCGAGTTCGGTTTTGTTGTTTCTTTTGTTCTTTCTTTTATATAGGCACCCGTAAACACAACAGTATCTTTTATACAGATCATAAAAACGTTTAGTAGTTATTGTTCGTTGCACAAAAATCACAGAAATGATGGATCGTTTTACGCGCAACGTGGAGCGTACGAGCCGAGCAGCATCTACTACCATGTCTGCCATACGCCTGCCCGGGAGGCGCGCGATCGTACTATCAGGGTCTTTTCCGCCTGATCACTTAAAATTTTTATCGCATAACACATGCGGCGGCGCAAAGCCACGCCCCCTTAAAGTTTTCGCCTATTAGGTAAGCGTGAATAGCTAATGAGTTATTCATTAGTTGCAATCTGCACTGCGCAGCTGAGTGACCCTTCCCACACGGCAAAAGGATTACACAATCCTTTTGCGAATTTTACGGACGAACTATTTGACTTTGGCGCGCTTATCGAACTACTTGAATCTGATGATGAAGCCGGAAGGCCATGCCATAGGCACTCAATATTAAAACCATGCAACCCCATCAAGCTTGGGCTCGTTTGAATTATCTTGACGAGTACTCTGTTGAGAAATAGTGTCCAATGGTCTGATGATGGAGCCGGAAGAAGGCCACAAGAACTCCATGATGAAAACATGCTACCCCATCACGTTTTGGCTCGTTGCAATTGTCTTGACAAATACTCTGTGGGCACGTAGCCCCCACTTATTATTCATTAACACACACCAACTATATAGGTACATAATAATAATAATATTTAAATACATTTCAAATAAAATTAGTTTCACTTAAATTACACTTATTTAATTACACAAAACAAACACTATTTACACTTACACTAAACTTAAATATAACATAAGCTAAATTACTTAATTTAATTCTATCAGTAAAAATTATTTCTAAAGTTAATTATTTCTCGCACGTCAAAATGCGCCCGGCGAAAACTCGGTGCAGCGGGAACGTGCAACTCAAAACCCGTCCCATTGTTCTTGGGACTGAGACGCGGGGCGGGGCCCGTAGCACCACCGCCGCCGGCGCACGTACGCCCAGTCGAGACCTCAACACGACGCGGAGCTCTCGCCACTTTGTTGCCCGACGCACCGCTAGCCTTTGTCGCGATATTCTTGCTTACGCGCATATTATTGGTTTTTGTACACGCTTGCATTCCTCAATTCGTGGATTAATCCTCCTTGCTTTGTGAACTTTGCCGTGCCTGTGTTTGTGCTTGTATATGCCCGATATTTTCTATGTACTCCTTCTGTGAAGTATGCGTATAATTTGTGTTGGACAATATACCCATAAGAACAGTAAGTTTACCTTATTTATTCAGTCACCCAACACATATCCCACACTGGTGACCCGAACTAAAACACTTGGAATAGTAAATAAAGTGCATAATGAGTGACAGCAGTGACTCGGCAAAAACGGCAACGTCGCAAGGCGCACAGCGCCCCACCCAGCGTACCGGCCAACGTCATCACCGAGAGTGCGCTTCCACTCCACCATCCGATCTTTGCCGTGTCGGCGTACGTGTTCCGCCATTTTGGCCGCCATTTTGGCAGGAACCGGAGATATGGTTCGCACAAATTGAAGGTCAATTCGCAATAGCAGGGATCACCCTAGACGTCACGAAGTTCAATCACGTGGTTATGCAGTTGGATCCGCAGTTTGTGAAGGAGGTTAAAGATGTCATTCTTAACCCACCAGCTGAAAACAAATACGAAAAATTAAAACACGAGCTCATAAAACGATTGACACCCTCAAAAGAGAAGAAAGAACATCAACTCCTCATGCATGAAGAGCTGGGCGACAGGAAACCATCCCAGTTCCTGAGACACCTCCAGAGTTTGGCAGGTTCAGAAGTACCAGAGGACTTTATCCGCACTATATGGAGCAGCCGCCTACCCAGCAACATCCAAACGCTACTGGCATCACAACCCGCTACATCTTTGGAAGCGCTAGCAGACTTGACTGACCGAGTGCAGGACATCGTCTCCCCCATGCGCCAAGTCGCCTCCGCAGCCCTACCTGCAGCTCCGTCGAGCAGCGTGGAGACTATGGCACTTGAAATAGCTGAACTGAAAGAAGCTGTCAAAAACTTGACTTTTCAGCTCAACCGTCGTGAGCGCGAATCAAGATCTCGCCCCCGTTCAAGGGATAATCAGCGAAGCCGCTCATCATCTCGTTCAAGCTCCAACTACCGCAAGTTCCCGTTGTGCTGGTACCACTTCACCTTCGGATCCAGAGCTACTAAATGTGTGAAGCCCTGTGACTACATGAAGTCGGGAAATGCTCAAGGCAGTCGGTAATGGCGACGAACGATTGCCCTTCCTCCAGTGGTCGCCTTTTCGTCACAGATCGCAAAACCAAGACGCAATTTCTAGTGGACACTGGTAGCGATCTTTGCGTATTCCCGCGATCCGCATTACGTGAACGACGCACGAAGACTTCGTACCAACTGTCAGCGGCCAACGGGAGTATAATCGATACATATGGTTTCATTCAATTAAATTTAGATTTAGGTTTAAGACGTAGCTTTACCTGGAACTTTGTTGTCGCTAACGTTACTAAAGCTATTATCGGCGTAGATTTTCTCAGACACTTCAATCTGATTGTAGATGTACGTAACCTATGCTTGATTGACAATACCACCTTATTGTGTACTTTAGCTAATGCAAATAGTAACCTCAATTCCGTGCTGTCTGTTAAGGTTTTGACTGGAGATTCGCGATACCATGCAATTTTAAATGAATTCCCCGACATCACTCGTCCGTCTGGCACACCACGCATTACGCGACACAATACAGTACATCATATCCGCACCACCCCAGGGCCACCCATTTTTTGCACGCCTCGCAGGTTAGCGCCGGATAAATTAAAAATCGCGCGTAAGAGTTCCAGTTAATGTTAGACAACGGCACCGCGCGCCCATCCGAGAGTCCTTGGGCATCAGCGTTGCATCTAGCGCCCAAGAAGGACAGCAGCTGGCGTCCCTGCGGAGATTACCGCGCGTTGAACGCTCGAACCATACCCGACAGATACCCAATCCGTCATATACATGACTTCGCGCATAGCATTGCAGGCTGCAAGGTCTTCTCAACTATAGACCTAGTGAAGGCCTATAACCAAATCCCAGTATTTGAGGGGGATATACAGAAGACCGCCATCACCACCCCATTTGGCCTGTTCGAGTTCCCATTTATGACCTTTGGTCTAAGGAACGCAGGCCAAACTTTTCAAAGGTTTGTGGACGAGATGACAAGGGGGCTAGATTTTTGTTTTTCTTATCTTGATGACTTTCTGGTCTTTTCCCAGGATCAGGCCCAGCATGAGGATCACCTGCGACAGCTGTTCGAACGAATGCAACAGTACGGCATCCTGGTAAATACTGCAAAGTGTGTTTTCGGGGCAAGTGAATTCACATTCTTAGGGTATCACATCTCAGCAAAAGGCACCAAACCTCAAGAGTCCAAAATCCAGGCAATCAAGGACTGTCCAGCACCTAAAACAGTAAGAGAACTCCGGAGATTTTTGGGAATGCTCAATTTTTATAGGCGTTTTTTACCCAATGCCGCAAAGAGCCAAGCCCCCCTTAATGCTCTTCTTACTGGCTCAGTAAAAGCCTCACACCCAGTGGATATCACGGGCCCAGCGTTGACAGCATTCGAGCAGTGTAAGCAGGATCTCTGCAACGCTGCACTGCTGTCACATCCAGATTGTAACGCACAGTTAGCCCTAATCACGGATGCATCCGACGTGGCATTAGGAGCGGTCTTACAGCAGCTGAAAGATAGTGCTTGGCAGCCTTTAGCGTTCTTTTCACGCAAGCTAAGCCCAGCACAGCGGAAATATTCACCTTACGACCGAGAACTTCTGGCCATATACGAAGGTATTAAATACTTCCGCCACATGCTGGAAGCCAGACATTTTACGGTATTTACTGATCATAAGCCACTTAGTTTTGCATTTAGTGATCGCAAAAACACCTGTTCACCTCGCCAGTACCGACATCTCGATTATATATCGCAATTCACGACAGATATCCGACATTTATCTGGTCAAGACAACGTGGTTGCTGATACATTGTCACGTATCGAAGAGATTCACTCAGCCCTTGATTATGACGTGTTGGCCAAGTCTCAATCATTAGACTCTGAACTTGCCAACCTTCTCAGTAATGAAACTTCGATAAGACTTAACAAATTAGTACTAGAAGGCAGCCATCACGAAATATATTGTGACGTTAGTCGGTCACCACCAAGACCGTTTGTGACCAAACCGTTGCGAAAGCAGGTTTTCGACTGCCTTCATAGTCTCAGTCACCCGGGCCCAAACGCAACAACTCAATTGGTAGCCGAGCGGTATGTATGGCCAGGCGTACGGAAAGACTGTCGGGAGTGGTCAAAATGCTGTCTAGCTTGCCAACGGGCCAAAGTGAGCCGCCACGTGTCCGCCCCGTTAGGCACGTTCTGTCTACCCCGCGCTAGATTCGCGATAGTACACATTGACCTTATAGGTCCTTTACCGCAGTCGCAAGAGTACCGCTACTGCCTCACTGCCGTCGACCGTTTCACGAGATGGCCAGAGGTAATACCAATCGTAGACATGACAGCAGAAACGGTAGGACGTGCGCTATTGTCAGGTTGGATATCCCGTTTCGGCTGCCCGTCCGACATAGTAACCGACCGTGGACGTCAATTTGAATCCAACTTGTTAAATTTTTTGTCTAAAATAGTAGGATTCAAACATCGGAGAACCACGGCCTATCACCCCGCAAGTAACGGCTTAGTTGAGCGATTTCACCGCCAACTAAAAGCCGCCATTGTATGCCACGCCGACAACAACTGGACCGAATCTTTACCACTGGTTCTGCTTGGTATCCGTTCGGCAATCAAAAAAGACTTAAAATCCTCGTCTGCTGAGCTACTGTACGGTGAACCCCTTCGCCTACCTGGAGAATTTTTCCAGACCGAGGTGGAGACCACTACAGATATAACAGACTTTACGGCACGCATTCGCCTATTTGCGGAGAAATTGCGGCCAGCCCCCGCTTCTCGCCATAGTAATAATATTTTTTTTATTCATAATCACCTTCTATCCTCTAGTCACGTATTCCTTAGGGAAGACTCGCTAAGAGCAGCTTTAAATAAAGTTTTTAAAATTTTAGTTAAAGGGAAAAATGTTACCGTATCGATCGATCGCCTTAAACCGGCATACTTCATCGTCGACCCTGTCCCTAGCTCGATACCTGATAGTAGCATCAGTAATAATCCATGCACTGAAGAAAACCCGAAACCTGAAAATGTTACTGGAAAGACCACCCGTTCAGGCCGGCGCGTTCGGTTTCCAGACTACTACCGCCCGTAGTGACGGTCTCTGGAGGGGAGTGATGTGGGCACGTAGCCCCCACTTATTATTCATTAACACACACCAACTATATAGGTACATAATAATAATAATATTTAAATACATTTCAAATAAAATTAGTTTCACTTAAATTACACTTATTTAATTACACAAAACAAACACTATTTACACTTACACTAAACTTAAATATAACATAAGCTAATTTACTTAATTTAATTCTATCAGTAAAAATTATTTCTAAAGTTCATTATTTCTCGCACGTCAAAATGCGCCCGGCGAAAACTCGGTGCAGCGGGAACGCGCAACTCAAAACCCGTCCCATTGTTCTTGGGACTGAGACGCGGGGCGGGGCCCGTAGCACCACCGCCGCCGGCGCACGTACGCCCAGTCGAGACCTCAACACGACGCGGAGCTCTCGCCACTTTGTTGCCTCACGCACCGCTAGCCTTTGTCGCGATATTCTTGCTTACGCACATATTATTGGTTTTTGTACACGCTTGCATTCCTCAATTCGTGGATCAATCCTCCTTGCTTTGTGAACTTTGCCGTGCCTGTGTTTGTGCTTGTATATGCCCGATATTTTCTATGTACTCCTTCTGTGAAGTGTGCGTATAATTTGTGTTGGACAATATACCCATAAGAACAGTAAGTTTACCTTATTTATTCAGTCACCCAACACATATCCCACAACTCTGACGGGACGTCTCCCGTCTCCCGGTTCAGGGTCTGATGATGAAGCCGAAAGGCCATGCCATAGGCACTCAATATTGAAACCATGGAACCCCATCGAATTTAGGGTTGTTTAAATGGTCTTGACGAGTAGACTATTGAGAAATAGTGTCCAGGGGTCTGATGATGGAGCCAGAAGAAGGCCACAGGAACTCAGTATTGCAACCATGCAACCCCATCGAGTTTGGGCTCGTTTGAATCGCCTTGACAAGTAGTCTGTTGTAAAGTAGTGTGCGCAAGAGTCTGATGATGGAGCCGGAAGAAGGCCACAGGAATTACGTAATACAACCATGCAACCTCATCGAGTTTGGGCTTATTTGGATCGTCTTGACGAAGAGTCTGTTAAAAAATAGTGTGCAAGGGTCTGATGATGGAGCCGAAAGAAGGCCACAATAACTCAGTATTGCAACCATGCAACCCCATCGTGTTTGGGATTGTTTGGATCGTCTTGACGAGTAGACTGTTTGGAAATAGTGTCCATGAGTCTAATGAGGGGGCCGGAAGAAGGCCACAGCATCTCTGTAATACTACCATGCAACCCCATCGTGTTTGGGCTCGTAAGAATCGTCTTAACGAGTACTCTGTTAGGAAATAGTTTAGAGGGTCTGATGATGAAGCCGAAAGAAGCCTACAGAAACTCAGTATTGCAACCATGCAACAACATCGAGTTTGGGCTCGTTTTAATCGTCATGACAAGTAGTCTGTTAGGAAAAAGTGTCCAAGGGTCTGATGATGGAGCTGGAAGAAGGCCACAGGAATTATGTAATACAACCGTGCAACCCCATCGAGTTTGGGCTCGTTTGGATCGTCTTGACGAGAAGTCTGTTGGAAAATAGTGTGCAAGGGTCTGATGATGGAGCTGGAAGAAGGCCACAGGAATTACGTAATACAACCATGCAACCCCATCGAGTTTGGGCTTATTTGGATCGTCTTGACGAAGAGTCTGTTAAAAAATAGTGTGCAAGGGCCTGATGATGGAGCAGGAAGAAGGCCACAAGAACTCAGTATTTGAACCATGCAACGCTATCGAGTTTAGGCTCGTTTGAATCGTCTTGAAGAGTAGTCTGTTGGGAAATAGTGTGCAAGGGTCTTGATGGAGCCGGAAGAAGGTTGTACTATTAGAGTGTTGACTTCATAGAGCGTGCAAAATTTTTATAGGGTTGTTACAAGAAGTTAAAATTGTTATTGTTAGCATTCTATTAGGTATTATGAAATATTTATTTACAAATTACTTACTCTAGTAAGTTTCTTTTTATAAATATTTTTTTTGGTACAATTTTAATAGAAAATAACAACGCAATGTTAAAAATATTAAAAAATCCAATGTGGCGGCCACCTTTTTTGTTTGTGGGCCGATTTTGATGTAACTTGGTTTTTGATACCATTTTGACAAGAAAATAGCAACGCAATGTCAAAAATATACAAAAACCCAAGATGGCAGCCAACTTTTTCGTTTGTGGGCTGATTTTGATGTAACTTGGTTTTTGGTACTATTTTGACAAGAAAATAGCAACGCAATGTCAAAAATGTATAAAAATCAAAGATGACAGCCAACTTTTTTGCTTGTGGGCTGATTTTGATGAAACTCGGTTTTTGCTACTATTTTGACAAGGAAATAGCAACGCAATGTCAAAAATGTACAGTGCTTGAAATCTTGCAGTACCAAATGTAATTGCTCCAAACGCCAGCTTAAATGCATTGAATTATGTAATTGTGGAGGAGACTGTAATTAAAATTCTGTCAACTTCAATATTTCATTTTACTTCATAACTCATCAACTGTAAAAAATACATCTAAGATGTATATGGACGAAACCTTTAAGAAATCATTTAAATCTTGTAAAATGGTCCAGTATTTATCGAGCAATGGCGTGAAAATCAAACTGCTCTTCCGCCATCTTTGATTGCAAAACAAGGTGGCGGGCGATGACGGAATCACAAGAGAGCTTCTGAGAGCGGGCGGTAAGCCGATACTTAAAGTCCTCCAGAAGCTTTTCAATTCAGTCATCCTTGAGGGCAAAACGCCAAAGGCATGGGGCAGAAGCGATGTGATGTTGTTTTTCAAGAAGGGTGATAAAACCCTCTTGAAGAACTAGAGACCCATCTCGCTTCTGAGCGATATCTATAAGTTGTTTTCGAGAGTCATTACGAATCGTCTCGCTCGCAGGTTCGACGACTTCCAACCTCCCGAACAAGCCGGGTTCCGGGAAGGCTACAGGTACCGTAGACCACATTCATACGCTGCGGCAAGTTATACAGAAGACCGTAGAGTATAACTTGCCACTTTGCTTGGCGTTCGTGGACTATGAGAAAGCCTTTGATTCGATTGAGACTTGGGCGGTGCTGCAGTCTCTCCAGAGGTGCCAAATAGACTACCAGGTACATCGAGGTGCTGAGGTACTTATACCAAAACGCCACCATGTCGGTCCGATTACAGAACCAGAGCTCTGATCCTATCCAACTACAGCGAGGTGAGAGACAGGGAGATGTCAACTCTCCCAAACTGTTCGTTGCGTTGGAGGATATTTTTAAGCTGCTGGACTCGAAAGGATGCGGCATCAACATCAATAGCGAGTACCTAACACATCTACGGTTTGCCGATGATGTAGTTCTTATGGCTGAGACCTGAACACAATGCTCGAGGATCTCGGTAATACTTCGCAAAGAGTGGGTCTTAAGATGAACATGGACAAGACGAAAATCATGTTTAATGCCCATGTTGCACCCGCTCCAGTTAATGTTGGGAACCTTACACTCGAAGTTGTTGACCACTATGTTTACCTAGGACAGACGATCCAGTTAGGTAAGTCCAACTTTGAGAAAGAGATCTCTCATCGAATCCAGCTCGGATGGGCAGCGTTTGGGAAGCTGCGGCATATATTTGCGTCCGAAATACATCAATGTCTCAAGACGAAAGTCTTTGACCAGTCTGTGTTGCCAGTAATGACCCATGGAAGTTAGACGTGGTCTTTTACTATGGGTCTCATAAGGAGGCTCAATGTCACCCAGCGAGCAATGGAGAGAGCGATGCTTGGTATTTCCCTGCTCGATCGAATCAGAAATGATGAGATCCGCAGGAGAACTAAAACAACCGACATCGCTCGAAGGATTGCATCATTGAAGTGGCAGTGGGCGGGACACATAGCGCGGAGAACCGATAGCCGTTGGGGCGGAAAGGTTCTTGAATGGCGACCGCGTGTCGGACGACGTTCCGTGGGCAGGCCCCCTACAAGGTGGACCGACGATCTGGTCAAGGTCGCGGGAAGCCCCTGGATGCGGGCAGCGCAGGACCGATCGTTGTAGTTGACCGATACTTGGGGGAGGCCTATGCCCAGCAGTGGGCGTCGTTCGGCTGACTTGATGATGATGAAGTGTTGCGTCATATTTTGTTAGGGAACCCTAAAAAACTGGTTCGGCGATTGAGCTGGGCATCATCTAGTTACCTGAAAACGAACCAGACAAATCCGTCAGAATTTTGTTCTGAGCGCGCCGGGAGCTCTGTACTTTGACCCCCCCCCCCCCCCCCCCTCACCCCTTTCGACATTCGACAGACAAATTTATTTTGAATATCGAAATAACTGTTTTTATGTTACATAATTATTCAAATAATTTCCCGGGATGACGTCGTGTAGTCCACGCGGGCGAAGCTGCGGGCGGCCCCTAGTAATTATATTTCATCGCTTCATTCTTCGATACATAATTTTACTATGTAGTACTTTGTCTACAAGGCAACTTCGCACTATACTTTTTACTCATGAACAGGCATTGAGTCGCATAACAGACCTGGAAATTTGTCTCTCTCTTGCCCAGAAAACAGTATTAGATTTAGAAAAAGAAAATAGAAGTATTATAGAAGATAAGCACTCTCAAAGCCTGTTTAATGAGTTGATGCAATGTAATTCTGCAGCAAATGACAATTCAACTTTGGAAGGTCTTAACTATGTTGATAAACCATTGTTTAATAATAATAACGTCTGCCAGTTTAGTAGCGGGAAGAAATTAAAAAAATACATTAAAATTAATAGATACATAAGAAAAACTCAAAAGTTAATGTAAAAACAAAATTATTATAATAAGTATAGTCACATAAAGCAAGAACGTAAGCAACTTTTAGAACAATTAAATATGATAAACATGGAAACATGTAATAAGAACAAAGAAAGTGAACTATTAGGTAGTCAATTATGTTATAAGATTGACAATTTAGAACTTTCACTTAGGGAAATGTACTCCAACTTGTGTGAGTTTTCTAAAAAACAATTGAATAATCAAAAAATGGCTGCATATAATATGGTTGACTTTTGTAATTTTAATTCAGACCGGTTCGAATCATTAGGGAAAAAATGCAGATGCAGTTGTAACACAGTATGCAATGACTTCTGTCAAAAGGAGTCATTAGACCAAGCGGCTCAGGAGGTCTATTTACCAACCAAACCTGAAGTCTCTAACATTTGTGATAGTTTATTATTAAATAATAAAAGTAAATCCCCCACTAAAACTACTGACACCAAAACAATTATGTTCAGTGATGAGATTGGAAAGAATTTAGGCCAATTTTTACAGAAAGATTCAAAGGAAAATGTTATTAATTATTGCATGCCTGGTTCCAGTATAAACGAGATCATGAAAATAGTTGTTAAAAAATCCTTAAGTGAAAACACAAACTTGATAATTTTAATTGGGAACAGGGATAATTTAAATAAAAACCAGTTAATAGCCTATTGCAACACATTATGTTCATTAAATGTAAGGAAGGTTGTTATGTTTACATTTCCCTACAGTAAAAGTTTTTCACCGTTAGAAAATAAAATAAGGTATAATCTAAACTTAACTATGAACACATTAGCCTGTCATAATAAAGAGTTGCATATTATTGATATCAATATGTTGTTGAATAATGTATACTTGACTAAAGATAAATATTATCTGCCTAATTATCTTAAGCGACAAATAGCGGTATCGCTATCATTTTATTTTAAACAATTAGCCAACAACTTGGCTAGTATAACCTCTGCTTCTATTGAGCAGTTTAACTTTGATACTTCTAATGTAACTTTGGAATCTGTTCCAAATAATTCGATTCTTTTGAATCCAAATACTGACATGGTTAATTTAAATTACCATTAGAGACAACGGAGGCATACTCTAGCCCAGTATTGACAAGAGGAAGGCCTAAATGTTTAAAAATAGTACACCAGAATATCCAAGGCTTTTCTGCTGGCAAAGACCTAGAAATAATTTTATTTTTAAATTGTGAAAATATTGATGTGTTATGTGTTACTGAACATTGGTTAAAAGAATATAAATTATTGTTAAATTTGGATAATTATAGTGTTGTAAGTTCATTTAATAGAAAAACTACAATAAGGGGGGGTTCTTTAATAATTTTACCTAATAACACACAGTATAAAGAGCGAAAGGATATAGTATCCCTCTCTGTTGAACGAATTTGTGAGATATCATGCGTGGAACTTGAACAAATAATTATAATCTGTGTATATAGCCCCCCTGGAGCAAATTACACAGTCTTTGAGTCCACTATGGAGGATGTTTTGAAAATATGCTGTCGTAAGAATAAAAAAATTGTAGTTTGTGGAGATTTTAATATAGACATCTTAGATATTAAATTAGCACAACTCTCCAGTAAATTCCTTAATCTTTTTAAATCATTTAATTTGCTTCACACTTTTAATGAACCGACGCGAATTACGCCAACATCGGCTACTTGCTTAGATAACATCTTTTCCAACTGTAACTTAATTGAGAAATCGGTAATTAATATTATTAAATCCGACCACAGTGGACAACTAGCTTCTTTTGAGCACTATAATGTTATTCCTAAACGCGAAGTAATTTGCAGGCCAATACCGCAACGTGGTATTAATAAATTTAGAAAAAATGTACAAGATAAAATTCAATGTTTGCCAGCTTCTGCTGACGCTAATAACTCTTATCAATCATTATTTGATATTGTTGAAAAAGAATTTAGTAACAATTTTAAACAAAAAGTTATAACGTGTAATGATCGTAAGAAGTTTAGTGACTGGGCCACACCTGGTATTTATAATAGCAGAAGAAAGTTATTTGAACTCTATGCACAAAAAACGACTTCCTGTGATCCTAGCTTCATTGAATATGTCAAGAAATATTCAATAACATTTAGGAAAGTATGTGCTTTGGCAAAATCTAGGAATATTTCAAATAAAATTAAATCATCTGAAAATAAAATAAAAGCTACCTGGAGTATTATAAACCAAGAAACTGGCAAAACAAAAAGCAAAATTAATTCATTTAACTTAAAAATTAATGATCAGACTTTTGAATCAGATATTGAGGTGGCTAGTGCTTTTGAAGGTTTCTTTGCTCGAATACCGTTAGAAACTACTAGCAGACTTAATTCTTGCCCCAACACCGCTGTCTCTCTTATGGAATCTAGTGTGAACAAGTGCCAGGAAACATTTAGTTTTAACTATGTCACTACCGAAGATATTATTAAAGCATTCAAAGCAATCAATATTAAGAAAACAGAAGATCTCTGGGGCATATCTACAAGTATCATCAAATCAATAATTGATGTGATAGCTCCATCATTAGCAATAATTTTTAACCAATGTATAAGTGAAGGGGTCTTTCCTAATTTAATGAAGAATAGTAAAATTATTCCTCTGTTTAAAGCTGGTGACAAAAGTGACCCAGCAAATTTTAGACCTATATCCATACTACCAGCAATAAGTAAAATATTTGAGAAATTAATTTATGCTCAACTTTTAGAATATTTTAAATTAAATAGTATACTGCATGAGAAACAGTTTGGTTTTTCAAAAGGTAAAAGTACAACTGATGCTGGGGTTGCATTTCTAAAACATGTACTTGATGCCTGGGAGGACAAGCAGGATGTAATCGCTATATTTTTTGTGACCTTTCCAAGGCAATTGATTGTGTTGATCACCAAACACTATTAAGGAAGTTAAAACATTATGGTGTTTCTGAAATGTCAGTAAGCCTTATGCATTCATATCTGTATGAAAGAACTCAGAAGGTAGTTATTAATAAAACTGAGTCTACCGGAGCTCCCATTACTATGGGCGTACCCCAAGGATCAATATTGGGCCCGCTGTTGTTTTTAATATACATAAATGACCTTCCTTACTACGCGAAGAATTTATGTGAGACGGTGCTATTTGCCGATGATACATCTCTAGTCTTTAAAGTAGATAGAGGTGATGACTGTTCTGACGAAGTAAATAGTGCTCTTTCAAAAGTGTCAAATTTTTTTAATAGTAATAATTTATCATTAAACTCAAAGAAAACTAAGTGTTTAAAATTTTCGTTACCTAATGTAAGACAAGTTGATTTTCATATTAGACTAGACGGCGATACGGTCGAATTCATTAACAATACAAAATTTCTAGGTATTATATTAGACTCGCGACTACAATGGGATCCTCATATCGAAGCCTTGGCGAGTAGACTCAGTTCGGCTGCATTCGCAGTTAAGAAAATAAGGCTCTTAACCGATATTGAAACGGCTAGAATAGTCTATTTTAGTTATTTTCATAGTGTTATGTCCTACGGCCTTTTGTTGTGGGGCTCAGCCGCTAACATCCAAAGTATATTCGTGCTCCAAAAAAGGGCTATTCGCGCCATTTACAACCTCCGATCGAGAGATTCTTTAAGAGATCTATTTAAAGAAATAAACATTTTAACTGTTGCAGGACATTACATCTATGAAAATATAATTTATGTGAAAAAGTATTATAATACATTTGTAAAGCAGAGCGATATTCATCGCCTTAACACAAGAAATAAAGATAAACTTGTCGTTCCCAAGTTTAGGCTAGAAAAATCCAGAGCCTCATTTCTGGGGAAAAGCATAGCCTTTTTTAATAAAGTTCCACAGCATATAATTGAACTTCCATTGCATAAATTTAAATGTTACATTAAAGAGTCGCTGATGAGCAAAGGATACTATAAAGTAGACGATTATTTGAATGACCGCAATGCATGGTCATGATGTAACACATAACATAATCACTGTTTAATATGATGTATTTTTATACTAAGCAATTGTTGTATTAGTAACGATATGTTTTTTTTTTTGTAAATGTCGTTACCTAACTAAGAAACGCTGGCAAGTTTCTTGCGCCCATTCTTCTTGTCAGTTAAAAAAGTCTTGAATGGGTGGTAGGAAAATATTGACGATTCATAAGTACATATTTATTATGTCTAAGTGAATAAAGAATATTTTTATCTTATCTTATCTTACTATTCAGAGTCAATGGTCTAAAAAAAAAAGTTCGGTGTCAAATTGCGCGCCTATGCATCTGTCAGACTGACCTGTCATTCTTTTTATTTGCGAGGCAACGCGCATGTGCTTTGTAATAAAATTCTGTGAAAAAACTAGAAAATACCCCTTTTAACTATGCCAAAACGCAGTATTATAGATAAAATTCATTATTACAATGACAAACTTAAGAAATTAGAGAAAAAATCTTGTAAAAGGCGGCGCCGGCATTTTGTACTTTCATCGGATTCCGAGGAATTAGACGGTAAGTTTTATTTGATTATTCAGGGAATCAGTGGTGTTTAATACCTAAGTAATACACTTAATACATAAATATGGGCAAGCGTGGTAAGCTTTCCTAGGGGTTAACCGTGAGTTAACACATAGATTAGCAGGACAGGACGCTATCTTAACCTGGCGGTTGACCGCGAGTCAACGCAAGGGTGATTTATATCATTTATAAAAAATAATAACTGAGACGCCCAAATTCTCCATTTTATTAACTATTTACTAAGATAATTTTATTATTCTTTTAGAACATGGCCCGGCACAACAACTGTCGCCAAATGACGACCATTTGGACATTTTGGACTCAGTACACGAGTTACAACGGTCGGAGTCGCCACCAGTGGTGATGTCACAAGCACAGGAGCCTACTCTAGAACCATCGCCCGTGGCCGAGCTTGACCCTGAATTGTTAGATGCCTTGGGCGACGCTTCTGTAGAAATACCAACATATGGCCTACCAATTCATGATACATTGGCACAACGATGGCTACCCATCCTGAAGAAGGGACTACAGGCTGATGTGAAAGAAAAGCTATTTAAAGTATACGCAGTCCCTGACAATTGCAAACTGTTGAAAGCACCAAGTTCAAACGTTGAAATTTCAGCAGCTGTTAACGAGGTTATAGGAGCCCGTGACAAGAAGATTTTAGAAAGACAAGACCAACCTGGCCTTGCTATTACTGCTGCAAGCAAAGCAATGACAATACTTCTGACTAGTGATGATAAGGTAAAAGCTATCAAAATACTCTCCGATAGTTGCCGCATGCTCAACGATCTACATTATCAAGAAGCTATGATGAGGACCAAACTTATAACCCCGGCTTAAGAGAAGTCCTTTTGACAGTTATAATAGATCAAAACCGAGATGAAACCTTGTTTGGATGTACTTACATTACCGGAAAAAATTAAGGCCTCTAAGGCAATTGAAAAACAAGGCCTGTAAATAAAGAAAACGCCCACACCAAAGGCTTCCACATCTGGTGCTCCAGCGTCTCACCAAAGACCTCGGTATCAGGGAAAGTGGACAGCCCCCCCTCGACATCAATCTTCGAACCGAGAGGGGCGGACAGCACCCTTCCAGCACTACCGGAATCAGTACTGACGTGCCCCCACAGCGCCAGCAGCGACAACGCGCATGCCAGCCCCAAGCTCAGTGACTGCACACAGACGTGCCCCAACTCGACCGTGATTCAGGTACATGCTGGAAGACTCCAACACATCTATCAATGTTGGCTTCGTATTACTAAGAACTCTCATATTTTAAACTGGATCCGCAATGACTATAGTATCCCATTCTCTCATTATGTTACACAAAATAGTATTCCATACCATTATCTATCACCGATAGAAAAACAAGAAATGACTTTAGCTATTCATAAATTGTTAGAATTAGGTGCCATTAATGAATGTCAACCACAAACAGATTAATTTCTTTCTAACATATTTCTAGCTCCTAAGTCAAATGGTGGTCATAGATTTATATTGAATCTCAAATATTTCTGATTCCCACTTTAAAATGGAAGATTTCAAAACTGCTTCTAAAATGATCTCACAAAATGGTTTTATGGCTACAATAGATTTAAAAAGAAATCTTATCTATTAGTACCAGTGCATGAATCTCATTGAAAATATCTCAGATTTCAATTTGAAAACTTGGATGGGCAAATAATTACTCATGAATTTAATGCTATGCCGTACTAGACCGTGAGCCAGATAGTATATTTTGTCAGTCATTTCCTCTCGAGCGAAAACTCGTGCAATGCTTGAGAGAGTTGTATTATGAATTATGGTGAACGTCAGCTGCCGCACCGTGGGTGGGTGGTGCAGCGGCAGCCCCTCAAACACGTAATTTTTTTTTTTATTTTCAGTCATTTCCTCCCGACTGAAAATTTGTTAAATGATAGTTAACGCAATTATTAGAAGATAAAAAAAAGTCAGCTGGACGTACCGTGGTGGATTATACGTCATCCGGCCATAGGAACATGCAAAAAAAAATTTTTGTTCAGTGATTTCCTCTCACTTGAAAATGTGTCAGATGATAGTTTACATGCTATTTTGAATAAATAAAAGCGTCAACTGGCTCTATGTTGGTGGAAAGGTCGTCAGCTGATGCAGTGAAATAGGGACCATGAGAGTCAGGCGTGAGCGCCGATCGCTTATTTAAATACGTCAGCTGACGGGTTTTCCACCAACATAGAGCCAGCTGACGTTTTTAGGGTTCCGTAGTCAACAAGGAACCCTTATAGTTTCGCCATGTCCGTCTGTCCGTCCGTCTGACCCCAGTCTAGCTCATAGACTCTTAGACCCCAGTCTAGCTCATAGAAAAGCTTGAAATTGCTATCCAACCACATCCCACACTATGGGGTAGACAAGAAAAAAAAAATACATACCTACTTTACGTGTAGGGGAGGTAACCTAAAATAAAATATTTTTAAAAAATTTGCATTACCACTTTGTTGGCGTGATAAATATATATATTCATGCCAAATTACAGCTTTCTAGGAAAAAGAGTCTATGAGCTAGACTCGGGTCTAAGAGTCTATGAGCTAGACTGGGGTCTAAGAGTCTATGAGCTAGACTGGGGTCAGACGGACGGACAGACGGACATGGCGAAACTATAAGGGTTCCTTGTTGACTACGGAACCCTAAAAACGTCAGCTGGCTCTATGTTGGTGGAAAACCCGTCAGCTGACGTATTTAAATAAGCGATCGGCGCTCACGCCTGACTCTCATGCTCCCTATTTCACTGCATCAGCTGACGACCTTTCCACCAACATAGAGCCAGCTGACGCTTTTATTTATTCAAAATAGCATGTAAACTATCATCTGACACATTTTCAAGTGAGAGGAAATCACTGAACGAAAAATTTTTTTTTGCATGTTCCTATGGCCAGCTGACGTATAATCCACCACGGTACGGCCAGCTGACTTTTTTTTATCTTCTAATAATTGCGTTATCTATCATTTAACAAATTTTCAGTCGGGAGGAAATGACTGAAAATATTTTTTTTTTTACGTGTTTGAGAGGCTGCCGCTGCACCACCCACGGAGCGGCAGCTGACGTTCACAATAATTCATAATACAACTTTCTCAAGAATTTCACGAGTTTGCGCTTGAGAGGAAATTGGTCAGTAAAATCTGTTGCTGGCTCACGTACTATACGGTTTATGTTCAGCCCCCCTAGCTTTCACTAAAATAATGAAGGAAGTTGTAAGTCACCTACGATATCGTGGGTTTCATATTTGGAGGATATTTTGTGTCTCGAATCGAAAATATATTTGAAGAGTGCATAACAAATGTAAATGTGACACAAAAAATATTGAAATGCCTAGGCTTTGTCAATTACACGCACTCTATACTGCACAATTCCACGCGCGGGGCACAATTGTGGCCCAAAACATTATGATTTTAGTAACATAGGTAAAGAAATAAAATAATTAAGTTTTTTATATATTATATTCAGTCTTTATTGACTATCAAAATATAACAAAAAAATAGTCACTTCTAAACTAAAACAAAAAATATATAAGTTTTTAATTTTCCTTCGTTTGATTTGCCCTCTTGCTTGTCTTAAATGAATGACATAAGCGTGGGTAAGGGCTGTAGTAACCTCGCTGATAAATCCACTCATAGCATCTTGCGAATACTGGTTGGCTACCCCAACCACCCGCTGGCATTGGCAGTCTCCGTTCGCATAGAACAATAATGCAGACAACACCTAAAGCAAAATTCTAATTATTGTTATACTTTACCTACCTACTTGCCTATATTGGTCAAAGAAAGTCAATCAACATAGATGAGAAATAAACATACCTACCTTAGTCTCAAGTGGGCCTCATTGTGATCTTCGAAGGCCGCTGTAAGTCCTAAATTTGCTAAATAAATGTAAAGGCAAAATACCATCGGGCATTTTAACACATATATTCACAATAGCCTTCCGCCCGCGGCTTTGGCCGCGTGAACGTTATCCCATGGGATAGTTATATTTTCCGGGATAAAAAGTAGCCTTTGACAGCTCCCAAACTATCCTCATACCTACCAAAAATCGCATCGATCCGTTGCTCCGTTTTGTTGTGAAAGACGGACAAACGAACACACTTTACATTTATAATATTAGTATATATGTCGAGCTGTTACTTTTTCTCTCCGCTTCCTTAGCCGCTTCAAAAATTTTCTCCCTATTAAAATAAAGGTCACTCTTGTTACCTCCCTTATTTTCCCTCTCCTTGATTATGCTGATGTTTGTTACTCTAACTTGAATGAGGATCTTCTCAACAAGCTGGACCGGCTTCTAAACTATGCCATTCGTTTTATCTTCTGCCTTCGTACGTTTGATCACATTTCCTCTTACCGGTCGCAGCTTAAATGGCTTCCCATTCGTCAGCGTAGACAGTTGAGGCTGCTGAGTACTCTTTACACTCTTTTAAATAATCACCTCTCACCTGAATACTTAAAATGCAAGTTTAAATATCTCTGTAAGTCTAACGATCGTCACCTTCGCTCTTCCGATTCTTTAGCACTCTCAACTCCCCTCTTTCATTCTGGCTATATGGCCGACTCTTTCACACTGCATGCTATCCGTCTCTGGAACAGTCTCCCAGATTCCATAAGAAGATCTCCATCCAAGCTCGCATTTAAAAGAAATGTTCATGCGTTCCTTCTTGAAGGATCTCAGTCATGATGTGGAATGTAGTTTGATCATCTTCACTGTTTAAGTTACTATATTATATGTATGTATGTATGTAGGTATATTATAATATTTATGTCTATACTTTGCTATGTTCTATGTATGTATAAATTATTTTTATTTGTACCGCTTTTGAGCTTTCTCTGTTTTCCCGAAGGTTGGCTGGTAGAGAATGCTTTTAGCGTTAAGCCCGCCTTTTGTACCTTACTTTGTATTCTGTACAATAAAGCAATAAATAATAATAATAATATATCTACTGATTTTCCCATGTTAATGAGCTTTATTCCCGCGGAAAAAAGTAGCCTATGTCCTTCCTAAGGTCTCAAACTATCTCGTTCCAAATTTCATCAAAATCGGTGCAGTTGCTTGGACATGAAAACGTAACATACAGATACAGACAGACAAACAAACATAAACTACTTATTATTCCCTTTATTACATTTAAAATACTTACAAAATTATATTTCTAAACATTAAATTTGTACAATGTTAACACTAAAAAATATAACATTTAAAAATACAAAAGTGCAGTTCCCCAACGGTAGCAAGATCAGAGTCCCGGCTACCGATGGTTAAGGATCCAGAGACAGGAACCTTCTAACACGGGCTGTGTCCAGAAGTACTGCCTTCTGCATCTGACTCCCGATCCATCCACCTAACGCAAGCCTCTTAAGGTGTTTATCGAGGTTCTTGGCTGTCAGACCATGGGCAGATATGACTATCGGAACAACAATTGCTGAATCAATGTCCCACATGTCAACAATCTCGTGAGCTAAATCAAGATATTTGTTGTCTTTATCTTTTTCAGCTTTCACAAGGTTGTCGTCATGGGGAACAGCGACATCAACAATTATTGCGCGGCGATTATTATTATTATATTATTATTATAAACTAGCTGACCCAGCGCGACTTCGTTCCCGTGGCCCTACCCCCTACTCCACCCTACCCTACCCCTACCCTACCCCTACCCTACCCCTACCCTACCCCTACCCTACCCCTACCCTACCCCTACCCTACCCCTACCCTACCCCTACCCTACCCCTACCCTACCCCTACCCTACCCCTACCCTACCCCTACCCTACCCCTACCCTACCCCTACCCTACCCCTACCCTACCCCTACCCTACCCCTACCCTACCCCTACCCTACCCCTACCCTACCCCTACCCTACACTACCCTACCCCTACCCTACCCCTACCCTACCCCTACCCTACCCCTACCCTACCCCTACCCTACCCCTACCCTACCCCTACCCTACCCCTACCCTACCCCTACCCTACCCCTACCCTACCCCTACCCTATCCCTACCCTACCCCTACCCTACCCCTACCCTACCCCTACCCTACCCCTACCCTACCCCTACCCTACCCCTACCCTACCCCTACCTTACCCCTACCCTTCCCCTACCCTACCCCTACCCTACCCCTACCCTACCCCTACCCTACCCCTACCCTACCCCTACCCTTCCCCTACCCTACCCCTACCCTACCCTTACCCTACCCCTACCCTACCCCTACCCTACCCCTACCCTACCCTACCCCTACCCTACCCCTACTCTACCCCTACCCTACCCCTACCCTACCCCTACCCTACCCCTACCCTACCCCTACCTTACCCCTACCCTTCCCCTACCCTACCCCTACCCTACCCCTACCCTACCCCTACCCTACCCCTACCCTACCCCTACCCTACCCCTACCCTACCCCTACCCTACCCCTACCCTACCCCTACCCTACCCCTACCCTACCCCTACCCTACCCCTACCCTACCCCTACCCTACCCCTACCCTACCCCTACCCTTCCCCTACCCTACCCCTACCCTACCCCTACCCTACCCCTACCCTACCCCTACCCTACCCCTACCCTACCCCTACCCTACCCTACCCTACCCTACCCCTACCCTACCCCTACCCTACCCCTACCCTACCCCTACCCTACCCCTACCCTACCCCTACCCTACCCCTACCCTACCCCTACCCTACCCCTACCCTACCCCTACCCTACCCCTACCCTACCCCTACCCTACCCCTACCCTACCCCTACCCTACCCCTACCCTACCCCTACCCTACCCCTACCCTACCCCTACCCTACCCCTACCCTACCCCTACCCTACCCCTACCCTACCCCTACCCTACCCCTACCCTACCCCTACCCTACCCCTACCCTACCCCTACCCTACCCCTACCCTACCCCTACCCTACCCCTACCCTACCCCTACCCTACCCCTACCCTACCCCTACCCTACCCCTACCCTACCCCTACCCTACCCCTACCCTACCCCTGCCCTACCCCTACCCTACCCCTACCCTACCCCTACCCTACCCCTACCCTACCCCTTCCCTACCTGTTGGTGAGCGAAGTGGACTGTATGTGATTTTAGTAGAAGGATGATGGAAACACTTAGTTTTGGTAATCACAATTTAATAATTAAAATAATATTAACTATGTTCAGTACACCCCTGCCTAGATCCGCGGAACCGGCATGGCGCAGTGGAAGGTTATCATGAGTATAGACTCCGGACAAAACTTGGTTTCAGCCGGGATGTAACTGAACAATATGAACTGCGATACACAGCGACTTAATGTGAATTAAGGTGATTTAACATACGGGTCTGGGGTGTCGAAAGTCTCCTGGGCAGCGGAAGGTGGGGGCCCCCCACCTGGTAGTTCCTTCTTCTTCTGCAGACCTTACCAATTCGTCACCTTACTCACAAAACCCATACAACACAGCGGTCCCAAGACACTGGGCGCCTCACCAATACACAATAACACACGCGGGGCTTGCTTATTAAAATCTATCATCCCGACAACAACGCGTGTGGTGGCACTCTTTATTTCAAAACGCCGCGACCGGGCCACTCTGGTAGATGGCGTCAAAATCTTGGTCGTACAAAACGGGATCGACAGGATAATTCAGGATTCAATTCAAACTCGATATGCCAGGCACATTCAACGCGAGCGGTTTTTAACAATTCAGCAAAATTAATCCGACATGTTTTTTTTTACAAGAATTCCAATCAAGTGGTAGCTGTCAACTTCAAGTGACAGCGAAATGTCAATTTGACGTGACATTAGGGATGCGTTCAGAAATGTCGATCTTTTCCGAACATCCCCCCGCCCCGGACCGTTAAGAACGGTACGTCAATCTACGGGTAATCGGGAGAGCCCACTAACTGCTCTCTTCAAAACCGAATCTCGAACCAAAACCTCAGCAAAACGAGGAACTCCGTCAGTTCCGGGGTAGAGTTTAACAATGCGCCCCCTTCGCCAACATAGGGGCGGCAGGTTAGCATCCTTAATCAACACGAGGTCGCCAGTCTGGGGTGGGGTGGTTTTATCTGTCCACTTCACGCGCTGTTGTAGGATATGCAAATACTCCATCGACCAACGTGCCCAGAAGTTTTGGGACATCTGTTTCAAAAGTTGGTATCGCGACAAACGATGGGATCCTACATCCTGAATCGGATATTCAGGCAAAGCCAAAAGGGGCTGTCCGATCAAGAAATGACCTGGGGTCAACGCTTCCAGGTCATTCGGGTCCGAAGACAACGGGCACAAGGGTCGCGAGTTGAGGACGGCCTCAATTTTACAAAATACCGTATCAAGTTCCTCAAACGTGAGAATAGTTTCTCCAATCACGCGACGCAAGTGTGTCTTGGCAGCCTTTACACAAGCTTCAAAAATTCCTCCCCAGGTCGGACAAGCTGGAGGGCTAAACTTCCAGATTATCCCACGCCGGGAGAGGGTGGTTCCAATGTCTATTTTATTATCAACAAAAAACTTAACTACTTCCTTAAGATAATTACACGTTCCCTTATAATTAGTACCACAATCGGAACGTATCAATGTCGGCAGTCCTCTACGGGAAACAAATCTGCTCAAGGCGGCGACAAAGGCTTCGGTAGACAATTCCGAGACAATTTCCAAATGGACAGCCTTGGTGGACAAACACACAAACACGCACAAGTACGCCTTATAGGTTTTAGCATTACGCAGTCTCGAAGCCTTTACAGTAAAGGGACCGGCGAAGTCGGTGGCGACTCCGGCAAAAGCTCTACATTCCGTGACGCGATCAGCAGGCAAATCACCCATCTGGGGCTGCATGGTCGCGGCCTTCAATCGATAACAAGGCAGGCAACGGAAAACCACAGTGCGAATGGCTCGACGAGCAGACAAAATCCAAAATTCACGCTGCAAAATGGCCAACAAAGCATTACAGCCAGCATGTTGTGCATTCACATGGCGATCTGTTATTATCAGTTGAGTCAAATGTCCGGCTTTAGGTAACAAAAGGGGGTGACGAGCTCCATACGGCAGGTTCGCATTTCGAAGTCTTCCGCCGACTCGCAAAAGCCCACTCTCGTCCAGGAAGGGATTCAATCGCGATACCGCGCCCTTCAACTTGCGACGGCCTAAACGCAAAATTTCAATCTCGGACTCAAAACTATCAGCTTGTACTCTCCGGACCCAAAACAAGAGCGCGTCCCTACGCTCGTCCGGAGTGAGAACCGACGAATCACGCCTCGCGCGTGGGTTTCTGCAATTGTACACAAAACGTCTGATCCAAGCGGTAACACCAAGCAGCTTCTGTAAGGAGCTGTACCGATCCAACAACAAATCCTTTTCCCCGGCGGGGTTAGTCTCCAGGACGCATGCCCGCATATCAGGAACGGCTACGTTCGACAACGCTGGAGAGGGCGGCCACTCCGACTCAGGCCGCATCAACCACTGTGGGCCCCACCAGAGGGGGTGGTTAATTAGGGTTGGGGCTACACAACCCCGAGACGCACAATCCGCGGGATTCATGGTTCCCGGCACGTGTCTCCAAATCAACTCGATGTCGGAATTACAAATCTGCGACACTCGATTGGCCACAAACACGTCCAAGGTGTGCGCCGGAGCCTTCAACCAACAAAGGACGACCTGACTGTCCGTCCAAGCATAAACCTCTTGTATCTTAATAGATCGACCTAATGTGAGCCATACGTGGTTCAACAAACGCATTAGGAGGGCAGCTCCACACAATTCCAACCTCGGGATCGTATGACGAGTCTGAAGGGGAGCGACTTTGCTTTTCGCTATCACCAGATGCACAGCAACAACTCCGTCAACAGTAACGGTGCGGAGGTACACGGCCGCAGCAAATCCACGTTCGGAGGCATCGGAAAAGCCGTGAAGAGTAACTTTACAATTTTCAGAAGGGAGGAATAGCCTCGGCAAATGCACTTCATTAATCTCGGGGAGGGATGAAACGAAGCTCGACCAATCTCGGAGTAACTCGTCCGAGAGGGGTTCATCCCACGACACACCCGAAGCCCATAACCGTTGCAAGAAACACTTGGCCATAAACAGCACGGGGCAAATCCACCCATTGGGGTCAAAGGTACGTGCGACAGTAGACAATACTAAACGCTTGGTCCAGACTTTCGGTGGTCGTAAATCCACACAATAAGTGAACGTGTCAGAGACCGGTTTGTACTGTTCGCCAAGGACGGTCACCACATGGGGATTATCAACATTTTCGAATAGGTGGGGGTCCTGCTGGTGCTCTTCGGGCAAACCTACCAGTACATCAGGCGAGTTGGATATCCATTTCCTCAACTCGTAACCTCCCGACTTCAAAAGGGCGGTGAGTTCGTCTCTCAGGACAATCGCCTCTGAGACAGATGAGGCGCCCGTGCAAATGTCATCCACATAGACGTCACTGGCCAAAATGGCGGAGGCGCGAGGGTATCTCAAGCGCTCCTTCTCGGCCAACTCCAACAAAGAACGAATCGCAACAAACGGGCTCGATGCCAGACCGTACGTATTCGTATTCAATTCATAAATCAACAAGGGGTCCCTAGGACTCTCTCTCCACAAAATCAATTGGTACCTCCTATCCTCTGGATGGATGACCGTTTGTCTGAACATCATCCGGATGTCAGTCATAAATACAATTTGGTGCCGCCGGAAGTTGGTCAAAATGTCTGAGATCTCCGTGTGCAGCTTGGGACTTACATGCAGACACTGGTTCAAGGACGCTCCAGTAGAGGTGGGAGCCGAACCGTCAAAGACCACCCGAATCTTTCCGGATTTCAAAACGGCGTGGTGCGGCAAAAAGAAGTGCTCAACGGAGCGCCAATTCAAATCGCTCACGGACATGTGCCCTAACTCCTCATACTCCCGCATGAATTTAACATACTTCTGGCGGAAGACCGGATCCTTGCTCATGCGACGCTCCATCGCCACTAGCCTACGTTCCGCTAGCGGTCGGGATTCGCCCAGAGGAGGTCGGCCGGCACGAAAGGGGAGACGGGTGATCAAACGACCAGAGCGGAGGCGACCAGTGTTATTCTGGTAATACAACTCGCATTCATCCGCTACTGGGTCGATTCGCGGGGCTGGTGGAGGTTCCTCAACCTCCCAAAACTTCTGCACCACTTCGGAGAGAGACACATTAAAAACAAGACCGCGATCCTCATCAAGGGAATCCAAAACGCGGCGAGCAGGGCCCATCACAACTGTACCGAGTGTCGTCTGCAGAGCTACCAAGCCATCTGGCTGCAAAACTCGCTTCCCCGTCAACAAAACTCGCCCCAGGACATCGGCTCCAAGGAGAGCATCAATCGGGCCTGGGCGGAAGAAATTTGGATCGGCGAGTGGGGAATCAGACACCAAAGACAACATACTCGGTCCCAAGTCAACTGAAGGTTGACGGCCAACAACTGTGTCCAACACAATCGCCGAGGTCTTAATGCCTGGCGTGGACTTATTACGTGATGTAAATGTGAAGTCAACATGCCCTAACAACCCGGGGACTTTCACATCGCCAACACCTCTCACGCCTTCCGTGTGGGGGTGCACCTTGAGGCCCAACCGCCTAACTAACCAAGATGACACAACACACCCCTGAGCACCGGAATCCAACAAGGCGCGAACTTCCACAAGGTCGCCATTCAATCCCCTGACAAGCACAGAGGCCGTGGGCAACAAAACGGTCTCTGGAGGGGTGGCTACAATCGACCGTAAACACGTTGATTGCTAGTATGTGGGGTCCCCAGACGTCCCCCCATGGTAAGGGGGTCGCTCATAGCGATCCAGTGGGTCCACATACTGCCTACGTCCAATTCGCCCGGTATCAGGCGGGTTATATCTCCCGGCCCCTTGAAGACGGGGCGGGCGCCGCTCCAAACGCGGGTATTCGGCGAGCGGCGGCGAGAATCGGTGCCTAGCATCCACCGTGTACGTCGCCCCATAGTCGCGGGGGCACGGTGACCGATTTTCAGAAGGGGGGTCCCGGGGACCCCCGGCTGTGCGAGGCTCAACACGTTGCGGGGGGCTTCTACGACCTCCCGCAACGCTCGCAAAATCGAACCCCCTAGTTGGGGACCGATTTCCCATGGGGGGGTCCGTGGGACCCCCGCCCGTGCGAGGCTCAAAACGTCGCGGGGGGCCTCTACGACCTCCGGCAACGCTCGCATCACTCATCCCCATCCTTGGGGATCGGTTTCCCATGGGGGGGTCCCTGGGACCCCCGCCCGTTTGAGGCTCCAAACGTGGCGGAGAGCGTCTGGGGCCACTCTGGTGGCCACTAGAACTGCTGCGGGATGCAAACACCGCGGGGGGTCCGAGCCCCCCACCCATACGAGGTGATCCTGCAGCGACGCGCTGCGGCGCTCCGCCGCCCTCTGGGCTGTTCATGCAGAGGAGGGGATGGTGGTTGCCCTTACAAAAGCGGCATGGGTGCGCTTGGGTACATTCGCGCTGCATGTGCAGGCCCAAGCACGAGTAGCACCATGTCCGTTGTCGCGCGATCGCTCGACGGCCTTGGACGCGCTGGTCGAGGAACTTATCACAACGGGTCGTGCTGTGACCCGGTTCCCGACAGTACAAGCAGCGGGCGGTCTCCTGGACGGCGGCATAGCGGCCGGGCGCGCGAGGGGCCATACGCCCCCTACGGGGGGGTCCGGTGGGGGATCTACTCTGTGGCACAGGTCGTTCGGGTCCCATAGGACCGGCCAGAGAGGAATTATCTGCCAGTCTACTCTCTCCTTCCAGGAACGTCAAGAGGTCCGAGAAGGGTGGCAGATAAGTCGCACTATCCCCACCATACTGCTGCTCAAAACGGACCTTAACAGAGTCCGGCAACTTTCCCAGGACAATGTGCAGTAACAAAAACGACCACTGCTCCACTGGGAGTTTTAAGTTTT
The DNA here is from genome assembly GCA_949710035.1 of Crambus lathoniellus. Lineage (NCBI taxonomy): Eukaryota > Metazoa > Arthropoda > Insecta > Lepidoptera > Crambidae > Crambus > Crambus lathoniellus. The sequence continues at coordinate 4,475,909 of OX453319.1, forward strand.
TTAATGCGTTGTAGGCAACCAACAGCGGATTCAACACAGCCACTCTCAAGTGCAACACGCTGGCAACGCGGGGTAAATTCAAAATGGCGGCAACATGGTTGTCCGCCAGACGTCGTACGTTCTGGTACCGACGGGCAATCAAATCCCTAGCAATAGGGTAGTTTTCATCCGAGGGGGCCAAATGTTGAACCGATTCAAGGGCCTCCCCTTCCAACACGGATAATAAATAAGCTAACTTCTGGCCCTGGGTCAAATCATCCCGGGCATGTACCAGACTATCAAAAATATTAATAAAGCCCTCCCAGTCCTCTAGACGACCAGCAAAACGCCTTAAGTCTAAGGGGGCCAATCTAGCAAAGAGAGGGGGCATACTCTTAGATGTGACCGGGGACGGGCTCGGTTCATTCTCTCTTGCCACTTGCAAAGAAAATGTCCATTGAATATCTAACCTGCCATTCTTTGATATTTAAATTTGGTAATAATTGACATTTAAATCAGGGTTTATCTGACATTGGTACTAGTTTGACATTTAAAATAACGATTATTTTGACATTCTTAATAGGTAATAGGTTGACATTTAAATTAAGTATTATGGTATTATTTTTGTCTGACATCTTCGTATTAGTATTTTTAAAATGATTTGACTGATAATATTCTGTAGGTATTGTAGGTATAACTTTGTGAATCTATTTCTGATATTAAAATATTGTGAATTATTTCAATTAATAATATAATAATAATGCATTTAATTTAAGTAACAATTTAACTTAACTTAGGCGAAAATTGAATTTGTAATAAAATTTGCATGCTGTTATTAATGGCTGAATGGGCCGAACTTATAAACTAAATTAAGACCTTCAATGTACCCTATTCAAAGACAAATAAATATATTTCTATTTCTATTTCTATTTCTATTTCTAAAGGTCGAGCCACCTGGGTAATTCTGTCCGCAAAATCATAACACTGGTCCACATCCAAACCGACTTCTTGTCGCATTTCCACCTCGGCCTCAACAGTCCTTTCCAAAAATAAGGCATACTGTTCATCAACAACAGCCAAACGTACGGGCAGATCTACGTATCTGTTCAACAAGGCCTCCGTCCTATCCGGTCGATCCAACAATGCAACCGCAGAAGCTAACCACCGTAACTCAGAACGTATTTTGGCTTTAGCAGAGGAGGCCGTCATTGCAACGTCACAAATTTATCAACAAAAACAACAAATTCAAAATATTCACTATAACACAAAATCTCCAATATTTGGAGGTTATTAATAACCACAAAATTCCAATATTACAACAACAAAGTATTCACAATGACACAAACTCTTAAATATTTGGAGGTTATCAGAAAACAACAAAACTCAAGTATATAATTATAACTCTAACTCTCAAGAGGCCATAACTTAGACACAAACTAACTTTGACTTTATAAGTCAAAGGTTATTCAGTTCAAACAAATCACTGACTATTGAAATTCACTTGGATATCAACATACAACAAGAAAATTTTAATTATTTCAAAGCACAAGTTTCAATAAGTTTCAATGTGTAAATAATGTCTTAAATCATTTAAGTTTCACTAAGTATGGAGTGCAAACTTATTAAGTACCCAAGCCTTTTTTGGACAACTTTTTATTAGCTATTATTTAGCAACAACTTGTCAATATTCACAACTCAAATTTGCTAACAAAACTAAATAATAATTATTATGAACAAAGAAAGGCATCTGTTTACATTTTGGAACTTCAATACATGACAATTAATTACAAGACATGGAACCAATAACAGAAGGAATGCCCTTTACTTTTCAAATGCAAGTTAATTACCATTTACAAGTACAAATTAATCTAGTCCGGACCAGATGGTCATCAAAACGGCACTGATTAATAGACAAAGTTTTGGCGTGGGCCTGTCAGGCCTTCAAACTACGCTCTGCTACCAAGCAATGTTCAGTGCACCCCTGCCTAGATCCGCGGAACCGGCATGGCGCAGTGGAAGGTTATCATGAGTATAGACTCCGGACAAAACTTGGTTTCAGCCGGGATGTAACTGAACAATATGAACTGCGATACACAGCGACTTAATGTGAATTAAGGTGATTTAACATACGGGTCTGGGGTGTCGAAAGTCTCCTGGGCAGCGGAAGGTGGGGGCCCCCCACCTGGTAGTTCCTTCTTCTTCTGCAGACCTTACCAATTCGTCACCTTACTCACAAAACCCATACAACACAGCGGTCCCAAGACACTGGGCTTCTCACCAATACACAATAACACACGCGGGGCTTGCTTATTAAAATCTATCATCCCGACAACAACGCGTGTGGTGGCACTCTTTATTTCAAAACGCCGCGACCGGGCCACTCTGGTAGATGGCGTCAAAATCTTGGTCGTACAAAACGGGATCGACAGGATAATTCAGGATTCAATTCAAACTCGATATGCCAGGCACATTCAACGCGAGCGGTTTTTAACAATTCAGCAAAATTAATCCGACATGTTTTTTTTTACAAGAATTCCAATCAAGTGGTAGCTGTCAACTTCAAGTGACAGCGAAATGTCAATTTGACGTGACATTAGGGATGCGTTCAGAAATGTCGATCTTTTCCGAACAAACTATATACAAGGCAAAGGGACACACAACCCGAAACTGAAATGACAACTCAAGTCAAACCAAATGTGAAGCAGATTTAAAAGTAAACGTCATTATAAAAATATAAACTGTCGTATCAAAAAGGTGGCATCTCAACCAGTCGCCAACATACCGGACCCCCAGTGGAACACTAACAAGCGGTGGCTACTGGCTGGGAAGCCGCTTCCATCAGAACCAGCTTACGGGCCGGTCTGCGCAGTATGCCGCCCCTAGTGCGGACGTCTGCCACGCGAACCGCTCCGTCTGGCCCTGGGAAGGTTGACACTGTCCTTCCTAACGGCCATAAGCCACGAGGAAGGGTAGAGTCGGCGATCAGCACCACGTCTCCCTCACTGAAATTGACTCTGTTGGTAGAGAGTCCTCTTGCTCGGAGCGTTGGTAGGTACTCGCGCAGCCATCGTGCCCAAAACTGGTCTGCCAGACGTAAGCTTCGACGCCAGTCACACCTTCTGTGTAAATCTGCGTCTGTGAGCGTGCTGGTCCAAGGTGCGACTGAAGAGGAGCCCAGGATGAAGTGGAAAGGAGTGATCGCTTCTGGTGAGTCGGGTGTAGATGGCACATACGTGAGAGGTCTTGAATTTACTATGGCCTCTGCCTCAAGGAGTAGTGTGGAGAGTACGTCTGCATTGGAGACAGGCTTTGGCTACGCTACGGATGGTGTCTCTTGCTTTGAGTATCCAAAACTTCTGCCTGACCTCATTAAGGACGAGTTCGTTGAAACCTGAAACGAAACGCGAAACGCGTGCTTTACTGTCGATTAAAGTCGTGGATACAGAGCCGTCATCGTAACTAAAACGCCAATAGGCAACACATGCGTAGGCTTGTTCGCCGCCATCGGCTACTACATGCAATTGTGTATCTACTAAATCCATCTTAGTCATATACCAACGAGGTATTTTTACGTTGGATGCAACCTGCAATTGTGAAAACCAGTCTTCACATTCACTTACGTACGTATCGGGAAGCGGTGAGTCCCAGCCGACCCCTGCCCTCCATAGTTTCTGTATCAAAATGCGGCCCCAGATGATGACAGGCATTAGTAAGCCGAGGGGGTCGTAGACCTTCATGACGTTAGACAAGAGACTACGTTTGGTTAAGGTGTCGGCCGGTAACTGCGAAACTGCGCGGAAACCCAGTGAATCCTGGCGTGGGTTCCACTTAACACCCAATACGCCGACCTCGCTACTAGGAGGTAAATAGACGTCGGAGGTTGCGTCGCTTCGAAGTTCCTTTGGGATAAGCGAAAGTGCCTCCGGATCGTTTGACGTCCACGCGCGCATCTCGAAACCACAGGCTTTATGAACGGTGACTACGTCGGCGGCCAGCTGCGCCGCGTCGGTGGCACTAGAATGGCTACCTAAATAGTCGTCCATATAGTGGTCGTCAACTATTGCCTTACAAGCGGCGGGGTAATCGGTTTGGAATGTTCTTGCATTTTTGTTTTTAATGTAGAGCGCGATGAACGGACTCGAAACCGCGCCGAAAATCATGGAGGACATGCGATACTCTTTCAGCTCGCCGTCTTTGTTACGCCAGAGAAAACGTTGGGCGTCTCTGTCTCTTGGAGCAATTTTAATTTGAGGAAACATCTCTTTGATGTCACCGTTTAGAGCCACGGCGCCTTCTCTGAAGCGGAACAGGATGTCCAGTAGAGAACAAAGCAAGTCCGGACCCTGTAGGAGCAAACTGTTTAAACTGACGCCCTTCGTCACCGCGGCGGCGTCGTGGACTGCTCTGAGCTTCTTCTTTTGGGGGTGAAATACGCCGAAAATAGGCAGGTACCAGCGAATGCCAGAGTCTGTATCAATGCAGGGACCATTTGGAGGTTTTCTTTGATGAAAGGTGATCGGTTCGCATTCCTCAGCGTAGCCTTTTGCGATAACATCGCATATGAATTCGTGAAAGGCTGTGGCGAACGATTCATCTTTTGACATCTGGCGTTCAAGGGCCTTGAAGCGGGACAATGCCTGCGGGTAACTGTCAGGTATAGTCTTCGGCAATTCTTTCTTCCAGGGTAGGCCAACTTCAAAATGTCTGTCGTCAAGTTGGCGCGCTGATGATTCGACGATGTCTACAGCTCGTTTATCGTCATCGTTTGGGCGAGGGGCGCTTTTCGTTATGCCTAAGGCATCGACGTCGTATTGACATTTGATAAGAATGTCTAAATCGTCCGATAATACGTGGTTCACGAATTCGAGTGGCTTAGACGAAACGGAAAGCGCGCCGTGAATTACCCAACCTAACAAAGTCCTCGAGGCGACAGGATCGCTCTTCTTGCCACACCGCACTTCGCGACTCAAAGACAGGTGCCAATCGGGCGCACCAATGAGGACAGTAGGGGTGACGTCAGTGTATGAAAGTTCGTCGGATAAGTCAACCAAGTGATCGTAATCTGAGAAGTTAATTTTTCCTGGGTGTTGCGCGCGCAGGCCCAGAGGTTTGATCGCCCGTGCGTGTTTCACTAAATAACGATCAGACAGATTTCGACCTCGAATGTAAAAGTCGTCAACTTCTTTTGTCATACCACTGACGCCTTCGATGCGCAGCCGCTTCTGACAGGTGGGTTTCGCGCCGATGCGCGCAGCAACCTCTCCGTCAATGAGCGTCGCAGTACTACCCTCGTCAAGTAACGCCGTTGTGTGGAACTCGCCGTCAGGACCCTCGAGCACGATCGGGACTACCTTCAGCAGTTCGCGAGGACGGTCAGTTGACCGCGAAGTCCCTGTGATATCAATTAAAGTATCAGACGTATTTCTAATTTTGACAGTTGGTTCAAATTCGTTGATTAAAATGTCAACGTTGACAGGAGTGGTCGGTTCGGCGACCAAAGTTTGAGTGTTGTTGCATTGGCTGCTGGATACGCTAGGATTGGTATTTGCTGTCACTGTGCCGTGAAGGAGCGCGTTGTGACGTCTCGTACAACCGTCTACTCCACAACGTTTGGCGCGACAAAAATTCCAAGTGTGTGGACTGGACTTCAAACACCGTCAAATCCAACGCCATCTATCGTCTATTGAAAGCGCTAAAAAGACTTTACAGGTTTTAATGTTGTGTGGTCCTTGTTTACAATAGGTACAACGCTCGGGCACTTTGCTGCTAGGGTACGGTTGCGGTGGCGTGAACTGTTTCCTTCTTAAATTGGAATCTGTTAGTAGGATACGGTGTGTTCTGTGCCTTAACCGTACTGTCGGCAACTAAGTTATATTTTAACTGTTTATCAGCCTCTAATAAAAGAAACCGTGACAAAATTTCCAATTTTGTGAAATTTGGTTGTTCGGGTGCATAAATGGAAGCAAAGTCTGTGAAACGAGCGCGCGTGTGCTCATTCAACTTTACCAATATGCACCGAAAGAGCTCTGGTGACGATAAATACTCGCTTTGGTTAAGTAGTTTAAGCGTTGTCACGAAGTTACGTAATTTATTTGATAAACGGTTTAATTCTTCGGGAGAACTTAGCTTAGGACTGTTGCGTAGCTCGGCGACCTCGCGGGCGACGAGAAGTTCCGGGCGAGCGTACGTCTACTCCAGGGCGCTCACGATGTCGTCCGGATCTCCAGAAGTCCACAGGAGAGAAGCCACGGACTGGTACGCCGGACCGCGCACAGCGTTGTTTAAACGGTCTAAGTTATCTGACGGAGAGAAATTAGATTTAGTTCGTTCGTAACTACTCTTGAACGCCATCCATTGATTAACTTCGCCCGAGAACGTGACGAGTTCGGGTCTCTTTGGTCTGTTGGAAAGAGCGTTTATAGCTTGGGTAAGCTGCGTTACGGGGTCTGAGATAGGGCGTTCAGACGTATTTAATTGTTGAGTCACGTCGTTGTTGTTGTCGATTGTTACCGACGGCGCGTGTAACTGTCGACAGGGCTGCAGGGGTGACATTCGGTACGTAGAACGATACCGTGTTGGTGGGAGCGGCCGGCTGTGAATGATGTCCTTGGGGGTTGACCAAGGTGACAGTCGGTGCCTCACCAGGCATGTTCGCGTTAGTTACCGTAGCCATGTTCTGCTCGCAAACCCACGTCGCGGTGCGCTTTGCGGAATTACAATGAGATAAACGTGAACAACGGGATTTGGATGACTTATCTGATGCTTCCAAAGTGGCTAGTCTGGCTTGTAGCTCCGTCGCTTCCACCTCGGCCTCGAGACGGGCAAGCTCGCGCTCGCGCTCAGATGTTGTCGTTCGCGCTCTACTCGGCGCCGCATTGCGTGAGCTTCGATGGCCAGTTTCTGAGCGTGGACGGTGGCCGAAGACCTCGAGGAGTGAGTGCGTTCACTGCACGATTGTATACTGTGAACACTATGTGCGCTGCGAGAAGGTGGACTCAAAAAGCAGCACCAAAACCAATTACACTGCGCAGAGATGAAGATGCTCAGGTGGGCAGGTGGTGTAACTAGGCTGGCTCATGTCAGAAACACACACATAAGAGGCACCTTCAAAGTGAGACCTATTCCAGAAAATCTGCAGGAGTGCCGTCTGCGGTGGTACGGACACGTTATGAGGCGACCATCCGACCACATGACCAGAAAAGTACTAGATATCGCAACTCAACCCCGAGGACGAGGAAGACCCCGAATCACATGGATGTCCGTAGTAAATAAGAACCTCAAAGAAGCCCAAGTCAGCAAAGAGACGACCCAGGACCGAGCTGCCTGGAGACGCATGACACGGAGGGCCGACCCCAAATAAAATGGGAAAGGGCCAGGCAAAGAAGAAGTTGTAGCTGACTGTACATAAATAAATATGCGCGCGAGTTGACGACAAAAAAAAATAATTAAAATCGGAAGGTGCCAACTCACGCGCGCTCGCGAGTTTTACACTCGCGAGTTGACGAATAAGTCGTAATTTATGTTTTAAGTTGAAGCCTGGCATCGTTCCGATTATCGGAAAGTTCGCCGGTAGGGCCCTGGTTGCGTATCCCTTTCGGACCACTCCAATACAATTGTGCGGGTCACAAAGTCGAGTGTAGATCATTAGTTTTACGCTGGCAGAGGACGGGCCCAGTATCGTACGATTGTGCTGTGCGGGAAGGGAACTTCCACCTCCCGCGCAAATTTTTTCCAAAGCGCAGTCGGCGAGCACTTTTCAACCTGTACAGTTCGTGACTGATCGCGCTCCCCGACTTGGCGAAAGGAAGTACCTACTTGTGGGCGACCGAATCGTTGCCGCCGTTATAGTAGCAGTGGACTGTATTTAATTATGCGGGGGAAGGTCTTCAAGGAAAGTCAGGTTGCAGTTTCAAAGTTGCACGGCAGTCGGAGGAGAGGTGTTACCTCGTCGGGAGCTCGTATCGGAATGAATTTTGCTATACGTTCTTCTTCATCTCGCGCGCCACGGCGCCGGAGGCGCCGGTGGCGTGCGGGTGGCCATTTCTAGACTTGCGTCTCTTATGGCGTAGCGGGTGCGCGGGACGCTAACGAGCGCCCCGGTCATTGGATCCGGCCCCAGCGCTCTTCACCGTCGTCGCGCGGTCCGCCCCGCCAGGTGAGACCCGTGAGGGAGGCCCAGCGGAGGCGACCAGCGGGCAGACGACGGACTGTATGCGCGGGGGCTCGATCATGATGTTGGCGGGTAGTTGGTGAAAACTACCGGGGTGGGGGGGCCCTCTCGCTCGCACAATGCGGCGGTGGGGGCACCGTGGTTTGTGGTGTGTGGCGGGTAGGCTGCAACCGCTCCGCGTTAGCGGGCGGGAGCCAGTCCCGTCAGTGATGGTGGTGCGGGGGCGCGCTGTGTGCGCAGCGCCTCAGGCAGGCCGGGTCATCAGTTGTGCCATGCTTGCTTGCAACTGCATAACAAAAGATGACACAATCTGAGTTAGGTCAGGCGGCAGTGCGGTGGGCGGAGCTGTGGGCACAGCTTGAGCGGCGTCGGCTGGGTGGCCCTTTGCGGGCGGTGCGGCGACATCGGGGGCGAGGGGGGCGGTGCCGCGCCCTCGCTTGCGGTGGCGTCGGGTTTCGGGCAGCGGGGCGCCACGGGGAGTGGGCGCGTTGGCAGGCGCCATGAGTTACGCTGGCGCTGTCTCGCTCACCTGTGGTGCGGGAGCGGGCGCAGTTGGTGCGCGCGCGGTGGGGCCGGTCCTGGCAATCGGGCCGGCCTTTTTGTTGCGGAACTCCTTGGCGAGCTCCGGGCATGTGGAGTGGTTAGCGGGATGGGGCCCCCGGCAGTTGGCACAGGTGGCGGGGTCCGACTTCGGTCTCGGGCAGTCGGCGGCGGCGTGGGCGTCGCCGCAGCGCACGCAAGCGAGCGGACGGCGACAGCCTTTCGACGAGTGTCGAAATCCCTGGCATCGGTGGCATTGTGGCGGGCCACGCCTGCCGCGCCAGGCCTCAATGGTGGTACCAGGCATGCCGAGAAGATCGCACACCTGGTATATGGCAGCCTTGTTGGTGTCTGGGGGCAGCGTCAGGGCAGCGAAGAAGATGCAGCCGGGACGGCCGGCGCGGGCGCGGATCTGCTTCACATGCTCCACTGTGAATCCGCGCTCGCCGAGGCCCGCCTTAATCTCCTCCGGTGTCGTGTTATACGGGAGGCCGCGGATCGCGACCTTGAAGCTCCGGTCCTCCGGCAACGTGAACGAGTACCAGGACAATTCAATCTTTTTCCCGAGGTCATCGAGATAAGATTGAATGATCCGATACTCGTAATAAGCGGATACCCTTTCCAAAGGGTCGGGCACTGGGGGCGAGGCCGAGCGCCTCCTGGAGGGCGCGCAAGTGCTTGGGCCAATCTGGGAGTAAATCGACCACGATTGGCGGGTACTTGCGGGGCTTCGGGGCGGCAGCGGCGGGGCCGGCAGCGGCAGGGGTAGGGGCGGTGGCGGCAGGGCGCGTGGGAGCGCTCGTTGGGGCGGTTGCCCGTGCGTAAGTCGCGGCGGGCGCGGCGGCGCGGCGGGCGCGGCCGGTGCCGCGCGCGCGGGCGACGGGGATGGTGACGGGGACGGCCGCGGAACAAATCGACGCGGCCGTGAGTCCCGCTGAGGCAGCGGGGCGGGGGTCTCGAGAGACTGGTCATCTGGCGGAGCTGGCGGCGGCATGTGGGGTGCGTCGACGACGGCATCGGGGCGGTCGCCGGTGCTGCGCGATCGGCGGGGGTCACGCGGGTGCGGGGGGGCGCAGTGGCGCTTCTCCACCCGCATGGCGTGCGGCGAATAAAGCTTGCGCTTCGCTGGTCCATAGCGGCCTAGTCCCGGGGCCGGTGGCAGGACGATCGGGGAGCCTTCCAAGGCATCGAGCGCCTGCAGGGCCAGCTGGTCGGACTCGCAGAGTACGGGCGTCTGGCCGAGCTCGAACTCCACCAGCCGAATGTACGTAGCTATCCAGCGCTGTAGTCTGAGCGAAATTAGCCCAGCATGGTGGAGCCTGGACAGCATCACCTGGTCATTCGTCAGTCTGACAGGGCCCCCAAACGTACAGCGCTGGATAGCTCAATGCTATTCGCTGAAGGAGTGGTAGGCGGCGGCACAGAGGTCGGAGTGGTAGTGGCGGCGGCGGCGGCAGCGGTGGCAGAGCCACGGCTGCCCGGTGTAGGCGGCGGGCGCGCGGGGCCGGGTGTTTCACGGCGGGGCGCGGAGCTGGGCGTCTTGGAGCGCGGCGCAGCACGCGGCGGCGATGACTCAGCCATGGCACGCGGGCTGCGCGGGGACTCGTGTACGTACGACCCTGGATCACACGGGATCCTGCGGCGAATGAGGGGCGCGGTTGCGATCGCTAGCGCGGGCTAGGCGGCGTACCCCGGGAGCTAATCAGCACGATTAGACCGGGGACGACTGGCGAGAGTGGGTCCGTGTACTCGGCACACGCAACAGTCCTGAATTTTGCTGTCACCCCGCCGCTGTATTTATAGGCGGCGGGGGGAGCGGACACGCGGTCTATCTATCCGACTACCGGGCGTCATGTTTATTTTCTCGCTCTAACTTATTGATCACGCACAATTGTGATGACCACATCTACTGTGTTCCACAGTTTATTAAAACGAAGGTTTCTCATGCAAAATTAAGTAAATTAAGCTAATCCTACCTTACTAGAAAATAGCGTCCGTAATCCAGGGGGGCTGAACGTTGTCTCGCCGGCGCGCCTGGCAAAACGATCTCCACACAACCCCCGATGGGAAACTCTTACAGCTAACACTCTTATACTACACAATGCCCTAATAGGCAGCTAAAACTTTCCCGGCGCTTTTCAAAGCGAACACACACGGGTCACAAGTCCGTACCCGGACCGGGCGCTCCTAGGTGCAAAAACGCTCGAGATCTCGGTCACGATACGGGTAGGTAACTGGCGCGGCACGTCGCTACAGAAACACACGAACTTGCCTCACGGCTGCTTACGGCGGACTGAGGTACGAATCCTACACACCCGGCGCGAGCGTATTGTCTCGTGACCTTGATAATAACAACGGACCGCTCGCAGCGCGGCGCGAACATCCCCCCGCCCCGGACAGTAGCAAACTGTCCGCCAACTCAATCTAAGGGCAGGCGAGAGAGGGTAGCGATCGCTCGCTTCAAAACAGAGTCCCCCACCAGGACCTCGGCAAACCTGGGCACACCATCCGACCCCGGATGAAGCTGAACAATGCGTCCTAAACGCCAGCGGAGGGGCGGCAGGTTTGGATCCTTTACCAACACGAGGTCCCCGGTCTTGGGTGGGGTCGTCCTATCCGACCACTTAACGCGTTGCTGCAAAATGTGCAAATACTCCAGATGCCAACGGCGCCAAAAACTCTGCGTAAGCTGCTGGAGCAATTCAAATCGCGAGAGCCGTCCGGAGGGCACTTCGGAATAAGGATATTCCGGCAAGGCGTTAAGCGGTCTGCCAATCAAAAAATGGCCCGGCGTAAGGGCCTCTAAATCATTCGCGTCCGAAGACAACGGACACAACGGACGCGAGTTGAGGACCGCCTCAACCTTACAAAATACGGTCGCGAGTTCCTCAAACGTGAGGACCGTCTCCCCAATAACGCGACGAAGGCACAGCGGTGACACTCCGTGTCCGTGAGAGTTCGAGCGCCGGTGACGTTTAGCCGACGCTAGGGTTGATACCGAAATGGAATATAGACTTATGCCAAAGAAGGTTACGTGTAGGATGTTATATAATTTGTGTAAGAATATTTAGGTAATGAAAGACACGTTCAATTTTCAATCAACTTTTATTAAATATCTTTACAAATAGGAAATAATAAAATTTCCGACAAAATAAAATATGAACGACGTTGAATTAAATACTCAAATAAGAAACCGAGCAGCGTTATATTTTGTTTGCGTAAAATTAACTAAGCTAGCGACAATTTACGAATGACTAATTTCGAGTCGAAAATACTTTATTAGAATACGTTCAGGAATACGTAGGTATATCTTGGTAAACAAGTATCATTTTGGTGAAACCGCAGGTTTTGTCTGTGCAGTTATAGATAAGGTTGTGATGACGAATAACTACCGAAAGTATATCCTAAGGGATGGCACAGTGGATATATTTTGCCAAGCGTGCCATCGTCCGGGTGAATCCCTTAGACATATAATCTCCGGTGGTTCTCGTCTCGCTAACGCCGAGTATTTGCATAGACATAACCAAGGATAACACACCAACAACTTGCTCTGAAACATAATCTTGCGGCATCTGAGGTGCCGTACTACAAGTATGCACCAGAACAGGTTCTTGAAAATAGCCATGCTACATTGTATTGGGATCGATCTATCATAACAGACAGGCAGGACTATTGTAGCATAAGCCTGATATTGTATTGATAGATCGACATGAACGCCACGCAATAATTGTTTATGTCGCTGTTCCCATGACATGACAAGTTGACGACAAACTTGGGAAAGCTGAAAAAGATAAAGAAAACAAATATCTTGATTTAGCTCACGAGATTGTTGACATGTGGGACATTGATTCAGCAATTGTTGTTCCGATAGTCATATCTGCCCATGGTCTGATAGCCAAGAGCCTCGATAAACACCTTAAGAGGCTTGCGTTAGGTGGATGGATCGGGAGTCAGATGCAGAAGGCAGTACCTACTTCTGTACACGGCCCGTATTTGTCTCTGGATCCTTAACCATCGGTAGCCGGGACCCTGATCTTGCTACCGTTGGGGAACTGCATTTTTGTATTTTTAAATGTTATATTTTTTAATGTTTTATAATGTAAAAAAATTATGTTTAGAAATATAATTTTGTAAGTATTTTAAATGTAATAAAGGGAATAATAACAATAATATATGTACGTAAAATAAACTACTAACAGTGGGACACAGTTAATGTGTCCGAATAAAATACTAAATCGTCCAAAGAAAATACTAAGTTAGCGACAAAAATACTGAGTAAGTGAATCAATACCCGCCCAAATAAAAATTAGTCCTCTCAATAATTATTTATTATCGACTGAATTTTAACAACTTTCGCATTTTTTGGCTTCCTAGTAGTTCCTATTTGAATGTATGAAGATTGCGCCAGCCCTCGGCCAAGGCATTCACCCGACTGCCCGTTCGCCGCCCCGCGCGCCTCTCACGGCCCCCGCTCACATCCAGACACCCACACATAGCCGCAAGCGATTTTACGTGCACACATGCTTAAGTGTCGTTTCTTTTCGCGTAAGTGTATATATTCTTTGACGAAGGTGAGTTTTAGCGGCCTTTACAGTTGCTTCAAAAATCCCTCCCCAGTGGGGGCAGGATGGCGGGGAGTACTGCCATCGTACCCCTCTGCGAGAGAGTGTGGATCCGATCTCAAAATTATTCCTATCCAAAAATTCACAAACTTCCTTTAAATACCTATCGGTGCCCTTGAAATTGGTTCCACAATCGGACCTTATTAACGACGGCATTCCGCGGCGAGACACAAAACGATTCAACGTGGCTACAAAGGCTTCTGTGGTGAGGGCACTAACCACCTCCAGGTGGACCGCTTTAGTGGCCAAACAAACAAATACACACAAGTAAGCCTTTTCCGTTCTAGCATTACGAAGCCGCGATGTCTTAACGGTAAATGGCCCCGCAAAATCCGTTCCAACTCCTGAGAAGGGCATCGATTCGTTCACTCGATCGGCAGGCAAATCACCCATCTGGGGCTGCATCGTATCGGCGCGCAAACGATAACACGGGAGACAACGAAAAATAACGGATCGGATTATTCTCCGCGCTGACAAAATCCAGAACTCTCGTTGGAGGAGCGCGGTCAAAGCATTACAACCGGCATGAGCATTCTTTACATGTCGGTCTGTAATCAACAGTCTAACTAACGGTCCATCCTTGGGGAGCAACAAAGGGTGGCGTGATCCGTACGGCAGGTTGGCATGTCTGAGCCTACCTCCGACACGCAGCAATCCGGTACTGTCCAAGAAGGGATTCAACCGCACCAAGGGTCCCTTCAACTTGGACTTACTTGAGCGCAGGGCTTTCAGCTCCGGTTCAAACTCTCGCTGTTGCGTCACTCGCAACCAATGCAACAGAGCGTCTTGCCGCTCTTGTGGGGCGAGGACCGGAGACAACGATTTCTCCTGAGGCTGGCGACAATTTCGCACAAAGCGCCTCATCCAAGCAGTCACGCCGAGCAACTTATCAAGAGAACTGTAGCGGTCTAACAAAAACTCCATCTGCGGAGCCGCCACCGTCTCCACGGCGTGAACACGCATGCCTAGGTCTGGGACTCTGGCCACAGCCGGGGTGGCAGGCCATGAGCGCTCAGGCCGTAACAACCATGATGGACTCCACCATAGGTGGTGGTCCACTAACTCAGGCGCCTCGCAGCCGCGGGAGGCACAATCTGCGGGGTTCAATTCGCCCGGTACGTGGCGCCATATCAACGGGGCCTTTGAAGTCTGAATTTGTGAGACCCGATTGGCCACAAAAACCTCAAGGGTGTGGACTGAACTCTTCAGCCAACAAAGGACGACCTGGCTGTCAGACCACGCAAATATCGACTCCAGGTCGACACCGTTTCCCAAGGTGTCGGCAACATGATTGAGTAGCCGTACTAAGAGAGTGGCGCCGGACAACTCCAACTTCGGAATGGTTAGCCTAGTCCGAAGGGGGGCAACCTTACTCTTGGCCGTAACTAAGTGTACGGCGACAACGCCTGCTGCATCCACCGTTCGGATGTAAACGGCTGCCGCATATCCGCTTTCGGACGCGTCACAAAAGCCGTGCAGGGAGGCTTTAAACTTTCCCGAAGGCAGCATTTGCCTCGGTATACAAACCCGATTGACGTCGGGTAGGGATGACACGAACCTCACCCACTCTCGTAGGAGGCTACCAGAGAGGGGCTCATCCCATGACAATTCCGCAGCCCAGAGCTCCTGTAGGAAGCACTTCATCGAAAACACTACAGGGCTGAGCCAACCGTTCGGATCAAAGGTACGGGCTACAGTGGACAGCACCGTGCGTTTAGTCCAGACCTTTGGGTCTGGCAGTTCCAATCTATATGTGAACAAATCCGGGACTGGTCGATACTGGACTCCCAAAACAGACAGCATGTCTGGAGTCTCCGGATTTTCAAAGAGGAGCGGCTCTTGCTGGTGGTCCTTAGGCAAATCTGCCAATAGGTCCGGTGAGTTAGACAGCCACTTCCGCAACTCATAGCCACCAGCCCTCAAGAGCGCAATCAGCTCATCACGTAAGACGAGAGCCTCATCTAAGCTCGAGGCCCCCGTGCAGATATCGTCGACAAATAAGGCCCCCCCCTCAATAAGAGCAGATGCCCGGGGATAGCGTAGCCGTTCGCGCTCTGCGAGCTCCAAAAGCGAACGGATCGCCACAAAGGGGCTCGACCGCAAACCATAAGTGTTGGTGTTCAGCTCGTAAGCCAACATCGGATCCTGGGGATCCTCACGCCAAAGGATGAGCTGGTATCGTCTATCCTCCGGGTGAATCACGGTCTGTCTGAACATCATGCGGATATCGGCCACAAAGACGACAGCGTGCCGGCGGAAGTTGGTCAAAACATCACAGACATCGTGATGCAACTTCGGCCCCGCATGCAGACACTGATTCAACGACACTCCGGTTGACGTGGGCGCTGAACCATCAAAGACCACGCGGATCTTCCCATTGGAAGTCTTCAAAACAGCGTGGTGTGGCAGGAAGTAATGTTCCACATTACGCCAGTCCAACTGCGAGATGGACATGTGCCCAAGGTCCAAATACTCCCGCATGAAGTCTATATACTTCTCCTTGAATGCGGGATCCCTGGCCATCCTACGCTCCATGGACAACAATCTCTTCTCGGCCATCGGTCGGGAGCTCCCTAAAGGAGGGCGAGCCGCCAAGAAGGGCAAGCGGGTAATCAAGCGACCCGAGAGGAGGCGCCCAGTGTTGTTCTGGTAGAACAATTCGCACTCCTCGGCTAACGGATCCAACCGCTTGGCAGTGGGGGGTTCCTCCACCTCCCAAAACTTTTGGAGAACGTCGGACAAAGTAGAACCGACAATGGTCTGGCGGTCTACCGACGGGGTCTCTGGTGTCTGTGGTACCTTTCCTATCACCACATGACCCAGCGACGAGGACAAGGCGACAAGATCGGCTGTCTGCAAAACTCGCTTGCTTCCACACAGTACACGACCGAGGACATCCGCACCAATCAACAAGTGTATTGGGCCCGGTCGGTGGAAGGAAGGATCAGCCAAAGCCAGTCCAGACGTCAGCTCAATCGTGGATGGCGGCACTCGCACTTGCGGGAGTGGTCCAACCACCTTATCAAAGACTATCGCCGAAGCACCGATCTTCGGCCTTGGCGTGAAGTGGGGGGAGAAGGAGAACTCAACTCGACCAATCGGATCAGGGATCCGCGAGTCTCCCACCCCCCGTACCGCTTCGTGATGCGGCACAAGCAAAAGACCCAGCTGTCGGACAAGCCACCTGGACATTATGCACCCCTGGGCACCTGAGTCCAAAAGGGCACGCACCGTGACAACATTGCCCTTAGGTCCCCAAACATTCACGGAGGCTGTTGGCAACAGCACAAGCTCCGGAGGGGTAGTTGGGTCCGACAGGGGCGCCATTAAAAATTTTGGGGGGGTACTTGTCCCCCTCGCGCCTGAGTCGGCGCGCCAAATGTGGGACGCTCGTACCGGGCGAGCGGGTCCCAATCGGGTACATACTGGCCCCGACCAACAGCACTCCTAGGTGCAGGGTAATACCCGTGTGGGGCGTGCCTCGGTACATAGTACCCCAATCGAGGCCTCTCCATTAGGGGGGGGGAGTAGCAAATAGGGCCCGTGCCCATCGCCACCGTGGCGTACTCTTGTGGTAACCCCCCTACCCCCGCCCGTGGCGGGGGCGTCTCTCCTATAGTTCCCCCTCTCCGGGGGGGACTGAACGGGGGGGCTAAGCCCCGCCGAATCTCTAGGGGACCGGTTCCGGGCTGCCGGGCCCCCGCCCGTGCGCGAGGAATTCGAACCCCGGTCGCTCCCGGCGTCCTTGCGGTCCAAACAAAGGAGGGGGTGATGCCTCCCTCCGCAAAGACGACAATCCTCGGTCTGGGGACACGCCGACTGCATGTGTCCCCCCAAACACCTGTAGCACCATTGGCGCTGTCTAGCAACGGCCCTCCGTCCCTCTGGGCGGAGGCCTCTAAATTTGGCACATTCGTGCACCACGTGCCTATCTCCCCTGCAATACCTGCACCGCTCACTCGGTGCGGGGGGAGGGGACTGCTGGAAGGCAGCATAGCGATTGGTCGGGCGACGGGGCTGTTCCCTCGCCGCCACCATACGACCAACACCTGGAACCGGGGCGGGCTCCAGGTGGTCCGTCACCCTACATTCGTCCTCCAAAAAACGAAGGAGGTCCGCGAAGGGCGGGAGATACGAGGCGCTGTCGCCTCCGTACCTCTGCTCGAAACGCCCCTTCATTTCAGCGGGCAATTTGGCGAGGACTATGTGCAGCAGTACAAAGGACCACTGATCCACCGGCAGGTCCAATCGCCTTAGGGAGTTGACCGCTGACAGTAGCGGGTTCAGCAACTCCCTCCGTAACAGGTGTACCCGCGTGATTCGCGGGAGGGCCAAAATCGTGGCCACGTGGGTGTCCGCCAGTAACCGGACATTCTGGTACCTGCTAACCAGAAGCTGGCGAGCCACCTGGTAGTTGTCGTCACTGATGAGCAGGTGCTGGATTACCGAGCTGGCCTCTCCTCGCAGGGAGGAGCGCAAATAGGCCAACTTCTCACTAGGGGATAAGTCCCGTCGTGAATCCACCAAACTGTCAAACAAATTAATGAAGCCCATCCAGGCTGACAGATCCCCATTAAAAGTGGGAATCTCCAATGTAGGCAATCGGCCTAGCAACGCCGTCGGGGTAGGTTTGACCTCCCCGCTCAAAACCGGCTCCCCCTTCCGAACAGCCAGGGCCCTCTCAGCCGCCTCCGTGAACTGGTCAGCCAGCTCATAGGCCTGGGCTACATCCTGCTCCAGCTGTTCCGACACGGCACCATCAGCTGGGGGGTTTTCCATATAATACGCGCGACACTCCATGGCGTGGCGCTCCAGGTCTTGCAGCCGAGCTGCCAGCCCGCCATACCGAGCTAGCAACGCGCCTACCCGGTCGGCTCGGTCTATTAATGTGACCGCACAAGCAAGCCAACGCAAAGCTCCTTGGATGCCAGCCCTGGATACGGCGGTCGGATTCGTAGGAGCCATTTATATTCCGTTTAATAAACAAAGCAAACAAGGAAATATAAAAGTGGTAAACATCAACAAAAAAAAAACAATAGAAATAGGTCGCGTCACGATAATATAAAACACAATTAAAATTCGGACGATATACACGGACCCTACTATTTTCATAAATTATTAACAACTTACCAATTTCAAGGGCTAACAATATAACGGTATAAACAAAACGTATAGGATTAACGGTATGGCATAACGGCACGGCCAAGTCAACCTCGCAAATCAACTACTAAACCGTTATCAACAAACAAAAACAAAACTATTTTTAATAATAATACTCGTAATTTAATACTACTAATAATTAAAACTATTTCCACTTTTTTAACTAGGCAAGCGGACTCGGAACAAACACTAGTATGTGGTACTAATAAACAACACTTTCGAACGAAACTATTCGTCAAATAAACCCGGACACACAAAAAAAAATATACACATCTAGGCGAGTAAACTCGTATCAAATCACTAGTATGTGGTACTAATAAACACACTTTCGAACGAAACTATTCGTCAAATAAATCCGGACACACAAAAAAAAATATACACATCTAGGCGAGTAAACTCGTATCAAATCACTAGTATGTGACAACAATTATATAAGTGTCTATCTATTATCGGATCCACCAAGTGAGAAACATTCGCTTCGAGAATTTACTAGAACAATTTCTTAGTACTTCAAATCGTCTCGGGATCTTCAAATACCCTCGAGATTTCAACAAAAAAAAATAATTTTTAGGTACGCTTTTTAGGTACGCTTTTTATTTTTACTATGAAATTTTATGTAGTTAATTTTAATATGAAAATTAATTATATCAACTAGGTACGCTCTGCTACCAAAAATATGATCACGCACAATTGTGATGACCACATCTACTGTGTTCCACAGTTTATTGAAACGAAGGTTTCTCATGCAAAATTAAGTAAATTAAGCTAATCCTACCTTACTAGAAAATAGCGTCCGTAATCCAGGGGGGCTGAACGTTGTCTCGCCGGCGCGCCTGGCAAAACGATCTCCACACAACCCCCGATGGGAAACTCTTACAGCTAACACTCTTATACTACACAATGCCCTAATAGGCAGCTAAAACTTTCCCGGCGCTTTTCAAAGCGAACACACACGGGTCACAAGTCCGTACCCGGACCGGGCGCTCCTAGGTGCAAAAACGCTCGAGATCTCGGTCACGATACGGGTAGGTAACTGGCGCGGCACGTCGCTACAGAAACACACGAACTTGCCTCACGGCTGCTTACGGCGGACTGAGGTACGAATCCTACACACCCGGCGCGAGCGTATTGTCTCGTGACCTTGATAATAACAACGGACCGCTCGCAGCGCGGCGCGAACACTTATACATTTGTCTTTGTCTTACTTAATCCCTACCTCTTTTTACATAATGTTAAGACCTACTTGCTATTTTCTTATTCTAAACATAGTAAAAGCTTATTCTAAACATAGTAAAAGACACGAGATAAAATCATTTTAATAAACATAACAAAAATCCTATAACTTAGAGCGGCGAGACGGTCGTTTTTGTCCGGCGTCCGGTTGTTTCGCAGGCGTATTATCTCGTTCCGGTAGCTATCTTCCTGCGAGGCGCGCATCCACAGCTGTTCGGCCGCGATCAAGTGGCGGGCTTCTAAAAACACGTAGCTATTTTTCCCCGTAGGCTCAGTGGTTGACTTGTTGGGCTTGCGACTGCGTGTTACGGGTTCGCTCCAGTTCCCGTCCCGTTCCGGATTGGCGCGCGTTCGTTTTCGTTGCGCCGCGGCCACGATGTTTCTCTTGCGGCCGTTGACCTTATGACGACAAAGGTCGATGAACTGAAGTGACCTCGCTGTTGCTCATATAAGTCGTGTCCACTTTGAAAATCGCTCTATTTTTGGTAGGTGGGCGTGTTCTTGTTGCTGTTGTAGTGCGTTGCATTTTTCTTTTTCTTCGCCGGTCGCAGGTACTTCGATTTTGTTCTCTCGGGGCCACGTCGATTCGTTTTGGTATAGAAATCGGGGGCCGGTGAACCATCTGTGTTGCGAGTCGAAGTCGATAGGTGTCGCTCTTGTTGCGTCGTCCGCTACGTTGTCAGCTGACGGTAACCACCGCCATTCGTTTTTAACCGACTTCTAAATCAAAAAGGAGGAGGTTCTCTATTCGTCTGTATGTATGTTTTTTTTTTTTTTTTTTTTTGTGTATGTCCACCGATTACTCGAAGACGGCTGAACCGATTGAAATGGTTCAAACGTTATGACATCAGGTTGGTTTCCAAGTTGGTCCCATTTTTTGAAATTTTGAAATCGGTTCAGTAGTTTTCAGGAAATCTTGAAAATACTGTCGTTTTCGTTACCACTTTATGTAAATTTAATACGTATCTTTAGGCATAACTCCTTTCTTTATAAACCGATTTAGATGATTCTTGTTTTGTTAAAAAGGGGATACCTCAAGGTATTTTAACCGACTTCAAAAAAGGAGGTTTTCAGTTTGATCACATACCTATTTACCAGAAAACACGTAAATTGCCTGCACGATGCACTAAAAAGAGTGAAATAAAAATTATTTTTATAAAAAAATTAAACCGCCTTCAAAAAAAACATCAAAAAAGTAAGAAATAATTCCTCACCAAATAAATAACGTAAGTACTTTGAAGTCGGGCGGGTTTTAACAAAAACAACAAAAAATTGTACTTACATGTTTCACGCCCGACTTCAAAGTACTTACGTTATTTATTTAGTGAGGAATTATTTCTTACTTTTTTGATGTTTTTTTTTAAGGCGGTTTAATTTTTTTATAAAAATTATTTCGGCTGTGGTCTTCTATTTCGGCGAGGCGGTGCGCGACAAACGTTTTGTACGTGCGGGGCTCGGCGCGTATCCATGTGAGCGCTGTGCGGGAATCGCTCCAGTAGTGCTTCTCGGCGATTTCGTAATCGTGTTCCTCGGCGACTGTTTTTGCTAGGCGGACGCCCAGGACGGCGGCTTGTAGCTCTAGTCTTGGTATGGAGATAGGCTTGTTCGGCGTGACGCGACTCTTGGCTGCTGCGAGGGCGACTTTGATACTTCCGTCCGCGCGCGTCATTCGCCAGTAGATTGCGGCGGCTTACGCTTCTTCGCTTGCGTCCACGTGTTAACACAGCGCCATTAGCTTAGCGAAATAATTGGGAACCAAACAAGATAACGTATTGCTGTTAGTGATTTACTTTAAGTTACTCCAATGTGTCGCCAGAGGGCGTTGGCTCATGCCTATATAAGGACAATTTCGTGTTGCACTCGCGGCTATTCTACCTGTATCTGGCTTCCTGAATTTTAGTAAATATTTTATAAAAGCATTCCATCTTTCATTTGGGCACCTTTCTTTACATGGTGACCCCGACGTGATCGAAAAAGTATCGCGCGAATCCTTTAGGAAGTGGACGGGACAGGCTGCAAAAACGCATCGAGAATTCGTCCAGCAAGACGAAGCAAAATCGGTCGGAGAGGGCGAGCGCAAGCGGCCATTGTACCATTGTACCGGCGGAACCGGCGATCCACAGCACGCCACGAGGTGTGAAAAAATCGAAGGAATCAAGAAAATATACCGATCGAGGGCTGCCACAAATGAAAGAAGAGCTACGTGGAACACGATTGTGAACGAGCAAAGCCAGAATTTACCGATTGAAGCGGATTACCGGAGATTGGGAATGTACCTATCGAGCACGTGAGTTGGCAAATTCCTTTCCTAAACTTTCTAATCACTTCATTTATTAATCCCATAATATTTAATTACCTAAACTTGAATAGTCATATTTATTTTGTAAAAAAAATGTCATCCGATGTGATCACGCACAATTGTGATGACCACATCTACTGTGTTCCACAGTTTATTGAAACGAAGGTTTCTCATGCAAAATTAAGTAAATTAAGCTAATCCTACCTTACTAGAAAATAGTGTCCGTAATCCAGGGGGGCTGAACGTTGTCTCGCCGGCGCGCGCCGGGCAAAACGATCTCCACACAACCCCCGATGGGATACTCTTACAGCTAACACTCTTATACTACACAATGCCCTAATAGGCAGCTAAAACTTTCCCGGCGCTTTTCAAAGCGAACACACACGGGTTACAAGTCCGTACCCCGACCGGAGCCCTAGTAGGTGCAAAACGAAATCTCGGTCCCAATATGGGTAGGTAACTTGCGCGGCACGTCGCTACAGAAACACACGAACTTGTCTCACGGCTGCTTACGGCCAACTGGTCTGCACGCGGCCCGAGCGCATTGCGTGTCGCCCGTGACCTTGACAATGACAACGCACCGCTCGCAGCGCGGCGCGAACATCCCCCCGTCCCGGACAGTAGCAAACTGTCCGCCAACTCAATCTAAGGGCAGGCGAGAGAGGGTAGCGATCGCTCGCTTCAAAACAGAGTCCCCCACCAGGACCTCGGCAAACCTGGGCACACCATCCGACCCCGGATGAAGCTGAACAATGCGTCCTAAACGCCAGCGGAGGGGCGGCAGGTTTGGATCCTTTACCAACACGAGGTCTCCTGTCTTGGGTGGGGTCGTCCTATCCGACCACTTAACGCGTTGCTGCAAAATGTGCAAATACTCCAGATGCCAACGGCGCCAAAAACTCTGCGTAAGCTGCTGGAGCAATTCAAATCGCGAGAGCCGTCCGGAGGCCACTTCGGAATAAGGATATTCCGGCAAGGCGTTAAGCGGTCTGCCAATCAAAAAATGGCCCGGCGTAAGGGCCTCTAAATCATTCGCGTCCGAAGACAACGGACACAACGGACGCGAGTTGAGGACCGCCTCAACCTTACAAAATACGGTCGCGAGTTCCTCAAACGTGAGGACCGTCTCCCCAATAACGCGACGAAGGTGAGTTTTAGCGGCCTTTACAGTTGCTTCAAAAATCCCTCCCCAGTGGGGGCAGGATGGCGGGGAGTACTGCCATCGTACCCCTCTGCGAGAGAGTGTGGATCCGATCTCAAAATTATTCCTATCCAAAAATTCACAAACTTCCTTTAAATACCTATCGGTGCCCTTGAAATTGGTTCCACAATCGGACCTGATTAACGACGGCATTCCGCGGCGAGACACAAAACGATTCAACGTGGCTACAAAGGCTTCTGTGGTGAGGGCACTAACCACCTCCAGGTGGACCGCTTTAGTGGCCAAACAAACAAATACACACAAGTAAGCCTTTTCCGTTCTAGCATTACGAAGCCGCGATGTCTTAACGGTAAATGGCCCCGCAAAATCCGTTCCAACTCCTGAGAAGGGCATCGATTCGTTCACTCGATCGGCAGGCAAATCACCCATCTGGGGCTGCATCGTATCGGCGCGCAAACGATAACACGGGAGACAACGAAAAATAACGGATCGGATTATTCTCCGCGCTGACAAAATCCAGAACTCTCGTTGGAGGAGCGCGGTCAAAGCATTACAACCGGCATGAGCATTCTTTACATGTCGGTCTGTAATCAACAGTCTAACTAACGGTCCATCCTTGGGGAGCAACAAAGGGTGGCGTGATCCGTACGGCAGGTTGGCATGTCTGAGCCTACCTCCGACACGCAGCAATCCGGTACTGTCCAAGAAGGGATTCAACCGCACCAAGGGTCCCTTCAACTTGGACTTACTTGAGCGCAGGGCTTTCAGCTCCGGTTCAAACTCTCGCTGTTGCGTCACTCGCAACCAATGCAACAGGGCGTCTTGCCGCTCTTGTGGGGCGAGGACCGGAGACAACGATTTCTCCTGAGGCTGGCGACAATTTCGCACAAAGCGCCTCATCCAAGCAGTCACGCCGAGCAACTTATCAAGAGAACTGTAGCGGTCTAACAAAAACTCCATCTGCGGAGCCGCCACCGTCTGCACGGCGTGAACACGCATGCCTAGGTCTGGGACTCTGGCCACAGCCGGGGTGGCAGGCCATGAGCGCTCAGGCCGTAACAACCATGATGGACTCCACCATAGGTGGTGGTCCACTAACTCAGGCGCCTCGCAGCCGCGGGAGGCACAATCTGCGGGGTTCAGTTCGCCCGGTACGTGGCGCCAAATCAACGGGGCCTTTGAAGCCTGAATTTGTGAGACCCGGTTGGCCACAAAAACCTCAAGGGTGTGGACTGAACTCTTCAGCCAACAAAGGACGACCTGGCTGTCAGACCACGCAAATATCGACCCCAAGTCGACACCGTTTCCCAAGGTGTCGGCAACATGATTGAGTAGCCGTACTAAGAGAGTGGCGCCGGACAACTCCAACTTCGGAATGGTTAGCCTAGTCCGAAGGGGGGCGACCTTACTCTTGGCCGTAACTAAGTGTACGGCGACAACGCCTGCTGCATCCACCGTTCGGATGTAAACGGCTGCCGCGTATCCGCTTTCGGACGCGTCACAAAAGCCGTGCAGGGAGGCTTTAAACTTTCCCGAAGGCAGCATTTGCCTCGGTATACAAACCCGATTGACGTCGGGTAGGGATGACACGAACCTCACCCACTCTCGTAGGAGGCTACCAGAGAGGGGCTCATCCCATGACAATTCCGCAGCCCAGAGCTCCTGTAGGAAGCACTTCATCGAAAACACTACAGGGCTGAGCCAACCGTTCGGATCAAAGGTACGGGCTACAGTAGACAGCACCGTGCGTTTAGTCCAGACCTTTGGGTCTGGCAGTTCCAATCTATATGTGAACAAATCCGGGACTGGTCGATACTGGACTCCCAAAACAGACAGCATGTCTGGAGTCTCCGGATTTTCAAAGAGGAGCGGCTCTTGCTGGTGGTCCTTAGGCAAATCTGCCAAGAGGTCCGGTGAGTTAGACAGCCACTTCCGCAACTCATAGCCACCAGCCCTCAAGAGCGCAATCAGCTCATCACGTAAGACGAGAGCCTCATCTAAGCTCGAGGCCCCCGTGCAGATATCGTCGACAAATAAGGCCCCCCCCTCAATAAGAGCAGATGCCCGGGGATAGCGTAGCCGTTCGCGCTCTGCGAGCTCCAAAAGCGAACGGATCGCCACAAAGGGGCTCGACCGCAAACCATAAGTGTTGGTGTTCAGCTCGTAAGCCAACATCGGATCCTGGGGATCCTCACGCCAAAGGATGAGCTGGTATCGTCTATCCTCCGGGTGAATCACGGTCTGTCTGAACATCATGCGGATATCGGCCACAAAGACGACAGCGTGCCGGCGGAAGTTGGTCAAAACATCACAGACATCGTGATGCAACTTCGGCCCCGCATGCAGACACTGATTCAAAGACACTCCGGTTGACGTGGGCGCTGAACCATCAAAGACCACGCGGATCTTCCCATTGGAAGTCTTCAAAACAGCGTGGTGTGGCAGGAAGTAATGTTCCACATTACGCCAGTCCAACTGCGAGATGGACATGTGTCCAAGGTCCAAATACTCCCGCATGAAGTCTATATACTTCTCCTTGAATGCGGGATCCCTGGCCATCCTACGCTCCATGGACAACAATCTCTTCTCGGCCATCGGTCGGGAGCTCCCTAAAGGAGGGCGAGCCGCCAAGAAGGGCAAGCGGGTAATCAAGCGACCCGAGAGGAGGCGCCCAGTGTTGTTCTGGTAGAACAATTCGCACTCCTCGGCTAACGGATCCAACCGCTTGGCAGTGGGAGGTTCCTCCACCTCCCAAAACTTTTGGAGAACGTCGGACAAAGTAGAACCGACAATGGTCTGGCGGTCTACCGACGGGGTCTCTGGTGTCTGTGGTACCTTTCCCATCACCACATGACCCAGCGACGAGGACAAGGCGACAAGATCGGCTGTCTGCAAAACTCGCTTGCTTCCACACAGTACACGACCGAGGACATCCGCACCAATCAACAAGTGTATTGGGCCCGGTCGGTGGAAGGAAGGATCAGCCAAAGCCAGTCCAGACGTCAGCTCAATCGTGGATGGCGGCACTCGCACTTGCGGGAGTGGTCCAACCACCTTATCAAAAACTATCGCCGAAGCACCGATCTTCGGCCTTGGCGCGAAGTGGGGGGAGAAGGAGAACTCAACTCGACCAATCGGATCAGGGATCCGCGAGTCTCCCACCCCCCGTACCGCTTCGTGATGCGGCACAAGCAAAAGACCCAGCTGTCGGACAAGCCACCTGGACATTATGCACCCCTGGGCACCTGAGTCCAAAAGGGCACGCACCGTGGCAACATTGCCCTTAGGTCCCCAAACATTCACGGAGGCTGTTGGCAACAGCACAAGCTCCGGAGGGGTGGTTGGGTCCGACAGGGGCGCCATTAAAAATTTTGGGGGGGTACTTGTCCCCCTCGCGCCTGAGTCGGCGCGCCAAATGTGGGACGCTCGTACCGGGCGAGCGGGTCCCAATCGGGTACATACTGGCCCCGACCAACAGCACTCCTAGGTGCAGGGTAATACCCGTGTGGGGCGTGCCTCGGTACATAGTACCCCAATCGAGGCCTCTCCATTAGGGGGGGGGAGTAGCAAATAGGGCCCGTGCCCATCGCCACCGTGGCGTACTCTTGTGGTACCCCCCTACCCCTGCCCGTGGCGGGGGCGTCTCTCCTATAGTTCCCCCTCTCCGGGGGGGACTGAACGGGGGGGCTAAGCCCCGCCGAATCTCTAGGGGACCGGTTCCGGGCTGCCGGGCCCCCGCCCGTGCGCGAGGAATTCGAACCCCGGTCGCTCCCGGCGTCCTTGCGGTCCAAACAAAGGAGGGGGTGATGCCTCCCTCCGCAAAGACGACAATCCTCGGTCTGGGGACACGCCGACTGCATGTGTCCCCCCAAACACCTATAGCACCATTGGCGCTGTTTCGCAACGGCCCTCCGTCCCTCTGGGCGGAGGCCTCTAAATTTGGCACATTCGTGCACCACGTGCCTATCTCCCCTGCAATACCTGCACCGCTCACTCGGTGCGGGGGGAGGGGACTGCTGGAAGGCAGCATAGCGATTGGTCGGGCGACGGGGCTGTTCCCTCGCCGCCACCATACGACCAACACCTGGAACCGGGGCGGGCTCCAGGTGGTCCGTCACCCTACATTCGTCCTCCAAAAAACGAAGGAGGTCCGCGAAGGGCGGGAGATACGAGGCGCTGTCGCCTCCGTACCTCTGCTCGAAACGCCCCTTCATTTCAGCGGGCAATTTGGCGAGGACTATGTGCAGCAGTATAAAGGACCACTGATCCACCGGCAGGTCCAATCGCCTTAGGGAGTTGACCGCTGACAGTAGCGGGTTCAGCAACTCCCTCCGTAACAGGTGTACCCGCGTGATTCGCGGGAGGGCCAAAATCGTGGCCACGTGGGTGTCCGCCAGTAACCGGACATTCTGGTACCTGCTAACCAGAAGCTGGCGAGCCACCTGGTAGTTGTCGTCACTGATGAGCAGGTGCTGGATCACCGCGCTGGCCTCTCCTCGCAGGGAGGAGCGCAAATAGGCCAACTTCTCACTAGGGGATAAGTCCCGTCGTGAATCCACTAGGCTGTCAAACAGGTTAATGAAGCCCATCCAGGCTGACAGATCCCCATTAAAAGTGGGAATCTCCAATGTAGGCAATCGGCCTAGCAACGCCGTCGGGGTAGGTTTGACCTCCCCGCTCAAAACCGGCTCCCCCTTCCGAACAGCCAGGGCCCTCTCAGCCGCCTCCGTGAACTGGTCAGCCAGCTCATAGGCCTGGGCTACATCCTGCTCCAGCTGTTCCGACACGGCATCATCAGCTGGGGGGTTCTCCAGATAATACGCGCGACACTCCATGGCGTGGCGCTCCAGGTCTTGCAGCCGAGCTGCCAGCCCGCCATACCGAGCTAGCAACGCGCCTACCCGGTCGGCTCGGTCTATTAATGTGACCGCACAAGCAAGCCAACGCAAAGCTCCTTGGATGCCAGCCCTGGATACGGAGGTCGGATTCGTAGGAGCCATTTATAATCCGTTGAATAAACAAAGCAAACAAAGAAATATAAAAGTGGTAAACATCAACAAAAAAAACAATAGAAATAGGTCGCGTCACGATAATACAAAACACAATTAAAATTCGGACGACATACACGGACCCTACTATTTTCATAAATTATTAACAACTTACCAATTTCAAGGGCTAACAATATAACGGTATAAACAAAACGTATAGGATTAACGGTATGGCATACACGGCACGGCCAAGTCAACCTCGCAAATCAACTACTAAACCGTTATCAACAAACAAAAACAAAACTATTTTTAATAATAATACTCGTAATTTAATACTACTAATAATTAAAACTAGTTCCACTTTTTTAACTAGGCAAGCGGACTCGGAACAAACACTAGTATGTGGTACTAATAAACAACACTTTCGAACGAAACTATTCGTCAAATAAATCCGGACACACAAAAAAAAATATACACATCTAGGCGAGTAAACTCGTATCAAATCACTAGTATGTGACAACAATTATATAAGTGTCTATCTATTATCGGATCCACCAAGTGAGAAACATTCGCTTCGAGAATTTACTAGAACAATTTCTTAGTACTTCTCGTCTCGGATCGGATCGGATCGGGAATCGGATCGGATCGGGAATCGGATCGGAAATACCCTTTTTAACAAAAAAAAATAATTTTATTTTTACTATGAAATTTTATGTACCTAGTTAATTTTAATATGAAAATTAACTAATTATATCAACTAGGTACGCTCTGCTACCAAAAATATGATCACGCACAATTGTGATGACCACATCTACTGTGTTCCACAGTTTATTGAAACGAAGGTTTCTCATGCAAAATTAAGTAAATTAAGCTAATCCTACCTTACTAGAAAATAGTGTCCGTAATCCAGGGGGGCTGAACGTTGTCTCGCCGGCGCGCGCCGGGCAAAACGATCTCCACACAACCCCCGATGGGATACTCTTACAGCTAACACTCTTATACTACACAATGCCCTAATAGGCAGCTAAAACTTTCCCGGCGCTTTTCAAAGCGAACACACACGGGTTACAAGTCCGTACCCCGACTGGAGCCCTAGTAGGTGCAAAACGAAATCTCGGTCCCAATATGGGTAGGTAACTTGCGCGGCACGTCGCTACAGAAACACACGAACTTGTCTCACGGCTGCTTACGGCCAACTGGTCTGCACGCGGCCCGAGCGCATTGCGTGTCGCCCGTGACCTTGACAATGACAACGCACCGCTCGCAGCGCGGCGCGAACACGATGAGCAATCCGAACAATCTGAGCGGGTCTATGAGACCCAAAAATTAAAATCTTTAAAGAAAAAACGGGCTGTAATTAAAGGTAAATTAACTTTATACAAAAAATATATTCAGAAATTAAAGCAATCTCAAAGCCCTATAGCTGATAGTTTAATAGATTTAGAATTAAGAACCGAGAAATTAAAGTTAATTTATGATGATTTTGAGAAAACTCAGGATAAAATAGAAACCTGTTGCGAGGATTATGAGGCGCAATTGGAGGAGAGGGAAGGCTTTGAGACCGATTATTACTTGGCATTGTCAACGGCGGCCACATTTCTTGCCCAAAGGCAAGCCGTCGGAGCTACCCTCACCTCAGCGAGAAAGTAGTAAGGCAGAGTTTAACAGTGAGTGTATTAAATTTCCAGACATATCATTACCTAATTTTTATGGAGATATTAGAGAGTGGATAGAATTCCGCGATACCTTCGATGCAATTGTGAACCAAAGTAATTTGAAAGCTATACAAAAATATAAATATTTGAGAGCCAGCCTGAAGGGTAGCGCTCTCGAGGTCATTATGTCATTAGAGTATGGAGAAAATAGTTATGACTTAGCATGGAAATTGTTATGCGAACGTTATAATAACCCCCGAATAATAATAAATAATCATTTGAAGGCATTATTTAAATTCGAAACGATTCCTGCCTCTCCAGAGGCTTTGAGAAGTTTGGTAGATAATATTTCGAAGCATCTACGGACTATAAAATCTCTAAATGTTGATATAGAAAACTGGGACTTGCTTATTATATTTTTCTTGTCATCTAAACTCGACTATTCATTACAGCAAAAATGGGAAGAAAGAGTAGGCTCTAAAGAGTTGCCTTCACTGCATGACTTCAAAACCTTCCTGAGAACGCGCGCAGACCTTATGGAAACCTTGAACTCGACTACGAGTCAATTAACCACCACTGAGGCAAAGGCAAATACGGGAAGGAAAGCATTTGTGGCCACCACTCAACCAGCTGTGAAAGGTAAGCCTGGTTTTCGATGCCAATATTGTTCAGAATCTCATTATATAAATCAGTGTCCAAAGTTCCAATCTTTAAACATCGAAGCTCGCACTCGTGTCATTAAAAATCATAAATTATGTCTTAATTGCTTTCACTCGAACCATATGATTCATACTTGCCGGGCGAGTAAATGCCGAACGTGTGGAGGTAAGCATCATACATTATTACACGACCCCGCACGCATGCGACAGGTACCTAAGGAAACTACATTGCATGATAGTCGAATATTTCCTAATAGTCAACCGAGACAAACTTTAGCACATTCCGGCGACATACCGAATTCAAATATTACTTTGTTAGAACCTCAGGTAAGTTCTAGTCAGAGATCTAATCAGGTAGTAAACACCACTCTCGTACAACCGAACCCGAACGGGGAACAATTAATTCATAAATCTGTAATTTTATCAACCGCTTTGGTTAAAATATGTGGAAACGATAACCAATTGCATACTTTTCGAATATTATTAGATTCGGGATCGCAATCAAATTTTTTAACACAAAAAGCATATGACAAGCTTAAAGTACCAAAATATCCAGTAAAAATGGAGGTACGTGGATTTAACGATAGTTTAACCGAGATTAATTATTTTTGTAATTTAACAATTCTATCTAAGGTCAGTTCTTATTCAACCGATATCTCGTGTTTTATTGTACCGAAGTTATGCAGAATCCCGCAATCATGTAACATAAATAGTTTACAAATACCGAATCATTACAATTTAGCCGATGAACAATTTTACATGTCTAGCGAAATTGACATGATATTAGGCGCGGAACAATTTTACAATGTTCTATGTATAGGACAGCACCGGTTGGGAGCAAGCCTACCTATGTTACAAAAGACTAGGTTTGGCTGGGTAGTATCAGGGCCAGTGCCGCAAAATCAGCTTACAAAATCAATAAGATGTAATTTTTCATTAACTCAAGATAATACCACAGGTAGTAATTGCATGTGGCAGGAAGGAAAAAGGGAAATTGTGGATTTACCAAATGATGAGAAAACTCAATGTGAGAAAATATTTAACACCCACTCACGAACAGCTGATGGTAAGTTCATAGTAACTATTCCCTTGAAGGAAAACCCTTCTACCTTAGGAAAGTCGCACCACATTGCTTATAAACGATTTAAAATATTAGAGGAAAAGTTTGCACGTAATCGGGAATTTAAGAAGAAATATATAGATTTTATGCGTGAGTTTGAAATGACAGGTCACATGATTAAACTTCAAAGGCCCTCGGTAGGCCGTTGTAATTATTTGCCCCACCATGCTGTCGTAAATCAGGAAAACAAAACCACACCATTGCGAGTGGTCTATGACGCATCTTGTCGAACCGATTCCGGTCTATCATTGAACGAGATACAATTTAAAGGTAATTTAAATCAAGATGAATTGTTTAATATTTTATTGCGATTCCGAACCTATGCATTTGTTGTATGCGCGGACATAGAAAAAATGTACCGCATGATTTACGTTATTCCCGAGCAAAGAAATTTACAATGTATATTATGGCGCGAAGATCCACAACAACCTATAGATACTTATATGCTTACGACACTAAGTTTCGGATTGAGAAGCGCTCCGTACCTAGCCACGCGTTGTTTGTTACAACTCGCAAACGAATACGAACACCTATTCCCGGAAGCGGCTTTAGCGATTAGAACTAGTTTTTACATGGACGATTTGAATTTTGGCGGGGATAATGAGTCAAAGCTAGCGCAAATTGTTACTCAAATTAACAAAATTTTATTGAGTGCCAATTTTAAACTCAGAAAATGGAGGTCTAATTCTCATACGGTGTTGAATGCGGTGAGTAGCACCGATGAGTCATTACGTACGCAGTCTCCTGTGTCATTAGGCGATAAATCAAGCAAAGTACTAGGACTGGCTTGGTGCGATGTTACCGATAACCTCATATTTATGCTTAACGAAAAACAAATAGATATTAAATTAACTAAACGAAAGGTATTGTCAATCTTGTCATCCATTTTCGACCCACTAGGATTTCTCACTCCTGTTTTAATTATAGGTAAACTTTTTATTCAACGACTTTTCATTGATAAGACCGGGTGGGATGATCTGTTACCCACGTCATTACGCGAAGAGTGGAATTTAATTTGTAAAGATATTTTTTCTTTAAATTCATTACAGATACCGCGTAACGTAACGATTAATAACGCAAACGAAATTGAAATTCACGGATTCGCTGATAGTTCGCTCGCGGCCTACGGGGCAGCTATATACATTCGATGTATAGATAACGCGGGTCGCATTCAAGTACGATTATTATGTTCGAAGTCTAGAATAGCGCGTAAAGAAACGGTACCGCGTCTTGAATTGAGAGCAGCAGTCTTACTTGCCACGCTATATAACAAAGTCAGTAACTACAGTAAAATTAAAATTTGTAATACGTATCTATGGTCTGATTCAACAATAGTACTAGCGTGGATAAAGGGTAACCCAGAGAAATTACAATGCTTTATGGCTAACCGAGTAAAAGAAATTCAACAATTAACGGACGTGAGTACGTGGCACTGGGTACCTTCGCAGGAGAATCCGGCAGACCTGATAACGCGCGGACTGTCCGCGCAGACGTTAGTGAGTTGCGACAGTTGATGACAGGGGCCTGCGTGGCTCCGGATGACTAGGGACGAGTGGCCATTAGCAAAGGCACCGGTTTCCAAGGCGGCGGAACAGGAGGTCGACTCCGATATGATCTGTAGTGTAACAATTAACGAACCTAGTACACAAACAAATGAGTTTACAAAAGCATTGTTTGAAAAATATTCTTGTGTAACAAAACTGACTCGAGTAGTCGCATACATATTAAGATTCATTTATAACGCAAAACGAACTAAAAATTATAGTGGTCCATTATCAGCAATCGAAAAAAATAATGCTCTGAATAAATTAATTCAACTGTCACAGATAGAATCGTTTCCGATTGAATATAATTTACTAATTAAAGGTAAACAAATTAATAAAAAATCGAATTTATTGCACTTAAACCCTTTTATGCAAAATGAGTTGATGAGAGTCGGCGGACGTTTAGGTAATTCGAGTTATGCACATGAAAAAAAGCATCCAATAATTTTACACAAAAACACATACTTACACGTCTAATTGCAGAGAGTGAACACGAGCGCTTGCTTCATGCTGGTCCTCAATTGTTACTATCATCATTACGCGAAAGGTTTTGGCCAATACAAGGGAAATCCTTAGTGAACAAAGTAGTACACAAGTGTGTAACTTGTTTTAAAGCCAATCCAAAACCAACGGTACCGATTATGGGCAACTTGCCACAGGCCAGAGTGACACCCTCGCCTCCTTTCTGGACAACGGGTATCGATTACGCAGGCCCTTTCACAGTAAGAGATAGGAGAGGACGTGGCTACAAATGCTGTAAGTGCTATGTATGTCTATTTGTATGTTTCAGTACAAAAGCCATTCACATTGAGTTGGTGTCCAGTCTGGAGTCGCAGGCTTTTATATCAGCATTACGCTGATTTGTAGCTCGAAGAGGTAAACCGCGCACGTTATTAAGTGACAATGGTACGACATTTGTGGGTGCAAATAATGAGTTACGTGAGTTATTTCAATTTCTCGATACATACTCGAACGATATAATGACCTATAGTACAAACGAAGGTATCACATGGAAATTTTTACCGGCTTATACTCCGCATATGGGTGGATTACACGAGGCGGCAGTGAAAAGCTGCAAGTTTTATTTAAAAAGAATAGTAGGTCAAGCTTTATTGACATATGAAGAATTTGTGACGTATCTAGTCCAAGTAGAAGGTATATTAAATTCCCGTCCTTTGTGTCCCATTCCCTGCACCGATTCCGACGATATTCCTATCCTAACGCCAGCTCACTTCTTGCTCGGTAGGTCGCTGACGGGCCTGCCGGACTACGACTACCGAGAGATACCAGCGACCAGACTTAAACATTACCAACAAATCCAACAGATGCAGCAGGACTTCTGGAACAGGTGGTCACGCGACTACGTGGGGCTGCTCCAGCAACGCACGAAATGGCGGGCCGCCAAGGGACCGCGCCTCAGCGTCGGGTCCGTGGTGCTGGTCAAGGACGGCAGAGCGCCGCCGTGCTGCTGGCGGCTCGGCCGCATCACCGAGTGCCACGACGGGCCGGACGACCACGCCAGGGTGGCGACCATCAAGACGCGTGGAGGGACCATCAAGCGTGCATTTAACAACATATGTGTACTACCAATTAACGACATAGATTAAGTTTATTATATCATATTATTAGGTACCCTTTGATTAACTTTATTTTCAATTTTCAATTTTCAAAGTGTGTAGCTCGTAGCGCGCGGCTGGCTCGGCGTCGTAGCATCTAGGTATTTGGTATTGACCTAGGTCGCGCAGCTGTTGTAACCATTCGCTCCATTTTTTCTGTAGCTCTGCCGGAATCGTTTCGTCCCAGTCTGTCTTGTAGCGCCACGTGTCTTGCATAAGTCGCTTTGCCGGCGTAGTGATGGGCGAGATGAGGCCGAGTGGGTTGAAAATCGACATAATGATACTGAGCGCTTCTCTCTTCGTAGGCGGGCGTAGGTCGTCGAGTACCTCTGGCGGAGCTCTTCTTATGTTGAGACGGAAACGAATGCAGTCTTCTTTCGTGTCCCATAGTAGGCCGAGCGTTTTCTCTATCTCGCTCCCGCCGATGGCGACTGTAGTTCCCTCTCGTTCCGCGCTCCCGTCGACGGCGCTGATAGCTTCTTTTTCGTTCGCGGCCCATCCGCGTAGCTCGAAGCCGGCTTGTTTGTGCACGTAGTCGACGTCTCTGGTTACTTGTTTGGCTTCGTTTATGGTCGCGAAGCTTTGTAAGTAGTCGTCCATATAGTGATTTTTCTTTATCGCTGTCGTCGCCCGCGGATACTTTTCGGCGTGTTCGCTTGCGTTTCTGTCTTTTATGTAGAGAGCGGTGCAAGGAGATGACGATGCGCCAAAGATGACGGAGGTCATGCGGTACTCCTCCGGTGCCCCCTCCCGCCGGTCGCTTCTCCATAGAAAGCGGAGTGCGTCTCTGTCTTCTTCACGAATTTTAATCTGCATAAACATTTCTTTGATATCAGCTGATACCGCGATGCCATGTTGACGGAATCGCATTATTACGCCGGGTAGCGACTGCAGCAGGTCTGGTCCGGGCAGCAACATGTCGTTGAGGCTGCGGCCGTGTGAGGTGGCCGCTGCGTCGTGGACTACTCTGATCTTCTGCTTCTCGGGATTGCAGACGGCGAAGTGCGGTAGGTACCATGTTCGGCCGCTTGGTGGCGCGGTCGTTCGCTCGGCGTAGTTTGACGTCAACAGGTTGTTTATTCTTTCTTCATATTTTTCTTTCAGGTTTTCATCGCGGTCCAGTTTGCGTTCTAGTGTGTGAAGACGCTTGAGGGCATCCGGGCGGTTGCAGGGTATGGTTTGGTTCTCTTCTCGCCATAGTAGTCCCGTCTCAAATCTGCCGTCAGATAGACGTCGGCTTTTCTCGTTCAATATTCGGAGAGCTTGTGGTTCGGGGTCGCTGCTCTGTTTTCTCGGCTCGATCGACAGTGATTCTAGTGCGAAGTACTTTTTCATCATTTCTTCCATCGGATCTGCGCGCCCAGGTTGTGACAGGTGAGCGCAGCAGAAGGCCACCGGTGCCGCGTGAGACGAGCGGCACCCGTGCAGCACCCAGCCCAGAAGTGTTTTCGACGCCACAAGTTGATCGCGCCGTCCTTTTCTTATTTCGCGTGACACGATCAATTCCCAGTTATTTATTTATTTATATTTATATTTATTTGGGAAACAAACAATACAATATTTCTTAAAACTAAAATTTTAACTAGGTATACTGATCACGCACAATTGTGATGACCACATCTACTGTGTTCCACAGTTTATTGAAACGAAGGTTTCTCATGCAAAATTAAGTAAATTAAGCTAATCCTACCTTACTAGAAAATAGTGTCCGTAATCCAGGGGGGCTGAACGTTGTCTCGCCGGCGCGCCTGGCTAAACGATCTCCACACAACCCCCGATGGGAAACTCTTACAGCTAACACTCTTATACTACACAATGCCCTAATAGGCAGCTAAAACTTTCCCGGCGCTTTTCAAAGCGAACACACACGGGTCACAAGTCCGTACCCGGACCGGGCGCTCCTCACAGCTGCTTACGGCCAACTGGTCTGCACGCGGCCCGAGCGCATTGCGTGTCGCCCGTGACCTTGACAATGACAACGCACCGCTCGCAGCGCGGCGCGAACATCCCCCCGTCCCGGACAGTAGCAAACTGTCCGCCAACTCAATCTAAGGGCAGGCGAGAGAGGGTAGCGATCGCTCGCTTCAAAACAGAGTCCCCCACCAGGACCTCGGCAAACCTGGGCACACCATCCGACCCCGGATGAAGCTGAACAATGCGTCCTAAACGCCAGCGGAGGGGCGGCAGGTTTGGATCCTTTACCAACACGAGGTCTCCGGTCTTGGGTGGGGTCGTCCTATCCGACCACTTAACGCGTTGCTGCAAAATGTGCAAATACTCCAGATGCCAACGGCGCCAAAAACTCTGCGTAAGCTGCTGGAGCAATTCAAATCGCGAGAGCCGTCCGGAGGGCACTTCGGAATAAGGATATTCCGGCAAGGCGTTAAGCGGTCTGCCAATCAAAAAATGGCCCGGCGTAAGGGCCTCTAAATCATTCGCGTCCGAAGACAACGGACACAACGGACGCGAGTTGAGGACCGCCTCAACCTTACAAAATACGGTCGCGAGTTCCTCAAACGTGAGGACCGTCTCCCCAATAACGCGACGAAGGTGAGTTTTAGCGGCCTTTACAGTTGCTTCAAAAATCCCTCCCCAGTGGGGGCAGGATGGCGGGGAGTACTGCCATCGTACCCCTCTGCGAGAGAGTGTGGATCCGATCTCAAAATTATTCCTATCCAAAAATTCACAAACTTCCTTTAAATACCTATCGGTGCCCTTGAAATTGGTTCCACAATCGGACCTGATTAACGACGGCATTCCGCGGCGAGACACAAAACGATTCAACGTGGCTACAAAGGCTTCTGTGGTGAGGGCACTAACCACCTCCAGGTGGACCGCTTTAGTGGCCAAACAAACAAATACACACAAGTAAGCCTTTTCCGTTCTAGCATTACGAAGCCGCGATGTCTTAACGGTAAATGGCCCCGCAAAATCCGTTCCAACTCCTGAGAAGGGCATCGATTCGTTCACTCGATCGGCAGGCAAATCACCCATCTGGGGCTGCATCGTATCGGCGCGCAAACGATAACACGGGAGACAACAAAAAATAACGGATCGGATTATTCTCCGCGCTGACAAAATCCAGAACTCTCGTTGGAGGAGCGCGGTCAAAGCATTACAACCGGCATGAGCATTCTTTACATGTCGGTCTGTAATCAACAGTCTAACTAACGGTCCATCCTTGGGGAGCAACAAAGGGTGGCGTGATCCGTACGGCAGGTTGGCATGTCTGAGCCTACCTCCGACACGCAGCAATCCGGTACTGTCCAAGAAGGGATTCAACCGCACCAAGGGTCCCTTCAACTTGGGCTTACTTGAGCGCAGGGCTTTCAGCTCCGGTTCAAACTCTCGCTGTTGCGTCACTCGCAACCAATGCAACAGAGCGTCTTGCCGCTCTTGTGGGGCGAGGACCGGAGACAACAATTTCTCCTGAGGCTGGCGACAATTTCGCACAAAGCGCCTCATCCAAGCAGTCACGCCGAGCAACTTATCCAAAGAACTGTAGCGGTCTAACAAAAACTCCATCTGCGGAGCCGCCACCGTCTCCACGGCGTGAACACGCATGCCTAGGTCTGGGACTCTGGCCACAGCCGGGGTGGCAGGCCATGAGCGCTCAGGCCGTAACAACCATGATGGACTCCACCATAGGCGGTGGTCCACTAACTCAGGCGCCTCGCAGCCGCGGGAGGCACAATCTGCGGGGTTCAATTCGCCCGGTACGTGGCGCCAAATCAACGGGGCCTTTGAAGTCTGAATTTGTGAGACCCGGTTGGCCACAAAAACCTCAAGGGTGTGGACTGAACTCTTCAGCCAACAAAGGACGACCTGGCTGTCAGACCACGCAAATATCGACCCCAAGTCGACACCGTTCCCCAAGGTGTCGGCAACATGATTGAGTAGCCGTACTAAGAGAGTGGCGCCGGACAACTCCAACTTCGGAATGGTTAGCCTAGTCCGAAGGGGGGCGACCTTACTCTTGGCCGTAACTAAGTGTACGGCGACAACGCCTGCTGCATCCACCGTTCGGATGTAAACGGCTGCCGCGTATCCGCTTTCGGACGCGTCACAAAAGCCGTGCAGGGAGGCTTTAAACTTTCCCGAAGGCAGCATTTGCCTCGGTATACAAACCCGATTGACGTCGGGTAGGGATGACACGAACCTCACCCACTCTCGTAGGAGGCTACCAGAGAGGGGCTCATCCCATGACAATTCCGCAGCCCAGAGCTCCTGTAGGAAGCACTTCATCGAAAACACTACAGGGCTGAGCCAACCGTTCGGATCAAAGGTACGGGCTACAGTAGACAGCACCGTGCGTTTAGTCCAGACCTTTGGGTCTGGCAGTTCCAATCTATATGTGAACAAATCCGGGACTGGTCGATACTGGACTCCCAAAACAGACAGCATGTCTGGAGTCTCCGGATTTTCAAAGAGGAGCGGCTCTTGCTGGTGGTCCTTAGGCAAATCTGCCAATAGGTCCGGTGAGTTAGACAGCCACTTCCGCAACTCATAGCCACCAGCCCTCAAGAGCGCAATCAGCTCATCACGTAAGACGAGAGCCTCATCTAAGCTCGAGGCCCCCGTGCAGATATCGTCGACAAATAAGGCCCCCCCCTCAATAAGAGCAGATGCCCGGGGATAGCGTAGCCGTTCGCGCTCTGCGAGCTCCAAAAGCGAACGGATCGCCACAAAGGGGCTCGACCGCAAACCATAAGTGTTGGTGTTCAGCTCGTAAGCCAACATCGGATCCTGGGGATCCTCACGCCAAAGGATGAGCTGGTATCGTCTATCCTCCGGGTGAATCACGGTCTGTCTGAACATCATGCGGATATCGGCCACAAAGACGACAGCGTGCCGGCGGAAGTTGGTCAAAACATCACAGACATCGTGATGCAACTTCGGCCCCGCATGCAGACACTGATTCAACGACACTCCGGTTGACGTGGGCGCTGAACCATCAAAGACCACGCGGATCTTCCCATTGGAAGTCTTCAAAACAGCGTGGTGTGGCAGGAAGTAATGTTCCACATTACGCCAGTCCAACTGCGAGATGGACATGTGCCCAAGGTCCAAATACTCCCGCATGAAGTCTATATACTTCTCCTTGAATGCGGGATCCCTGGCCATCCTACGCTCCATGGACAACAATCTCTTCTCGGCCATCGGCCGGGAGCTCCCTAAAGGAGGGCGAACCGCCAAGAAGGGCAAGCGGGTAATCAAGCGACCCGAGAGGAGGCGCCCAGTGTTGTTCTGGTAGAACAATTCGCACTCCTCGGCTAACGGATCCAACCGCTTGGCAGTGGGGGGTTCCTCCACCTCCCAAAACTTTTGGAGAACGTCGGACAAAGTAGAACCGACAATGGTCTGGCGGTCTACCGACGGGGTCTCTGGTGTCTGTGGTACCTTTCCCATCACCACATGACCCAGCGACGAGGACAAGGCGACAAGATCGGCTGTCTGCAAAACTCGCTTGCTTCCACACAGTACACGACCGAGGACATCCGCACCAATCAACAAGTGTATTGGGCCCGGTCGGTGGAAGGAAGGATCAGCCAAAGCCAGTCCAGACGTCAGCTCAATCGTGGATGGCGGCACTCGCACTTGCGGGAGTGGTCCAACCACCTTATCAAAAACTATCGCCGAAGCACCGATCTTCGGCCTTGGCGCGAAGTGGGGGGAGAAGGAGAACTCAACTCGACCAATCGGATCAGGGATCCGCGAGTCTCCCACCCCCCTTACCGCTTCGTGATGCGGCACAAGCAAAAGACCCAGCTGTCGGACAAGCCACCTGGACATTATGCACCCCTGGGCACCTGAGTCCAAAAGGGCACGCACCGTGACAACATTGCCCTTAGGTCCCCAAACATTCACGGAGGCTGTTGGCAACAGCACAAGCTCCGGAGGGGTGGTTGGGTCCGACAGGGGCGCCATTAAAAATTTTGGGGGGGTACTTGTCCCCCTCGCGCCTGAGTCGGCGCGCCAAATGTGGGACGCTCGTACCGGGCGAGCGGGTCCCAATCGGGTACATACTGGCCCCGACCAACAGCACTCCTAGGTGCAGGGTAATACCCGTGTGGGGCGTGCCTCGGTACATAGTACCCCAATCGAGGCCTCTCCATTAGGGGGGGGGAGTAGCAAATAGGGCCCGTGCCCATCGCCACCGTGGCGTACTCTTGTGGTACCCCCCTACCCCCGCCCGTGGCGGGGGCGTCTCTCCTATAGTTCCCCCTCTCCGGGGGGGACTGAACGGGGGGGCTAAGCCCCGCCGAATCTCTAGGGGACCGGTTCCGGGCTGCCGGGCCCCCGCCCGTGCGCGAGGAATTCGAACCCCGGTCGCTCCCGGCGTCCTTGCGGTCCAAACAAAGGAGGGGGTGATGCCTCCCTCCGCAAAGACGACAATCCTCGGTCTGGGGACACGCCGACTGCATGTGTCCCCCCAAACACCTATAGCACCATTGGCGCTGTCTTGCAACGGCCCTCCGTCCCTCTGGGCGGAGGCCTCTAAATTTGGCACATTCGTGCACCCCGTGCCTATCTCCCCTGCAATACCTGCACCGCTCACTCGGTGCGGGGGGAGGGGACTGCTGGAAGGCAGCATAGCGATTGGTCGGGCGACGGGGCTGTTCCCTCGCCGCCACCATACGACCAACACCTGGAACCGGGGCGGGCTCCAGGTGGTCCGTCACCCTACATTCGTCCTCCAAAAAACGAAGGAGGTCCGCGAAGGGCGGGAGATACGAGGCGCTGTCGCCTCCGTACCTCTGCTCGAAACGCCCCTTCATTTCAGCGGGCAATTTGGCGAGGACTATGTGCAGCAGTATAAAGGACCACTGATCCACCGGCAGGTCCAATCGCCTTAGGGAGTTGACCGCTGACAGTAGCGGGTTCAGCAACTCCCTCCGTAACAGGTGTACCCGCGTGATTCGCGGGAGGGCCAAAATCGTGGCCACGTGGGTGTCCGCCAGTAACCGGACATTCTGGTACCTGCTAACCAGAAGCTGGCGAGCCACCTGGTAGTTGTCGTCACTGATGAGCAGGTGCTGGATCACCGCGCTGGCCTCTCCTCGCAGGGAGGAGCGCAAATAGGCCAACTTCTCACTAGGGGATAAGTCCCGTCGTGAATCCACTAGGCTGTCAAACAGGTTAATGAAGCCCATCCAGGCTGACAGATCCCCATTAAAAGTGGGAATCTCCAATGTAGGCAATCGGCCTAGCAACGCCGTCGGGGTAGGTTTGACCTCCCCGCTCAAAACCGGCTCCCCCTTCCGAACAGCCAGGGCCCTCTCAGCCGCCTCCGTGAACTGGTCAGCCAGCTCATAGGCCTGGGCTACATCCTGCTCCAGCTGTTCCGACACGGCATCATCAGCTGGGGGGTTCTCCAAATAATGCGCGCGACACTCCATGGCGTGGCGCTCCAGGTCTTGCAGCCGAGCTGCCAGCCCGCCATACCGAGCTAGCAACGCGCCTACCCGGTCGGCTCGGTCTATTAATGTGACCGCACAAGCAAGCCAACGCAAAGCTCCTTGGATGCCAGCCCTGGATACGGCGGTCGGATTCGTAGGAGCCATTTATAATCCGTTTAATAAACAAAGCAAACAAAGAAATATAAAAGTGGCAAACATCAACAAAAAAAAACAATAGAAATAGGTCGCGTCACGATAATATAAAACACAATTAAAATTCGGACGACATACACGGACCCTACTATTTTCATAAATTATTAACAACTTACCAATTTCAAGGGCTAACAATATAACGGTATAAACAAAACGTATAGGATTAACGGTATGGCATACCTCGCAAATCAACTACTAAACCGTTATCAACAAACAAAAACAAAACTATTTTTAATAATAATACTCGTAATTTAATACTACTAATAATTAAAACTAGTTCCACTTTTTTAACTAGGCAAGCGGACTCGGAACAAACACTAGTATGTGGTACTAATAAACAACACTTTCGAACGAAACTATTCGTCAAATAAATCCGGACACACAAAAAAAAATATACACATCTAGGCGAGTAAACTCGTATCAAATCACTAGTATGTGGTACTAATAAACACACTTTCGAACGAACTATTCGTCAAATAAATCCGGACACACAAAAAAAAATATACACATCTAGGCGAGTAAACTCGTATCAAAACACTAGTATGTGACAACAATTATATAAGTGTCTATCTATTATCGGATCCACCAAGTGAGAAACATTCGCTTCGAGAATTTACTAGAACAATTTCTTAGTACTTCAATCGTCTCGGCATACCCTCGAGATTTCAACAAAAAAAAAATAATTTTTAGGTACGCTTTTTAGGTACGCTTTTTATTTTTACTATGAAATTTTATGTACCTAGTTAATTTTAATATGAAAATTAACTAATTATATCAACTAGGTACGCTCTGCTACCAAAAATATGATCACGCACAATTGTGATGACCACATCTACTGTGTTCCACAGTTTATTGAAACGAAGGTTTCTCATGCAAAATTAAGTAAATTAAGCTAATCCTACCTTACTAGAAAATAGTGTCCGTAATCCAGGGGGGCTGAACGTTGTCTCGCCGGC
Organism: Crambus lathoniellus; assembly: GCA_949710035.1. Taxonomy (NCBI): domain Eukaryota; kingdom Metazoa; phylum Arthropoda; class Insecta; order Lepidoptera; family Crambidae; genus Crambus; species Crambus lathoniellus. The sequence continues at coordinate 4,519,225 of OX453319.1, forward strand.
GCGCCTGGCAAAACGATCTCCACACAACCCCCGATGGGAAACTCTTACAGCTAACACTCTTATACTACACAATGCCCTAATAGGCAGCTAAAACTTTCCCGGCGCTTTTCAAAGCGAACACACACGGGTCACAAGTCCGTACCCGGACCGGGCGCTCCTCACAGCTGCTTACGGCCAACTGGTCTGCACGCGGCCCGAGCGCATTGCGTGTCGCCCGTGACCTTGACAATGACAACGCACCGCTCGCAGCGCGGCGCGAACATATACCATTAATCAGTAAAGTTTCCACTTATTACTATGACATAATATGTTTGAGCAATAAACAAAAATCATATCTTAAAAAATGAGAGAACAAATATTACCTACTTATCTGAATTTACAAGAAAAGACAAACATAAGGTACCTATTCTATAGTCTAACAAAAAAAAAAAGGTAAAAACATAGTAGGTAAGTTACAAAAAAAAAAAACATTTACTGTGAGACATACTCCCTAACGTTTCGCTTCACAGTAGCGATCGTGCAATTAAACATATCTATTTCTAAAGGAAGCTTATTATAGGATTGACACGCTCGGTAAATGAACGTGTTGGACAAATGCTTAGTCCTAGTAAAAGGTATAAAAAACAAATCTTTCTTGCGTGAGCCTGTTCGGGGGCACCTAAACTTTAAACAATTTAAAAGGAAAGGGGAATCAACATAATTGTTAACGATTTTATACAATAATAAAATGTCACGTTGAGTACGCCGTTGAGACAAGTTAAGTTGATGAGGATGGTCCGCGGAACACGCGCATCTATATGAAAGATGCTTCAAAAATTTATTATGTATACGATCAAGACTGTTTATATGAATTTTATAATGAGGGTTCCACACAGTAGATCCATACTCCAGAATTGACCGTACGAAGGCATTATACAAGAGCTCCAAAGTAGAACATCTTTTAAAATCTTTACCGACTCGCATTATAAAACCAAGCATTTGGTAGGCCTTAGAAGTAATATTATTGATGTGTGACACAAAAGTTAACTTATCGTCCATACAGACACCCAAGTCCCTAACCTCCGAAACCCTCTTCAAGATATTATCATCCAGTCTGTAATTATGTTTGATGGGATTACGGCTTCGAGAAAAGGAAATAACACTACACTTCTGAACATTCACATGTAAACCATTATTTTTACAATAAGTTGTAAGCGCATCAATGTCATTTTGCAGCAAATAACAATCTGAAGGAGAATTAATTACATTGAGAATTTTCATATCATCTGCATATAACAGTACAGATGAGTGATGAAAGACTGAAGCAACGCCATTTACAAAAATATTAAATAAGAGGGGTCCGAGATGAGAGCCCTGGGGTACTCCAGAGGTAATTGGTAAGAACGTGGAGCAAAATCCCTTCACTGTGACAGCCTGACAACGGTCTTTTACATATGAAGTCAACCAACGCAACAAATCACCGTGGATACCAACTTGAGCAAGTCTTCGTAAAAGTATAGAATGTGAGATCTTATCGAATGCCTTGGAATAGTCAGTGTATATGACGTCAACTTGGTGGCCCTGATCCATTGCAGTAGCAACTCTATGGACAAATTCACACAAGTTTGTTTCAATGGATTTTTTAGTAACAAAACCGTGTTGTTCTTCAATAATAAGAGGACGAAGCAAGGGGTACAAAGAATCATATACGATTTTCTCGAAAAGTTTAGGTATTGTGCTTAGTTTAGAGATTGGTCTGTAATTTTGAATATCATGTTTGTCCCCGGACTTAAATATAGGCACGACATAAGACAATTTCCAAGTCTGAGGCATAACCCCCAAACTCAGGGACAAATTAAATAAGAGGGATAGTGGTAAAGCCAGACTTTTTCTACACATTTTTAGAAATATAGGTGGTATATCGTCGGGGCCACTACCCTTGTTAATATTAATCTCTGACAAGTAACTCTCAACTGTAGCTTCAGAAATGGAAATGCTATTAATAGAAGTACTCTTGTCAGTATTACAAACTTCCTCGACTGATTCATCACCATCCGATTGTGGCTCGAAGACTGAATGAAAATACCTGTTGAAGAGGTCACAGATCTCTTGCCCGTTTGTGGAAATATTATCACCAAAAAACAATGTATCGGGTATGTCAGGACTAGATTTCTTCGACCTGACGAAAGACCAGAACTTTTTGCTATTTTGACTAATGTCGCCCTCCGCTTTAGAGACGAAATTGTTATAACACTCAGTTTGAACTTTCTTTTGTCTCTCCCGAAGATAGCGAAACTCTTCAAAGTCACTCAATCTACCATATGTTTTCCATTTCTTATGAACTCTCAATTTTTCGTTAATAATCTTAATCAAAGCATTAGTAAACCAGCATGGATAGCAAGAATCGATTTTTTTTAACTTAACAGGAACGTGATGTAAGATGATTTCGTTTAGAACATTGTAAAATCTCTCCACGGCAACGGATATTTCATTAGTATCTAAAAGGAAGGGCCAATCTACATTTGAGAGTTCACAATCAATGGCATCGTAGTCGGCAGCTCGAAACGATTTGACAACACGTGGTAGAGGTTGTAAGGATTTAAATTGTAGCGATCGAACCTCAATCTCTAAAGAAGGGTGGTGTGCATCCTCGGGTACCAATGGAGAAACACCGCGTTTCACGACACACTGCAATCCGCTAATAACTAAGTCAAGCTGTCTATTATTGCAATTGGGTACGTAATTAAATTGTTTTAAATTTGTGAAACTCAAAAACTCGCTTACAGATTGAACAGATGAATCATCACAATAGAAATTCACGAGATTGTTAGAACTGTCTGAATGAGACCACAATGCGGAAGAGATATTAAAATCGCCAGTCACAAGAAACTCATCCTCTGGATGATTTATTACAAAATCCGAAACATCCTCGAAGAATGTATCAAGAGAACCTTGATGAAAACGGCCATGAGGAAAGTAACCACAATATATGTGAAGTAACTTTGCACGTGGGGAAGAATTTAAATTAACCGACACTCTGATCACCTCCGCTGCAGCGCCCGTTACTGCTATACAACCTGAGAAACGCACAGATAAGTCACGCCTAACTGCAATAAGTACTCCACCACCAAAACGATCAGCACGCAATTCGTAGTTACGATCACACCGATATACGTTATAGCGATAATCAAACAGTTCAGAGTCAAGTATACCGGGCAGAAGCCATGTTTCGGTTAAACAGACTATTTCAAAGTTAGAAAGTAATAAGTTGCGATAAAAAACACCTGTCTTTGTGCGTAAGCCGCGGACATTCTGATAATAAATTGAGATATTATTTACCACCAACATCATTGAAATTCAATAATAACACATATAAACTTAGCACACAACGTGAAAAATATACTTTTGATAACCCCTCCAAACAAACATTAAAAAAGCGATGAAAACCGAACAAGCTGACGTGATAATATAACATTAAAAAATAAATATAAAAAAACTAAATGAAAATACTATACAGGGTGCATTTTTAACCACTCTCCAAATTTTTTCCAGACTTTATGTATCATTAATAGATCACATTTATGAAAAAAAATAGGTAGGTAAAATTTGCACATTAAAATGATAACGATCAAATTATTATCTCGATCGCATTGTCACCTAGTCTAACGTAATTCAATCGTATCCCATGCAATGCAATGAATGAAATAGCGGTATGGCGCGCGCGGGTGCAGGGGGATGTGCGTAACGAAAATTAGCCTATAGTGTGCGCGGTGCCCGCGCCCGCCCGCGGCGGGGGCAATTCCCCGTATGCCCCTCCCCCCCTCTACTTCTACACATCAATCGCGCGCCGCGCCGCGCGCGCTCTGCGGCAAGGCGGCAACATCAGTCGTCCGCGCAACTGCTTTCGGGAGTGTACCTACCTACATTTTCGTTTTGCGCGCGCGCCGACCGAAGGCGCCGCAGCGCCAAACGCGACGCGATGGCAATGTATTCAAGTCGAGAATACTATGAAATGGTGCGCTGCTACATTCTAAGCGGCGAAAATTTGAATGAAGCTCGGAGGCTCTATGAGGCAGAAGTTATCCCAGCCCTGCGAACTCAGGGATTGAACCCGTCGCTTCCTAGTCGGGAGACAATTTTAGCTGCCAACCAAAGGCTATTGGACTACGGTCAATTTAGAACGCCCGCTCACGCTCGAGGAGGTGGAAGGCCAAGACTGGCATTAGAAGTCGAAGACGACATTTTCGATTTCTTCGAAAGGCGTCCGCGAGCCAGTACGCGAGATGCTGCACGCCGATTCGACGTAAGCCACTATGCCGTGTGGAAGCTGCTGAACACAACCGGCTTACATCCATACCATTTTCAAAAGGTCCATGCTTTACACGATGGAGATAGTGGCCCCCGTCGTACCTTTTGTGAGTGGCTGATTGCACACCCAAATGCCAACATTTTGTGGACTGACGAGGCATTATTTACTCGTGTAGGGTTGTACAATCAGCACAACGAACATTGGTGGTCTTTTAGAAATCCGCATATGATACGGGAAACCCACCACCAAGTGCGTTTTAGTGCGAATGTGTGGGCCGGAGTCATCGGTACGAAAATACTGGGGCCGTACTTTATCGAGGGGCGGCTGACCGGTGGCAGCTTTCTCGATATGTTGCGGCATGTAATCGCCGACTTAATGGAGGACTTGCCCGTGGCCTACTACCGGGATTTCTACTTCCAATTAGACGGCGCACCACCCCATTACGCCGCTGCCGTTCGAGAGCATCTCACCCAGGAATACGGTGATCGATGGATTGGACGCGGCGGTCCCGTCGCGTGGCCAGCGCGTTCGCCGGACTTAACGCCTTGCGATTTTTACTTGTGGGGTGAAATTAAAAGACGTGTGTATGTCGAGGAAGCCCAGAGCCTTGATGACTTAAAAGTGCAAATCAGAGCGGCATTTGAGCAAGTGAAAAGTGACACTGCAGTGCTCGCAAAGTTAAAAGACAATGTGCAAAAACGTGCAAGACTGTGCTTGGAGAGAAATGGTATGCACTTTGAACAATTATTAAAGTATTCTTAATATCTTATCTTCAATCATCTTAAATTAGGTTAGGCAGGGTAAATCACTCTTTTGATTATGTACATAAAGTTAATGAATTTTTTAAATACGCCTAATCGCAAAGGAATTAGTTACTCACTCTTAATTGGTTCACTTCGTGTCCATTTTTAATAAATTTTGAAGTAGTTAATAATAAAGTGCAATGTTAGGTACTTACCTATGAAACCTTTTGCAATTTGACGGTCCTAAGCCCGTAAAAGTATGAAGGGAGAATTCTAACTTTATGTACTATTTTTTTTCAAGCATGACTGCATGACACAAATCAGTTCGTAAATGACATTAAAAAACATAACTCGATGTTTTTTCTTGGAATTCCTAACGAAAAATGCATCTGACTGAACTTGACGAGCCGCAATGAACTTCAAATGCAATGCTCACAAACGCCGTAGGGTAGGCACGTTCGTTCGCACACACACAGTACCTACACAATATGATCAGCTGTTCCGGTCAATCACCGCTCGAGGTCGCCCGCCGTTTCACACCGCTAATTATTTACGACTAGTAATTCAAGATATTAGGTAACATTAGATCCTAATGGATTAAATTAGCAATAAGTACGTTTCTTCTTCTTTAAAACAGGAGTTCACTCATTTATTTTTATAGCTGTACTCGCTAGTTAGGTAGTTCGCTTTTAATCTATTTGATACTAATTTACATTCCATCTTGAATCCTTTTCCAAACCAAAACTTATAAAGTGATTAAAGCGTCTCAGTAAAACGTTAAGCAATGATTTTCTTTTTAAACGTAATTCTCATAGGTCTTACCTATTCATAATCATTTCACTCGACTTTTACTGAAAATTAAACTTAATTCCATCGACCAGTAACCAAACCACAGACCCACATCGTTAGTTATCTCGGAGGCTGTTCAAGATAGTGTACAGTGTAGATAAAATGAATCCTAGCGACATCGCAATCGCAAGACAAGTGTTAAACTTGTTGACCTAAAATCGATCCTAAGTAGGTACCTACTTACCTAAGTTATTAAAAAATGTTACTTGATGGATAAGTTTCGTGTAGTGTAGAGAGAGTGTGAGCCAGATAAGTCTGCGTGCGGTTGAAATGGAATACTAATCTTTTAACTTTGTAACTAGCGCCAGAAACGCTCCAATTAGGCGCAAGGCAACGCAATTTTATCTGACACGGACTTTTTGTATTCGCAACGGGGTAGCACTTAGCCTTTATCACACCATGGTGTTAAGTGGTGATAAATAAGGCTGAATGGTGGAAGCGCACTTCTCCCGGAATCCTCAATAACTGTGGAACTGGCTATCTTATCTCTAAATGCCGGAACACAATAATGCTAAAAACATCATTGTTATGACGTCAGACTTAGATAAGATGGTGGTAGCTAACTAGCTAGCCATGCGGACTTTGAACAAGCCCTACCAGCAACCAAATCGATTATAATGTACCCTTACTGGGAATCGAACTCGAGATCTCTGGGTCTAATACCGGTGCATGGTGTGTGTGTGTACCTACCACTAGACTACGGAGGTGGTTAAAGCGGACACGTTACTTGTGTTGTGTTGTGTTTGACCCGTCTCGGCCACGGGACGCGGGGGTGGGCGCGGGGAGGGTGCGCGGTCTGTCGCTCGGGTACGCTCGGCCGTCGGAAGCCGCGTCGTCGACGGACGGTCGGGCGCGGGGCGCGGCGGGGGCTATACCAGGCTATCAATGAACTGCGAGTGAGACAACGTGAGACTGCGCGCGTAAAAGTGAGCGAGGAGACTCGCAGTGGCCAAAAACGTAGGGTTTTTAAGGATATCTTTGTGATGACTTAACTGAAATTTTTTGTACTAGGTGACACTAAAAGAAAAAATACATATTTCATCATTTTGCCTAAAGATTACCATATTCAAATTTGGAGAGTGATTTTAAATACTTCCTGTATAATACGAAAGACTACTAGCGCTTATTTGATATTGTTTAAATCCTCTTTTTTACTTATATTAATAACAGTGCTGGTGTCCTGGCGACGCACCAAAATAGCGCAGTTCTTAACCCAGACATACATATAATTTTTTTCCTTAGCTAGCTCCTTAGCTCGGTGCAAGAGGGCTTTGTTTGAACTTGTCAAATGATCATTGAAAAATATCTGCTTATCATTACCAGTAAAACCAATATCACATGCCTTCAACTTAAGTTTTCTAACACACGCTAAGAAGTCGTCCTTCCTGTAGCGAGCCATGAACCGCAACACTATGGGCTTGGTCTTTTTATTGTCCTTATTTTTGGGAGCAACACGCGTGACGAAATCCACATCCCGAGATACGTCAAGTGGGAACTCAGTACGGGCAGCAATTTCTTTTACAATTGATATCAAATTTTCTCCTTTTTTCTCCGGCACGCCGAAAATTTCTATATTGGAGCGTCTGGACCACTGTTCTTGATTATTAATCTGACATTCCAAACCATTAATAGTTGAACGTAAAACCTTTAATTCCGCCGCTTGAGACGAAAGCGATTTCAAACTCTTCTCGACGCAATCTACTCTTTTTGTGATGGTCTCAAATTCCTTATTAATAAAAGACATCGATTCTCGAATACTGGAGATTTCATCTTTTAATGGCTTTAGTTCTTTGGACAATATATCTGCAAGTGAACGCCTTAAATCCTGCATCAAGGCATACTTCAGTTTCTCGATTTCAGATGAAATATATTCCTTTATATCTAAGGAGATGGCTGTCGATGAATTATCCATGGGTGGTGATGCTGCGGACGCTGTGGTAGCACCGCCTCTTTTTGTAGAAATGTTATCCGTATAAATTTGCTGACGAGGGCCATCTCTGACTGGTGTATTATCATTAATTCGATGCCGATATTATGGCCTTATCTTGGCCGATGAGTATCTTCGGTGTGGCGTTGTCGTAAAGCAGTTCGTCTTTGATGTCCTCTAGGTGTTCACAGTTTCGTACTTCTCGTTCGCTGATCGATCGAGTGGTGAAGACTAAATTTGCGACGGTGTGCGCGTTGCGGATGTGCAGTTCGTCGCTACTGTGTCGGCCCCTTATGTTGACATTCACTCTCTTGCTCTGTTTGTGCGCTATTTCTGTCCCGCTCACTCCTTGCACCCACATAGGTTCGTTCGGCCCGTCGAGTCCGAGTGCGTCAGCTAGTGAAGAGTCGATTATTGTTACGGTGCTTCCCTCGTCGAGTAGTGCGTATGCTTGTACTGTTGCTTGCGGCCCCCGTAGTGTGACTGGGGTTATTTTCAGGTACGCGCGGCTTGCATCGGTCTGTACTCGTCTTGCGGCGGCCACCACTTGGTCGATCTTGTTTGGTGGCGGTGAGCTTGGTGGCGGCGAGCTTGGTTGTGTCGTCGCGGTGACCGGTGACGCCTTTTCGTGGTGTAAAAGGCGGTGATGTCGCATTGTACAACCGTTGAGACCGCAGGGCTTGGCTTTGCACGTGAAGCGACGATGCTTGTTAATGAGGCAGCGAAAGCAGGCTTGACTTTTCTTCGCTATTTCCCAGCGCTCGTTGACGTCGGCTTTAGTAAATTGCGGGCACGCTGGTAGCTTGTGATTTTCATTGCAGTGCGGGCAGGATGATTTTTCGTTTGTGTTTGTCTTCGTGCTTGCTGTCCTTTCTTCGGTGGTGACGAATGGCAGCTCGGGTGGTGCGTATGGCGCGCATTTGTCAGCTTCGCCATTGAGGAAATTGGCGACTCTCTTCAGCTCAGGTGTGTCTTCGTGGTCCGCCGCATAGTCGTACCATTTGTTGCGCAGGATCGGCGTCATCTTCTCTATGATAAGTCGCAGTACCTCCGGGTTGTGTAGGTACTGCGGTCGCTTCAATATCTGGATCGTGGCGACTGTATTGGCGATGCGGCTGGCGAACACGCATAAGTCGCGTGGGCTTTCGGTGAGTCGAGGGAGGTTCTTCATTTTCTCTATTTCTCCGATGAGTAGGGCGTCGGGTCTGCCGGATCTTCTCTCCAGTGAGCTTATCAAATCTTCAGGCTGCGGTGCCTCCATTGCAGTGCAGTAGTGCGCTGACTGCCTCCATTGCTACTCTTTTGAGACTTCTTCTTATTCTGGCGACATTTTCGCTCGCCGTGAAGCTCGTTGCAGATTCGTTGTACGCAGCTCTGAATTGTAGCCAGTCTTGACAATGGCCGTTGAAGTCGGGCAAGTCTGGTATGTACTTGCGGCTGGGTCTGCTACCGTGGATTGCTTCGGCGAGCGCGGCGGTCAGTGACGTAACATCAATCGCTGTAACTGGCGGGGGTTGATCTTCTCGTATTTTCTGCTGCCCTCTTGTGCGGGCAGCCAACTCTCGCTGGTTTTCAGGGACCAGAGGTTTCTCTATCACTGCGTGCTGATAGGCCGTCGTTGCGTTCGTTTTTTCTTCCCGGGGTGGCAGTCGTTCATTCGCTTCGGGCTGCTTGTCGAACCAATCGGAGACTCTTCGTGGCGCCAGGTCGTCTTCTTCCTCCTCGGACGATGTTGATTCTACTTCGGATCGTTGTTGACGTATTTTCTCTAGTTCGGCTTCGGCGCGAATACGTCGCAGCTCCAACTCAGCCAGCCTCTCCTGTGCCCCCAACTCCGCGAGGAGTCTCTTGCTGGAGGTTTTAGAGCGGCGTGACCGAGCGGTCTTCAGTGTGCGTGCGACAGGTGGCGGCATTAGTTCCGTTGAATGGCGCTCGATGACAGTGGCTGTGCTGGCGGCGGGCGTGGCTTTAATACCCGACGTGTCGGCCGGGCCCCCTGTGTGAGATGAGGTAGTTGCGGCCGTCGTGCCTGTGGCGCCGGTGGATGCCGTTGTCTCCGTTCTCGTGGTGCCAGTTGTACCGGAGGTCTCGCCGGTGCCGGTGTCGGACGTTTCGGTGGGTGATTCGTTACGCTCCTTTCCTTGATTGCTTCTTGTGGTGACCATTTTTTCCAGTTTTCTTTTCTTCTTGGTTCAGAGATCCGGCGTCGACCAGGACCAGACAATGTGGGCGACCGAATCGTTGCCGCCCTTATAGTAGCAGTGGACTGTATTTAATTATTTTATTTTATTTTATTTTACTTTATTCAGGAAACAAACAGTCTTTTACATTAATATTAATCTAAACATTATGACAAAAATCTTATAGACCTACAGTCCCATAAAATTTATAATTACACACAGTTCATGTATTTTTAGCAGACACATTTTAAAAGATTAAATAGGTACTACAATAAAGCTATTAATAAAGAAGGCAAATGATAATAGCAATATACTATAGATAGTGTGCGGGACAGATTATTATGATTTATTGTGTTTAGAAATAAGATGTATATAAAATTCCTTGAGTTGACCGTTGTATAATAAAATGATATTTTTGTGTGTATTTTACTCCCTCTGCTAGGTTGAGATAAATTAGATAAGTTTTATTTGTGTTGTATATAGATCGTTTATAATGTTAAAATAATTTGTAAAATGCAAAGGGCTCTCGATACGGTATTGCCTCGACGTACCTAAGGTCCGATTCGCTATCTCGCTCACTCGCGGGATATGCTCTTCTAGCACAACCGCGCCTCTAGCGGCACATCTCGGAACTCCCTTACACGCAGACTGCCACAGTTCCGAGAACTGATTTAGCGTCGCGCGTGTAAGCCAATTCCTTGAATTCTTTTGTGAGAAAATACGCGGAAACAATTAGAGTCGCTATAAATATCGCGTGCCCTCGCATTAAGATTCATTCGCATCCAGATATTGTAAGAAGAACAATAAAGTCACTCTGCCCGAACGAGCATCAACAACCAGTGGTTTTCTTCACCGTCCGGAACCTCTCCGTCTCCGCACAGTTTATGTACACCGGGGCTGCTACCGCTCATAAACGGCCGGTCCCGTACGTATTGGTCCTTCGTAACCGGATAAGAAGATACCTATTGAAGACAGCTTGGACCACCATATTGGTCCTTCGCTACCGGATAGAAAACTACAGTCAAGAAGATGGTGCTCACTAGAAGTGAAAAAGAAAGAAGAATCGCCGAGCGAATCACCCACGAAGAACCTCCTGTTTCCCCGTCACGAGGACGCGTGAGGGAGCCGCGTCAAGAAGCCTCGCCGCCACGTCGCCACGCTTCATCGCCGAACCAACGCGGCTCACCTCAGCGCCCCGACGTCTCGCAGCCACACCGACGCGTCTCATCACCGAACCATCAAGCACGCCCAGACGAACCTCCGCAACGACGAAGCCAGCACAGCCCAACGTCACGCCCGCCGCCGAGGCGCCACGTTTCAAGAAGTTCATCGCTTCACCGAGAGCTGCGCCAACCGGTGCTCCGTCAACCTTCGCCGTCTCCGCGTCGCCATGAGTCGCCACCACGCCACTATGAGTCACCGCCACGCCACGCGTCCAGCACACAAAAAAAGGAACAGGAGCAACGAAAACCACCGTCACACCGTCGCACCGCACCGCCCAGCCGAGCAACGAGTACGAGGGAGTCGCGCGCCATCACCACGAAGTCCGAACGAGCGCGCCTCCTCGCAGAAGCCAGAGAAGAGATAGCCGAAAAAGAGCTAAACCTCGCCAAGGCCCGGTTAGCAAGAATCGAAGCCGACAGCGACGCAGAATCCGAAACCACGGAACTAAGCCAAGACGACGAAGCGGAAGCCAATTCCAGAAACAGAACAGAAGAATGGATACAAGCCACGAAGCCACTCTCAACCACCGAAGACGTCACGAAGGCGCCAGCACCGTCTCTACATACCACGCCTGCCGGGGCGACACCGAAGAAAGAGACGGCAATAGAAGTGAGCGAGCTAACTGCGGCGATTATGGAAGCAGCCAGAGCCTTTCAACCGAAGACTGAAGTGATCAGACACAGTTCGAGCGTCGAGTTACCGATCTTCAACGGCGCACACACCGACTGGCTGAACTTCAAGATGGCTTACGAAGATTTAACAGTCTACGGCTCCGCGAGAGAAAATACCGCCCGCCTACGCCGAGCGCTACGGGGAAGAGCCAAAGAAGAGGTCGAAGACCTACTCGCCGTCGTATCAAAACCTGAAGTCATAATGAAGGCACTTGAAAACCGTTTCGGCCGACCGCAAGTCATCGCAGAACTAGAGCTCGAGAAAATCGAAAATATTCAACGAGTGACCGACGCACCGAGAGACGTCTGCGCCTTCGCCAATAAGATCCAAAATGCCGTGACCGTGCTCTACACGTTGGGGGAAGAAGGGTACTGCCAGAACCCGAAAGTACTCAAGACGCTAGTCGAGAAACTTACGCCGAGCCTGCGATACAGATGGTACGACTTCAAAACGAAAACAGCGAAGAAAGCAAGCCTCGACATGTTCCGCAAGTTTATCGTCGCCGAAGCCGAGAACTGCAGAGAGTTTGCGCCGCCCGAAAACATTACGTCCGACGAACGCCCGCCTCCGCGTCAACCGCCGCCGCAACCAACGTACCGAACTCGCCCGCAACGCACGCATCAGCCACAGCGAACGTACTCGGCGCACCGAACAGAAACAGAAACCGAAACACGCGCGCCGGAGAGACAACGAACCTGCGCTGTGTGCGCGCAACCTAACCACTCAGCCTACGCGTGCGAAACTTTCAAGAGGGCGAACAACGACGAGAAGTGGAGACTGGCAAGGGAAAAGCGACTCTGTTTCCGTTGCCTAGGATCGAGATCGTATTCACACCGATGCAAACTGCGAAGATGCGGGGAAAACGGCTGCGCTAAGTCACATCACCGATTGCTTCATTTCGAGAGCCGCACCGAAAACACGCTGACGCCACCGCCGTCGCCGCCGCCGTCGCCGCCGCCAGCTGATGACGACTTCGAACCCGAGATAGTTGCAACCACGAAGTCACGCCGAGCCACAAGTACCTACCTGAAAATCATACCAGTACGAGTCACCGGTCAGAGCGGGTACATCGATACGTATGCGCTCCTAGACGACGGGTCTACCGTCACACTGATAGACGCCACCATCGCTGCGAAGATTGGAGCCGACGGACCCGCCGACACACTCGCCATAGAAACAGTCTCAGGGAGGGAAGAAGACAGAAACTCTCGACGCGTCACTCTACAGCTGCAAGGGAATAACAATGTGTTCACCGTTCAAGCCCGCACGATCGAAAAGTTGAGACTGGCGCCACAAACCGTAATGAAGACCGACGTAGTCAACGCACCGCACCTACGAGACATCGAAAACAGCGTGTACTACGAACGAGCCACTCCAACGCTCCTTATCGGCCAGGACAACTGGCGCCTGTTAGTCGCCGAACAAACAAGAAGAGGAGGCGAAAACCAACCTGCGGCATCTCTTACGCCGCTGGGTTGGGTTCTACACGGCGCCACCAACAGAAGTCGCGACCAACGTGTACACTACGTCGCTCACGTGAACGTCCGCACCGTAAACGAAAATCGAATCGAAGATCGAAACGAAGTTCGAAACGAAGATACAGACCGCGCCACCGACGAAGCAACGAAACAAGTCTTCACACCCGAATCGCGCTGTATACAACCGAAGAAACCGACATCGAAGCCCGAAGAACTCGCACTAAAACGACCGAGAGAAGCGCTCCTGAGAAAAGGCTACGAAACCGAACCGGGCCCGCCGGTCAATGACCCCGGCCGCACCCGGTACCTATCGCCCGCCGAGCTTCGCCCAGCGTCCGACGCCGCCGCCCGTTACTCCGATACATCGATCAACGACCAGCTGATCAGCGGTCCCGACCTCCGTCAGTCACTACCGGAGGTACCTGTGCGCTTCAGCCAGCACGAAGCCACCGCGGTCGCCGACGATGAAGAAACTTTCCGCCGCCGCATCGACATCCGAAGCGCCTTACAGTTTCCGTGGCGCAACGACCGGCGGGAGAACCCGCACGAAGCGCAAAGTTCATTTACCGGGTCGCCGTTCCCACCCGAAGAAGAATGGCCGCGAGAAACAATGACGAAACTCGAAGCAACGACGGTCGAAGAGAAAACGCCTGACGCGTTTTTAATAGCAACGCCTGTCGCCGTCGCCACCGCAACGTCGGACGTCGCGAAAGCGTTACCCGACATAACACGCTTTTCTTCATGGCAACGACTTATCCGCACGACCGCACGAGTACTTCAATACATCGAAGCGCTGAAAACCAGAAAACAACGCGTCCAGCACAAACGGACAAAACCGCGCGCGGAAGCCGATCTACAATCGCGAGCTAACAAGACTCATAACAAGATAAGCTCCGCCCAGCAGAAGCCACGCCCATTGACGAACGAGTGCGCGTTCAAAACATTGAGCGCTGATTTTATCCGTCGCGCCGAACAGCTGTGTGTGACGCAATCGCAACACGATTCGTTTGGAAAAGAGATCGCCGCGCTACGAAGAAAACAAGTGTTACCGACCGACAGATTGAAGAAACTCACCGTTTACGTAGACGAAACCGAGCAGCAACCGACTGAAGAATGCCTGCACACGCTACTGGCCGAAACCGAGTACGTGGTCAACAGCCGCCCGCTCACCCACGTGTCCGTCGAAGCTACCGACGAAGAGGCGTTGACCCCTAACCACTTCCCGTTGGGGGGATCAGCGCGCACACCACCGACGGGCACCTGCACCGACGCTTTCCTGAGCGGCCGCGCCACCTGGCGCCGCGCACAGCGCCTCGCCGACCACTTCTGGGCGCGCTGGGTGCGCGAGTACCTGCCCGAGCTTCAACACCGGCGGGAGCCCCACGGCCGTGGGCCGGCCATCAGGGTGGACGACGTGGTCCTCATCGCCGACGGCAACCTGCCCCGCAACGTGTGGCCCAGAGGCCTAGTCACCGAGCTGCACCCGGGACCCGACGGCGTGACGCGCGTGGTCGACGTGCGTACCCGAGGCGGCGTGCTACGACGGCCTGTGATGAAGCTCATCGTGCTACCGACGGCGCCCGCACCGGATTGAACTACATAAGCCGCCGGGCTTATGTACGGCGGGAGATATGTGCGGGACAGATTATTATGATTTATTGTGTTTAGAAATAAGATGTATATAAAATTCCTTGAGTTGACCGTTGTATAATAAAATGATATTTTTGTGTGTATTTTACTCCCTCTGCTAGGTTGAGATAAATTAGATAAGTTTTATTTGTGTTGTATATAGATCGTTTATAATGTTAAAATAATTTGTAAAATGCAAAGGGCTCTCGATACGGTATTGCCTCGACGTACCTAAGGTCCGATTCGCTATCTCGCTCACTCGCGGGATATGCTCTTCTAGCACAACCGCGCCTCTAGCGGCACATCTTGGAACTCCCTTACACGCAGACTGCCACAGTTCCGAGAACTGATTTAGCGTCGCGCGTGTAAGCCAATTCCTTGAATTCTTTTGTGAGAAAATACGCGGAAACAATTAGAGTCGCTATAAATATCGCGTGCCCTCGCATTAAGATTCATTCGCATCCAGATATTGTAAGAAGAACAATAAAGTCACTCTGCCCGAACGAGCATCAACAACCAGTGGTTTTCTTCACCGTCCGGAACCTCTCCGTCTCCGCACAGTTTATGTACACCGGGGCTGCTACCGCTCATAAACGGCCGGTCCCGTACAGATAGTGCTAACTATTTTTTATATAGTAAATTTCTGTAGCCAGCTAGGCTATTACAAAACAAATCTATATCATTAAAATTATTATTATATGTTTCAACACTACGTCGAAAGAAATTATTGTTGGTATATACTGTCTTATACAAAGGAACAACAAACAGTTTTTGGGAGCGAGAGCTAGGTCTGGGTACTCTAAAGGTTATGGTTTCTAAAATGTGAGGGGAGTCGACCAGATTATTTATAATTTTGAATAGAAATATTTGATCAAATATTATTCGCCGGTCTTCAAGAGTAGTCATAGAGTGACGGTTAAGTGAATCTAGATAGGACATATTCTCATGATTCTCACGAAAATCCAAAGATTTAATGAACTTTTTTTGGATTCGTTCCATGCGAGCAATATGACAAGAATAATAAGGGCTCCAGATAATACATGCAAAATCAAGATGAGATCGAACAAAGCTGAAATATAGAAGTTTAAGGGTTAAAGATTGTTTAAACGGTTTTGATACTCTAAGAATAAATCCTAATTGACGAAATGCTTTTTTCACAATATAATCAATGTGTAAATTAAAAGATAAACTGGAGTCCATTATTATTCCCAGGTCACGAATTGATGATACCCGAACTAGTGATGAATTACTAATTTTATAATCGAAGTTAATAGGGTTGGTTTTTCGAGTGTACGAAATAACACTGCATTTATCCAAATTTAGAAACAATTGATTCGACTGATTCAATTATGCGGGGGAAGGTCTTCAAGGAAAGTCAGGTTGCAGTTTCAAAGTTGCACGGCAGTCGGAGGAGAGGTGTTACCTCGTCGGGAGCATAGAGTAACTTCTTATATGTCGGAAGCTCGTATCGGAATGAATTTTGCTACTCGTTCTCTTCGTCTCGCGCTCCACGGCGCCGGAGGCGCCGGTGGCGTGCGGGTGGCCATATGTAGGCTTTCGCCTTTGATGGGGCGTCGGGTGCGCAAGCCGTATCGAACGGCTCGGTCTTCGGGTCTAGCCCCTGTGCTCTTCACCGTCGTCGCGCGGTCCGCCCCGCCAGGTGAGACCCGTGAGGGAGGCCCAGCGGAGGCGACCAGCGAGCGGCGACGGACTATATGCGCAGGGGCGAGATCGTCATTGCGAGGGTAGTTTTGAAAAACTACTGGAGTGGGGTGTCCTCTCCCGGCATTGAAGCGGAGGGGGGCACCGCGATGTTGATTGTGGGCGGGTAGGCTGCGACCACTCGGTATGAGCAAGCGGGAGCCACACCCGCCGGTGATGATGGTGTCTTCAATATTGGCTAATGGAATTCCAGGTGCCTGTCGGACAGCCAGTCGTCCGAGAAGCCGGGGTCATGGCCCAGGACTTCCATGTAGAAGGCCCTGTTTTTCTCTGCTCGCGCGCGCTGGCTCGGGGTCAGCGGGACTTGGGCGGCGGCAGCTGGGGGCCCGTCAGCGGGCGGTGCGGCGGCGGTAGGGAGCCCGTCATCGGGCTGAGCGGCGGCGGCGGCTGTGGGCCCGACATCGGGCGAGACAGCGGCGGCCGGGGCGGCGGCGTCTACGAGCCCGTCATCGGGCTGTGTGGTGGCGGTGGCGTGTGGCCCGACATCGGGCGAGAGGGCGGCGGCCGGGGGCCCGTCACCGGGCGGGGCGGCAGCGTCTACGAGCCCGTCATCGGGCTGTGTGGCGGCGGTGGCGTGTGGCCCGTCATCGGGCTGTGTGGCAGCGGTGGCGTGTGGTCCGTCATAGTCAACGGGCGGGGCGGCGGCGGCTGTGGGCCCGTCAACGGGCGGCGCAGCCGTGGCATCGGAGGGGGCGAGGGGGGCAGGGCCGCGCCCTCGCTTGCGTCTGCGTCGTTTTGGCGGCGGCGGGGCGCCGCGGGTGGTCGGGGCGTTGGCAGGCGCCATGAGCGTCGCCGGCGCCGTCTCGCTCACCAGGGGAGCGGGTGCGGGCGCGGGCGGTGCGGCGGAGAGGCCGGTCCTAGCGATCGGGCCGGCCTTTTTGTTGCGGCACTCTCGCACGAATGCCGGGCACGTCGAGTGGTTCGCTGGGTGCGGGCCACTGCAGTTTGCGCAGGTGGCGGGGTCCGACCTCGGGCGAGGGCAGTCGGAGGCGGCGTGGGCGTCACCGCAGCGCACGCAGGCGCGCGGGCGGTGGCAGCCCTTGGACGAGTGGCGGAAGCCCTGGCATCGGTGGCACTGCGGCGGACCGCGCTTGCCACGCCAGGCCTCGATGGTGACGCCTGGCATGCCGAGGAGCTCGCTCACCTCGTAGATGGCCGTCTTGGGGGTGTCAGGTGGCATCCTCAGGGCGACGTAGAAGATACAGCCGGGGCGGCCGGCGCGGGCACGGATTTGCTTCACGTGCTCCACCGTGAAGCCGCGCTCGCCGAGCCCCGACTTTATCTCCTCCGGCTCCGAGTTGTAGGGGAGGCCGCGGATCGCGACCTTGGTGCTCCTCTCCTCCGGAAGCGTGTACGAGTACCAGCTCAAATCCGTCGCTCCGAAGTGCGACTGGATGATCCGGTACTCGTCGCCGTCGACGGGGGAGAAGCGTATGCCCTTGCCAAAGGGCCGGGCGCTGGGGGCGCGGCCGAGCGCCTCGCGGAGGGCCCGCAAGTGTTTGGGCCAATCGGGGAGAAACTCGACCACAATTGGCGGGTACTTGCGGCCCTTGGCGGCGGCGGCGGGGGCGGCAGCGGGCGGGGCGGGGGCAGCGGCGGGGCGCGCGGGGGCGCGTGATGGGGCGGTCGCCTGCGCATAAGTCGCGGCGGGCGCGGCAGGCGCGGGCGAAGGCGTCGGTGACGGCCGCGGAAGGACTCGACGCGGCCGTGGGTCCCGTTGTGGCAGCGGGGCGGGGGTATGTAGTGGCTGCGATGTTGGCGGAGCAGGCGGCGGCATGTGGGCGGTGGCTTCGGAGTCGGGGCGGTCGCCAGTACTGCGCGACCTGCGCGGGTCGCGCGGCAGCGGAGGAGCGTAGGGACGCTTCGACTCTCGCATGCCGGGTGGCGACGGCATTTTCCTTTTGCCGTGGCGGCCGGGGTCGGCGGCCGGGGGAAGCAGCAGCGAGGACCCTTCGAGGGCATCTAGCGCCTCTAGGGCCACTTGGTCCGATTCCGTTAGAACCGGCACTTCCCCGAGTTCGTACTCCACAAGCCGGATGTATGTAGCTATCCAGCGTTGCAACCGGAGCGATATCGCTCCGGAATGGTGGAGCCTGCACAGCATCGCCTGGTCAGTCATCAGCCTGACACGAGGCGATGTGGACAGGGCTCCTAACCGGACGCGGCTGGATAGCTCCACACTGTTGGCCGTTGGAGTCGAATACGGGGGCGCGGGGGTCTGGGTGGCGGCGGCGGTGGCGGCGGTAGCGGCAGCGGTGGCGCTGGCGGGCTCATCGCGGCCTGGGGTAGGCGGCGGGAGCGCGGCGCTGGGGGTAGTGCGGCGGGGCGCAGCACGCGGCGGCGATTGCTCAGCCATGGCACGCGGCTTACGCAGGGGGCGTGTTCGGCGCGACCCTGACTGGTTAATCCAGCCTGCAGCTCTGGGGGGTCGGTGTCGATCGCTAGCGGGAGTGCTAGGCGACGTGCCCCGGGACCTAATCGCACGATTAGGCCGGGGACGGCTCGCGGTACTTAGGTCCGTGCGCTAGCGAACACGCAACAGTCCAGAATTTTGCTGTCACCCCGCCGCTGTATTTATAGGCGGCGGGGGGAGCGGACACGCGGTCTATCTATCCGACTACCGGGCGTCATGTTTATTTTCTCGCTCTAACTTATACATTTGTTTTTGTCTTACTTAATCCCTACCTCTTTTTACATAATGTTAAGACCTACTTGCTATTTTCTTATTCTAAACATAGTAAAAGACACGAGATAAAATCATTTTAATAAACATAACAAAAATCCTATAACTAACTATACAAAATTCAGGTAACGTTTTGTTCCGTCGTGCACACTACTATTGTTTTATTTTGTAATTGTAGTAATATACGAGTTATTGATTAGAAACATAGTTAAATATAGGATGTTTTTGTGATAGCAGTGACCATTCGCAAGCAAACGCCTTGGCGTATCGACTTCACGAACTTTATTGACACAATTGTATCAACGTGGGCCCTACATAACCTCATGCGTATTTTAAGTATATTATGATTATTCATTTTTCACAGTTACCGCACCATTTTTCCTGCTTTAAACGACGCTGCTATCGCAGATATAGTCAATACCTTAATGTACAAGGGCAATGACAACGACAAAATCGATTTGAACGACTTTATTGAAGAAAATCCTTTCGAATGTCGGTGCGATTTGAAGGTAGTCGTAAAAAACAAACCTGTTCCAGCAGGGTTGAAGAATCTCGTCCTAACTAGCTACAGGGGACAAGTTCTAGACTCCGAAATTATCAAGGCTCTACTACAAACTTATCTACCAGCAGGGCTAGCACAAGTTGAGCGCGACTCGAGTGAGAAAGAGTCGCGGGCACTTTCAACCAATCAGATCACTCGTAGATAGCGGGCGTGACTTAAGGCGACGTGCTGATTGGTTGAAAGGAACGCGACAAAGAGTCGCGCTAAGTTGTGCTAGACCTACTGGTTCTGAGTATTTTGGAGCTGGTGCTGCTGATGATTTACCCTTTACCAATACACTCCAAAAAGGCAGTTATTTTATTTCTATTGGTATTGTTTCTCACTGCCGTTGATGAATAATAGCCCAAGAACTATAATAACTATAATAAATAATCAATAACAGGCCAAACTTTTGTGAATGGCCCTTAAATATAATTTTAAGAGACTATATTTTGGAATCCAACATAATATCGCATTGGAAGGTATAAAAAAAAGATATACCCCGAAAATGGTCCAATTTTTTCAGCAAATATGCTATCACCAATTTTATTGTGAATATGTGTTTATGTTCACCATATCTAAGCACGAAAGTCAAAATCCATAAAGATATAAAACGGGAAGCTAATACTTTAGGAAGAAGTCGGTTGTTTCTGATAGCATTTTTAACATAGGTGTAATGCCAATTTCAGTTTACGTAGAGAGTTTTTTAAAAGTTTACTTGTTTTTTCATTTTCAAATATAGGGGGATTATATACTTTTCCGAAAGATAATAATAAATGTACTCAAATGTAAAGCGAATAATACTTATACCATTTTTGCCCATTTTTTATAGATTTTTTATAGCTTTGTATTTGTTTTTTTTTTAATGTCGCTGTCATAAATATTGGTGGATTACTAATGAAATGTTTATTAAACTAAGTAATCTAATTTTCTATGTTAAGAAATTACTGATATAGAATTATTGTTGAGTCTCCATAGAGCGAATCAGTTTGGCTCTCGGGCTATAAGTTAGTTAAAAGAAAAGTAGAAGAACAGGTACATTGGTCGCCAACCCATTTAATGCTAAAAAGCATACAAATTGTGACCCTCACAATTGTACGTAGGAAATGAAGGGCCCAGCTTGATACAATTGTGTGTATATGAATTTTCCAAGATGGCGGCGGAAAATCTGGAAAATTATACCAGATTCGAAATCTGCGGCCCCAAATTACTTAAGATTCAAGTTCAAAATTACAAATATCTTTGTAGTTTAAGCGCCGGTCCGAAAGGGGTATTGCGCGAATCATTTATTTACGAATCAACAACTCGATAAGAAGAAGAGTCCCACAGGTGGCTACAATGCGCATGTGCGCATGTGCAAAATAACAGCCACGTCATATCGCAAAAGCATAAAAAGGCACTAACAAAATATACATTCAGCCAAACATGTTTAGTGATTATTTAAAATGAATATACTTATTTGATCGAAATCAAAAATGATTAATTAAACGTTTCGTAAAGTAGTTTTATGTAACTAGGTAAAACTTTTGACTTTCGTGAAAACTTTTTTCGAATAACAATAACTCTTTGGTCGTCGCCGTCTAACCGACGAGGTCTCGTCGGTCAGACGGCCGATCCGATCTAGGCCGACAGTGGAACTGACCGTGCGTGGGCTCCTTTATAGCCGCTACACACGCTCCTATCCGACCGCCGATTTGGTGCGGGCGAACTTCACTGCAGATCTGATCCGCGCCTACACACGTTCAAACCAAATCTGCCAGACCAAATCGGTCGGCGCTACACACGTTCCGATTTGGTCTGGCCGACCTCAAGCCGTTGTTGCAGTGTTGCCAGCCACTGCTAATCTCCCAATCTTGTTGAGGACCTGGCTCCATTGTCCTCATTGTCATCTTGCTTTTGCTCATAAGTGACACGTTTCAATGGCTGTCTTCGCCCTTGAGTTGTTGCAGCGCACGCAGCTGTAGGCTCACGTGGCTTCAAAGTACTGTTGAAACTGTTTTTAGCAAGTTGAACTTTCTCTTCACAATCTACCTCGAGTTTCAAAAAATCCATCAATTGACTCAAATAATCTTTTTTCGGCTGTTTAGTAGAACGTTCCCATATACGTAATAAGCTCTCGGGTGATGCCGATTCAACTAATGGGTAAAGAATTGCTACATTACTGTCTGTAGTAACACCCATTGACTCAAGTGCCCTTAACTGTGTATTTAATTTGTCATAAAGAGCACACAAATCTGAGCCTTCCATATTATTGTGCCTTTGCTGGAATACCAAATCAAGCAACTTTCTAACGTAAGTTTGTATAATAAGTTCATCTTTCGCAAAACGCGCCTTTAGTTGCTCAATAGCGTTGAGGTAATTAGCTCCACTTGGAGGAAAACTCTCGACGAGATCGCGTGCTGCTGTTCCTGGTTCCGTGGCCCTGATCAAGTACTGAAACTTGTCGTCATCATCAATTGTCTTATCGTCATGGATTTTCCGGAATTGGCCCCAGAATCCCAGCCAATTTTCTACTCCACCGTCAAACTGTCGCAATTCGATAAAAGGCAAACTGAACTTACGTTTCGTCTGTTCTGCAGTTCCTGCACTATTTGAGCTATTGACTTGTACTTTCATAATTTTTTCCAACTTGCATGCTAACTGCTGGCACTCTAGCTGACGTTCTACGCAATTTTCCAGGTCTAAAACGTCGATCATCTGGTCTTCCGAAATAACGGCTTTCGACAAAATTTCCTGTAATTGCTCGTCACTTTGTTGCAATGCTAGTCCTGCAGTTGTAAGACTATTAAGTAAACTTTTTACCTTTGATTCTTCGGCGGCGTCAACATTTTCTAAAAATGTTTGAACTTTGTTCACTATAATTGTTAATGTGCGTCGCCGAACTGACCGCTGCTTTTATATATTAATTTTTTTCTTTTTATATGCTTTCTATCTCTGAACTGGTCGCCACTTGTTGAGGACCTGGCTCTATTGTCCTCGGTAAGGTGTTTATTAAAAAATTGGTAAAATTAAAAGAAAATGTATTTCACCATAAAATTTCTCAATGTGACAATCGTGTTATAAAATTTTTCCCGTCGCTTAGCAACCAACCTGAACAATTATTATTATTTATAAATACTGAAAACATCAATTTGCTTGCAATAAATAAATTAAAAAGAAAAATATTATCGGTTTTTAATGTTTTATTACTATAGAAAAACAATTTAATAATTTTTTAATTTTCTGTTATTTTCATTAAAATACGAAACATGCTAAATATTTACTAAAAGCAGCACTTATTGATAAGGTCCTTTTTATATATATTTAGTTTTACGACAAATTGCTAGTTTTTAAACAAAATATTCTAAAAAAACAAATAGATAAATAGAATCTTTTCATAAATGGCCATATTTAAACCTTTCGTTCGTTCAGTCCTACGTAAAACTCATGAACGAGCATTTTTTTTTTTTTTTTTTTTTTTCGATTTACCAACATTTGAATACATTCATTCATTAACAAAAAAGTCCTTAAGCCAAGATTACAAGATAAATGCATCAAACAATTATAGGTAAATACAACATGCACTAAATATGAAACAAAACAATCGAGCTAACCTAAAAACTAAGGGCAAAATAACATAAGAAATTTCAAACACAAGCTATTAAATTTCAAACTTACAATAAAATGACTATGAATGTAGAGTAACTAACACGCGAATAGTGTTGAGCGAGTCAAAATGAATATCCGTTATGTCGCTAAATTTGTTAACTACTTTGCAAAGACGTGACACTGGAGAATTCGATCCAAATACAGTCCTACGAAACGGCGGGCAAAGAGGAGTGATCGTTTTGCGCGGTGGTCTGCTAGGGACACGTAATTTAAATAAGGACAGGAGGGTTGGACAGTCAATTTTGTGATTTAAAACTTTCCAGGCGAAGGAGATGTCTGCCAAGTCATTGCGATGTGCTAAAGAGACCATATTAAAATGCTGAAGTCGGTTGGCATACGAGATTTTTTTCATAGTCCTTGAGATACCATTAGCAAAAGCTAAATGCCACAAAAATCTTTTCTGCACACGCTCAACCCGCAAAGAGTGAATGGCAAAGTACGGTCTCCATACTACACTTGCGTATTCAAGAATACTTCGAACTAGGCTATTGTACAGAAGAATCTTGACACTGTCATTACGAAAAATTCTTCCGTTCCTTATGACAAAACCCAGCATTTTCGAGGATCGCTTGATGATATTGTCAACGTGGGGTATAAAAATTAACTTATTGTCGAACATCACACCAAGATCTTTTATTTGATTGACCTCATGAATTTTCACTTCATTAATATAGTAATCCAAGGGGATTATATTAGTTTTGCGTGACTTGTATTTGACATGGTACCACTTTGTGATATTAAGCGCCATTTTATTACATGAACACCAGTGCACAAGGTTATTGATGTCATTTTGCAAACTAATACAATCCTCAGTGGATTCTATGACTTTAGTGAATTTTAAATCATCAGCGTACATAAACGATTCAGAGGATTTCAGACAAGTTGGTAAGTCATTAATAAATACGTTAAATAAGACCGGGCCCAAATGAGATCCCTGAGGTACCCCTGATTTATAATAATATTTTTAACCGTTGACCACAACGAAAAAACCTCTATCACTCAGGTACGATTCCAACCATCTCAAGGACACTGTAGTAAAACCATAAGCAGATAATTTTTGTAGAAGAACCTTATGGGAAACGCGATCAAAGGCCTTGCTGAAATCAGTGTATATAGCGTCTATTTGTTTGTTAGAGTCCAATACTGAGGCCACGCTTTCAGCAAAAGCCACCAAATTAGTACTAATGGACCTCCTGCCAACAAAACCATGCTGGCTTATGGACAGATGCTTTTTAAAGTGGTTCTGAATATATGGGCAGATAAGTGACTCAAATATTTTGGCAAAAGTGGACAAAATCGATATTGGTCTGTAGTTTTTTATTAAATCCTTAGATTCAGACTTGTAAACAGGAACTATTTTAGCAGTCTTCCAAACTTCGGGGAAGACTCCTGTTTGCAAGGATAAGTTAAAAATTAAAGCTAATGGCTTCACCAACTGTTCAGCACAACTTACGATAAAGATTGGTGGAATCCCATCCGGACCAGGTCCCTTCGACGTATCTACACTCCTTAGAGATTTCAGCAAACTACTCTCACTTATATTGGGTAATATAAACGACTGACTATTGATATTTGCATGCTGTAAATTATTAATAATATGTAAGTTATCGAGACTGGGGTCTATATCTTCACATTGATTTAAAGTAAAATGTGTGGAGAACAACTCACAAATCGTAGACCCGTGTGATGAACTTATATGTCCATCACTCATTGTTAATGGATATGAACTACGACCACCACGTTTTGTCTTGGTATATGACCAGAAAAGTTTGGGATTGCATTTGATATCATTTTCCAACCTATTTACATACTCTCTGTAGCACTCAGCAGTCAATCGATTACACCGCGAATCTATCAGTTTCAATTCATAGCCGTCTAGTGGGTTCCGATATGTTTTGAATTTTTTTCTAAGTTTATATTTTTCTTTTAATAATCTAATAAGACATGACTTGAACTTAACAGGGTAATTATTATTTTTATATTTTTTTAATGGTACAAACTCATCGATACATTTTGTAATAGTATTGTAAAAGACTTGGACAATATCATTTATATTCACAAGACCGTAAAACAATTTATCCCAATCACAGTTTTGTAACTTATTACGAATGGATATGTAGTCCGCCTTAAAAAAAAATTTTCCAACGTTCTCCGAGTTATATGGTAAATTTTTGTTATTTACAGACAAAATTTCAATATCAAGGGGTGGGTGCAATTTGTCAATAGTACTGAGTTCACTTGGTGATTCAGATACGTTACAAGATTCAATATTTGTGAGCACTAGATCTAGAATTCTACCTGAAACATTTAGAACAGCATTGTGTTGTTTCAGCTTGTTAATATTTAGAAAATCCAATAATTTATAAGATATGCCAGGCATCGGATTGTTCACATTTGACTCACCCAACCCATTCCAACATATATTACCAACGTTAAATTATAAGCATTAAATTAAGCATTAAATTGAATCCTCTGAAAATCCCTTAAACGTAATTTACCTGCTTTAAATATTTCCGCTTTTAAATATTTTCTCCCTAAAACTAGGGGAAAACCTCCAAAATTGTCAACACTGCCAAGTTGGTCCGGTCGGAAGCCTCCACACGTTCCGATTTGGTAGGAAGTGAAGTTCGTGCGAACCAAATCCGGCCGACCGCGTCAAACACGAATAATAATAATTATGGTCGGACGACTACGCTACACACGTCCAGATTTGGTCTGTACCCCAAGAGCTATCCGATATTTTTGTAAAAAAATCAATAACAGGCCAAATTTTTGTAAACGGCCCTTAAATATAATTTTAAGAGACTATTTTTTGGAATCCAACATAATATCGCATTGGAAGGTATAAAAAAAAAGTTATACCCTGAAAATGGTGCAATTCTTTCAGCAAATATGCTATCACCAATTTTATCGTTAACATGTGTTTATGTTAACCATATCTAAGCACCAAAGTCGAAATCCATAAAGATATAAAACGGGAAACTAATAATTTAGGAAGAAGTCGGTTGTTTCTGATAGCATTTTTAACATAGGTGTAATGCCAATTTGAGTTTACGTAGAGAGTTTTTTTAAAAGTTTATTTGTTTTTCATTTACAAATATAGGGGGATTATATACTTTTACGAAAGATAATAATAAATGTATTCAAATGTAAAGTGAATAACACTTATACCATTTTTGCCTATTTTTTATAGATTTTTTAAAGCTTTGTATTTGTTTTTTTTTAATGTCGCTGTCATAAATATTGGTGGATTACTAATGAATTATTTATTAAACTAGATAATCTAATTTTCAATGTTAAGAAATTACTGATATAGAATTATTGTTGAGTCTCCATAGAGCGAATTAGTTTGGCTCTTGGGCTACTGGAGCAGACCAAATCGGCGGTCGGATCGGAACGTGTGTAGATGCTATTAAACTGTAGTAATGCATCCTTCGCTCTTTTGTAAATAGTTTCTGCAGCGTACGCGGTAGGTATAAGGATTTTTAGGTATCTTTTTCACACCTTGAGCTACATTATCGAAGTGTTCATACGGATCCCTAACTGTTTTTAAAATATTCTATAGCCTATAGTATAGGCTATTTTGACGACTATAGGATATTTTTTCGAGGAGCCCGTGGCGCAGTGGATAGCGCGCTTGGCCTGCGATCGTTGAGGTTAAGCAACGTTCGCAATGGTCGGTCACGGGATGGGTGACCAAAAACTTTTCATCTCGAGCTCCTCCGTGCTTCGGAAGGCACGTTAAGCCGTTGGTCCCGGCTGCACTTGCAGTCGTTAATACCCACCAATCCGCACTGAGCCCGCGTGGTGGGTCATGCATGGCTCATTCTCCTTATCCATCCATAAGGAAGGCCAGTGCCCCAGCAGTGGGGACATTAAATGGCTGATGATGATGATAGTATGTTAATCAGAAATATTGTAAAATTCTAATGGTCAAAAAATTTTTGTATTCCGTCTAGCAGTTTTTGAGTTTATTCGGTACATACCTACATACAAATCTTTCCTCTTTATAACATTACTAGCTTTCCGCCCGCGGCTTCGCCCGCGTGGACTACACGACGTTATCCCGCGGGAATGTGATGTTTTTCCGGGATAAAAAGTAGCCTATGTTCCTCTCCAGGCTACAAAGTATCTGTGTCCCAAATTTCAGCCAAATCCGTTCAGCCGTTTTGGCGTGATTGAGTAACAAACATCCAAACATCCAAACATCCAAACATCCAAACATCTAAACTTTCACATTTATAATATTAGTAGGAAAGTAGGAATATTAGTAGGATTAGAGATACGCATTACGCATGTCCGTTTCGGAAGATTCCCCATTATTTCTCCAACACGTTTAGTCTTGTTTCGATGGATCCGGGTGTTGGTTGACCGACTTCTCGGTGATATTTCGAGGTTAGTTTGCGCTTTGGTTAAAAGTTAGGTATAGTATAAGTATTAAATTGTCTTGTTGATCAAGCACTTGAGGCAGAAGCACAATTTAATCATCTCACAAAAACTGTTATTAAGTACTTAATTCACTTTAAAATTATTTATGTTTTATATTCACGTACATCCAAACGTAGATAAATGCGTTATGTTATATCCAAGCGAGCCGCGTACGGTCTAGAGTCAAGGCCAACTAAGTCGTTAAGTACCTACCGCACGCAATGCTCTCATTTTATTCGTACACGATTTGGCTCGTAATCTGAGTACTATGTTTTTACTATATTTAAATTAAGGGTTTTTACTTACCACACTTTTATTAGCTTTACCTGTAACTAACTAACTAAGTCAATATGTAAGAAAATCTTGGGATTCAATTTTAACCTACTTCTAATTGTCGTATTGATTTGAAACTTTGCAAGTCTATATGAATCCGATGACAATACAATAATTTGCTACCATCGAGCTGATCTGATGATGGAGTCAAGAGGACGGCAATAGAACTCTTCAATGGCTGCTAGGAAACCCCTCGCGTTTGGGCTCATTTGTTTTGTTCTGATGAGACGTATTCGCTACACTTGATGGTGAGGGTCTGATGATGGAGCAAGAAGGAAGCCAGTTACACTCCTTAATGACCAACTGGAAACTCCTCGAGTTTGGGCTCATTTGTTTCGTTTTGATAAGACCTATTCGTTACAGTTGATGGTGAGTGAATGATAATGGAGCTGGGAGGAAGCCAGTGAAACTTCTTAATGATCAAAAGAAAACCCCTCGAGTTTGGGCTCATTTGTTTCGTTCTGATGAGACCTATTTGCTTCACTTGGTGGTGAGGATCTGATGATGGAGCAGGGAGGAAGCCAATGGCACTTCTTAATGACCACTAGGAAGACCGCTCGAGATTGGGCTCATTTTTTTCGTTCATATGAGACCTATTCGCTACACTTGTTGGTGAGGGTCTGATGATGGAGCAAGAAGGAAGCCAGTGACACTCCTTAATGACCAATTGGAAACCCCTCGAGTTTGGGCTCATTTGTTTCGTTTTGATAAGACCTATTCGTTACAGTTGATGGTGAGTGAATGATGATGGAGCTGGGAGGAAGCCAGTGAAACTTCTTAATGATCAAAAGAAAACCCCTCGAGTTTGGGCTCATTTGTTTCGTTCTGATGAGACCTATTCGCTTCACTTGGTGGTGAGGGTCTGATGATGGAGCAGGGAGGAAGCCAGTGGCACTTCTGAATGACCACTAGGAAGACCCCTCGAGTTTGGGCTCATTTGTTTCGTTCAGATGAGACCTATTCGTTACAGTTGATGTTGAGTGAATGATGATGGAGCTGGGAGGAAGTCAGTGAAACTCCTTAACGACCACAAGAAAACCCCTCGAGTTTAGGCTCATTTGTTTCGTTCTGATAAGACCTATTCGCTTTACTTGGTGGTGAGGCTCTGATGATGGAGCAGGGAGGAAGCCAGTGGCACTTCTTAATGACCACTAGGAAGACGCCTCGAGTTTGGGCTCATTTGTTTCGTTCTGATGAGACCTATTCGCTTCATTTGGTGGTGAGGGTTTGATGATGCAGCAGGGAGGAAGCCAGTAGCACTTCTTAATGACCACTAGGAAGACCCCTCGAGTTTGGGCTCATTTGTTTCGTTCTGATGAGACCTATTCGCTACACTTGGTGGTGAGGGTCTGATGATGGAGCAGGGAGGAAGCCAGTAGCACTTCTTAATGACCACTAGGAAGACCCCTCGAGTTTGGGCTCATTTGTTTCGTTCTGATGAGACCTCTTCGCTTCACTTGGTGGTGAGGGTTTGATGATGCAGCAGGGAGGAAGCAAGTGGTACTTCTTAATGACCACTAAAAAACCCCTCGAGTTTGGGCTCATTTGTTTCGTTTTGATAAGACCTATTCGTTACAGTTGGTGGTGAGTGAATGATGATGGAGCTGGGAGGAAGTTAGTGAAACTCCTTAATGACCACAAGAAAACCCCTCGAGTTTGGGCTCATTTGTTTCGTTCTGATAAGACCTATTCGCTTCACTTGGTGGTGAGGCTCTGATGATGGAGCAGGGAGGAAGTCAGTGGCACTCCTTCATGACCACTAGGAAACCCTTGAGTTTGGGCACATTTGTATCGTTCTGATGAGAACTATTCGCTACACTTGGTGGTGGGGGTCTGATGATGGAGCAGGGAGGGAGTAAGAGTTCGGCTTGCGCATCCGGTAACTAATGGACTCCTCTTGAAGTTTTAAAACTAAATACATACAATCACGCCTTTGAGTTATAATGTTCACGGGGTGGGCAGACACATGAATGGACTACGAAATCCATTACCATCCATCCATGGCTTGCCATTTATTAAACTAAAAAGTAAAAAATAAATATGTTGTTTAAAAAACTAAAAAAACACGCTTTTTAACCACGCTTACTGAATAGACGGTTATTATTATTAACCACGCTTTTAACCACGCTTTTTAATTTCAGTTACTGAATAGACGGTTATTTTGTACTTTTTAGTCTGTTCCTTTAAAATTGTGTTTTTTTAGTTTTTAAACTACATATTTATTACAATCTATGTTAGAATTTGACGTTATTTCAAACCACTTGCGTGGATTTTCGCTCAGAAAAAAAAACGCGTTTTTACACCTAGGTAATTTAAAATAGTAAGTACTTACAGTTTTTCTTTTTACATGCAAGCTTTTATTAAACTTGCAGTGTATGTACGTTTTATTTTACTCTTTGGTTTGTATGCATATATGTACGGTCGCCAGCACGTCGGGTTACTACAAAATGTCAAAATTTATTAATTGAAACTGAAAGGAGACTGGGCACCTCTAGACCAAAGGTTAAAAAAATAAAAGTGCACGGCCACTTAAGAATCTAATTCTAAATGAAAGTTATGAATATGTGCTTTTTATTAAAAATATTTTTATTTTGTTCATGACATAAAATCTCAGGATTTTATGTCATGGAGATATGGAGATTGTGAGTTTCTATGGACAGTTGTACTCCACGCAAACACCTGTTGAAAGTAAGGCTACAACCTACCTAGAGCCAAGCTTACCCGACACTATACCGAAGATAACTCGGACGTCAGCCTGTACGAGATTAGAATGACTCTCAAGCAGCTCAAAACAACAAGGCGGCGGGTGATGACGGAATCACAACAGAACTTCTGATAGCGGGTGGTAAGCCGATATTTAAGGTCCTCCAGAAGCTCTTCAACTCTATCATCCTCGAGGGCAAAACACCAAAGGCATGGGGCAGAAGCGATGTGATGCTGTTCTTCAAGAAGGGTGATAAGACTCTCTTGAAGAACTACCGCCCCATCTCGCTTCTGAGCCATATCTACAAGCTGTTTTCGAGAGTCATTACGAATCGTCTCGCTCGCAGGTTTGACGACTTCCAACCTCCCGAACAAGCCGGGTTCCGAAAAGGCTATAGTACCATAGACCACATTCATACGCTGCTACAAGTTATACAGAAGACCGAAGAATATGACTTGCCGCTTTGTTTGGCATTCGTGGACTATGAAAAAGCCTTTGATTCGAACGAGACCTGGGCCGTGCTGCAGTCTCTCCAGAGGTGCCAAATAGACTACAGGTACATCGAGGTGCTGAGGTACTTATACCAAAACCCCACCATGTCGGTCCGATTACAGAACCAGAGCTCTAATCCTATCCAACTACAGCGAGGTGTGAAACAGGGAGACGTCATTTCTCCGAAACTTTTCACAGCTGCGTTGGAGGATATTTTAAAATACTGGACTGGAAAGGATTCGGCATCAACATCAATGGCGAGCACCTAACACACCCGCGGTTTTCCGATGATTTAGTTCTCATGGCTGAGACCTTGGAAGACCTGAACACAATGCTCGAAGATCTCAGCAATGCTTCCCAAAGAGTGGGTCTGAAGATGAACATGGATAAGACGAAAATCATGCCCAATGCCCATGTTGCATCCGCTCCAGTTAATTTTGAGAACATTACACTCGAAGTTGTAGATCACTATGTCGACCTGGGACAGACAATCCAATTAGGTAAGTCCAACTTTGAGAAAGAGATCTCTCGAATGCAGCTCAGATGGGCAGCGTTTGGGAAGCTCCGGCATATATTCGCGTCCAAAATACCTCAATGTCTCAAGTCTAAGGTCTTTGACCAGTGTGTGTTGCAAGTTATGACTTTGGAAGCGAGACGTGGTCTTTTACTATGGGTCTCATAAGAAGGCTCAAGGTCACCCAGCGAGCAATGGAGATGCTTGGTATTTCTCTGCTCGATCGAATCAGGAATGATGAGATCCGCAGGAGAACTAAAACGACCGAAATCGCTCGAAGGATTGCTCAGTTGAAGTGGCAGTGGGCGGGACACATAGCGCGGAGAACCGATGGCCGTTGGGGTGGAAAGGTTCTCGAATGGCGACCGTGAACTGGACGAGACGTTCCGTGGGCAGGTTCCCTACAAAGTGGAACGACGATCTCGTCAAGGTCGCGGGAAGCCGCTGGATGCGGGTAGCGCAGGGCCGATCGTTATGGAAATCCTTGGGGATCGTTGTGGAAATCCTCCGCCCACTGCTGGGCATCGTACGGCTAAAATGATGATGATGATGATAAAATTGATAAGGTGAATGTGGACAAACGCTTAAAAACAGGAAAACCGTGATCTAATACAAAGAACAAAAAATGGCAGAAGCTTGTATTATGTGAACTTGGATGAGTGAACTTATAAGAAATCTTAAGGGTGCGGTCATATCTGTCTAATGCCACGTGATAACACGCCGTATCTATATGGACGTGTTATAAGATAAGTGTGCTTCTGGTGCATACATTTACTATGAAAACCGAACACGTGACGTCAGACGAATGTGATCGCACCTTAAGAGTTACATAAGTCCACATAAAAACACAAAAAAATTGTTAAAACAATGTATTTCTATAATTTTTCACGTATTTTTAGTGAAACTTAAAATATTTAAAAAAGTCGTAACTCTGAAACTATCCATGGCAGCGAAGTAAGGTTTTTAAAAAATGTAAGCACATATCATCATCATCATCATCATGTCAGCCGAACGACGCCCACTGCTGGGCATAGGCCTCCCCCAAGGATCTCCACAACGATCGGTCCTGCGCTGCCCGCATCCAGCGGCTTCCCGCGACCTTGACCAGATCGTCGGTCCACCTTGTAGGGGGCCTGCCCACGGAACGTCGTCCGGCACGCGGTCGCCATTCAAGAACCTTTCCGCCCCAACGGCCATCGGTTCTCCGCGCTATGTGTCCCGCCCACTGCCACTTCAACGATGCAATCCTTCGAGCGATGTCGGTTGTTTTAGTTCTCCTGCGGATTTCATCATTTCTGATTCGATCGAGCAGGGAAATACCAAGCACATATCACTACCATTAAATAGAGGCTACTTCTAGAAGTTGCCGCCAGTTTTTTTGCTCCATAGTTTTTTGCCCACTCTCCTTTAACTGTTGGACATAAGATTGAATTTTATTTAAAGAAATTTGACAGTTTGTAGTAACCTGACTTGCTGGCGACTGTACTACATAATATGTAGGTACAGTCGAGTTCATAAATATATTGGCAAGGCCAATGGTTTAAAATATTGTAAGCAATAAAATGATCATAAATATCTATGCAAACTTAGACATCAATAAAATGTGAACATATAAACAGTTCATTAATATATGACGGCAGTGCAGACAATACTATCTAACTACTCTGCTCAGCAAAAATATCAATACACTCTAGATTTCAATAATTTCGGTACAGCATAGGATTTATAAATATCTATGCAGCTATATTATTGAGCTTTATGTCCTACAACATTTGACTTATTTTTGATTGTCTTTAAGGAAGCGAAGTTGCCATTTATATATGACTGCACATTCGGTCTGGCAACGTTGTCAA
The DNA here is from genome assembly GCA_949710035.1 of Crambus lathoniellus. Taxonomy (NCBI): domain Eukaryota; kingdom Metazoa; phylum Arthropoda; class Insecta; order Lepidoptera; family Crambidae; genus Crambus; species Crambus lathoniellus. Next base: position 4,553,133 of record OX453319.1, read on the forward strand.
GGAGTTGTATTATTTGAATGATTAGATTTTAGAAAATCTTAGGGTTAATGCAGATTATATTTTTTCTAAACTTTTGTTCAGATGGTTTCGAAAAACTACATGTGCAAAGAAGTAATTTTTATTATTTATTTTGTTCTCAATAAAATCTAACATTTAAAAAATAAAATAGTGCCTATGCAAAAAGCTTACCTACTTAAAGGAGATCAGTCACGCTTCATACATGTTTGGACCAAAACAGTAAAAGTGTCGGCCAACAAAAATAAATTACACATTACTATTGTAAACAGTGTAACGATTATTATTTGCTATGACGTCAACAGTGTACGATAAGTGGCCAAGTAGGCAAGTAGTTATTATAGTTTGAAAATGTCATTTTATTCTCTTCATTTTCAAACTTGAATACAGCTTGGCCTTGTACAATGTTGACGTCATAACAAAAAATGATTGTTACACGGCTTACAAAAGTATTGTGCAATTTATTTTCGTTGGCCGCACTTTGGCCAAGCTGTATTCAAGTTTGAAAATGAAGAGAAAAAAATGTCATTTTCAAACTTGTATAACTGCTTGGCCACTAATCGTACACTGTTGACGTCATACCAAAAAATGATTGTTACACTATTTACAATAGTAATCTGCAATTTATTTTCGTTGGCCGCACTTTGGCCAAGCTGTATTCAAGTTTGAAAATGAAGAAAAAATGTCATTTTTAAACTTAAATAGCTGCTTGGCCACTAATCGTACTAAGAAGCCCTGCACGGGGATTCTATTAAATAATAAATGTAATTTCGATATAAATCTTTACTGCGGCACTATGGCCGATATATTCTATCTACTACAACACGCGACCGCGGAATCGTCTGGACCAAAACAAACTACTCGCGTAGGTAATCACAATCCATTCGATATTTTGAATACTGATTTAAACATAAATCAACCATAGACAATGCAAGGAGGTATCATATCCTAACAATATGATACCACATGCCGCCGCCGCAACAAAAAACCTTTCTTACTAAAGAAATGTTTTTTCCTACATGGATTACCCTAAAGCGAAGGCCCTGCCTACCTTGGAACGATATCACATCAATAAGACTGGTCCTCACTAACGGACAGCCAGGACAATGGTTGATATAATTATTAATTTCCTGTAATCAACACAAACCAACCATTGCATTGGCTTGACATACCAAAACCAAGGGAAAAGGTCTGCCCAGCCTTAAACCTAACCTTAATACATCATATGTAGTTACAATCAAAGCTAACCCTAGCTCATTAAAGCATTAACTAAGTCGAAATTCCAAGATCAAACATGTCGGACAAGCACCAATAATATATTGACTACGAAATTACCCAAAAATAACCCTCATCTCAAAAGGTGCCCGACAACAAGCTTGGAACTTCATAAACCTGTGGTAACCTCAAGCAGACTGTCTACTAGGGGCCACCACAGTTTATGTAGCGTGGTGTCGACAACATTGCCAGTCAGGGCTAGAGGGATCCTGTAACAAACAGGATATGACCCTGGTCCTTATTGGACCATCAGGGTTTCCTCCCCCCTCACCAACAAATATTGACGTCACCTCATTCCTTAAGTGACATCGAAACAACTTACAAACTAACTAAAACGGAAATAAAATGAAACACAGAAGTGTTACTTTTGTGGTCCAGATCATTAACGAAACGTGATGTCAATATCAACATAAGTTAAGGTCAGAGGATTCTCACACCTAATTAGATAATAGGTCATCCTCCTGCCCCATCCCATGAAGGTAAAGAGACACGACACGATGTCTACTAATTAGTAAAAATGCAAAAAAATAATTGTTTTATTAAATTAAACATTAAAAAAAATTTAAATAAGTACATCATAAATGGACCACAGGACACTTCGTGGGCTTCAGGTGCAGTATTTCCGTACATGAAAAAGAAACACATATTAATACAAATCACACAATTATACATTTCAACTATCTAACAATCACTATTATAAAACATCCTAAAATCCTATCCTATTTCTATCCCTATTATAAAATGAATCTATAAAAGAAAATTTGTTTTTACATTTAATTTTATATGTAACAAATTTAATTCGTTTCTTATTTCGTAAAGAACTAATATTACATAACGAACTTATATTGGATTTCGAAATCCTATTCATATTCGACTTTTCAAACTTTTTCGCGCTTTTCTTCATTTTACTGTCATTCCTATTTTTATTCATAAAAAAACTTTTTAATCTTGGAATGACATGCGAACTTTTTTCTGACATATTACTTTTTCGAAAATTACTTTGACATCCGTCATTCGAGACATCTATCACTTGTGACTGTTGTGACTCATTGTCATCAATGTCAATCGATGTCAACATAAAATTCATGTCAACATTAAATTCAAAATTAAATTTTTTGTAAATTATACAAAATTTTTCAAAATTCAAAATTATGCTATTCCTGCTAATAAAATCACAACCCAACACTATGTTTGGTACAATGTCCCTTACAACAACGAATCGCTGTGTAAACAACACGTTATCTATCAAGAAACATACATTAGTTTTCCCTACTATTGAAAGTTTTCCACCACTCACATTTCGTAGTTCAGCGTTCACCATGTCCACACTGAGACCTAGACTGTCTACTACCGTCTGTGATATTACCGACACACTCGCACCGGTGTCCACCAAGGCGTCTATTTTCTGACCACGACACTCAATAGATAAAAACGGCGTACGCTTACTTGTGTTGTGATTGTCCTGCACCAACATCAGCTGCATACAATCCTCTTCTTTACTTACAACAATATTATTATTAGATTGTGGGGACGTCTCAGTCGTCCTCCAAGATGATGTCGTGATGGGCATCATCGGGGCTTGAGCTCTACAATTAATAAAACAATTTTCACAACAATTATGGGGTTTCTCGTTTGGCGTGCGAGAGGCACATTGATTGGGAGTTGACACATTCTCTAACTCCGGCACAAAATAAACACATTGATTAGATTTATCACCACTGCTAGAATCACACATATTAGGGGCACATTCCTCGAAGCACTCAAGATTATACAATTGTCTCACTACTTTTTTCAAATGCGTTTTGTCGACGTAGATTTGCGACATCAATTTGCTGCGTGTGACAACGTCAGTTGTCCGCAGGAATTGTTGTATGAACAACTGTTCTGTAATTGCGTTCCCAGCACGAGCGGCCAGAATATCCAACGCATACAGGTATTCCAACGAATTTTCGTTGAAATACTGTTTTCTCGCAAAAAATTCAGCAAGTGGGTCCGATACAAGACCAAACTCCCTGACAAATTCCTTCTTCATTTCGTCGTAGTCTTTAACCATATCGACGATCTTATCGTAGAAATATCGGGCTGCGCCCGTGCAGAAAGCTCCAACGACGATTTTCTTGGCCTCGCCTTCGTAGCCTTGCAGAGCCGTCATCACCTCGTAGCTCCGAAAAAAAGCTTCGACATCTCCGTGGATGCCGTCGAACAATAAGACCTCCATGGTCTCCTAGTTTATCTTGGGAATCTGCAACACATAAACACCGTATAATTGCGTTCTACGTAATTCGTTCGCGCCTAACACCATAAGAAGCCCTGCACGGGGATTCTATTAAATAATAAATGTAATTTCGATATAAATCTTTACTGCGGCACTATGGCCGATATATTCTATCTACTACAACACGCGACCGCGGAATCGTCTGGACCAAAACAAACTACTCGCGTAGGTAATCACAATCCATTCGATATTTTGAATACTGATTTAAACATAAATCAACCATAGACAATGCAAGGAGGTATCATATCCTAACAATATGATACCACAGTACCTACACTGTTGACGTCGTAACATAAAAATAGTTGTTACACTGTTTACAATAGTAATGTGCAATTTGTTTTTGTTGGCCGACACTTTTACCTTTTGGTCCAATTTGACTGATCTCCTTTAGGAAATTATTATTTATATAAGTAGTTACATATCTATGCTAAATTAACCAACAAAAACGAAATCAAAAGTAGTTAAGTAGGTAAGAACGAAACAAAACAGGAGTCCACAATTTTTGAGGTCTGTAGTAGGAAATTCATCGAATATAAACTATAAGTACTTACCTAGGTACTTACTCACTTTTTGTTATGAAAGACAAAAAAAAATATTGGTGTGGTGGGCATATAAAAAATCCGAAATAGAAACAATTGATTAAGTACTTTTGATTATTTTTAGCCTACGAAACAATTTTCTTAAATACTGACACCAACCTGAAAAAAATTGTAGGCCCCTAATCTGTTCCGCGCCTATTTAGGCCTACATTTGTATAGATATTTATGAACTTTACTTTGCACTCAATAATATGAACAACGGACCGCGCATAATTTTTTGAGTCTGTAACTGTAGTGATATTATTGACAATATATGCCGTCACATACAAATGATGTCAAAGATTGTTTACAATTTTATGATAGCACAAAGCTATCAGATATCTATGAAACTTGACATTGCATAGATATTTTTGATTCAAGAATGTGCTCAGATATTATAGAACTCGACTGTTACCAGCCACCAGCTATTTCGACCGCAACTCGACTTTTTACGTAAATAAAGATTTGGATACCTTTTGTTGTATAAAAATACATCTTTCCTCTATCTAACCGCCTTAAAGTCACCGAAAGAAAAACTTACGAAGTATTTACGACTGTGATTTTTTATTGTTTGGTTACTAACGCATATTTTAGGTAAATAAAAAAAAATATTGTTTATCCTTTGTTTAACAATCTCTTATTCTGTGACCAGAACTACCCAGGATAGTAAAACTAGTTGATTAGATACGAGGTATTTCAGAAGCAATAAATCGTAACTCCAAAAAGCTGGATTTGATGAATCTCAGTATTCTAAATCAAAAAATAAAGTAAATGTTATGTTGATTCTTTCTCCTTTAAAATCTTGTATTTGTATGTTACGAGTCGATTTGTAGGTACTTAATGTAAAACTTATATTGAAATGAACTTTTCACACTTATGCTCTGAAATGTTAATATTATATTTGCGAAAAAAATGCAGTACGTGGCACTTTTCCGAGGTAAACATTCTAAATTTGAAAATCACTGCATTTAATGCGCGAACTCGTGCAAGTACTAATAGTTTTTGTTTCATCGAAATCTGGCCAGGATTTCCAAAGATACAGCGTTGTAAAGTTTCACCAGCTTTTGAAAATTTGCTTTCCTTGCGCGCTATTGCGATGACGTCATGTCGCACTGACATCTCCGTTTGCGGCTGTTGCGGGTGATTTCCGTCTAACCACAGCCTTCTCTATTGTTCTTCTACAAGCCATGCTATTAGGTATGACAACGTCGCATTTTTCGTTGGGTGTGAACCGATTTAAGGCCTGTCGCATATTATACGATTTTTTCTGTCAGAAAGTTTTGTTGTAGACTCCGCATACTATCAGAATTCTGACGTGTCTGACGTCCGCTTCTAATGAGTCTCGGATGCAAACGATCGGACGGCAAAATTCTGATCAGAAATTCGGAGGGCGCACTCTCCATAGGGCGTTTGTGCACTACCACTGAATTTTACCGATCCGGAAAAAAACGGATGCTTGTATTTTAATAATTAATCATTTATATTAGTAATTAATTAAATACAAGCATCCGTTTTTTTCCGGATCGGTAAAATTCAGTGTAGTGCACAAACGACCATACACTTTGTACTAGACAATAAGTTCATCAAACGATCTGACTGACATTCGATACAATAAAAAGAAATATCTGGAAAGTTTCTCATTTTTGCGTGTGTCATTTAGAATACCTCTGTACCAAATTTCATTGAAATTGGTTCAGTAGTTTAGGCGTGATAACTTTCATCCCCTATTTTAACCCCTTACAGCCCTTTTTTTGGTTCAGTAGTTTAGGCGTGAAAGTGCGGTGACAGAGACAAATAAATTGCCGTGTAAATAAGTGTGCGCGCTAGCCCTAAGTTGAAGTCTTAACAGAAAATTGGGAAAATTTTATGAATCCTTACCTTGTTTAATAGTACACGCTATCAATATAATGCTTAATGATGTTTTCATAAGGAAAAGCATATAATTTCTTCAAATTTACTTAAAAATCCACTGAAATCACAACAAACCACGCACCAAAACAACCGTTTATTTTAAAATGACACTTGTGTATTATTCGACTAAGTTTGCTTTGTAGGAAGTTGTGAGGAGCATAAATACATCCGTAACGCGAACGCAAATAGGACGCATAATATTAACCACTAGTTATAGTTGGTCAAGTTGCCCATAGGTTTCCATAGCATCTGGTTATTTTTAACTAGGTCGGGTTACCTCTAACCAAATGTTCGGTCTACGCTTAGGTTCACAAGCGACGTTGCCAAACCGCCATAGCATGGCTTGTAGTAAAGAAGGCTGTGGTCTAACTGTACCTACATAGAGTTCGTCTGTGCGCAATCTTCGCGCAACTCGTGCGTTTTTGACGCTAGTTACAGTACATTTTCTTCGTTCTAAGGTTATGGTAAATGGTTAGTATTCAATTTCGACCGCGCGCAGACGCACTCTAAAACTGTCGATACCGAAAGACATTTATCCCACAAACTTATCTGACCCAGTGGTGGAGGCGTCACTAGCAGTAAAAAATTATCGAAATGGCTTCAGTTTTTAGGGTGCATATTTAACTACCAAGTCAGTTAAGGTTGTAAGTACATTTTGTTTTGACGGTTGCTATATGTATTGACAGAATCTCGCCCGCCATTACGAAAGTTGATTTAATTTATTATTTACGAAAATAAAACATTATTTGAAGGTGTTTTTTCACATGGGCTCAATACAAAATTTCTTAAACATTTCATTGATCGACTATAAGAAAAATAAATAAATTTATTACGAAACCGTGAGAGCGCAACTATATAGCCAAAGGATTCTATGTAGGTATACGGAAGTGCGACGTGACGTCACACGTTAATGCCATTGGTTCACCCAAATTTTCCTCGGAGGCCGTACTTTAACGTTTAATATCTCAGTCATTTTTGAAGATAGGAAAAAAATAAAAACAGATTCTTTTTTCTCGAGTTACATATTTTTTAGATATGCTGATAACAAAAATCATTGGTGTGACTCATTGCACGAGTTACCAAAGAAAACTCCCAAATCCCTATAGGTGTGCCTATAATATTTGAAGAGTTCCCTTGATTTCTCCAGGATCCCATCATCAGATCCTCACCTGATGACATTTTTTTTAACAATTATAAATAGATTATGACAATGGGACCAACTAGAAAGTATACTTACCCTAAACTTATTTTCAAACCAAAAAAAATTTTACGTGATAACGTGTTATGAAAACATTTTGATGAAAAATTGCATACTTTTTTGAATTGAATTGAATTATTATCTCTGAATTATCTAACTAAGGATTTTCATTCACTCTGTAAAATACGTGCGATTCTGCATTGCTCAATGTGGTGCCAACCGTTTCGCTCGTTATTTTTTAGTTGCGTGAAATTTTAAAACTGTGATAACTTCTAAAGTAGATACAGGACAATTTTGATCTACATTAAATGGCCACGGTAACTAATATACTTAATTAGATAAGGATAAATACTGATTAGGAGAAATTAGCTTTGCAAATAAAGTAATATTTTAAATTAATTTCTTAAAGATCAAAATGATAACTGTGAGTCAATCTTATATATGCTATCGCGGACTTTTTTATAGATCTTTTTATGGTAAACAATTCTTTAATACATAATTTTCATGTATCTCATACGGTTTTGCCAGCATTCGCAATGTAAACGCAAGAAAAATTGACTTTTTGACGGCTTCATCGCAAAACATGGAATTTTCTCTCTTTTACAAAAATACTTAATTAGAATGTTTTGTATGTATAAACCTTCGGGAATTCATTTTCTTAAAAGATTTCATAATCTTCTTAACAGTGCAAACTGCATCAAAATCCGCTGCCTGGTTTAAAAGAAAAAAGCTTAGAAACAGACTGATAGAGGTGGAGAGCGACTTTGTTTTACACTATGTAGTGATTGTTGTGCGAACAATTAGCTTACCTAATAGCCGTGGGGAAAAGATTGGTATTTTAATGTTCAGAAGAAGTTCATTTCAGAAGTTAGCTCTCTGTACCATTACCTAGGCCAGCCTAGGCTCAACGTGACTATTGCGTCATGCTTTTTCGTAGATATGCAGCCGGGCGCTCATCGATTAAGACGTTAAAATATACCTAGGTATAATAGGGTTTTTACAAACTTAGCAAATTGCCTCGGAATTAAGGACTAGTTTAGCTTGTGGTAGGCAAAACATGATTATGTAAGTTGTATTATGACAACAATTATTAATCTGAAAGTGCAGGGTCTAGGACTCATGACCGAAAGTTATTTCCTCGAAAGCCATTTGCCCACTTGCCATATCACCGAATGTTCACTTCATCGATGGGCCATTTTACCGATGGGTCACTTGACCGAAAAGCCATTTGACCGAACATTCATATCACCGTTAGTACATTTCCTCGAACGCCATTTTATCGAAGGGCAAATATAATCATGCTTGAAAATAAAGAATTTTTATTTCAGATATTATTTGTGAAAACCAAATCAATTAATTTGGAAAATCCAAAAGTGTACGCCACATAACGCTTATTCCAAAAAGTACAGGGTGCCAGCTACCTAAGGCTAAGTTCATACCGCGGGGTATGTCGCGTGCACTTTTGGATTGCCCAAATTTATTGATTTGGTTTTGACAAATATGGCCTAAGTGAAAGAGCCGGAATTCGTTTGTAATTTGAATAGGTAATTATTGACGGCGTTCACTCTATCCCTGTCCCATTGAGCCCCAACTGTCCGTAAACGTTATTTAAAATCCCTGGGGGAGCCGAACGCCAATATTATGCCTGCACAATTAAAAATAACCGCGACACATGTAGATAGTGTAACTTTGGGCGAGAAGTCGTATTAATATTTTTTTTACGATTGTACGGTTTACACCGCACATACCGCGACGTCAGCGTTTTGGAGTTCAATGCGCTCGGCAACACACTTACGTAACTTCATGTAAACATTTATAATAATTACTTATATTTAATTTAGTGTCTACTCAATTGCATAACTGTGAACATTACCTATACTATAATAAAGAAAATTCGTAAACGTGAGTTTTCTTATAGACATTCCAAACAACTATTTTAAATAACTTCTAACTAAACTTCAACTTAACTTCAACTTCATCTTATGCTGTACGGTGTTATCGTGGTCAACTAAGCGTAGCCCGTACATCAAATGGTCCTTCGAGAAGTGAAAAGAAGATAAGTGTTTTTGTTTTCCTTTGCGGTAGCGAATCGGTTTGACTGCCTCCCAGAAGCGGGTCTCGCCAGTCGATTGAGAAGGCGCACATATCGTACTTGGATTGCAAAGCATTTATTTACCTACAATACTAGCGAACAACTGCAAGTGAACTTTAAATTTGAACTTAGACTTACATCAGTGTAATAAGTGATCAACAAGTGAATCAAAACATTTGATTTGCGAAAAAATGGATATCAATCAACAAATGAAAACTTTTGAAGAAATCAAACAACTATGTGCAAACTACAAGAAAGATGGAACATCCCGTAAGACATTAGATTACTTGACAAGGCGTCTTGTGGCTTTAGAAAACCTTTGGGAAGACTTTCACAATCGCCATAAGATTTTGGAACAACAAAAACCTGTCGAAGATCTGCAGTACTTCAAAGAAAATGTCTATGATAAAACAAAAGAAATGTACAATTTGATGAAAGCGGATATATTGCAACGTATGCAAAAATCGCCAGAGGAACAACCAAAACTTACAATTGAGCATGGTTTAAGTGCTACTGGGAGAACTAAGGAGTTATTAGATCGTCAAGAAGGAAACATAAACGCATTAGATCGGGCTATGAGAAAAATCGATCTTGATGCTATAACTGAGAAGTGGGAGATGAAAGACCAACTGAGCATTTTGAAAAACAAGTGGGAAATCGTTGAGAAGACGCATTGGGAACTAGATACATTACTAAAAGGATCTAATGAACCCTATACTAATTTATTTAACATCAACGAAAACAAGTACGACTACCTAAGAAAAACGCTTAACCAAAAGCTACACTCAGCTACTTACTATCAAGCTTCGACACCAAGAATTGATTCACCGAAGTTTACTGGAAACTACAACCAGTGGGTCTCATTTAGAGATCTATTTACGGAAACTATACACAAAAATCCAGCTATTTCAAAGGTTCAGAAAATGCAGCATCTGAAAGCGAAATTAAGAGGCAAACCTGAAAAGCTCGTCCAACATTTAGTGATTAGCTCGGATAACTACGACACGTGCTGGGAGATCCTCAACCAACGTTATGACAATCAAAGATTGCTATTCACTAATCTTATGAATACCATGATGCAGCTTCCTACTATACAACATCCAAGCTCGCCTGCAATAAAAAGAATGCATGACGTCATAAACGAATGCCTGAATGGATTACAGAATATCGGTCTTGTAACAACCTGGGACCCTATCATCGTCTATCTGATGTCACAGAAGCTCGATTCAGCTTCTTACACTGAATATACAAGAGACTTGAGTCATCCGCGGAAAGTTCCTAACTTAGAAGAATTTTTAGCTTTTCTGGAAAACAAGTTCATGGCACTAGAAGCGGCAAAAAGTCATCAAAAGGAATCTTATCCACCTAAAGTGTCATATGGAAACAAAAGTACGCCAAATAACTTTCCCAAACGTCAATTTGAAACCAAACCAGATTTTTTATCTAAAACTTATCACACATCATATGGAAGATGCCCTTTGTGCAGCGGCAGTCACGTGCTAATGCAATGCTCAAAGTTCATTGACATGGATACTTACAACAGAAATAATACGATCGCAAAACTGAAACTATGCAAGAATTGTTTATACAGCCATGGAAACGAACAATGTACGTCGACCAAAAGATGCAAAGACTGCAATAAACCACATCATACACTTTTGCATTATGTAGCGCAAAAGTTCGTTGCCCCAAAGAATATTGTAAACAACACAGGACAATGTTCTAATGACATAAAACCACAAAGCTCAAACCACTTAGCAGATGATAACAAGGAAGTTCTTTTGACAACTGCCGAAATTCAAGTTAAGACAATAACTGGAAGTTATATTTCACTACGAGCTTTACTTGATCAAGGGTCACAAGTGAACTTGATCACTGAAAATGCTGCTCAGCGTCTACGATTACCTCGTAAGAGAGTTAACGCCGTTATTTCCGGCGTGGGATCCATCTCTGGGGATTGTAAGGGACTACTGGAACTAGAATGTAAATCTCACTGTACTAACTTTACATTCAAGTCTGACGTAATGATAATCAAACAAATAACTAAGAACTTACCTAGCACAACATTTCAAAAGCAAACTGGACTCATATGGAAGGACTACAATTAGCCGATCCAGAATACTACATGTCGAGAGGAATCGATCTATTACTAGGAGCCGAGGTGTATTCTCAGATTTTACTTGAGGGTGTTTTAAAGGGTGATTCCCAAACACCGGTGGCCCAGCAAACTCATTTAGGCTGGATTATTTATTATATATTTATTATACTATATATATATATATTTATTTATTATACTGTGTGGCAAATTACGCACATTTAACTGTCACGTGACTTTAGTCGATTTACAAGATTTATCAAAGTTCTGGGAGACTGAAGATATAATACAGCAGCAGGAAGACATGCCGAAAGATGAATGGTGTGAATCGTTCTACCAACAGGAAACAAAAAGGGACATAGATGGAAAATACGTCGTCAAGATGCCACTTATCCCGAAACACGAAGAAAAGTTGGGGCCTTCCCGACCTATTGCCATTTCGCAGTTTTTACAACTAGAACGAAGATTTGAAAAACAAACTAAGCTTGCAAAAATGTACAAGGACTTTATTCAAGAATACATAGATATGGGACACATGACACCTACCAAAAATAACAAATTTAGTCATCAAAGCAACTATGTCCCACATCACGGTGTATTGCGAGAACAATCAACAACAACAAAATTAAGAACAGTTTTCAACGCTTCCCAAAAAACAATCGGCGGCTGCAGTCTCAATGACGTCATGGAGAAAGGTCCTAACCTCCAGAAAGACATCCAGGCACTTGTATTACTATGGCGAACTTACAAATATGTTTACACAGCGGATATTGAGAAAATGTATCGTTGTATCAAGTTACATGAAGATCAACAACATTTACTGAAAATTATCTGGCGAAACAACCCTACTGAAAAGTTACAGGAGTTTCAACTTGGTACTGTGACGTATGGAACAAAAAGCGCACCCTGGTTGGCAATGCGAACCTTACAACAACTAGCCAAAGATGAAGGACACAAGTATCCCGAAGCAGCAGAAGTATTGAAAACGCAATTTTTCGTCGATGACGTCATAGGAGGGCATAGTTCACTGAGCGCAGCGAAACATATTCAAAACTCACTAATTGAATTATTAAAACTTGGCGGCATGAACTTACGAAAATGGTGCAGTAACGACCCAGAACTACTAAGCAACTTAACTAAGGATCAAATATCACATAATGATTTATTTAATTTCAAGAGCGAGGAAACTATGAGTACGAAAACACTAGAATTGAAGTGGAGCCCTAGAGAAGATGTTTTCACCTTCAACTGGAACTTAGAAGAAAACAACAACAAACTAACTAAAAGGAGACTACTATCACAGATTTCGAAGCTGCTTTGGGGTGGCTATCGCCTATCCCTATCTCTGCGAAATTGTTATTCCAAACAGTTTGGGAAAGGAAATGCGGCTGGGACGAAGAGTTGCCAGAAGATATAAAACAAAGATGGTTTAAACTAGACACAGAACTACAGCTGATTAAAAATATAAAAATAAACAGATGGCTCGGAAGTATTGATAACAGTGTGCAGTTACATGGGTTTTGCGACGCAAGCGAAAAGGCATACGCCTGCGTCGTATACAGCTGCGTCAAAGGCGAGAATGACCTAACAAGAGTGACGTTACTAGCGGCTCGAACTAAAGTCGTACCACTAGCCCAAAAAACTACGCTTCCCAGATTGGAACTTTGTGGTGCATTATTATTGACTCAACTACTGAATAAAGTCAATACGTCACTGTCGGGGTATAACGTCACTACTTATGCATGGAGCGACTCTAAAGTTGTACTAGCATGGTTGCAAGGCGACAACAAAAAATGGGAACGTTACGTTGCCAGAGTGGAAGAGATAACATCTATAGTGCCTTCTCAACAATGGTTTTATGTAAACACTGACTTAAACCCAGCTGACTGCGCATCAAGAGGTTTATTACTAAGCAAGTTGGTTGATTTTTAACTTTGGTGGGATGGACCGAACTTTTTACAAAACTTCGATCAGCAAACGATGCAGAAAAATATGAAATGTTTTTATACAACTCAGGAAAATCAAGTTCAAATAATTCCAGGAAAAACAAACCAACTTCAAGATGAGAATTTTATAGAAAAACTATTACACGGAAAAAGTTCATTGACTTAAATACACAGAATTGTAGCATGGGTCATACGGTTCACAAATTGTTTGCGTAATAAAGTGCAACGCAGCAACATGCACTTAACAACGTTTGAACTAAAAACTTCTGCTGATTGTGTACTTAGATTTGTACAACAAAACGAGTTTACGCAAGATTATAAGCAACTTAAACAAAATAAATCAGTTCCAATTAAAAGTTGTATTTACAAGCTCAATCCATACTTAGACGACACGGGAGTCATACGTGTTGGAGGAAGACTACAGCATTCCATATTACCAACAAACATGAAGAATCCAGCCATTGTGCCCAGCAAAGGTCGTTACACCGAACTGTTGGTCGACCACGCCCATCAAGCTACACTGCACGGGGGGGCCCGGCTGACTTTAACTTATATACGGCAACGCCACTGGATACTCTCAGGAAACCGAACAGTGAAAGCAAGACTACGCCTCTGTGTGAGATGTCATCGATTCAACAACAATCATCCCTCGCAACTGATGGGGGACCTACCGTCACCGAGGATAACTCCAAGCCGTCCATTTACGCACACTGGCGTAGATTTCACTGGAAGCGTCGATGTCAAGCTTAACAAGGGAAAGGGAGTGAGAACCACGAAAGCTTACATCGCGATTTTCGTGTGCATGGCAACAAAAGCTGTGCATATAGAGCTGGTGTCAGAATTAAGCACGGAAACTTTTATTGCTGCGTTCCAGAGAATGTGTTCCAGGCGAGGAACACCCCACCACATGTACTCTGACAACGGAACTAACTTCGTGGGGGCCTCCAGAGTACTCAAATCAGAATTTGAAGTTTTCAAGCAGTTACTGTCGCCGGAATTCTTTACTGAAATTGAGAAACTTGAGGTACAGTGGCATTTTAATGCACCGTCGTGGCCAAGTTCAGGTGGATTGTTCGAGGCAGCTGTGAAGTCGATGAAACATCATCTACGGCGCGTCCTGGGGGAACAGAAACTTACCTGGGAAGAATTTACCACACTACTAGCCAAAATAGAAGCCTGTATGAATTCACGACCACTGTGCCCGCTTACTGAAGATCCGGATGAGTTCTCCAACTGTCTTACACCTGGACATTTCATAACAGGAAGCCCTACTCTTCAAATACCACAACCGCAACCTGATGACCGGCACGTAAGTCTCCGAAAACGATGGCAGCTCACGGAACACATGCTAGAACAATTTTGGAAAGCTTGGTCAAACGATTATTTAACTACATTACAAGCACGATGCAAATGGAATAAACCAACAACTAACTTACAACTAGGCGACGTCGTGCTGATAAAAGAAAGCTACTTACCGCCCGGGAAGTGGGCTATGGGTCGAGTGATTGAGGTCCATCCCGGAGCAGACGGATTAGTACGAGTAGCTACACTGAAAACCAAAACGGGCATACTCAAGCGCCCTATTATAAAACTTTCTCCTCTCCCTACTGAAGAAACTGAAAAGAAAAAACAAGATGTTAACAAACAAGATACGAAAATCATAACAAGAAGCAATACACAAACCGGAAAAATCAGCAAAATGGGATTTAGTTTAATAACATTACTTACCTTAATGTTTACAATAATAACTGGGTCAAGTTCGACCGCCGCACCGATGATGACTCATATTACGACGCTGGAACCCGAGTGTCCCGTATACTACGATGAACTTGGAAAAATTCATTTTATGCACGATGAATGAATTTTAGTAATGTACTATAACCTTAGCACATACTGGTCTGCAACTTAACAAATCAAGAATTATTTTACGAACCTTGAAGAAGTCTGTGATGCACTGGATCCAAGATACTGTAAATCTACGCTTGATCAGCAAAATCACGAAATAAGTCTGTTCGACCACTACAACGAACTTTTGCTGACACCGCACAAGCATTTATCCCGAAAGAAGAGAGGTTTGATGGACGGAGGAGGATATCTCGCTAACACTTTATTTGGAATACTAGACCAACGTTTCGCTGACAAATACCAACAAGACATCGAAAAAATCCAGACTAACGAAAATTATTTACAAGAACTGGCTAAGAACCAAACGTCATTGATAAAGATGGAAAATGAAGTCCTAAAGAAAAGTGAAGAAAATTTACAAAATCAATTTTCTCTCTTAAACAACTACATACAACAAACAAACATGAGTTTTGCAAAAATAGAGAATGAAATTCATGCTATAATGGCAGCGAACTTTTTTACTTCGTCTTCGTTAACCGAGTATTTACTGATAAAGAATGTGATGAGTATTCAAGAAATCATCATCAACTCAATATCGCAAATTTATAAAGGTCATATTGATTTACACCTGTTGACCCCGAGTAGCCTGAGAAAACAACTAAATGAAATCGCTGGGAAACTTCCAAATACTTTATCTTTACCGATTGATACAACTCGAGATTTGAAGCAAATATACAAACTATTGAAAGTAAAGGCACGTGCTACTGAAAGCTATGTCTTTTATAAGATTCATATACCGCTTATAAACGAAGAAGATTTTACTCTATACAAAATTTTTCCGCTGCCATTGGTCGAGAATAACACAACAAGAAAGTTACAAATGTCATCATCACATATTGCTGTTAATCTGAGGAAAAACACTTATGTGAGCGTTACAACTGAAGACATACAAAAATGTATACAACAAAATGCAAATAGTTTTCTATGTGAGGCAACCCTACCTGTACTCAACCTGCTCGATAACAAAGTGCCATGCGAAGCAAGTTTAATAAGTCATCGAAGAACGACGACCTGCCGCGCATTTAGCTTACCTTGCAAGGACGAATGGAGCAAACTACAATCGAAAAACAGCTGGTTGATTACGTGTTGTTCGGAAGAGTGTACGATTCGAGTCATATGTAACGATGACGTCACAGTACACACGCTAACACACTCCAGTCTTATCACCCTGGCACAGAATTGTATATTACAATCGAAGAAGCTGACTATCTATTCTCACAATGTCTACGAGAGTAGCTTAGACGCCGAAGCGAATTTACAGATTCCCACATTAGAAAAGTCAGTCAACAAGTTTGTCAACTTAACATTACAAACACATCAAATGTTTCGAAGTAACTTAAGCAAAGAAAACGAGGTCGATAGACGAATAATAACCATGATGGAAACCGAAAAATTATCCCTCAAGCCATTGACGCACCATGACCTACATCAATATGTTATTTGCTACACATTGGTTGCTATAGTCATAGCGGCAGCCATAACTATTATTATAAAGAAGCGTCATCAAATGTGTAATAGAAAACAAAGACCAACTGAAGAACCGCAATATGAAGATATAGAGATGCGACACCCTAGATCACACACGTACGGAAGGGTAGCGGCACCGCCAGCTACTTCGCAGCCTGGCAAGAAAAAAGGAGATTCATCTAAAAATCCCGTCTTCCGTTTTGAAGAACCATAATATTTTGTTTATATACTTACTGTGTTTTATAAGTACTTACTTTAGCTATAACTTGTTTGTTTTGTATACTTTTATAACTTTTACTGTTTAATATTTTTTACATTTTTGCTTAATTATGTTTCTTCCCGTGTGGGGAATATGTACGGTTTACACCGCACATACCGCGACGTCAGCGTTTTGGAGTTCAATGCGCTCGACAACACACTTACGTAACTTCATGTAAACATTTATAATAATTACTTATATTTAATTTAGTGTCTACTCAATTGCATAACTGTGAACATTACCTATACTATAATAAAGAAAATTCGTAAACGTGAGTTTTCTTATAGACATTCCAAACAACTATTTTAAATAACTTCTAACTAAACTTCAACTTAACTTCAACTTCATCTTATGCTGTACGGTGTTATCGTGGTCAACTAAGCGTAGCCCGTACAACAATATTAATAAAATTAAGCTTTAGGTAAAGTTTTACTAAGGCGAATAGATTGCAATGAAACTTTCAGAACTTTTAGGTATTCAAATGTCGTGGAACGCAAATAAAGTTCTTGATTATATCAGTTGGGCGACAATGGAACGAAAAAGTCACTTTTGTTTAAAAATCAAAAATGAATTTGATTTAAGTATAATTTTTTTATTTGTTTTGAAAATACAAGGATAGTTCTTTAACTATCAATTCATGTTCTTTCTATTAAACTTGAGGAGCAGTAGTTATAAAAGATATGGGTGAATGTTAGTTTTTCAATAAGCGTGCCTCAATGTTAGTTGAAGCTCTCACGGGCCCCCTGGGCTGATAAGGCAATGGTCATTAAGCTCGAGTTTGAATTGGGTATTTGACTGATTTTTTTTTATTAACTTAAAATGTTCATTTAAGTAATAGCAACACAACATAGGTATTTATTTTCAAATATCTTGCATATTTTCGGCGATATAGAGCATCAAACTTTCCAATTAGACAAGGAGAGCGCTATAAAAACGTGACGTCACATTTCCATAGCGCCATACTCTCGCCATAGAAAATTTCGTTTTAGAAAGAGATAGCTAGAGTCACAATTAAGTAGCTCATACTTCCCTTGTTATAATACAGATTGAATATCTTTTTTCACATTTGTTATTCACTAATATTATATTTCTGAATGTCATAATTAAATATCTACATTTCAACAACAGTCAAATACCCAATTGCTTGTGACATTTATGTAGGTAATGTAGATTCATTCAATGCTCACCCAAAATATTTATATATTTTTCAGATGGAAGGCAGCGGCAATAACAGAAAATCCTTTTATGTTGTTCAGTTCATAGAGGAAAATAAACCTTTCGAAGGAATTGATGACTACGTCTGTGTGCCGTACACTTGGATGATACCTAGAGTGACGAATAAGAAGGCCTTTGTTGCATACCCAAATAACAAAAACCCCCTCGATACGAGAGATCGCGCTATAAAGGAAGAGAGATACAGTGACAAATGGAGATTTTATAAGGCTGACATTAAATATGAATCAGGCGAGTTGAATTCCATGAAATAGATATACCTAGTCCTATGTTAAATGTAGTCAAGGGTGTCTTGTTTTAGAATAGATAGGTACCTCAGAAATGCACAAGCAATAATACGTACTTATATGTAAGTTTATTTTTTCAGATACTTACAAAGATGCCGAGCTTTGGATAGCCACACGAAGTGATAATGCGCTTTCAGATTCAAGAATTGAAGGTAAAAATTACCTAGATGACAGTTTTTTTTTTTTATTTCTACCTACGATAACCTAACGTGAGTATGTTTTGAAAAATTTAAGACTAGGCTGATTCTCACCACTGCACCGCACAAGGCTCCGGTTTGCGGTAGTGCGCTTCTTAACTTTGGCTGTAGAATCTTGATTTGCATACAAAACCCGCAGTGTGTAAAACACTCACACCGCATCTCAGTCCACTGGAGCGGAAACCGGCGGCAGCGTGTTAACCGTCTTATAATCAAAAGCTTCGAATTACATTTCAACTTTATCAGCCTATAAAAAAGGTTCTACAGAAACATAACATTTAACAGGTAGGTACGTACTTGTTTTTTTACGTTTATAATTTCAATTTCAGACGCACCACAACCAATTCCTACATCGAGTAGCGAATCGCATAGCAGCAGTCGAAACCATTCATCGAAGTTAGAGAGTGATAAACAGCAGTTGAAAGTAGAAGCTAATAATAAATCTCAAAAGCCTCATCCGAAAAAGTCACTGAAGCGACCAGCACAGACAGAATCCAAGGATCTACATGACGAAACATGTTTGACACTAAACAAAGTTGCCAGATCAATTATTATCTCTGCTTGTAAGTACGCTTTTATGGAGGGCGGGTGTTCAAAAAGGGAACGACCGATTCTAATTACAGAAAGTGTTCAGAGAGAAGAAGCTATAGAACCTTCTCGAGTAACAGGTGAAGAACATCGATCTCCACCAAAGAGCCAAGCCATTAACCAACAGCCGAGTACGCCGGTTATAGACGATGATGGACCTACTGAAGCTATCGATATTAAAAGAGAAGACCATATGCAGGGTGAGAGGCAACTCAGTGAAATTAACAGCAGCAGCCAAAGTTACCTGAATAATAATAAGACATCTACATCAATGGCAACACCGCAGCTTCCAACGGCAGATGCGCAGTCTCCTCATTTGGATCAACATGATCATCGCTCTCGAGTAACAGGTGAAAAACATCGAACTCCACCAGTGTGCCAAGCCAAACACCAACAGCAGAGTACGCCGGTTATAGACGATGATGGACCTACTGACGTCATCGTTAAAAAAGAAGACCATTTGCAGAGTGAAAGGCAACCCAGTGAAATTAACAGCAGCAGCCAAAGTCACCTCAATAATAATACATCTACATCAATGGCAACACCGCAGCTTCCAACGGCAGCTGCGCAGTCTCCTCATTTGGATCAACATGATCATCGCTCTCGAGTAGCAGGTGAAAAACATCGATCTCCACCAGTGTGCCAAGCCAAACACCAACAGCCGAGTACGCCGGTTATAGACGATGATGGACCTACTGAAGCTATCGATATTAAAAAAGAAGACCATATGCAGGGTGAAAGGCAACCCAGTGAAATTAACAGCAGCAGCCAAAGTCACCTCAATAATAATAAGTCATCTGCATCAATGGCAACACCGCAGCTTCCAACGGCAGCTGCGCAGTCTCCTCATTTGGATCAACATGATCATCGCTCTCGAGTAACAGGTGAAAAACATCGATCTCCACCAGTGTGCCAAGCCAAACACCAACAGGCAAGCACGCCGGTTATAGACGATGATGGACCTACTGACGTTATCATTAAAAAAGAAGACCATATGCAGGGTGAAAGACAACCCAGTGAAATTAACAGCAGCAGCCAAAGTTACCTCAATAATAAGACATCTACATCAATGGCAACACCGCAGCTTCCAACGGCAGCTGCGCAGTCTCCTCATTTGGATCAACATGATCATCGCTCTCGAGTAACAGGTGAAAAACATCGATCTCCACCAGTGTGCCAAGCCAAACACCAACAGGCAAGCACGCCGGTTATAGACGATGATGGACCTACTGACGTTATCATTAAAAAAGAAGACCATATGCAGGGTGAAAGACAACCCAGTGAAATTAACAGCAGCAGCCAAAGTTACCTCAATAATAAGACATCTACATCAATGGCAACACCGCAGCTTCCAACGGCAGCTGCGCAGTCTCCTCATGTGGATCAATATGATCATCGCTCTCAAGTAACAAGTGAAGAACATCGATTTCCACCAGTGTGCCAAGCCAACCACCAACAGCCGAGTACGCCGGTTATAGACGATGATGGACCTACTGAAGCTATCGATATTAAAAAAGAAGACCCTATGCAGGGTGAAAGGCAACCCAGTGAAATTAACAGCAGCAGCCAAAGTCACCTCAATAATAATACATCTACATCCATGGCAATACCGCAGCTTCCAACGGCAGCTGCGCAGTCTCCTCATTTGGATCAACATGATCATCGCTCTCGAGTAACAGGTGAAAAACATCGATCTCCACCAGTGTGCCAAGCCAAACACCAACAGCAGAGTACGCCGGTTATAGACGATGATGGACCTACTGACTTCATCATTAAAAAAGAAGACCATATGCAGGGTGAGAGGCAACTCAGTGAAATTAACAGCAGCAGCCAAAGTTACCTGAATAATAATAAGACATCTACATCAATGGTAACACCGCAGCTTCCAACGGCAGCTGCGCAGTCTCCTCATTTGGATCAACATGATCATCGCTCTCGAGTAAGAGGTGAAGAACATCGATCTCCATCAGTGTGCCAAGCCAAACACCAACAGCCGAGTATGCCGGTTATAGACGATGATGAACCTACTGAAGCTATCGATATTAAAAAAGAAGGCCCTATGCAGGGTGAAAGGCAGCCCAGTGAAATTAACAGCAGCAGCCAAAGTTACCACAATAATAATAAGACATCTGCATCAATGGCAACACCGCAGCTTCTAACGGCAACTGCACAGTCTCCTCATTTGGATCAACATAATCATCGAAAACATTTGCAAGATAGGGAAAATTTATATTTGAATTTTCAACCATTAACAACAGATGTTAGATTTTTAAGAGCGAATGACAACAATCGAACGACACGCACTGATGAAATCTCAAATAACGAACCAAATGTTTCTCATCACCTACCTAGTTCACTAAAAACGAGTTCTCGGATATATAGTCAAATGAAGAGAAGACCTGCTTTAGGGCAGCCGAAGCCCGTTGAGGAGAGAATAAGTCCTATGAATTCTGTTAGAAATACGACCATCGCTTTGCAGAACCCATCAAATCTAATGGACCAATCGCGGTTACTAACGACGGTTACTCTGAATCAATCGCAAGATGATCCATGTCTAAAAAAAAAGATTGGAAGATCCCATGACATGACTGCTCTTTATCCAAGATTTGTTCCAATCGCACCCGTGTCACAGCACAGTCCAATCTTACCTCATCAGCGCCCTAGCTTTGTCCAACGAATAAATAGACCGCGAATTTCGCTAGCTCAAAAATAATGTCAGCAGAAACCAATGGATGTTCAAGATGCACCTCAAAGACCCAGCGGATCGCACAGCATCGCTAATAGAGCTAAGTTTGAAGACGGTTTAATGAATAAAGCATCTACTATGCAGCGGTTTTCTAATCCGTCAGCAAACCAACTCTATGCGGGTGACTTGAACTTTTATCAGAACAATCCAGGTAACTCCCATCAAGAACAACAAAGACAAAAACTACTCAGGAGGTCTACTGAAGAAAATATTGCAGCTCATCAATCTAATACACCTTTGACAATGAGTATACCAGCTGTTAAAGTAATTTCAACGAACATAGCAAATCAGATGAATTCGAGCTTAGAACTTTCACAACAAAGACAGTTGCCACCGCATTATCAAGACTTACAACATATGCAGGGTGAAAGGCAACCCAGTGAAATTAACAGCAGCAGCCAAAGTCACCTCAATAATAATACATCTACATCAATGGCAACACCGCAGCTTCCAACGGCAGCTGCGCAGTCTCCTCATTTGGATCAACATGATCATCGCTCTCGAGTAACAGGTGAAAAACATCGATCTCCACCAGTGTGCCAAGCCAAACACCAACAGCCGAGTATGCCGGTTATAGACGATGATGGACCTACTGAAGCTATCGATATTAAAAAAGAAGACCCTATGCAGGGTGAAAGGCAACTCAGTGAAATTAACAGCAGCAGCCAAAGTTACCTCAATAATAATAAGACATCTGCATCAATGGCAACACCGCAGCTTCCAACGGCAACTGCACAGTCTCCTCATTTGGATCAACATGATCATCGAAAACATTTGCAAGATAGGGCCTTCCGTCCCGGAAGAAGGCCCGCGTTGCTCGAAGCTCATCACCTGCCTAGTTCACTAAAAACGAGTTCTCCGATATATAGGGAAATGAAGAGAAGACCGTCTTTAGGGCAGCCAAAGCCCGTTGAGGAGAGAATAAGTCCTATGAATTCTGTTAGAAATACGACCATCGCTTTGCAGAACCCATCAAATCTAATGGACCAATCGCGGTTACCAACGACGGTTACTCTGAATCAATCGCAAGATGTTCCATGTAAAAAAAAAAAGATTGGAAGATCCCATGACATGACTGCTCCTTATCCAAGATTTGTTCCAATCGCACCCGTGTCACAGCACATTCCAATCTCACCTCACCAGCGCCCTAGCTTTGTTCAACGAATAAATAGACCGCGAAATTCACTAGCTCAAAAACAATGTCAGCAGAAACCAATGGATGTTCAAGATGCACCTCAAAGACCCAGCGGATCGCACAGTATCGCTCAGAGAGCTAAGTTTGAAGACAGTTTAATGAATAAAGCATCTACTATGCAGCGGTTTTCTAATCCGTCAGCAAACCAACTCTATGCGGGTGACTTGAACTTTTATCAGAACAATCCAGGTAAGTCCCATCAAGAACAACAAAGACAAGAACTACTTAGGAGGTTTACTGAAGAAAATATTGCAGCTCATCCATCTAATACACCTTTGACAATAAGTATACCAGCTGTTAAACAAATTTCAACGAGCATAGCAATTCAGATGAATTCGAGCTTAGAACTTACACAACAAAGACAGTTGCCACCGCATTTTCAAGACTTACAACACCAACCTTGTCCATCAGAAGCAAAACTTGGCTGTCCTATTAAAGCCAAAAATGATAGAGAAATGCCAACCCTTCAAGGAGTCACCAGGAGATCACCACCACCAGTTCAAACAAACATTCCAAAGTCAATAAAGCAAGCACCTTCATTTTTTCAAAGTGTCGCTCTGCTACAATTGCAGCGATCAGTGGCAGGAATGAAAGGAGAGTCCATTGAAAATCATCCAGGCTTACCAGCTTCCTCTAGAAATGTCACACCAGCATCAACAAGTGATATGGGCAGCGTGGAAACACTTACGTGTTCATCCCATCAATCACCAGGAATACCAGTCATATCAGATAATAAGAATGTGCATCAGTTCCCACTCACACAGCAACAGCTGATGCATCAACCCTATAGAACGACAATGAAACGAGTTTACTTCGAAGATAATATTGTCAATTCATCTGCTATTCGAAGTCCCCTAAGAGCAATGGATAACGTGCATCAGACAGACGAGCGCATGGTAGGCGAACCTCTGTTTCCGAATCAAGATGAAGCTTCAAACTTCAAAGTTGTTGCGGGTCATGGAGCTATTTCAAACCACGAGATGTCTACTGGCGGACGTGTTGAGACGACCAACGATGGCCCTACGTCAACAGATAATCAGACGCATTCTAGATTTCTTTTAGAGCAGCAAATGAAGGATATTCTGTCTACTCTTTTCATTCAAATGGGCTCCACTTTGTGTTACACCTTCGAAATGTACAAAACTTTATGGGGTTCGATCCCCGAATGTGCTGATACATACAAAAAAATATTGGAACTAGTCAAAAGTTGCAACGCGCTTAGAGCTTCAGCAAGCGCTGCATCGTCTTCTAGCAACGCAGCGCCAACAATCTCACCGGTTACTGAAGAAAGACAAACTAGAGTTACAGATAGAGGAAATTCTAGCAGTGATTATCGATATAGTAATGACTTTGTCAATGAAGGACCGAAAACAAGACGTGAGAGATCATGGAAAATGGTTTTACCACCAGAATATGATCCTCGTGATTCAAAGTGGACATTGAAGTATCAAAAAATATTGCTAGGACTCGCAGAACTTGTGCCTCACCGTGGCATTTACGTCAACAAGTATCAAGTAAAGCATTGCAAACAAGTATCAAACAATTGCAAAACGTTAGCGCAACTGTTACTACTAGAAGTCTTTAGCGAAAATGCACTGAGTGTGTGTCGATTATTTAGTGAAGGCCCCCAGGCTTCTAATGCCGTGGTGAGCTCTATTGTAAGGCCTCCGTTGTATCAACATGCGTGTGCAGTCCTAATGAATTACGTTATAGAGTACGGTCGTCTACATAATTGGTACATTGATCAAAGAGAAATCGTCAACGCTATAGACAGTAAAATGCAAGAGATTCGAACCAATTACGGCGCAATGGTTGAAGGTTTATAATTACGTTTCATGAACAAATACAATAATAAGTCGAGTTAATGAGTGTTTCTAAGCTATTAAAAATAGGCTTAACCTCTCGACACCAATACCTTTGTTGTTAATGGCCCATTTTTTATGTAAACAAAGCAATTTAACGCTTGTTATCGCTCTCCCAAACAGATCTTTATACTTACGCCGACTGAAGTTACATTTCTGAGAAGCTAATGACTCAAAGCATCAAATAAAAGCTATTGGACACGTTTACGAGATGTTCTGTTTTTATAATCGTCATTCAAACTCGACCTATGTGTAAACAAAGAACAATAGTGCGGTCCATTCGAAATAAAAAAAATTCACATAGTTATCGCAGAAATAAATAACTTAACGCACCTCCGGTGGAACAAGGGCACAATTATCAAAAATTACAAAAATGAGTTAAGTATGCAGAATTGCTTTAAAAATGCCTTTTCAACTGAAGGGACAAAGACACTCATTTAATTCCTGTAAAAAACCACCATTGGCAATATGTCGCTTTGTCCTTTTGGTGCCTTTTTTACTCTCCTGACGCGATGTAGTCTCTTTGGTTATTTGCGCCTTTCGGCGGGAGAGATGCATTCGTCACTTGGAGCGCCAACGCCGTAAAGGTATATAAGTATTTGCCCATTAATGTTATTGATTCCTGGGGCGACAAGGCCACATCTATAACACTTATGCCTATTTTACGATTATAAAATTGGAAGGACAAAGTCGTTTAGACAGTTTGCGCCCTTGTCCGTCCAATATTTTTATAAATCATTTGGTCTTACAAGTTCATTTTGGTTTTAAAAAATCGAATAGGCCGTATTGGTAGTAAAATAAAACGAAAAACTATAAAGGTCCGGCCTTGACCGTGAAAGAGCGCGCGCGCGAGGGCATTGACCGATACGAAAATGGATAACGCATCGGGAATATTAAAGAGTTCTAATTGCAATATTGTAATTTGTGAAGTTTTGGCTTTTGTCCAAAATAAGCTGGATGTTATGGACGAACAAAGCCTAATACAGATTTGTGAAAGTGCTTTTAGTGAGAGTGATATTCAAACGGCAAAGTCGTTATTGTTTGAATCCGTGAAAAAGCGGCCCACGACTAGAAAATGCCAAGGAAAATCATTAAGGAACATTGAAGATATTATCTGTCTTTTTAAGGAAACGGACCCCGAGCTGGTACCAATTTTTGTGGCAAATTGTTTGAAGAAATTACCACCCGTTACGTTTAATCACGTTGATGTGACGCCATTGCTGAAGAAAATAGTACATTTAGAAAAGTCCGGACACCATATACAACATGATTACGTTACGAAAAGTCATTTATGTGCGGGACAGATTACTTTATTATAATTTATTGTGTGTTAGAAATAAGATGTATATTTTAATGTAAAATTTCTTGAGTTGACTGTTGTATAATAAAATGATATTTTGGTGTGCATTTTTACTCCCTCTGATAGGTTGTGATAATTAGGTAGGTTTAGATAAGTTTTATTTGTGTTGTTTGTATTATGATAAAATGTATCATCTAAATGTAAAATCGTGTATGTATATAGATCGTTAATAATGCTAAAATAATTTGTAAAATACAAAGGGCTCTCGATAAGGTATTGCCTCGACGTAGCTATAGTCGCGTAGCCGGAAAAAAATTACTTATGATAATTCTAAAGGCTTTCATTTTTGCTGAGCGTAGGTATAGATTATGCGTATTGTGAGCGTTTTTTGAAAAGTTAGAAGTTTTATGACTGTGCTTTAGGTGTGGTATAGGTATTTCGTAATATTTCGTGTAACGTAATGTACTTATATAAAATTAAAGTTTAAAATGTTTAGTGTTTCATAATAAGAACTATCTTGGCTTCTGTTCAGTACACCCCTGCCTAGACCCGCGGAACCGGCATAGCGCAGTGGAAGCGTATCACTAGTATAGACTCCGGACAAAACTTGATTTCAGCCGGGATGTAGCTGAACAATATGAACTGCGATACACAGCGACTTAATTTAAATTAAGGTGAATTTTACATACGGGTCTGTGGTGTCGAAAGTCTCCGGGGCAGAAGTGGTATGAGGGGGCGCCCCCATCTGATGTGTCCTTTCTTCGTCTGCCGACCTTACCAATTCGTCACCTTACTCACAAAACAAATACCACACAGCGGTCCCAAGACACTGGGCGCTTCAACAATACACACCAACACACACGGGGGAGCTTTTTTTATTACGATTTATCGTCCCGACAACAAGCGCGTGGTGGAAAGTTATCTTTCAAAGCACCGCGACCGGCCACTCGTCAAGATGGCGTCTAAATCTTGGTCGTACAACACGGGATCAAAAGGATAATTCAGGATTCAATTCAAACTCGATATGCCAGGCACATTCAACGCGAGCGTTTTTAACCAAAAACCCCAAAATTAATCCGACATTTTTCTACAAGGAATTCAATCCAGATAAGAAGTGTCAACTTCAAGTGACAGCTAATGTCAATTTGACGTGACATTAGAGATGCGTTCAGAAATGTCGATCTTTTCCGAACATCCCCCCGCCCCGGACCGTTAAGAACGGTACGTCAATCTACGGGTAATCGGGAGAGCCCACTAACTGCTCTCTTCAAAACCGAATCTCGAACCAAAACCTCAGCAAAACGAGGAACTCCGTCAGTTCCGGGGTAGAGTTTAACAATGCGCCCCCTTCGCCAACATAGGGGCGGCAGGTTAGCATCCTTAATCAACACGAGGTCGCCAGTCTGGGGTGGGGTGGTTTTATCTGTCCACTTCACGCGCTGTTGTAGGATATGCAAATACTCCATCGACCAACGTGCCCAGAAGTTTTGGGACATCTGTTTCAAAAGTTGGTATCGCGACAAACGATGGGATCCTACATCCTGAATCGGATATTCAGGCAAAGCCAAAAGGGGCTGTCCGATCAAGAAATGACCTGGGGTCAACGCTTCCAGGTCATTCGGGTCCGAAGACAACGGGCACAAGGGTCGCGAGTTGAGGACGGCCTCAATTTTACAAAATACCGTATCAAGTTCCTCAAACGTGAGAATAGTTTCTCCAATCACGCGACGCAAGTGTATCTTGGCAGCCTTTACACAAGCTTCAAAAATTCCTCCCCAGGTCGGACAAGCTGGAGGGCTAAGCTTCCAGATTATCCCACGCCGGGAGAGGGTGGTTCCAATGTCTATTTTATTATCAACAAAAAACTTAACTACTTCCTTAAGATAATTACACGTTCCCTTATAATTAGTACCACAATCGGAACGTATCAATGTCGGCAGTCCTCTACGGGAAACAAATCTGCTCAAGGCGGCGACAAAGGCTTCGGTAGACAATTCCGAGACAATTTCCAAATGGACAGCCTTGGTGGACAAACACACAAACACGCACAAGTACGCTTTATAGGTTTTAGCATTACGCAGTCTCGAAGCCTTTACAGTAAAGGGACCGGCGAAGTCGGTGGCGACTCCGGCAAAAGCTCTTCATTCCGTGACGCGATCAGCAGGCAAATCACCCATCTGGGGCTGCATGGTCGCGGCCTTCAATCGATAACAAGGCAGGCAACGGAAAACCACAGTGCGAATGGCTCGACGAGCAGACAAAATCCAAAATTCACGCTGCAAAATGGCCAACAAAGCATTACAGCCAGCATGTTGTGCATTCACATGGCGATCTGTTATTATCAGTTGAGTCAAATGTCCGGCTTTAGGTAACAAAAGGGGGTGACGAGCTCCATACGGCAGGTTCGCATTTCGAAGTCTTCCGCCGACTCGCAAAAGCCCACTCTCGTCCAGGAAGGGATTTAATCGCGATACCGCGCCCTTCAACTTGCGACGGCCTAAACGCAAAATTTCAATCTCGGACTCAAAACTATCAGCTTGTACTCTCCGGACCCAAAACAAGAGCGCGTCCCTACGCTCGTCCGGAGTGAGAACCGACGAATCACGCCTCGCGCGTGGGTTTCTGCAATTGTACGAAAAACGTCTGATCCAAGCGGTAACACCAAGCAGCTTCTGTAAGGAGCTGTACCGATCCAACAACAAATCCTTTTCCCCGGCGGGGTTAGTCTCCAGGACGCATGCCCGCATATCAGGAACGGCTACGTTCGACAACGCTGGAGAGGGCGGCCACTCCGACTCAGGCCGCATCAACCACTGTGGGCCCCACCAGAGGGGGTGGTTAATTAGGGTTGGGGCTACACAACCCCGAGACGCACAATCCGCGGGATTCATGGTTCCCGGCACGTGTCTCCAAATCAACTCGATGTCGGAATTACAAATCTGCGACACTCGATTGGCCACAAACACGTCCAAGGTGTGCGCCGGAGCCTTCAACCAACAAAGGACGACCTGACTGTCCGTCCAAGCATAAACCTCTTGTATCTTAATAGATCGACCTAATGTGAGCCATACGTGGTTCAACAAACGCATTAGGAGGGCAGCTCCACACAATTCCAACCTCGGGATCGTATGACGAGTCCGAAGGGGAGCGACTTTGCTTTTCGCTATCACCAGATGCACAGCAACAACTCCGTCAACAGTAACGGTGCGGAGGTACACGGCCGCAGCAAATCCACGTTCGGAGGCATCGGAAAAGCCGTGAAGAGTAACTTTACAATTTTCAGAAGGGAGGAATAGCCTCGGCAAATGCACTTCATTAATCTCGGGGAGGGATGAAACGAAGCTCGACCAATCTCGGAGTAACTCGTCCGAGAGGGGTTCATCCCACGACACACCCGAAGCCCATAACCGTTGCAAGAAACACTTGGCCATAAACAGCACGGGGCAAATCCACCCATTGGGGTCAAAGGTACGTGCGACAGTAGACAATACTAAACGCTTGGTCCAGACTTTCGGTGGTCGTAAATCCACACAATAAGTGAAAGTGTCAGAGACCGGTTTGTACTGTACGCCAAGGACGGTCACCACATGAGGATTATCCACATTTTCGAATAGGTGGGGGTCCTGCTGGTGCTCTTCGGGCAAACCTACCAGTACATCAGGCGAGTTGGATATCCATTTCCTCAACTCGTAACCTCCCGACTTCAAAAGGGCGGTGAGTTCGTCTCTCAGGACAATCGCCTCTGAGACAGATGAGGCGCCCGTGCAAATGTCATCCACATAGACGTCACTGGCCAAAATGGCGGAGGCGCGAGGGTATCTCAAGCGCTCCTTCTCGGCCAACTCCAACAAAGAACGAATCGCAACAAACGGGCTCGAAGCCAAACCGTACGTATTCGTATTCAATTCATAAATCAACAAGGGGTCCCTAGGACTCTCTCTCCACAAAATCAATTGGTACCTCCTATCCTCTGGATGGATGACCGTTTGTCTGAACATCATCCGGATGTCAGTCATAAATACAATTTGGTGCCGCCGGAAGTTGGTCAAAATGTCTGAGATCTCCGTGTGCAGCTTGGGACCTACATGCAGACACTGGTTCAAGGACGCTCCAGTAGAGGTGGGAGCCGAACCGTCAAAGACCACCCGAATCTTTCCGGATTTCAAAACGGCGTGGTGCGGCAAAAAGAAGTGCTCAACGGAGCGCCAATCCAAATCGCTCACGGACATGTGCCCTAACTCCTCATACTCCCGCATGAATTCAACATACTTCTGGCGGAAGACCGGATCCTTGCTCATGCGACGCTCCATCGCCACTAGCCTACGTTCCGCTAGCGGTCGGGATTCGCCCAGAGGAGGTCGGCCGGCACGAAAGGGGAGACGTGTGATCAAACGACCAGAGCGGAGGCGACCAGTGTTATTCTGGTAATACAACTCGCATTCATCCGCTACTGGGTCGACCCGCGGGGCTGGTGGAGGTTCCTCAACCTCCCAAAACTTCTGCACCACTTCGGAGAGAGACACATTAAAAACAAGACCGCGATCCTCATCAAGGGAATCCAAAACGCGGCGAGCAGGGCCCATCACAACTGTACCGAGTGTCGTCTGCAGAGCTACCAAGCCATCTGGCTGCAAAACTCGCTTCCCCGTCAACAAAACTCGCCCCAGGACATCGGCTCCAAGGAGAGCATCAATCGGGCCTGGGCGGAAGAAATTTGGATCGGCGAGTGGGGAATCAGACACCAAAGACAACATACTCGGTCCCAAGTCAACTGAAGGTTGACGGCCAACAACTGTGTCCAACACAATCGCCGAGGTCTTAATGCCTGGCGTGGACTTATTACGTGATGTAAATGTGAAGTCAACATGCCCTAACAACCCGGGGACTTTCACATCGCCAACACCTCTCACGCCTTCCGTGTGGGGGTTCCTTGAGGCCCAACCGCCTAACTAACCAAGATGACACAACACACCCCTGAGCACCGGAATCCAACAAGGCGCGAACTTCCACAAGGTCGCCATTCAATCCCCTGACAAGCACAGAGGCCGTGGGCAACAAAACGGTCTCTGGAGGGGTGGCTACAATCGACCGTAAACACGTTGATTGCTAGTATGTGGGGTCCCCAGACGTCCCCCCATGGTAAGGGGGTCGCTCATAGCGATCCAGTGGGTCCCATTCTCCCACATACTGCCTACGTCCAATTCGCCCGGTATCAGGCGGGTTATATCTCCCGGCCCCTTGAAGACGGGGCGGGCGCCGCTCCAAACGCGGGTATTCGGCGAGCGGCGGCGAGAATCGGTGCCTAGCACCCACCGTGTACGTCGCCCCATAGTCGCGGGGGCACGGTGACCGATTTTCAGAAGGGGGGTCCCAGGGACCCCCGGCTGTGCGAGGCTCAACACGTTGCGGGGGGCTTCTACGACCTCCAGCAACGCTCGCAAAATCGAACCCCCTAGTTGGGGACCGATTTCCCATGGGGGGGTCCGTGGGACCCCCGCCCGTGCGAGGCTCAAAACGTCGCGGGGGGCCTCTACGACCTCCGGCAACGCTCGCATAACTCATCCCCATCCTTGGGGATCGGTTTCCCATGGGGGGGTCCCTGGGACCCCCGCCCGTTTGAGGCTCCAAGTGGCGGAGAGCGTCTGGGGCCACTCTGGTGGCCACTAGAACTGCTGCGGGATGCAAACATCGCGGGGGGTCCGAGACCCCCACCCATACGAGGTGATCCTGCAGCGACGCGCTGCGGCGCTCCGCCGCCCTCTGGGCTGTTCATGCAGAGGAGGGGATGGTGGTTGCCCTTACAAAAGCGGCATGGGTGCGCTTGGGTACATTCGCGCTGCATGTGCAGGCCCAAGCACGAGTAGCACCATGTCCGTTGTCGCGCGATCGCTCGACGGCCTTGGACGCGCTGGTCGAGGAACTTATCACAACGGGTCGTGCTGTGACCCGGTTCCCGACAGTACAAGCAGCGGGCGGTCTCCTGGACGGCGGCATAGCGGCCGGGCGCGCGAGGGGCCATACGCCCCCTACGGGGGGGTCCGGTGGGGGACCTACTCTGTGGCACAGGTCGTTCGGGTCCCATAGGACCGGCCAGAGAGGAATTATCTGCCAGTCTACTCTCTCCTTCCAGGAACGTCAAGAGGTCCGAGAAGGGTGGCAGATAAGTCGCACTATCCCCACCATACTGCTGCTCAAAACGGACCTTAACAGAGTCCGGCAACTTTCCCAGGACAATGTGCAGTAACAAAAACGACCACTGCTCCACTGGGAGTTTTAAGTTTTTTAATGCGTTGTAGGCAACCAACAGCGGATTCAACACAGCCACTCTCAAGTGCATCACGCTGGCAACGCGGGGTAAATTCAAAATGGCGGCAACATGGTTGTCCGCCAGACGTCGTACGTTCTGGTACCGACGGGCAATCAAATCCCTAGCAATAGGGTAGTTTTCATCCGAGGGGGCCAAATGTTGAACCGATTCAAGGGCCTCCCCTTCCAACACGGATAACAAGTAAGCCAACTTCTGGCCCTGGGTCAAATCATCCCGGGCATGTACGAGACTATCAAAAATATTAATAAAGCCCTCCCAGTCCTCTAGACGACCAGCAAAACGCCTTAAATCTAAGGGGGCCAATCTAGCAAATAGAGGGGGCATACTCTTAGATGTGACCGGGGACGGGCTCGGTTCATTCTCTCTTGCCACTTGCAAAGGTCGAGCCACCTGGGTAATTCTGTCCGCAAAATCATAACACTGGTCCACATCCAAACCGACTTATTGTCGCATTTCCACATCGGCCTCAACAGTCTTTTCCAAAAATAAGGCATACTGTTCATCAACAACAGCCAAACGTATGGGCAGATCTACGTATCTGTTCAACAAGGCCTCCGTCCTATCCGGTCGATCCAACAATGCAACCGCAGAAGCTAACCACCGTAACTCAGAACGTATTTTGGCTTTAGCAGAGGAGGCCGTCATTGTAACGTCACAAATTTATCAACAAAAACAACAAATTCAAAATATTCACTATAACACAAAATCTCCAATATTTGGAGGTTATTAATAACCACAAAATTCCAATATTACAACAACAAAGTATTTATAATGACACAAACTCTTAAATATTTGGAGGTTATCAGAAAACAACAAAACTCAAGTATATAATTATAAGTCTAACTCTCAAGAGGTTATAACTTAGACACAAATTAACTTTGCCTTTATAAGTCAAAAAGTTATTCAGTTCAAACAAATCACTGACTATTGAAATTCACTTGGATATCAACATACAACAAGTTAATTTTAATTATTTCAAAGCACAAGTTTCAAAAAGTTTCAATTTGTAAACAATGTCTCAAATCATTTAAGTTTCACTAAGTAGTTGTCAATATTCACAACTGAAATTTGCTAACAAACTAAATAATAATTATTATGAACAAAGAAAGGCATCTGTTTACATTTTGGAACTTCAATACATGACAATTAATTACAAGACATGGAACCAATAACAAAAGGAATGCCCTTTACTTTTCAAATGCAAGTTAATTACCATTTACAAGTACAAATTAATCTAGTCCGGACCAGATGGTCATCAAAACGGCACTGATTAATAGACAAAGTTTTGGCGTGGGCCTGTCAGTCCTTCAAACTACGCTCTGCTACCAAGCAATGTTCAGTACACCCCTGCCTAGACCCGCGGAACCGGCATAGCGCAGTGGAAGCGTATCACTAGTATAGACTCCGGACAAAACTTGATTTCAGCCGGGATGTAGCTGAACAATATGAACTGCGATACACAGCGACTTAATTTAAATTAAGGTGAATTTTACATACGGGTCTGTGGTGTCGAAAGTCTCCGGGGCAGAAGTGGTATGAGGGGGCGCCCCCATCTGATGTGTCCTTTCTTCGTCTGCCGACCTTACCAATTCGTCACCTTACTCACAAAACAAATACCACACAGCGGTCCCAAGACACTGGGCGCTTCAACAATACACACCAACACACACGGGGGAGCTTTTTTTATTACGATTTATCGTCCCGACAACAAGCGCGTGGTGGAAAGTTATCTTTCAAAGCACCGCGACCGGCCACTCGTCAAGATGGCGTCTAAATCTTGGTCGTACAACACGGGATCAAAAGGATAATTCAGGATTCAATTCAAACTCGATATGCCAGGCACATTCAACGCGAGCGTTTTTAACCAAAAACCCCAAAATTAATCCGACATTTTTCTACAAGGAATTCAATCCAGATAAGAAGTGTCAACTTCAAGTGACAGCTAATGTCAATTTGACGTGACATTAGAGATGCGTTCAGAAATGTCGATCTTTTCCGAACAGCTTCATTTTGTAAAATTATTCGAAAGTTAATATTATGTGTAACTGCGCAAATCACAAAATCACTAATTTGTATTTGAATAAAATTTTAAAATTTCTTTTAAGACTTTTAGTGGTGTGATGTATCTGCTGCAGTGCGATTCTCTAAGCGCAAACATCGTACAGCCTTGGTGGCAGCGGCTGCAACAGCGGTGAACGTGTACATTGGTACTCTTTAAAATAATTTTCAACGCTGTTCGACACTAGCGCCTCACGGCTGTAAGCGGCGTGATAAGTAATCAATTATTTTCAATTTTTTGTATGAAATTGGTATTCTCTAAGTGAAACAGCCTCAGCTTCGACCGCAGCATCGACAATCGACATGGCCCGCTATTATTTCTCGGCTGCTTGCGCTCCCGTGAAACGAGCGAGATAGAAGATGGCTTTGCCATCGACGTACAGCCACGATTTCTAATGTCAAACCATTGTCAACGTAAAAGCTTATATTTTGTGGATGTTGTCAAGGATTTCTAATAGTAATAGTGAAAATTCAAGTAGTAATATAGGATTAGAATTAGAATTAGAATCTTTATTCGCATATCACATTATGTATAGTACAGAGTACATAGATGTTTAAAATTTATGTTAAAGATTACATGTGACGCCCTGCAAGGGCATAGCAATAGAAATTGATGAGTAAAATTGGGCCAGAGAGCTTAGTTACATATTAACAATTAACAAATTTCTATTTTATAATTATAAATTAACATCATCATCATCATCATATAAATTAACATACATAACATAAATTCCAAATAAATCTAACAAATAACAAAACACAACGAGATCAATTTCAATTATTCAAATAAATTTATCTACCTAATTATTCTGATAACCAATTTACATATAAATGTTAAAATAAACTATTCAATTATAAAACTATACTGTAAATAAATATTTAGATGCTTAAATTTATATATCATTGAAAAATTCGTTTAAATTATAGTAACATTTCTCAGTCAAGAACTTTTTTAACT
Source organism: Crambus lathoniellus (assembly GCA_949710035.1). Classification (NCBI taxonomy): domain Eukaryota; kingdom Metazoa; phylum Arthropoda; class Insecta; order Lepidoptera; family Crambidae; genus Crambus; species Crambus lathoniellus. The sequence continues at coordinate 4,588,901 of OX453319.1, forward strand.
GTCTAGTAAACTGTGAGATATTTTGCAAGTTTTTGATTTCGTTTTTTAAATGATTATATATTTTTATTGACATAAAGTACGGGCTGGATGAGACTAAGGTTAATTTAGTGAAGGGTGTTTCAAGTTTATTTAAATACCTATTATTTCGTTTCATTTTGTTTACTGGTTTAAAAAGTTCCTGATGCTTTCTGACAAATTTACATGACTCTAATATGTATATGGAAACAAGTGTTAAAATTCCGTGTTTGATGAAATGGGGTTTGCATGACTCTATTTGTTCTATATTTGTTAAAATCCTCAAGCATTTTTTCTGTAATATAAATATCTTTTCTATGTCACAAGAGTTTCCCCACAATAAAATTCCATAAGAAAGAATGGAGTATGCATGTGCATAGTACGCTGATAGAGCTGTATTAAAGTTAGTCACACGTTTTAGGTGGTGAAGTGCGTAAATAAAAGATGACATTTTATTTTCTACTTTTTTTAAGTGTTGCTTCCAGTTTAAATGTGAATCCAGCTCTATACCTAGTAGGGTGGCCGAATTAACTGTTTCTAGTGCTATATTTTTAAAACTATACGATATCTGTAGTGGACTTTTTTGGTAGGGTTTGAATTGAATTAATTTTGTCTTATTAAGGTTAAGTTGGAGATTATGTTCTTCTATTTCCTTCAACGCCCCAGAAATGAGACACAATAGATTTTCCATTGTTCTCCGGCCCTATTCGTCTGGTCAGGCGTCAATGGGTTAAAAATCTGTAAGTATCCGCCGCATACTGTTGACTTGTGATAAAATCTATTTTTTTACAAATTTTTCATAGGTCTGTACCTTAGCCCACTGCTTTCTCACTGCTAATATCTATGACACACCCGATGCCTTCCTATTCAGACCCTAGCAATTTCTGTCCATCCATTACGCATTCGGGTCCTGGCATTGGCTGTGCGAGCATGTCCAGTGGCAAGATGCGAGTTTGTTCTTTCTCCCAGCGGCCCAGCCAACTTCTCTGCTTGAGGAGATTAGATGGTCTGTGTTACGAGCCAATAAAAGTGAAGTCGTAGTTTGGGTTATAAAACTTTTAGTAAGTACAATTATGGGCCACTCGGAGGGAGAAGGGGAGGGGAGTGGTTAGAGGGAGGGGGAGGAGGCTACCCCCCCTGTCTAAACCCCAACTCTAGGAAATGTATAGTTTTCGAGTTACAGGCTGAGAGGCTTCGTGCGGTAAGATACTCTGGCGCTTCGCTCGCGCGGCTCGCGCTAATCCAATATTGTTTAAATATGAAATATCTTGAAACATTTGTTTATGAAAGCGGTTTACAATATTGCTTAATTTTTCAGAAATGGTGACTTTAAATCAATTTTGTGAGGGCCCCCACGGATGAGTAACGGCCCATAACAAGTGGGTAGAACTCAAAAGTTTCCTTAATTTGGACACAACCGGCAGTTCCAAGCCGGTTGAAAAGTGGAAAAAGGTATATCTATGTATGGTTTTTATGTCAAAAACAAACATCATTGCATGTTAACACATTGTTTAATTATTTATTAGTTTTTCTGTTTGCATGTAAAGGTGTGGAAATACAAAATGGAAGGCAGCCAAAATCCTCTATCAGTGGAACAGTGGTGGCATGGCAGGCATCTACAGAACCTACGAAGCAAGGAATACCATATGAATTAAGAAATCTGAAATAAAGAAGATTAGGAGCTAAGTTGTTGTCTATAAAAATAAAAACATAAATTAAACAAAGTATATAAGTTTTTAAATTTACTTTTGTGTATTGGGAAATTTTATGTTAATGACTTGAGGGTGGGTAAGGGCTGTAGTTACCTCGCTGATACATAAATCGACTTGTAGCATAGCTTCTAGCGTAAAGCGGTTGGCTACCCGAACCAGCCGTTGGTAGTCTCCGTTCGCATAAAACAATAACGCACACAGCACCTAAAAAGCAAAATTCTAAATAATGTAATACCTAGGTAAGACCTATTTTGCCTATAGTAGTCAAGAAGAAAGTCAATCAACAAAGATGTGAAATAAACATACCTTAGTCTCAAGTGGGACTCTTTGTGGGCTCCGAAGGTCGCTGTAACTCCTTAATGTGCTACGCTACATAGAAATGTAAAGGCCGCCTTTGAGAGTCGATAACGTTGCACAAAGTGTGTATCCGAGATATCGGCTGGGACAGAATAACTTCCGCTGCTCAATATTGCTAATCTATTAAGCCCCCAGTACAGGTTGGCCGACCATGGTCGGCGACCATGACCAATACATCGTACATTGACACTTTTAAACGAACAAGTGTAAAAAGGTTCTTTCAAAAGTGTCAATGTACGATGTAATGGTCATGGTCGCCGACCATGGTCGGCCAACCGGTACTGGGGGCTTTAGGTACCTTAAGTGTTATTGTTGATCGAAGCCTTAACCTTAGAAAAAAAGTTTACTGTAACTAGCGCCAAAAACGTCCCAGTCGCGCGCAGTTACAGTGGCACAAACTTTTCTGTTCCGGTGACAGCGGCGCTATGTACGTTTTTCTTTTTTTGTAGCAATTTACCCGGCCCTGACTTCCAAGACCTTCAGCCTCCAGCAGCGCTATGGTTTGACATCAACTTGACAGCAGAATGACATTTAAAAAACACGATAGTTTCTCATTTTGGCCACCGGAACAGAAAATTTTGTGGCACTGTATCTGACACTGACTCGAGGATAAAATTTTGCCGAATAAATGACAGACAGTGAAGGTATTGCTTTCTTTTCCAAGTCGTCGCAAAGGCAATGAACGCAAAGGCATACAATTAAATAATATATATGTCGCAGGCAAATCGTACAATTCGTCTGTTTACAAAATGGCGTCGACAGTTTCCAAACGGTCGCTGTTTTGCAATTTGCCGAAGGCAAATTGTAAAATGCCTCGTCATCTTCTATAGAGCCGAAATGAGCCAAACGCCGTTTGTAAAATGTCGCGGCAATCTGTCTAATTCGTTCCCAGTCTTGCCGCGCGCAGCGCTGTTGAGTCACAACAACAACAATGGAGGCGTGCACTGCAAGTGTTTGCGAAAAATACAATCAAAACAATTGCAATTCAACGGGTACTGTGGATTTAACGTGTGAATTAAGTGATTTTAAGTGATTCGGAGTTATCTAAATTCTATGAAGCTCAACAAGGGACAGTGAAAAAGCCGTAGACAAAACAGAAAGTGTTTGAGGTTATCCGGCACATAAAAAATGCTAAGGTGTCCATGGAAGCTGGTGTTCGTCGGACAACTGCTGAGTACTATTGGTGTAAATACTTACTAAGCTCATATAATTATTTATATGTAAGTACCTACTCTAATATTTAACACTTATGGGAGGAGGCAGGAGCATAATCATAATTATGTTATAAAGAGTTAAGTGTCACTTTTAAAATTATGATATTTTGTTCTTATATTGTATATGTGTATTGTTTTTGTTGTATATTGTTTTATCTAACTAAGGAAATTTCCCTGCTCGATCGAATCAGAAATGATGAGATCCGCAGGAGAACTGAAACAGCCGACATCGCTCGAAGAATTGCATCGTTGAAGTGGCAGTGGGCGGGACACATAGCGCGGAGAACCGATGGCCGTTGGGGCGGAAAGGTTCTTGAATGGCGACCGCGTACCGGACGACGTTCCGTGGGCAGGCCCCCTACAAGGTGGACCGACGATCTAAAAAGTCTGATTAATACCCTAAGTAGTATTTCAGTAAAAAAATATTTTAATTTGTATGCAAATATCTTTTATTTTAAGCCATGGTCACCCTAAAGCATGAACCAACTCCGTTTTGGCGTGCTCGTTGATAAGCCGAACGCATCTACAATTTGCCTTCGGCAAATTGCAAAACAGCGACGGTTTGAAAACTGTCGACGCCGTTTGTAATCAGACGAATTATACGATTTGCCTGCGACATATACATACACTTCGATGAAATAATTATTTTTTACTAGCTGACCCAGCGCGACTTCGTTCCCGTGACCTTACCCCCTACTCCACCCTACCCTTCCCGTACTCTACCCTACCCTACCCCTAACCTACCCTACCCTACCCCTACCCTACCCCTACTCTACCCTACCCCTACCCTACCACTACCCTACCCCTACCCTACCCCTACCCTACCCCTACCTTTACCCTACCCTACTTCTACTCTACCCCTACTTACCCCTCCTTCCCCTATTTTCTCACCGTTAAAACCTTCCCTGGACATCCACGAACATTTCAAGACCAAAATTAGCCAAATCGGTCCAGCCGTTCATACGTGATGACGTGACTAAGGGAAATAGGGATTCATTTTTATATAGGGTAAAGTACCCAATTAGGGATTTTCTGACAGATGATAAAAAAGAAAAAAGTTAGTTCCAAAAAACTCAACAGATGGCGTTCATCAGACATGGGTTTGCTTTTTTTAAATTTGCTGGCAAGGGCCCTGTTTAACCATTTTTACAAGTGTACAATTATGTAAGAAAGCTAGTGAAGTACTTGTATTTTTACTCTAGTACTTATCAGAATCACAAGTTGGCGGCCATTTTAGAAGAAATCATTTACTTTAATTACGAGTGTAATGTCAGTGACATTGACATTAAGATATTAGTAGATTGTATTACAAGGGAGCAAAATAGCATATTTACGGCGAGGGCGCTATTTTTAATCCAGAGCGCAGTGAAGGATTCTAAAGTAGAATCCTGAACGCAGCGAGGGATTCAATATACGTCGCCCGAGGTGAAAATATTTTTGCGGCCGAGTAATACACTCTACTTTCATTTCGAATTTATGGAAAGTAAATACACTTTGCTTTTCATCCCCCTATATAAGAAAAGCAACAAAAACAACTAAAACTACCTAGAAAAATAAAAGAATGGTGACGGGGGGCATCGCCTTCTCTAGTTTTTCTATTATATTTAAAAAATTTGAAGTTCAATTAAACAAAAATAAAAAAATTATATGTCCATCGGATGCCTCTTATGTATCTCCGCGGTACCATAGGGGGTTGAAAATTTTGTTAGATTTTAGCTTCGACGCACCGTTTTTGAGATATTCTCATTTTTATAAAATTCATTTTTGAAACAGTTCCGGCCCCCCCACCCCATACAACATCAGTAGCAAACTTTTTCATTGCCGATGAGGTAACTCTATGGTTGACTGTAACCAAATTCAGTTCTATTTTTAAAAATTCTTTTACACCCTAGGGTGCAACGCAGAGTTTTGAACCCGCTGCTCAGTTTAAAGGCCTGATCAGACGAGGGACTGTCCGCCGAGTACTTTTTTGTCCATCGATATAGATCTCTTATAAATTGTATCGAATAACGCACACAAGGAACTAAAAGTACCGCGGACAAAAAGTCCCCGAAAGTACGGCGGACACCGAGAGACTGGACTGGACAAAAGTTCGCGGTAGTCCCCGAAAAAAATAGAACAAACGTAAGTAGGCGTAACAAACAACGCACACAACGAACTTTAGTCTGCATTGAGCGCCCGATAGTGAAGTACGTCTTCGGGCAACAAATGACCGCACACTATATGCGTTGAGTCCGCGACAAGTACCCGGAGGAAATATTTTGGACGTACAGGGACAGGAGCTAATAAATAAACTTTTTTTTTATTTGCTGGCAGAAAATCTCTCATTATCAGCACTTTAAGAGTAAAGTTCAAACTTATACCCGTTTATGACTTTTAACAATACGTTTTCACCCGTTATGACGAGTTTTCTAGTTACAATATTTAATCAGTATGATTATTTATTTAAAAAAACATAGTTTATCCTTGTCCAATTGTTTTTTAGATAGGCAAGAGCAATAAATGACCATCTCACCATTTATCAGCACCATCACCACCAATTATGAGCATAGAGTGAACCAATTATGAAGTGGTATTGAAATTATATGTAAAATTTGTTTTTATTAAATATGTTTTTATATAGGTAGGTACTCTGTTAATAAACATAAAAACAAGACAAAAATAAACAAGACAGCCACTGTGTAATTTGTGGTCACAAAAAATTGTTCGTACTGCACTCTCCAGTTACCTCAGTATTAAGTCGAGCTTCATGGCTTAGTTAGTCTACAGCGCCAAAATGGCGATACTCAAATAACCACAAAAATAATATGACATCAGCCAGTCCAGTGTGTAATAATAGAGGTCAGTGACATGAGGCCAGAGAGTAGACTTAAAGTATACCCTCTATTTTTGTAGTTATTGCATTGCTTACTTACTCTGTGGTACATCCTTGCGATCAGCCTTGCGTTCATGCAGCCGAGAGATCGTCGGCGAGCTAGTAGAGCTTACAGAATACCAAAATGAAACGTCATGATTGCAGCGAACGATGTGACCGATGTAACATCCATGATCTCAGCGCTGCGTGCAGCGTCGATGTGTTGCTTAGAGAATTGCATAGCTGAACAAAAGTTTAGAAATATGAGTGGTGTGCTATTTAAATAGTTTAATTTTTCTTTCGTAACAGACGCAATAATGAATTAAAATTGATAAAATCGCTCTTACATGACCTTTTCAACCCGCTTATATACTACACAAAAAATTAGAAACACACATTTATGCGGCGCGCAGCGCAGGGCGGCCGCCCGCCTTTACAGCCCCGCTGGCGCGAATTATGGATTGAAGTAATAACTTTATATTTTTAAAAAGAATATTTAATTCAACTTTTACAATGTTGTATTATTAGTATTTACTTAAACATTAAAATTAAAGACAAGTGAATGGTGAGAGTTCCCGATCGAATCTACTGTTCTCGGCGGGCATCGTATCGCCAGCGCCTCGGTCCAGACGCAGCATCAGCACATTCCATTGCATCCAGTACTTGGCTGATACATAACACCTCCATCCCCGGAAGGAAGTCCCTTTTTTCAATTTCTTGTAAAAAAGGGCTGGCTCGTTGTCATCTCTACGGCGGCTTCTGGTTCTTGTGTAGATCTGTACTTATTTATAAATTTCAGATATCCATAGTATATAAGTATGATGAATATAATGATGTATAATGGTGTCGTCCAATAGAAATGTTCTGTTGAATGTGTAGTTTCCAAAATTAAAGGTTTTTCTTGCAGAAGTAAACTTTTAAATTTGTAAAGTTTATTCATATGTATTTCGTCCAGTTTCAGTGGTTGGTTCGTGTTTTTGATAGTAATGTTTGCTAACTCAAATGACAGCAGCTTTACAGGATGACCTCGTAATTTATTTTCAGAATTCTGGATACTATTCGTTTCAGTAATAAGTTTACATCCTTTAGGAATCTCTACCAGGTAAGTGCCTTGTATCGAGGTGAAGCTTTCTTCGGTACATATGGTGTTTATCTTGGTGACGGTCGGGCAGGTAATCAGGTAATTATAATCATCTATTTGGTCTATAAGTTCTGATGTTATATTGTGTTTGATATATGTACATTTATATGTTATTTTCTGTTTCAGGATCAAGGAGTAGAAGCAATCGTCGTGGTTTTGCGTCTTCGTGAAGCTTTTGTTTTTGCAGTAATATGTGTTCTTGAATTTATTGCATTCCTCATCCATATACCAATAGCTATCACTGTTCATGGCCAGGTAAGGTTGGGAAGGGATAAGTATAGTGTGGTTATATGTAGGAGTAGGGTATAGGTGATAATAATCGTACATATCAATATACATAATAGGAATTTTTAAGACAAATACTAAAGTGTTATCGGTATAATAAGATCCGCTCTCTATCAAGTCGTAGAAGTCTCTATAGTCAGTATGTTCATCAAATAACAGTTGTTGGGGTTTATAGGTTTGTTTTAAAATATTATACATATATTCAATGTTTTCTATAGATAATATACTATGATGGGTAATATGTAATTTAGAGAAAGCTATAGCGTTGTCTATGGAAGTTAATGTTTCGTACAATGTATCGAGATTACTGTTTAATAAAATAAATAAACTGTTCATCTTGATATAGTCGGTTAGTTTATAGTTTGTCATATTAATTTCAGTCATAATGTCATTGATTTTACGGTAGATTTTATATTGGTTTGCTGCTATAGTTGAAATGGTAGAGTTAAATGACTCTAAAATTTCATAATTTAGGCTTATATCGGAATTTATTTTTTCAGAAATATGTTTTTGATTATTTTGCAAAATAGAAATCGCTGAATTATATTTAATAGCATCCTCGTGGTCCAAATTTCCGGTGATACTTTTTATAACGGAACCAAGGCCGTTAATCAGGGCTCTCTTAACTCTACTATGATGACGTAAAGACTTATACCTAGTATATACTAACTCTAACTTATCTAATAGCGTTTGTCGAATGACAAAAGAATCTTCGATTAAATTAGCATCGAATGTGCTAATATAACCATTCAGTGTACTTAAATGTGTATCTATACTACTTATATATTTATTAAATAAACTTAGATCATAATAGTGGATAAATGAATGTTTATAATTTTCTAACTTACAGATTCCTAATTTAAATGGTAAAATACCAGGATTATTGGTCAACGGGGTCAGGCTGATGTGATGTGCTAGGACCAGCACCGGCGTCAGCGCTCTGAAATTGCATTTGATTTTTCAATGGTTTCCTGATATTTCTCTTATGATAACTAACATTCTTACTATCTAACACCTTAATACCTAAGTCTTTCATAACTCTACGTGTAACATATCGCGGTTTTGTTTTGTGCCGCAAAGCAAGGGGATTTTTAGTATAAAACTGTGTATTTTCTAAATAATTTTCGGGCTCTTTTCGGGATTCATTATGTTTTGACATAATTTTTGTTTGTTTTTCCTGTAAACTTTGATTTATTTTAGCATATAAGGTAGATGTAAGATCCTTGTGTTGGTTTACATAATTTTGTAAACAAGTTGCCTCAATATTTATATCGAAAGGGTCTCTATTATTTATATGTCCGTTTATAATTTCTATGGGCTTTTTATTTGTTATGGAATGTATAGAGTTATTATAGCCAAGTATTGCATATAACATTAGCTCTTTAGTATTTAATTCTGAACGTGTTTTTGATAAAATTCGAATATGTTCAAGCAAAGTCGAATGAAGGCGTTCTACGGCTCCATTCGATTGTGGGTTATTGACGCTGATGAAATGTAATTTTATTTTATGTAATTGTGCAAACTCTTTAATTGGTAAGTTTTTAAATTCGGTTCCTTGGTCAGCGACAATGCTCAACGGTAAACCGTGATGAGTCATGAACGTCGTTAAGGCGTTAAGTACGCACACACCGGTCAAGCTTTCGAGAGGATATGCTTGAGCGTATTTTGAAAATGTATCTATAATTGTTAGAAACTTTTGACCTTGTACTGTTAGAGTATCTATGTGCAATACTTCGAACGGTTTTTCTGGAATTGGAACAATTTGAAATGCTTGTTTATTAGGATGTCTCTCATATTTACTAGTTTGACATATATCACAATTATTTATGTAATCTGTTAAAAATTTAGTTAACTGCGGCCAATAATAAGTTCTTTTTATACGTTGTTCCACTTCCTGAATACCTCGGTGATTTGTTTTGCCTTCGTGGTAATTTTTTACAATCTGAAATTGGCGATCTCTATCAATTACGTCTTCTAATTTTAATTTATAAAATGTTAACTTGAATGCGGAATTAGTAAAGGTTTCTTGTAATATTTTTGTAATAAATTCTAAATGGGATGTATTTGATAACCAAATGCCGTATTTTATTTGTGGTCGAATAAATTCCTTAAATAGAGTTATTATTTCCGGTTTGAGATTATTTTCGGATATTTGAGCTACGATTCGATGTTTATTTGGAAAAATTTCAGACCTTACGGTTTCTGAAGGAGAGTGGTGAACAAAATAAATAAATATTTGATTATTACACGAATTTATGGCGTTTTCAGAAATTGGAATTTCCAATATCGGGATTTCCTGTTCTGTATGTACAGTCATTACGTCATCTAAGTTTGAAAGCTCCGGCATTACCGTGGGCGGATTAACAATAATTGCATTTTGTTCTCCGATTTCTTCATCATCCGTGTTTATTATAGGTAAAATATCGTTATTTTGTATCTGAATTCGCGATAAGGCGTCGGCGTTTACGTTGGATTTTCCTTTTTTATAAATGATTCTATATTCAAATTCCTCTAGTTTTAAGCGCCATCGGACGAGGCGAGAGTTAGGTTCTTTCATATTAAACAAATATTGTAATGGTTTGTGGTCTGTAATAACGTTAAATTTCCGTCCATATAAATATGGCCTGAAGTATTTTGTGGCCCAAATTATGGCCAACAATTCTTTTTCAATTGTGCTATAGTTAGACTCGCTGTCGTTCAAAGTTCGCGACGCGTAGGCGACGGGCTTATCAGAGCCTATGGGACCTTGAGACAGCACAGCCCCGATCGCAACGTTCGACGCATCTGTGCGCAGATTAAATTCTTTCGAGTAATCCGGGTATTGTAAAACGGGATCGTTAGTTAAAATTTGTTGACATAATTTGAAGCAATTAATATATTGCGGAGTCAATTCTACTTTTGCGCCCTTTTTCAAACATCTAGTTAAAGGTTTAGTTATATGAGCAAAGTTTGATATAAATTTTCGGTAGTAACCAAGTAGTCCTAAGAATGATTTTATCTCTTTTTGCGTTTTCGGAATCGGAAAATTGATAATGGCGTCGATCTTTTTAGGATCGGGTTTTACGCCGTCTGGGGTAATGACATGGCCTAAGAATGACGTTTCTTTTGTGAAGAATTCTGACTTATCTGGTTGTAACTTTAAATTTGCCTCTCGTAGTCTCTGAAAAACTGCCTCTATGTTCGAAATATGTTCATGTAATTGATTTGGATTTCCCTCAAATTCGGGAACAAAGCATATTGCTTGTTTAAACACATTAAGTTCCATCTTGCAAAACAATCAAAATCAATATCCGTACTTTATTATTTTTATAAAAATGTATTTTATTTTAAAATCACTACGTTATGGAAAATTAAAGCTATTTTTGTCTGTAATTTTCCTAGTCACAGTCACATAAAATAACACAATATTAAACACAATATTAAACACAATAAAAATGTAGAGGAAGGAAATATTAAGGATTTGGCACTTACAGAATGATGGCCTGGATTTTCCACATTTTCCGTACACTTTTCCGTAGGTTTCAACGAATTTCGATAATTCATTAATCCACAAGACTGCGCCAATTATGGATTGAAGTAATAACTTTATCTCATCAAAAACATAAAATATGTGAAGTGAGAGCCAACTTCAATATTAGGAAATATGCCTTGGTTGCTGACTTCAACGACAAAAGATGTGAGATCTAAATGGGTGCCAAGTTTAACGGTCAGTCCTGAAAATTTAGTACATAAAATGTTTTATAACAACTTAAAATATAATTTCTTCTTATAACTTTGGATAATATATTGAAGCCTAAGGTCTGACTTGGCTAGTTTTCATATACAAATTATATATATATTATAGCCTTCGCAAGCTCTAAAGCCGTAGTTCTTATTATATTCTTCCGAAAATTTGGCTTGCTGGTAGACTAGAAACTAGAGATGAACATAGGGCTCTTCCATGACTGTTTCAGTAAGTACCTAATAATAATTCGTATACGAGAACTAGCCAAGTCAGACCTTAGGCTTCAATATATTATCCAAAGTTATAAGAAGAAATTATGTTTTAAGTTGTTATAAAACATTTTATGTACTAAATTTTCAGGACTGACCGTTAAACTTGGCACCCATTTAGATCTCACATCTTTTGTCGTTGAAGTCAGCAACCAAGGCATATTTCCTAATATTGAAGTTGGCTCTCACTTCACATATTTTATGTTTTTGATGAGATATCATTACTTTTTGTAGAGAAATTATTAGTAGGTACTTATTCATAATAAAATTAATACCAAATGTTTCAGTATATTTTATTTGGTCAGTTATATTACTTTGCCCTTGCGTATCAGCTACTGACAATGAAACTAATTTTATGATCGTATTTGGTGTGGACGTAGAAATATATTTTTTAACAGATTTTCCTATTTCCAACAGTTTCTTTTTCCTAGTCGTAATAGCGTATGGTGTTTTTCTTGACGAAGTTGCAGTGGGTATTTAATATTCCTGAGCAGATATTGCATTTCCATTTGCGTTTTGATTCTGGTTTCATTAAGCGATAAATGCACAATGCACTAATATAGAATCCTTGGCAGTAGCAAAGAATACTATATAACTATTACTACGTAGCCACTGACATCTATTATTTATACACTGGACAGGCTGTCTCCATACAAATTACAGCTAATTTTGTGTGGCAATTTTAAGCGCCGCCACTACGAGTGTCCCGAGAACAAATTTTGACACAATCATTACCGTAGTCGACAATATTTAATGTCAGCCAGTCCAGTGTGTAAATAATAGAGATCAGTGTATATGGCAGGAGTTTGTCTTTTACATTTATCATTTAGCGCTATCTCTTGACAATTTATGGATGTAGCCGTTTTTGTTGACATCTAATCTTGCTTATTGATTCTTTATTTGCTAACTAGCTTAAGCTGACCCGGCAAACGTTGTTTTGTCATATAAATTATAGTGGACTAAAGTAGAATAAATAATACTCGTAAGAAGACTATGTCTAATGTGTGTGTTTATACACCAAAAGTTGCCTACACCAGACGATAGATAGCGCTAGTTAGGTATACACTACCAATAAAGGGCTAAGATTGGTCTCTACTTCCTACATATATAAATTACTCTGTAGAGTGCGCGTCAGATAACTCTGCGCTAGTTACAGTACATTATTTATGCTAAGCTTATGGAAAAGATTAGTATTCGATTTTGACCGCGCGCAGATGTCAGTGATTACATACTCTTTGGAAGCGGCCATGAAGTTTGACTTAATACTCTGAGGTAACTGGAGCTCTCACCCTGAATAAAAAAGTGTCGCCAGCAAATTTGACATTTATGTATGTAGTGGCAGGTAGTGGCTGTCAGTTGTCTCATATGACCATACGTATTTTTTTAAAGTGTAGGTGAGACGGAAGACAGCCACTGTGTTATTTGTGGTATTCAAAAAATTGTTCGTACTGCACTCTCCAGTTACCTCAGTATTAAGTCGAACTTCATGGAAGCGGCCATGGAAGAGATGACAGTTTTGCAGTTTTGTATCGAAGTTATAGTCTCACACTCCATTTGGTGTATAAACACACACATATGCAAATGACAAAGGCATATAAACACAGACACACACATAGGCATAGTATACATATTATTTATTTATAAGGAAACTTAGTGTAAATGAAACATAGGTTAACACTGCACCCTTTATTAACAATAAAACAACAAATATGCATCACTAAAGGCATTAACAATGTTCAAAGAAGTCTTTTTTCAAACACAGCACATCACCAAAGAATTCTATAATATACACTCTCAACACCAACGACTCTTTTTCTCAAAAAGCGGTACTCCGAGCAACGAAACTATGTAATTGCTAACGGAATTACGGATCTTTACGAAACAGAACATAGCAAATAACAAATTTAACAAACAAAAGTATAATTTAGATTAGTTGACATTATTTTCCATAAGTACACTTTACTCTCATTAAATTTTATACTCTTCCATCAACTTTCAACAATATAGTATAGAAAAAAAGATTTTTTTCTTCTTTTCTAAACTGTGGGTGGGTGTATTAACTTGAGCCATCTATCGTTTTTTGAACTTTACTTTAGTGAACTATTTATGTGCAAAGTGTGCACCTACAGGGAGAACATAGCAACTTTCATTTTCACGTTAGTTCCCATTTGAATGTATGAAGATTGCGCCCCCTGGTGGTCGGGTTATAAGTACTATGCTCCGTTTTGACGTGAAAGAAGGACAAACAAACAAACAAACACACTTTCACATTTATCATTACGACTCCGTAGCTCAGTGGTTAGAGCAGTCGCCCGGAAAGCGAAAGGTCGTGGGTTCGAGTCACATCGGAGATGGTTGTGAGATGATGGTCGATTTTTTCTAAATACTTCATTTTCCGTTTTTCAACAATAAAAATTGGATAGTGAATGCAAGAAAGTAAAAATTTAAATAACTTTATAATTTATATTAATATTAATAATTAATTTAAGCGAAAGGTCGTGGGTTCGAGTCCCATCGGAGCTGGTTGTGAGATGATGGTCGATTTTGTCTAAATTCTTCATTTTCCATTTTTCAATAATAAGAATTGGATCGTGAATGCAAAAAGTAAAAATTTCAATAACTTTATAATTTATATTAATAATTAATAAATAATAATATGGATATCGTGCTAGAAATGGTGCAAGTTTGTAATTAATTTACCGCGAGGACAAAAAAGTGTTTGGGTAATCTGGGGTTCGAACTTGGTTGCCTCGAGTCCTCAATATTGAATGGCCACTACGCCGTCAGCGCTAGCCGAACTTCAAGAGGTATGACGAATTATTGGTATATAACAGAATAAAAACTATTACAAACTTATATTTGTACTTCATCTTATACAAGATCTTATACAGGATAAGTGCACAGGGAACGCAAATATAAGTTTGTCAACGTTTTATTTAAAAAAAATACTAGTTTCGGATTTTTTCCTTTGTATTCACCAGATTACCTGTCTTCATGCCAAATTTCAGCTTTCTAGGTCATCTGGAAGTGGGTTAGAGTTTTGATTATAGGTGAGTCAGTGATAAAAATAACGATTTTTGGACGTAAATATCTAAATAACCGTTTGAGGTGTGTATATAAAATTTGGAGCACATTTTTATCTCGCTATTCTCAATACATAAGCCAAATTTGACATGTTTCTGTGAAATAGTTTTTGAGTTATGAGGGGGTCAAAAGTGGCTCCAAATGGTTCGTGTTAAGATACACACGGTGCTGCTCGCCAGTTCTGTTTGCTTTTGAACTTGGCTTTGATACGCTTCCGCGTATCTAGATATTTTTAAAAAGAATATTTAATTCAACTTTTACAATGTTGTATTATTAGTATTTATTTAAACAATAAAATTAAAGACAAGTGAATGGTGAGAGTTCCCGATCGAATCTACTGTTCTCGGCGGGCATCGTATCGCCAGCGCCTCGGTCCAGACGCAGCATCAGCACATTCCATTGCATCCAGTACTTGGCTGATACATAACACGCGCGAATTGTGTAGGCTAGGTACAAGTTGCGCGCTCGGCTGAGCCGAGTCGACTCCTATCTCCTATCCCGAAAAGGTATTTTTATGATTCCATAGGGCGATTCTATGTGTGACTCTAAACTACTTACCTAGGTCACAGAGGACAAAAAATACTATAGTCCTCTGTGCCTGCCTAGGTACCGAATTGATGCAACTGCCACATACTTTGTTGAAGTGGTTTAGTTAGTTCTGTTTATATGCGGCTACGTTGCCAGCTCGCCGATTTTACTTCGATCCGTTGCCGTTCTTCCCTCCATTTTTTCCAATTTTATTACTACTAATTTATTTAAAAAAAAAAGATGCTTCGTGTATTAATGTCAAAGAGTATTGTAATCACTGACGTTTTAGCCGCTTTGGATTATCTACTTTTTAATAGGTGACATTTGGCAGGCAGTGTATAAAACTTCTTCGCGATCATTTATTTTCATCTGTCTATCTATAATAGATGTTGGTGATACGAAGTTTACCGGGTCCACTATAATTAATATGGCAAAACAACGTTTGCCGGGTCAGCTAGTGATTTTATAAAATTGGCAGAACCTTTGCAACACCACACGCGACCCGATCGAGGGAAGAACGGCAACGGATCAAAGTATAATCGGCGAGCTGGCAACGTAGCCGCATATAAACAGAACTAACTAAACCACTTCAACAAAGTATGTGGCAGTTGCATCAATTCGGTACCTAGGCAGGCACAGAGGACTATAGTATTTTTTGTCCTCTGTGACCTAGGTAAGTAGTTTAGAGTCACACATAGAATCGCCCTATGGAATCATAAAAATACCTTTTCGGGATAGGAGATAGGAGTCGACTCGGCTCAGCCGAGCGCGCAACTTGTACCTAGCCTACACAATTCGCGCGCCAGCGGGGCTGTAAAGGCGGGCGGCCGCCCTGCGCTGCGCGCCGCATAAATGTGTTAGACCTGTAGCCCGTGGACATTCAAATTACGAAAAAGGTTACCGTTTGTCTTCGTGAAATTGTTATAGATTTCGCCATTGTATATACTATAAGCGAAGTCTTAAAGATCGTAACTCGCCGTAACCCTATTAGTGATAAGTTTAAAATCTCCAAATATGTTAGTTATTTACATTTCTAGGTTACCGCATTGTTTCGCTATTGTCATGTTGTACAGGTTTGTCCAATTACCATACGTAATAGTAAGACTATGGCAAG
Organism: Crambus lathoniellus; assembly: GCA_949710035.1. Lineage (NCBI taxonomy): Eukaryota > Metazoa > Arthropoda > Insecta > Lepidoptera > Crambidae > Crambus > Crambus lathoniellus. The sequence goes on from OX453319.1 coordinate 4,605,198, forward strand.
TTGCCAAACACAAATTTAAGACCAAATGTAGTCCGACCATTTTGATCATAATTTACATTTTTGAGTTACCGTTTAAAATTTGTACATCTGTTAGTAGGCCCTCTGAACAAACCATATACTTATTTTAAGACTGTTTCTGTGGCCGGTTTAGATTTTAAGACTCATTTGGTCCATGAAGAAGAAATGCGAAAATGGCGTAAGTAAAAGCGCATTGAGTAAACTTACTTCTGCAAAACATAATGGAAGACTTAAAACTTGAAGGACAATGAAATCTGGTAACTGCCCCGTGTCAGATTACTATAAATAAAGAGGAAATGCTAGTTCCTAATATTTTGTCTTGTTTGTTATGTCAGCTCTCTCTCGGGGTGCGAGCTAGATGTCCTCCACGCGTGCTCACCTGCTGTTCGTCCCACTCTATGTTCGCATACGCTGGGAAGAACAGTAGGAGGGACGGTGCACCCTGGGCGCCACTGTAAGTAATTTTCTTGATTGTAAGTAATTACTTACAGTGGTGGCAGATAATCTAGCGAAACCCAATCCAAGGTGTCAGACGTACCTACCGTCGCCGAGGGATGCGTGGTCAAGGGGGAGCTTGGTTCCGAACGGTGTCTCCCCGTGGAGATGGCAATCCTGGATCAGTAATTTCGCCTTACTCGAGCAATCAGAGCTCTGCTCGAGTGGACCTGTTCTAACGCCTAGCAAAGTGGCAAGTTGTACTCTTTAGTATTCTGTATAACTTGCCGCAGCGTATGAATGTGTGGTATGTGAGAAATATTTTGTTACGTGAACAGTCAATAGGTAAGATTTCTAGTGCGCTGTGTAGTGCCGGCACATAAAAAGAGTAGCACTACCCCCTCTCTTCTCGTGGGTGTTTTAAGAGGCGACAGAGGGAAAATTGCCATTACGAGATGGGCAGCGCGCGCTGCCAAGACGGGAAGCGGTCACCGCATGGTCAGAGGCACATTGAGTGTCAACGTTAAGCTTGAAAGATCACGGCTGATAAAATCCACGTTCCGACCAATACCGGCTCATATTCAAAACAAGTGCACTCAAGCAGCTTAAAAACAACAAGGCGGCGGGCGATGACAGAATCACAACAGAGCTTCTGAAAGCGGGCGGAAAGCCGATACTTAAAGTCTTCTAGAAGTTTTTCAATTCAGTCATCCTCGAGGGCAAAACGCCAAAGGCATGGGGCAGAAGCGTTTTTCAGGAAGGGTGATAAGACTCTCTTAAAGAAATACAGAACCATCTCGCTTCTGAGCCATATCTATAAGTTGTTTTCGAGAGTCATTACGAATCGTCTCACTCGCAGGTTCGACGACTTCCAACCTCCAGAACAAGCCGGGTTCCGAAAAGGCTATAGCACCAAAGACCACATTCATTCGCTGCGGCAAGTTATAAAGAATACCAAAGAGTACAACTTGCCACTTTGCTAGGCGTTAGAACAGGTCCACTCGAGCAGAGCTCCGATTGCTCGAGTAAGGCGAAATTACTGATCCAGGATTGCCATCTCCCTGGGGAGACACCGTTCGGAACCAAGCTCCCCCTTGGCCACGCATCCCTCGGCGACGGTAGGTACGTCTGACACTTTGGATTGGGTTTCGCTAGATTATCTGCCACCACTGTAAGTAATTACTTACAATCAAGAAAATTACTCACAGTGGCGCCCAGGGTGCACCGTCCCTCCTACTGTTCTTCCCAGCGTATGCGAACATAGAGTGGGACGAACAGCAGGTGAGCACGCGTGGAGGATATCTAGCTCGCACCCCGAGAGAGAGCTGACATAACAAACAAGACAAAATATTAGGAACTAGCATTTCCTCTTTATTTATAGTAATCTGACACGGGGCAGTTACCAGATTTCATTGTCCTTCAAGTTTTAAGTCTTCCATTATGTTTTGCAGAAGTAAGTTTACTCAATGCGCTTTTACTTACGCCATTTTCGCATTTCTTCGTCATGGACCAAATGAGTCTTAAAATCTAAACCGGCCACAGAAACAGTCTTAAAATAAGTATATGGTTTGTTCAGAGAGCCTACTAACAGATGTATAAATTTTAAACGGTAACTCAAAAATGTAAATTATGATCAAAATGGTCGGACTACATCTGGTCTTAAATTAGTGTTTGGCAACTTTCCATAGTCTTACTATTACGTATGGTAATTGGACAAAGCTGTACAACATGACAATAGCGAAACAATGCGGTAACCTAGAAATGTAAATAACTAACATAATTGAAGATTTGAAACTTATCACTATTATGGTTACGGCGAGTTACGATCTTTAAGACTTCGCTTATAGTATATACAATGGTGAAATCTATAATGATTTCATGAAGACAAACGGTAACCTTTTTTGTAATTTGAATGTCCACGGGCTACAGGACTATGTGTTTCTAATTTTTTGTGTAGTATATAAGCGGATTGAAAAGGTCATGTAAGAGCGATTTTATCAATTTTAATTCAATATTGCGTCTGTTACGAAAGAAAAATGAAACTATTAAAAAAGCACACTAGTCATATTTCTAAACCTTTGTTCAGCAGATACATCACACCACTAAAAGTCTTAAAATATGGTTCCAGAAATTTTAAATTTTTATTTATAGACAAATTAGTGATTTTGTGATTTACGCAGTTACACATATATCAACTTACTAATAATTTTACAAAGTGAAGCTAAGATAGTTCTTATTATGAAACGCAAAAAATTTCAAACTTTAATTTTATATTTACGTTACTCGAAATATTACGAAATGCCTATACCATACCTAAAGCACTGTCAGCAAACTTCTAACTTTTCAAAAATAGCTTACAATACACATAATCTATACGCTCAGCAAAAATGAAATTTTTTAGAAAGCACCAACAAGCTGCGTTTTCTTCCGGAACCCTTCACCGTCTCCGCACCGCTCGTTTACACCGAGGTTGCCACCCCTAATAAGCGGACAGTCCCGTACAATTTAGATGATTGTTTCAACAAATTCTGTGCAAATCCAACTGCAAATGATCATCAAAACGTGAATATGAATAAAAGAAGTGGTTCAAATGTTTGTGATAGTGGGCCGATGGCACTTTTAATATGTAGTGATATTGAGGAATTTGCATCTCCCCGACAATTGGTTCACTCAAATAACTCGCCATTGCCGCCGCCGTCACCATCTAATGCTGTAGTAAATGAGAAGGTTCAATCGTGTATGCCGTGAGCCAGTGCCGCCGCGCAGCTAAACATAAATGTTAAAAATGTAAGTGAAACAACAAATATACAGCAATACCCGCTTCCGCACTCTGTCACTGCGGAGCAACCGGTTTTAGCGGTAATGAATAAGACAGCTGAGTGTAGCCGGGTCGATAGACTGACCATGATATGGTGACTAATTGCACAGAAACAGATAAATTAAAGCGTGCATCTTTTGCGGAGATAGTTCAGAAAAGTGGTGAGTGGGTACAGCCAGCAAAAGATGAAAATTGGAATTTAGTCCAGAAACGGAGACTAAAGGTCACAGCACATACATCAACTCGGAAAGGGATCGTAAACATATCAACTCGAGCGGTTCAGTATTCTTTGTATGAAACTTCCTACTGCAAAGCACACTAATCGGAATCGTAACGTAATCGCCTCGCCTCCGGACCCTTTGACACCTTTTTTTAAAAAAATATTTAAAATAAATGGGGGGTCTTAGACTGCTGTACAGCACACATCTCAAAGCCAAGACTTCAATTGTTCTGATGAAGTACAAAAAGCTTGATTGGCGAACATATTTTTTCTTGTAATGTAGTAAAACCTCCAAAAACATGTCTTTAGTAGCCCCGGTTGACGGTAGGCGATAGAAAGAGACGCAAATTGAAGCGATATGTGACGAATATGAACGTGCGACGTGAATTGCACTTTATTGCGTCGTGGCAAGAGTAGCTATTTGTTTGATTGGTGTTGCGGAGTGAACTTTCTGTACCTTGTACCTACTACTTAGTGTTCTGTGACAATATACAATTTTGGCCTCTGTCACTCAGGTGATAAACCTAATATAGGGGTCAGGGACTTCATCACTAACATGTAAAAAATTGTGACAATAAATATTTCTTATCTTATTATTATACAAAATTATCTGATACCTAGGTAGGTTTATCAACAAAATCAGGGTTTTAATTTATAATTTACTAGCTTACCGCCCGCGGCTTCGCCTGCGTGGACTACTTACACGACGTTATTCCGCGGGAATGTGATATTTTTCAGGGATAAAAAGCCTATGTTCCTCTCCAAGCTGGGTGAATTTCCCAAGCACAAAAAAAAGTGTCCGCGATGAAAATGTAAGTGTGAAGAGTTAAATTTATATTGAGATTATTTTTTTTTATTAGAATCTGTAATTGCCGACCTGGGGCAATAAATAAATCCTGAATTGGATCTTATTTTATTACATTAAAAAAATATTTTGTGTCCGCTTTTTCATTCTGGTGGATTGTCCCACGACCAGTTTTAATGTAATTATGTCTTGTATCTGAAAAACTAAACGTAATTATGATAAACGAATCATTCTATTTAAAAGTGCATTAGTTGTACGATAGATAAAACGCGTTTTTATATTTTTAAATAGTCTGTGAAGTTTTCGACGAGTTGAAATATAACTGTCCCGCGAAATTTTGTCATCATGGTGGATCAAATTTGGGTACGAATAGTTTTGCACAGACACGTTCTATATCCCTTTCGACAAGCGCACGCGTTTCGTATCAGTCGGGCCGAGCATTCCCAGGGGAAGAACGCGCATTACCTTGCTCCGTGTTCCCGCTTAAAATGTAAGTATGTCATTTTGGTGACCAGGGGACAAAAAATTTGAGATTTTAATTATTGGTTTAACTTGGCGTAAAATCAGTTGATATTTTTTTGTCTTATGCATGTGGAAGGGTAGTGACTAAAGCTTACTTGACACCAATATTTAGGTCCCAGAACTTTCGATATTTTTTTTATTCGAGTATTTTTGTCTGGAACCTCATTCTGGTGTTCTCATTTTGGTGAATTTGGTGGCAAAAACCTTGTAATTCTGGTAGATTTTTCACCATAATGATAAGAAATGTCTATCTGTACCTTTTATGTATCTTTTATACAGGGTGCAAAAATATTTTTTTACACAATTTTTCATGATTTCACTTTAATAGATGATCAAACGAACTACTGTGAAGTTCGATCGCTATTATATGAGTCGTTTCATTCGAAGATATAATATTTACAAGGTAGTCCCTTTAACCTACTGGCATATCTTCGCACGTCTTAAAGATTAAAAAAAAAGTTCACTCATCAGCTGTCTCATTACAATCATTACAATCTGTCAAACAGATTACTTCAATTTTCACTTTTAAAAAACACATGAAACGTTATCTTCTTGATGCGCAGCGCGATGTTGAACCGTACAACTTCAGCTTTTCTTTTATTTAGGCTAATTTGGTTTTGTGGTTGGTCCCTATGAATTCATTTTTTTTTGTTTTTTTTTGTTTCATAATAAGATACTTACGTTTATGAGAGATGTTTTTGAGAGCTGTGTTTGAAAATAAATAATATTGTTTTTATTTATTTTACTTATTTTACTTATTCTACTTAAGTATTTTATTTAATTTAAGTATATTTTATTTATTTATTTTTTATTTTTATATAAGTGTCAGATGGCCGAAGTAATAATGTATTTACTACTGATCAGAGGGTTTGTAAAATGAGAATGCATAGTAGTATAAATTCAAAATATATTTATTGTATAGTAAGCATGTAAATAAACTAAGCTTTACTCAGGAAAATAATAACCAGCAATTGTTATAAACCATTAGTATCTATAATAAGGATCCATAAAGTATGTATTATCCAGCTATTTATTATAATGTAGTAAAAATAAGTAATAGCTAGCAATAGACCATACCTTAATTATAAGAAAAATAATAGGCGTACTCACACACTCTAGGAGACAGTCCGATCACTACGACGCGCACAGCAATAATGCCCGATACTCGGCCGTGCGACGACTCTTATAGACTTTGCGCCGGGGAGGGGCGCACTCGACAAACAACACCTGCGCTCGCAGGTTTTCCCCGTCGGGTTTTCCCCGTCTCACAAACAAGTTATTCACAAGTAGTCGGCGCACAGCCGGGGTGGCTCACAAATAAATAACATAAAATAACAAATTGTATTATACTTTAGGTAGGTAAATAATATAGCTGCCGACAGTCGGCCATCCTATATTAAGCATGTCCTCATGCTTTATCTCTGATTTCTCTCTCAGTAATTCTGACTATAACAAATTATATAGGTATACCTACTAGAATTTTATTATACAGAATTTGTCTATATTTAAAGTTCTTATTTAACATACAGTCATATTGCCTTTTATTTAGAACTAACAAAAATAGGTGGAACTTTTGTAATTTTTGTATAAATTTAGGTAAACATGTAATTTAAACAGGACCCTACCATCCAATATAAATAAACCTTTCCATCCAATATAATAAAAAATGGACCCTTCCGTCCACTAAACATAAATAGGACCATTCCGTCCACTAAACATACATAGGACCCTTCCGTCCACTAAACATAAATAGGACCCTTCCGTCCAATAGACATGAAATAGGACCCTTCCGTCCAGTATAACAATAATAAGTAAATAGGACCCTTCCGTCCAACATAAATAAATTATGGGACCTTTCCGTCCAGCATAGATGTGGTATATTGAACCCTTTTGATTCAATCACCTGTAATCAAATTAAATTTTAAACACAAATCATAATTAAATTAAAAACACAAATCATAATTAACTAAAACAAATCAATAACCTATTATTAATCGGACGGATATTATTAATCGGACTCACTAGACAGTTCATTGTCACTATCATGAGGTCTATTAAAGTTTAACCAGGGTTTAATTTTATCAACAGCCACTACAGTCGAGTAAAGCCTATTGCCCTTTTTTGTTAAAGGCGTATCTTTAATGTGATACCGACCGTTATCAAGAGCTTCGGTTATCCTATAAGGGCCTTGAAATCTAGGAACTAATTTTCTACTTTGCCCTGTCGATGGTATTTGGCGCTCAACCCGTACTAGATCACCCACTTTATATTTAATTGGCTCACAACGCTTTTTGTCGAAACTGTTTTTTTCTTTCTCTTGATTGGCTTCAATATGGGAGCTTATACTTTTTCACATAAATTATATTTTCATAGATGTAATGTCCTGCAACAGTTAAAATGTTTATTTCTTTAAATAGATATCTTAAAGAATCTCTCGATCGGAGGTTGTAAATGGCGCGAATAGCCCTTTTTTGGAGCACGAATATACTTTGGATGTTAGCGGCTGAGCCCCACAACAAAAGGCCGTAGGACATAACACTATGAAAATAACTAAAATAGACTATTCTAGCCGTTTCAATATCGGTTAAGAGCCTTACTTTCTTAACTGCGAATGCAGCCGAACTGAGTCTACTCGCCAAGGCTTCGATATGAGGATCCCATTGTAGTCGCGAGTCTAATATAATACCTAGAAATTTTGTATTGTTAATGAATTCGACCGTATCGCCGTCTAGTCTAATATGAAAATCAACTTGTCTTACATTAGGTATCGAAAATTTTAAACACTTAGATTTCTTTGAGTTTAATGATAAATTATTACTATTAAACCAATGTGACACTTTTGAAAGAGCACTATTTACTTCGTCAGAACAGTCATCACCTCTATCTACTTTAAAGACTAGAGATGTATCATCGGCAAATAGCACCGTCTCACATAAATTCTTCGCGTAGTAAGGAATGTCATTTATGTATATTAAAAACAACAGCGGGCCCAATATTGATCCTTGGGGTACGCCCATAGTAATGGGAGCTCCGGTAGACTCAGTTTTATTAATAACTACCTTCTGAGTTCTTTCATACAGATATGAATGCATAAGGCTTACTGACATTTCAGAAACACCATAATGTTTTAACTTCCTTAATAGTGTTTGGTGATCAACACAATCGAATGCCTTGGAAAGGTCACAAAAAATAGCGATTACATCCTGCTTGTCCTCCCAGGCATCAAGTACATGTTTTAGAAATGCAACCCCAGCATCAGTTGTACTTTTACCTTTTGAAAAACCAAACTGTTTCTCATGCAGTATACTATTTAATTTAAAATATTCTAAAAGTTGAGCATAAATTAACTTCTCAAATATTTTACTTATTGCTGGTAGTATGGATATAGGTCTAAAATTTGCTGGGTCACTTTTGTCACCAGCTTTAAACAGAGGAATAAATTTACTATTCTTCATAAATTTGGAAAGACCCCTTCACTTATACATTGGTTAAAAATTATTGCTAATGATGGAGCTATCACATCAATTATTGATTTGATGATACTTGTAGATATGCCCCAGAGATCTTCTGTTTTCTTAATATTTATTGCTTTGAATGCTTTAATAATATCTTCGGTAGTGACATAGCTAAAACTAAATGTTTCCTGGCACTTGTTCACACTAGATTCCATAAGAGAGACAGCGGTGTTGGGGCAAGAATTAAGTCTGCTAGTAGTTTCTAACGGTATTCGAGCAAAGAAACCTTCAAAAGCACTAGCCACCTCAATATCTGATTCAAAAGTCTGATCACTAATTTTTAAGTTAAATGAATTAATTTTGCTTTTTGTTTTGCCAGTTTCTTGGTTTATAATACTCCAGGTAGCTTTTATTTTATCTTCAGATGATTTAATTTTATTTGAAATATACCTTGATTTTGCCAAAGCACATACTTTCCTAAATGTTATTGAATATTTCTTGACATATTCAATGAAGCTAGGATCACAGGAAGTCGTTTTTTGTGCATAGAGTTCAAATAACTTTCTTCTGCTATTATAAATACCAGGTGTGGCCCAGTCACTAAACTTCTTACGAGCATTACACTTTATAACTTTTTGTTTAAAATTGTTACTAAATTCTTTTTCAACAATATCAAATAATGATTGATAAGAGTTATTAGCGTCAGCAGAAGCTGGCAAACATTGAATTTTATCTTGTACATTATTTCTAAATTTATTAATACCACGTTTCGGTATTGGCCTGCAAATTACTTCGCGTTTAGGAATAACATTATAGTGCTCAAAAGAAGCTAGTTGTCCACTGTGGTCGGATTTAATAATATTAATTACCGATTTCTCAATTAAGTTACAGTTGGAAAAGATGTTATCTAAGCAAGTAGCCGATGTTGGCGTAATTCGCGTCGGTTCATTAAAAGTGTGAAGCAAATTAAATGATTTAAAAAGATTAATGAATTTGCTGGAGAGTTGTGCTAATTTAATATCTAAGATGTCTATATTAAAATCTCCACAAACTACAATTTTTTTATTCTTACGACAGCATATTTTCAAAACATCCTCCATAGTGGACTCAAAGACTGTGTAATTTGCTCCAGGGGGGCTATATACACAGATTATAATTATTTGTTCAAGTTCCACGCATGATATCTCACAAATTCGTTCAACAGAGAGGGATACTATATCCTTTCGCTCTTTATATTGTGTGTTATTAGGTAAAATTATTAAAGAACCCCCCCTTATTGTAGTTTTTCTATTAAATGAACTTACAACACTATAATTATCCAAATTTAACAATAATTCATATTCTTTTAACCAATGTTCAGTAACACATAACACATCAATATTTTCACAATTTAAAAATAAAATTATTTCTAGGTCTTTGCCAGCAGAAAAGCCTTGGATATTCTGGTGTACTATTTTTAAACATTTAGGCCTTCCTCTTGTCAATACTGGGCTAGAGTATGCCTCCGTTGTCTCTAATGGTAATTTAAATTAACCATGTCAGTATTTGGATTCAAAAGAATCGAATTATTTGGAACAGATTCCAAAGTTACATTAGAAGTATCAAAGTTAAACTGCTCAATAGAAGCAGAGGTTATACTAGCCAAGTTGTTGGCTAATTGTTTAAAATAAAATGATAGCGATACCGCTATTTGTCGCTTAAGATAATTAGGCAGATAATATTTATCTTTAGTCAAGTATACATTATTCAACAACATATTGATATCAATCATATGCAACTCTTTATTATGACAGGCTAATGTGTTCATAGTTAAGTTTAGATTATACCTTATTTTATTTTCTAACGGTGAAAAACTTTTACTGTAGGGAAATGTAAACATAACAACCTTCCTTACATTTAATGAACATAATGTGTTGCAATAGGCTATTAACTGGTTTTTATTTAAATTATCCCTGTTCCCAATTAAAATTATCAAGTTTGTGTTTTCACTTAAGGATTTTTTAACAACTATTTTCATGATCTCGTTTATACTGGAACCAGGCATGCAATAATTAATAACATTTTCCTTTGAATCTTTCTGTAAAAATTGGCCTTAATTCTTCCCAATCTCATCACTGAACATAATTTTTTTGGTGTCAGTAGTTTTAGTGGGGGATTTACTTTTATTATTTAATAATAAACTATCACAAATGTTAGAGACTTCAGGTGTGGTTGGTAAATAGACCTCCTGAGCCGCTTGGCCTAATGACTCCTTTTGACAGAAGTCATTGCATACTGTGTTACAACTGCATCTGCATTTTTTCCCTAATGATTCGAACCGGTCTGAATTAAAATTACAAAAGTCAACCATATTATATGCAGCCATTTTTTGATTATTCAATTGTTTTTTAGAAAACTCACACAAGTTGGAGTACATTTCCCTAAGTGAAAGTTCTAAATTGTCAATCTTATAACATAATTGACTACCTAATAATTCACTTTCTTTGTTCTTATTACATGTTTCCATGTTTATCATATTTAATTGTTCTAAAAGTTGCTTACGTTCTTGCTTTATGTGACTATACTTATTATAATAATTTTGTTTTTTCATTAACTTTTGAGTTTTTCTTATGTATCTATTAATTTTAATGTATTTTTTTAATTTCTTCCCGCTACTAAACTGGCAGACGTTATTATTATTAAACAATGGTTTATCAACATAGTTAAGACCTTCCAAAGTTGAATTGTCATTTGCATATGAGATGGATATGGGTATGGGCTTCAACTGTCATTTGAATTCCTTATCTGGATAGATTTTTGCTGCTTTGTTCTGTTGAACGTTGCGAGCTAGTTATCGTTATACCCGACGTCACAAAACAAGAAACTGATAGCGGTAATTTTCTTTATAAAATTGACTTAAAGTTCCCAAAAACGTATGAAGTTCATACCCATAAAGTTACGCGGTAGCCCCCCTGTTTATACCATGTGTCAAATTCAAATCAGTGTTAGGAGAAGTGTTTCCAGTTAAAAGAAGTAACATAACTACTGTAAAATTATTAGTTTCGCAACGAATTCACAATGGCTCTGGGACGAATTTTTATTTCTTTATGTAATATAGGTATGACGCAGGCATCCAGGAGGTTGCTATATTAATTTTGCAACAACGAACAATAAGGGCCATTTATCAACTAAGCTCTAAAACTTATGTTAGGGAGAAGTTCAAAAAGTAGTATACTGACTGCTGCATCTCAATTTATATTAAACTAGCGGCCGCCCGCGGTTTTACCCGCGTGGTTCTCGTTCCCGTGGGAATATCGGAATAAAAAGTAGCCTAAGTTAATCTTTATTACATCAGCTACCTGCCAGTGAAAGTCTCGTCAAAATCGGTCTAGCCGTTTCAGAGATAAGCCGGAACAAACAGACAGACAGACAAAAATTGTAACAAATGTTATTTTGGTATATGTATCGTACTTATATAATTATAATCATATGCATGTAGTAAAAAGCGGTTATTTTAATATTACATACAGACACTCCAATTTTATTTATTTGTATTATAGATTGTTTTCTTTTTGTGCGTCGTAATATTAATTTATATACTTAACATGGCGATTTGCATGGTCGCAATACAAGAGAAAGGAATGGACTTGTAATGCCTTGGTACCAATTAGAGAAGGTATCTTTGTATAAGGGTCCTTCATGGGTTAAGGTATACACATCTTTAACAAGATTCCAAGTGATATGTTACCCTTTGAAGAGTTTAAGAATCATATACAAAATTGCCTCCTCAATAAGGGCTACTACACTGTAAGTGATTACTTAAATGACAAAGCAACTTGGTCATAAGCAGACAAGGTTTTTTTCTTGTAGTTAATTGTGAGTCTTGTTTTACAAAATTAATCATGTACTACATTCATTCTTACATTGGTTTCGGTGTTTTGAAATGAGTTGTTTGGGTAAGCCATGCTCTCTGTAAACATTACTGCGGTGGTGTCGTGTGTTTCGGGTCGTTACGTTCCCTAAAATATGGTTGAGCGAAAGTGATGGCTGGTTCATGCGTCATGCTCGTTAACGGGTGCCACCAGTGGAATGGGTCTGCTCCTGGCTTCTAGTCTCAAAATAATGTTGATTTTTATGTTCTATTGTTTTTTATTTTATTGTATGTAGTTAAGTGAATGTAATGTAGTCTGTTATTAGGTACTCTGTGCGTAATATATATTTAAAAAAATTATATCACAGATTGTTTCCGAAATGAGCTAAGTCCTTTACTTAGCACATATTGGAAATTTTTACATCCGATTTTCCACGATTTTCTTACGTTTTCGAGCTCTTTCTGCATTCTTGCAGTCCGCTATTTTTGATATTGACTGATAGCGTTTAGTGCCAAAGCCAAGGCCAAAACGTGCTAAGTCATTACAGATTCGTTCTAAAATGTTATTTACTTGACTAAGCACGTTTTGAGCATGAAAACTCAATTTCAAATTGAATTTGTAGGTGACTTAGCTAGTAGGGTTTGGAAGATATTTTTTAATCAACTCGTTTTCCTCTAGAAACTTTTTTCCGGCTGGGGTAACGGACACCTAATATTCGTAGGGAAATTTTAAAAGTGGCCGTAAGTTGGTATAGATCAAACTAAAGATCAAATTGACTGTAGTTTATTAATATACAATTAATATACATTTTTTTGGACTCGTAAACAAATTTGAAAAGTAACGGAATCGTAGTGGTGGTCCCGCTGTAGAGTATGCTCCCCAGCGGGACCACATTGATTTCGTTTTTACAACGAAACTATAGATATACATTTTTTTTAATTGCGTACCTATACAATTATATACAAATTTTCTTCATTTTTTTGATGCTAATTAAATTAACGTAGCTCAAGGTGGTCCCGCTGTAGAGCATCACGTCCATTTTTTAAGCTTCCGTCGCGTGTGCAACCTTCATGGTTAAAGCTACACAGAAATCATGTATGACGGAAATGTTCTCCTTAAAATTATATAAAAAATATCGCACAACAGCATATGTCTATCTTTTATGGTAGACTCACAACAACACGTGTAACTCCCGATAGCTTAGCAGTTCGAAGCTTCGCTCGACGCGTCTCGCGGCCGAAGGTATAAAAAGGCGGGGCGTCCGAGCGCGAGCTTCAATCATCATTCTCTCACCGACCTCCGCGCTGTGCGGACGCGTTCTCGTGCCCGCTTACAGCTGCGACCTCTCTCGCGCTCTCGCGTGTGTTGTGCTTGTGTTGTGAGTGGTTCCCGCTCGCCGCATTACGTACGTATACCGTATTAGTGCAAAACGACTTGCTGTTTTTGCACTCGTTGCAAACATAGTTCTCTTAGTGTTTGTATCAAAATACTAAGTGCCTATCTTTGCCCGCGATTTGCATTGGTTGAAACCTAACGGTGACAACGAAGCCGACGGAGCGCCCCCGGTTCGCTCTCTAGGCCTCCAGGCCTAGGAAAACCGCAGTCCCGGACCCATTGCACTTGGGCCTAGTCCCAAGGGGAAGGGAACGAGCGGCTATCCGAATTAGGGATACCTGCTTCCACAGTAGGTTCTTAGCTCTTCAAGCACAATTGTTTTTATTTTTATTCTCACTTGTTTATTTTTCTATCTGTGTTCATTTTCTATCTGTGTTCATTTTCCATCTGTTCATTTCACTCTTACCGCCATGGACGTGTCTAACCTTGCCCAACATATAAGAAATACTCCCGGCCTACTGATTCACCTGGCCCAACTCCCGGCCCTGCGGGAAAAGATTATTCCCTTAATCGAGGAGTTCGAACGTAATTCCACCACGACCCCTAGCCACCAAACTCCCAACCCGTTGAAGAGAGCCTCGTCTGAGAGGTCCCTCACACCGACTTCCGACCAGGAGCCAGCCATTCCCCCCAAAGAGGACCCCCCAACTGTCTCCGTCAACTGTCTCCCCCGCAAGGGGAAAAAGGGAAAAAGTCAAGAATCGGCCCTCGCCGATTCCGGAGCTCCTGAAATCCCCAGCCACCACCAGCGGTCGCTCAAAGCAACAGCACTCCCGTTCCGCCGGACAAGATCGCTACCGCGGTCACAGCGACCATGGACACTGTGCCATCAACCCCCGCGCTAGACGCGCCAACCCACCCACACACGCGGGCCAATCCCATGTCTGCCAAACCAAAGGCGCCGTTTTCCTTCGGGAAAAAGGCAAGTGGACCGAAGTGTCCAAAATGTGCCTAACCGAGAAAATTAATTACACCCGTGCGTCCAACACGGGCCCAGCCATCAAAATTGAGGTGTCCACCATCTCTGACTACCGCCAACTAATCTCAATGCTATCTACTCTCAAGATAGCCTACCACACTTTCGCGCTCCCGGAAGAGCGCAAGATCCGCGCGGTACTCCGTGGGGTACCCGTGGAGCTTCCCACCGATGAGATCAAAGCCGATCTCATCAGCCAGGGCTTCCCTGTCGAAGCCGTACATCCGATGTACGGCCACGGCAGGCGCCGCTTCCCTCTGGCGTTGGTCGCTATGACCAACACAGCCCAAGCCAAAGAACTATACAAGGCCAAAGAACTTGTCATCTGCGGCCTTTCCAAAATCACCGTCGAGCCCCCGCGCAGTCGCGGGGTCCCAGCGCAATGCCACCGGTGCCAACTTTACGGGCACACGGCGGCCAATTGCACGGCCCCACCAAGGTGCGTCAAGTGCCTTGGCTCCCATTCCACCAGTGAGTGTGAACGCACTCGCGACACTCCCGGCCAGCCCGCGTGTGTCAACTGCGGCCTCATTGGCCACCCAGCCAACTGGAGAGGGTGCATACGCGCCCCCCGCCCTAATCCCAAGTCTCAGTCTCAGTCCCAAAAACAAGGGCCAAAGCGGCAACCTCCCAGGTGGCCGCAGGCGGGCCCCCCAACAAACAATACCCAGAACTTCCCCGATCTTCCTAAATCGGGAGGTAGGATAGCTGCACAGGCCACAAAGTTGGCCTGGGGCGGCTCTAACACCTACACCCCCAGTCAGGCACCCGCCCCACCAAATTGGCGCTCCCAAGCGCTCCCCCCAAATTGGCGCTCTGAAGCGCTCCCCCCGACGCAACCACAGTCCTACTCTAAAGAGGTAGACCTTGATTACGTCCTCAGTTCAATCCAAAACATTGACCTCGACGAGGTCTCAGTCATTGCCCATAAATTACGCAATGCCCGGACAGGCCGGGAGCGCGTAATCATAATATCCCAACACAGTCAGTGCCTAAAAGCACTTCAAAGTTTTAAGTAAAGTCCCATTTTTCTATCTTATCTCATTTTAATTCCTTCATTTCACTCATTTCATTGCCGAACCGCCCGCTTTGGGCATCGGCCTTTTTGTTTTCTGATTTCAGATATGACCAGTCACCTCGTTTGGATGCTGGTCATCCCCAGTGCGCACTTTGCCTAGGCGGGTGACGCCCTGCGCCACGGCCCTCCAGGGACGTGGTCGCCACAGATATGCTGAAATACCCGTCCAGGTAACAGCTGTTTTCAGGCAGTGTTTAGTCGGTAAGAGTCCGACATAACCATTACAGCCGGCTGTAATGGTATCCATGAGGATTCACTGCCTCCTTCCCCCGTAGTCCGGAAGGTTGCCGGATGAGCGATTGTTTCAATAGGAAACGGTCGGTCGTTCGACGCAAAAAAAAAAAAAAAAGAGTGCGAGCTTCATACAATTTTTGCCTGTTGATGCGAATAGACGTTCAGAGCGTTCGATCTTATTGACAGACAATACTTAATTGATATTAACAAACCGTGCTTATCAGCGCGACTTTTAGTCTTCGATAATTTATTTTAATCTTTTTGTTGTTATTTTATAAAATAGGTAGGTATTAGTTATTTTGGTAGTGTTTAAATATTCGTTCAAATTACAAATTATTAATAGTTTATTTTCATTTACGTTTTTGCTTTATTTTCATTTGCCTGCATCAATGCCACCCAAAACACGATTATCTTTATCTCGAAATTCGAGAGAAGCTAAGAGAATGAGAAATAGGCGTTCTCAAGAATCGGCAGAAGAAAGAGCACATCGGTTAAACTCTATGATAGTTAGTGCCTCATCTTCTCGAGCCAATGAAAGCTCTCCCGAGAGAGAGACGCGATTAGCTGACAGAGCGAGACGATCTTCATCACGGGCGTCTCAAAGCTCTTCTCAACGAGAGCTCAGGCTTACCATTGACCGAGAACAACATGTGTTATCCCGCGAAGCTGAACTGCTTCACAACGAGAATTGCGGCTCACAACTCACCGCGAACGGCATACATTATCTCGCGAGTCCGAAACCTACACTGAGAGGGAATTACGTCTCACAGCTGATCGCGAACGGCATGTACTATCCTGCGGGTTTGAAACCTTCACTGAGAGGGAATTACATCTCACAGCTGATCGCGAACGGCATGTACTATCCCGTGAGTCCGAAACCTTCACTGAGAGGGAATTATGTCTCACAGCTGATCGCGAACGGCATGTACTATCCTGCGAGTCCGAAACCTTCACTGAGAGGGAATTACGTCTCACAGCTGATCGCGAACGGCATGTACTATCCCGTGAGTCCGAAACCTTCACTGAGAGGGAATTACGTCTCACAGCTGATCGCGAACGGCATGTACTATCCCGTGAGTCCGAAACCTTCACTGAGAGGGAATTACGGCTTACAGCTGATCGCGAACGTCATATTTTATCTCAAGAATCAGAAACTTTTACTCAATATGAAGACCGTTTGACAAATGATAGGGTGCACCATAATATCATTCGATCTCTTGAAGATAATCATGAGCATGAACAACGACTAGATTCGGGACGCGAATATTACAATTCTTTGAGACAAGAACGATTAATAAGTTTGTCTAATGAAAGATTAAGAATTGAAAATATTCGGTCTCTTGAATACAACTTGGGGAGCATCCGCCGACTGTTTCCGCACGACTGGATTGGCCCTAGTTTACTCGGCTGCGGAGTACTGCTGTCCAGTCTGGCTCGAAAGCGCACACATAAATAAAGTTGACACCAAGTTGAACGAGACGATGCGTTGTATTTCAGGAACCGTAAAATCTACACCGCTGCATTGGCTCCCAGCCACCACATTTGCGACGAAAGCATGCCCTAAAGAGAGAGATCGATAAGATCCAATCCCAGCCTGCATTACCGGTCCATAAGGAATTTGTCTGCCCGCCACCACAGACTCAAGTCAAGGCATCCCTCGTACGCATCTACCAAACCGCTCAGACACTTTAACACTAATGACCTCTGGAAAAAAGAGTGGAGCGAGGCGGTGACGGATACCTCTTATCCCTTGACCGTTAATCCCACACATAAACCAAAGGGCTTCAACCTGCCGCGTAAACTATGGTGCCGCCTCAACCATTTAAAAACAGGGCACGGCTGCCTGTCTTCACAAATGGGGATGGTCAGACAGTCCAATCTGTGACTGCGGGGAGGAGGCTCAGACCATGGAGCACATCGTGCAGCGATGCCCTATCCGCGCCTATCCGGGACCAAGTGGCGATATGAATGAGCTACCAACTGACTTCATCAACTGGCTCCGAGACCTGGACATTAATTTATAATATAATCAGAAATATCTTATTTTGTATTTGTAATCTTATATCTTTTCCGCCTATTTTTTAACTATCATACGAATAAATAAATGATATCGCGGACTTTTCTGTAGGCTTTTTTATGATATACAATTCCATAGTAGGGGAAAGGTATTGGTAATTGTATTTTTTCTTGTAACAGTAGTAATCATGTAAAACTAAGTATCAACGATGTTGACAAAAAGTGGCACATAGATACAGGCGGTGAAATACGAATCTATTATTGACTCAGAGCATCTGATCATTAATGATAACATAAGCATAAAAGGAATCGGGGGCTGCTTAAGCAGCGATGGCTATGTTTACTTAAGTCTCTACACAAATGGCAAGGAATTTATACACAAGTTTTATGTTTTAAGAAACATGCCATGTTTACATGACGGAATAATCGGACAAGATTTCTTACAAAAATATAATTGCGTTATTGACTATGAATTAAATACAGTTTCAATGACTTGCACGAACAAAAGTTTTAAAGTAAGTTTACCTTTGGAATTAGGCTCATTTCACGGTAATAATTATTTAACTATACCACCACGGTGTGAAAAGATTTTTTATGTAGATAGCTATATTACTGAAGATTGTATTATTCGATCGCGAGAGTTGTGTAAAGGTGTTTATTTTTTTTTTAATTTTTATTTATTTATTTTTTCCCACAGATATACATAAATTTACTAATTCTAAAAACCTTGCCAACCTGTAAGCATCAGGTTGTAGGCAAGACAAGCGCTTGTTAACATATTTTTAGTAAGCATACCTGTATCAGCATTTTGTTTATGTATAATTTTTTAACTATAGAAATATAAAAGTATAGAATGACATATTTTACTACCTACCGTCTAATTAAAGCCTAATAATTTGGATAAACTGCAAACATGTATCAGTGCCAAAGAAAACTTACAATACTTACTTCATATTATTACTAATGTTTACCTATATATTTTTACCGATAACAAATAAAAACTTATCTTTCATTTAATAATACACACTTTAACTTTTTTTTCAGCATTTCTCTACTCATTACACTGTTTTTTCTGAGCACATTTATTTTGTTATATATTTTTACTTATTACTTCTTTGCCCATAATTATTTCTAAATCTAGGTACAATTAATTTCTTTTCTCTCACCCTTCTTGTATTATACTTGTTTTCAATTAAGAATCTATTATCCTGTGCCCGTAGTGTAAGTTTTTATGTCAAAAAACGCAAACTATTTCGAATGCGTATTAATGTCAATTTGTATGAAAACTGTATTAGCGCCTCTAGCGGCGAGTAGCGCGCTTATATAGTTTTCATACAAATTGACATTAATACGCATTCGAAATAGTTTGCGTTTGCTTGACATAAAAACTTACACTCGGGGTACTGATTATAATAATTTTCTACAGCTATTAAATATTCCACCTTAGCAGGAGGTATATGCAAGAACATAGAAGGGAAAATACCTATTCAAATTTTAAACTCACGTGAAGAACAGTGTGGGCGACAGGCTGGTTGGCCATAGTCTATGCTTTATTGCTGAGCAACGTCGTTGTTATCTCGTGGAGTTGTCGAGTTTAGCTTTGTTTTTCTTATTGTGCCTGTGGTTTTTAACTTACTATATTATTGCATTATACCCGTTCAAATCCAGCAATCCTTTCATTCCCTTTCCCTACAGTCCACAAACAGGTTACTCTAAGCTTTTTCCCATTTAAATAGATTTAAATAGCTATTATGTTTGTTCTTTTGATAAAAATGAATCTATTGATAGTGAAAGAGTACGGGAAATGTTTTCATTTCTAGATTTCTCTCATTTAAATACTGAAGAAAGACGATCTATTCAAAATATATGTGCAAAATTCTCAGATATATTTTATTTACCCGGGGATAAGTTGTCAGTTTGTAATATTTATAAACCAGAAATTAAATTAAAACCAGATACAATGCCGTCATATACAAAACCTTATCGGCTACCACAATCTCAAAAAGATGAAATTACGAATCAGGTTAACAAATTACTGTCTGAAAATATTATTGAACCATCGTGTAGTGAGTGGTCAAGCCCTGTTTTATTGGTTCCAAAAAAATCTGATGGCACAAAAACCTGGCGCTTAGTAATTGATTTTCGTAAATTAAATGAGCGAATTTTAGATGACAAATTTCCCCTTCCAAATATCGCTGATATACTTGATTCTCTTTCGGGTGCTATGTACTTTTCTCACCTTGACTTATCCCAAGGTTACTACCAATTAAATTTAGACCCCGCCAGTAGAAAGGTCACAGCGTTCACTACGCCCACCGGACAGTACCAACTTACTAGATTACCTATGGGGTTGAAGACGAGCCCGAGTATGTTCTCACGAGCCATGACTATTGCAATGGCAGGCCTAAATTATGAAAAATGTTGTATTTATTTGGACGATATTCTGTGTTTCGGCCGATCATTAAGTAGCCATAACAAAAATCTGATAGATATATTTTCTAGACTTCGAAGTGTTAATCTTAAACTTAACCCAGCCAAGTGCAAGTTTCTGAGGAAGGAAGTACTGTACTTGGGTCACGTGGTGTCAGCAAAGGGTATAGTACCTGACCCAGCTAAAACAACCGCTATAAACCAATACTCAGTTCCCAAAAACTCCGACGAAGTTCGAAGGTTTGTAGCGTTCGCAAATTATTATCGAAAATTTATACCTCGTTTTGCCGAAATTAGCTTACCACTTAATGCGTTGTGTAGAAAATATGCAAAATTTGAATGGACCGATGAATACCAGAAAGCATTTATGGACCTTAAAAATCAGTTAGTTTCACCTCGAGTACTACAGTATCCTAATTTTAGTAGTGATAACAAATTTGTGTTGCAAACGGATGCTTCGGGTTACGCGATCGGCGCGGTACTTAACAACGGAGATCGCAGACCAGTGGCGTTTGCAAGTAGAACGTTAAATAAGGCACAAAAAAATTACCCCACGATAGAAAAGGAGTTGTTGGCTATTGTGTGGGCTATCAAATATTTTAGGCCATATCTCTACGGAAAAAGATTAACAGTCGAAACCGATCACAAGCCACTTGTTTATTTGTTTAACTTGTCAGATCCATCGAGTCGGTTAATGAAACTAAGATTATTATTGGAGGAGTATGATTTTGACGTACTATATGTGAAAGGAAAGGATAATGTAGCTGCAGATGCATTGTCCAGGGTGTGCATAAGTAGTGAAGAACTGAAAGGAATGCATGAAAATATTATGTTAGTAATGACTAGAGCGCAAAGCAAGGCAATGGCAAAAGATTCGGGTAATGTTTCGGAGAATAAGGTCACTACTGACTATAGGACTGATCACCCAAAAGTCGTAGAGATGCTTAAACTTCCAAAACATTACACCGAATTATCATTTTTAGAGGAAAATCAATTACAACAATTAAAAAGTAACGTTGACATTGACAGCGAAAATACGTATTTCGCATATTTTAAATCAAAATATTTAATTTGTGTTAAACCAACCGCCCAATCACAATGCGCACGAGATGCCTTTGCGAGGGAGTTGAGTTTATTTTGTAATAAAATAAATATAAAAGAATTATATATATATATATAATTATATTATATGTACGGGACCGGCCGTTTATGAGCGGTAGCAGCCCCGGTGTACATAAACTGTGCGGAGACGGAGAGGTTCCGGACGGTGAAGAAAACCACTGGTTGTTGATGCTCGTTCGGGCAGAGTGACTTTATTGTTCTTCTTACAATATCTGGATGCGAATGAATCTTAATGCGAGGGCACGCGATATTTATAGCGACTCTAATTGTTTCCGCGTATTTTCTCATAAAAGAATTCAAGGAATTGGCTTACACGCGCGACGCTAAATCAGTTCTCGGAACTGTGGCAGTCTGCGTGTAAGGGAGTTCCGAGATGTGCCGCTAGAGGCGCGGTTGTGCTAGAAGAGCATATCCCGCGAGTGAGCGAGATAGCGAATCGGACCTTAGGTACGTCGAGGCAATACCGTATCGAGAGCCCTTTGCATTTTACAAATTATTTTAACATATAAACGATCTATATACAACACAAATAAAACCCATCCAATCCATCTCAACCTAGCAGAGGGAGCAAAATACACACAAAAATATCATTTTATTATACAACGGTCAACTCAAGGAATTTTATATACATCTTATTTCTAAACACAATAAATCATAATAATCTGTCCCGCACATATCTCCCGCCGTACATAAGCCCGGCGGCTTATGTAGTTCAATCCGGTGCGGGCGCCGTCGGTAGCACGATGAGCTTCATCACAGGCCGTCGTAGCACGCCGCCTCGGGTACGCACGTCGACCACGCGCGTCACGCCGTCGGGTCCCGGGTGCAGCTCGGTGACTAGGCCTCTGGGCCACACGTTGCGGGGCAGGTTGCCGTCGGCGATGAGGACCACGTCGTCCACCCTGATGGCCGGCCCACGGCCGTGGGGCTCCCGCCGGTGTTGAAGCTCGGGCAGGTACTCGCGCACCCAGCGCGCCCAGAAGTGGTCGGCGAGGCGCTGTGTGCGGCGCCAGGTGGCGCGGCCGCTCAGGTCAGCGTCGGTGCAGGTGCCCGTCGGTGGTGTGCGCGCTGATCCCCCCAACGGGAAGTGGTTAGGGGTCAACGCCTCTTCGTCGGTAGCTTCGACGGACACGTGGGTGAGCGGGCGGCTGTTGACCACGTACTCGGTTTCGGCCAGTAGCGTGTGCAGGCATTCTTCAGTCGGTTGCTGCTCGGTTTCGTCTACGTAAACGGTGAGTTTCTTCAATCTGTCGGTCGGTAACACTTGTTTTCTTCGTAGCGCGGCGATCTCTTTTCCAAACGAATCGTGTTGCGATTGCGTCACCCACAGCTGTTCGGCGCGACGGATAAAATCAGCGCTCAATATTTTGAACGCGCACTCGTTCGTCAGTGGGCGTGGCTTCTGCTGGGCGGAGCTTATCTTGTTATGAGTCTTGTTAGCTCGCCATTGTGTATCGGCTTCCGCGCGCGGCTTTGTCCGTTTGTACTGGACGCGTTGTTTTCTTGTATTCAGCGCTTCTATGAATTGAAGTACTCGTGCGGTCGTGCGGATAAGTCGTTGCCATGACGAAAAGCGTGTTATGTCGGGTAACGCTTTCGCGACGTCCGACGTTGCTGTGGCGGCGGTGACAGGCGTTGCTATTGTGAACGCGTCAGGCGTTATGTGTCGTCCGTTTTTTCTTTCTTCGCCCGTTGCTTCTGTTTTCGTAAATGTTTCTCGCGGCCATTCTTCTTCAGGTGGGAACGGCGACCCGGTGAATGAACTTTGCGCTTCGTGCGGGCTCTCCCGCCGGTCGTTGCGCCACGGAAACTGTAAGGCGCTTCGCTCTTCGCTTCGGATGTCGATGCGGCGGAACGTTTCTTCGCTGTCTGCGACCGCGGTGGCTTCGTACTGGCTGAAGCGCACAGGTACCTCCGGTAGTGACTGAAGGTGGTCGGGACCGCTGATCAGCTGGTCGTTGAGCGATGTATCGGAGTAACGGGTGGCGGCTTCGGACGCAAGGCGAAACTTGGCGGAGTGCAGCTGTAGGTACCGGGTGCGGCCGGGGTCAGTGACCGGCGGGCCCGGTTCGGTTTCGTAGCCTTTTCTCAGGAGCGCTTCTCTCGGTTGTTTTAGCGCGAGTTCTTCTGTTGGCGACGTCGGTTTCTGCGGTGGTATACAGCGCGATTCGGGTGTGAAGTCTTGTTTCGTTGCTTCGTCGGTGGCGCGATCTGCATTTTCGTTTCGGTTTTCGTTTACGGTGCGGACGTTCACGTGAGCGACGTAGTGTACACGTTGGTCGCGACTTCTGTTGGTGGCGCCGTGTAGAACCCAACCCAGCGGCGTAAGAGATGCCGCCGGTTGGTTTTCGCGCCCTCTTCTCACTTCTTCGGTTACTAACAGGTGCCAGTTGTCCTGGCCAATAAGTAGCGTCGGCGCGGCTCGTTCGTAGTACACGTGGGCTTCGATGTCACGTAGGTGCGGCGCGTTGACTACGTCGTTTTTCATGATTGTTTGCGGCGCCAGCTTCAACTTTTCGATCGTACGGGCTTGAACGGTGAACACATTGTTATTCCCTTGCAGCTGTAGAGTGACGCGTCGAGAGTTTCTGTCTTCTTCCCTCCCTGAGACTGTTTCTATGGCGAGTGTGTCGGCGGGTCCGTCGGCTCCAATCTTCGCAGCGATGGTGGCGTCTATCAGTGTGACGGTAGACCCGTCGTCTAGGAGCGCATACGTATCGATGTACCCGCTCTGACCGGTGACTCGTACTGGTATGATTTTCAGGTAGGTACTTGTGGCTCGGCGTGACTTCGTGGTTGCAACTATCTCGGGTTCGAAGTCGTCATCAGCTGGCGGCGGCGACGGCGGCGGCGACGGCGGTGGCGTCAGCGTGTTTTCGGTGCGGCTCTCGAAATGAAGCAATCGGTGATGTGACTTAGCGCAGCCGTTTTCCCCGCATCTTCGCAGTTTGCATCGGTGTGAATACGATCTCGATCCTAGGCAACGGAAACAGAGTCGCTTTTCCCTTGCCAGTCTCCACTTCTCGTCGTTGTTCGCCCTCTTGAAAGTTTCGCACGCGTAGGCTGAGTGGTTAGGTTGCGCGCACACAGCGCAGGTTCGTTGTCTCTCCGGCGCGCGTGTTTCGGTTTCTGTTTCTGTTCGGTGCGCCGAGTACATTCGCTGTGGCTGATGCGTGCGTTGCGGGCGAGTTCGGTACGTTGGTTGCGGCAGCGGTTGACGCGGAGGCGGGCGTTCGTCGGACGTAATGTTTTCGGGCGGCGCAAACTCTCTGCAGTTCTCGGCTTCGGCGACGATAAACTTGCGGAACATGTCGAGGCTTGCTTTCTTCGCTGTTTTCGTTTTGAAGTCGTACCATCTGTATCGCAGGCTCGGCGTAAGTTTCTCGACTAGCGTCTTGAGTACTTTCGGGTTCTGGCAGTACCCTTCTTCCCCCAACGTGTAGAGCACGGTCACGGCATTTTGGATCTTATTGGCGAAGGCGCAGACGTCTCTCGGTGCGTCGGTCACTCGTTGAATATTTTCGATTTTCTCGAGCTCTAGTTCTGCGATGACTTGCGGTCGGCCGAAACGGTTTTCAAGTGCCTTCATTATGACTTCAGGTTTCGATACCACGGCGAGTAGGTCTTCGACCTCTTCTTTGGCTCTTCCCCGTAGCGCTCGGCGTAGGCGGGCGGTATTTTCTCTCGCGGAGCCGTAGACTGTTAAATCTTCGTAAGCCATCTTGAAGTTCAGCCAGTCGGTGTGTGCGCCGTTGAAGATCGGTAACTCGACGCTCGAACTGTGTCTGATCACTTCAGTCTTCGGTTGAAAGGCTCTGGCTGCTTCCATAATTGCCGCAGTTAGCTCGCTCACTTCTATTGCCGTCTCTTTCTTCGGTGTCGCCCCGGCAGGCGTGGTATGTAGAGACGGTGCTGGCGCCTTCGTGACGTCTTCGGTGGTTGTGAGCGGCTTCGTGGCTTGTATCCATTCTTCTGTTCTGTTTCTGGAATTGGCTTCCGCTTCGTCGTCTTGGCTTAGTTCCGTGGTTTCGGATTCTGCGTAGCTGTCGGCTTCGATTCTTGCTAACCGGGCCTTGGCGAGGTTTAGCTCTTTTTCGGCTATCTCTTCTCTGGCTTCTGCGAGGAGGCGCGCTCGTTCGGACTTCGTGGTGATGGCGCGCGACTCCCTCGTACTCGTTGCTCGGCTGGGCGGTGCGGTGCGACGGTGTGACGGTGGTTTTCGTTGCTCCTGTTCCTTTTTTTGTGTGCTGGACGCGTGGCGTGGCGGTGACTCATAGTGGCGTGATGGCGACTCGTAGCGGCGTGGTGGCGACTCATGGCGACGCGGAGACGGCGAAGGTTGACGGAGCACCGGTTGGCGCAGCTCTCGGTGAAGCGATGAACTTCTTGAAACGTGGCGCCTCGGCGGCGGGCGTGACGTTGGGCTGTGCTGGCTTTGTCGTTGCGGAGGTTCGTCTGGGCGTGCTTGATGGTTCGGTGATGAGACGCGTCGGTGTGGCTGCGAGACGTCGGGGCGCTGAGGTGAGCCGCGTTGGTTCGGCGATGAAGCGTGGCGACGTGGCGGCGAGGCTTCTTGACGCGGCTCCCTCACGCGTCCTCGTGACGGGGAAACAGGAGGTTCTTCGTGGGTGGTTCGCTCGGCGATTCTTCTTTCTTTTTCACTTCTAGTGAGCACCATCTTGACTGTAGTTTTCGATCCGGTAGCGAAGGACCAATATGGTGGTCCAAGCTGTCTTCGGTGGTTTTCTTATCCGGTTACGAAGGACCAATATGTACGGGACCGGCCGTTTATGAGCGGTAGCAGCCCCGGTGTACATAAACTGTGCGGAGACGGAGAGGTTCCGGACGGTGAAGAAAACCACTGGTTGTTGATGCTCGTTCGGGCAGAGTGACTTTATTGTTCTTCTTACAATATCTGGATGCGAATGAATCTTAATGCGAGGGCACGCGATATTTATAGCGACTCTAATTGTTTCCGCGTATTTTCTCATAAAAGAATTCAAGGAATTGGCTTACACGCGCGACGCTAAATCAGTTCTCGGAACTGTGGCAGTCTGCGTGTAAGGGAGTTCCGAGATGTGCCGCTAGAGGCGCGGTTGTGCTAGAAGAGCATATCCCGCGAGTGAGCGAGATAGCGAATCGGACCTTAGGTACGTCGAGGCAATACCGTATCGAGAGCCCTTTGCATTTTACAAATTATTTTAACATATAAACGATCTATATACAACACAAATAAAACCCATCCAATCCATCTCAACCTAGCAGAGGGAGCAAAATACACACAAAAATATCATTTTATTATACAACGGTCAACTCAAGGAATTTTATATACATCTTATTTCTAAACACAATAAATCATAATAATCTGTCCCGCACAGTTATCCTAAATGAAGAAAAATATACAATTGTAAAAGAATTAATCAATTCTATAAATAGAACTCCTCAATGGACCGGTCCGAGCTTACATATTATAAAAGGAGTTAAGAGGATAACAGACAGGGATACGATTCGTGTTATACTAAACGACTATCACATATTGCCAACTAGCGGTCATGCTGGCATTAGGCGTATGGTGAAAAATATTAAAAGAAGGTATTTCTGGCCAGGCATAGAAAAAGACGTGACAGAATTTGTTACTAAATGCGATCAATGTCAAAGACAAAAGCATTTAAGTACGTTAAACAGCCAATGGTAATTACCAATACGGCAACATCGGCATTCGACCGTGTATTTTTAGATTTAGTTGGGCCCTTAAGTAGTGATAGTATTAGTGATTATAAATATATCTTAAGTCTCCAGTGCGACTTGACTAAGTACGTCGAGGCGTATCCAATTTCAGCTAAGGACACTGTGACCGTCGCCTCTGCATTTGTAAATAACTTTATTTTGCGATACGGAATACCGCGTGAAATCGAAACCGAATTTGTTTCTTCCATCATGAAAGAAGTGTGCAAGTTATTAAATATTAACCACATTACATCCACTGCCTATCATCATCAAACTATAGGGGCACTCGAAAACACCCACAAAAATTTAATTTCTTTTTTGCGTATCCAGTCGAATAATAATGCTCAAAATTGGTCATCATGGTTACCATATTGGTGCTTCGCATTCAATACAACTATACATACCGAAACTAGTTATAGCCCTTACGAACTTGTTTTTGTAAAGTCTTGTAATATACCTACTCATTTAACGGAATTTTTGGATCCTTTATATACTTTTAATGACTATGCTAAAGAATTAAAATACAGAATACAAAAATCTCAATTAGACGCTCGAAACAATTTATGTTTAAATAAGCTAACAAGAAAGGATCGCTATGACTCATATGTAAACGCTATTAATTATAAATCAGGTGATATGGTTTTGATTAAAAATGAGGCACCCAATAGTAAATTAGATCCATTATACTTAGGCCCATTTACAGTTGTACAAGATCAAGAACCAAATGTTGTAATTTTAGTTAAGGGTGTAGAAAAAACCGTACACAAAAATAGAACAAAATTGTATTTAGCCTAAGGAGTGTCATTGTTAAACTAAAAATATTAGAGTTATAAGGATTGTATGCTCTTATAATCTTCTTTATTATAATAATACTTTGTCTTGTTTGTTTATAGTTATAAAAAAAATAATATATACCTATATACTTTTTTTTCTCGCTCCCGCGGGGCGTGTGGTGTGTAGTATGTAAGAACCTATATGTTGTATACCTATAACCTATATACCAATATGTATACTCTCATTGAATTGGATTCATTATATATCTGATCTTAGAACCAAACGCTTGTTTCCTTTAACACCTCGGCGCCAGACCTTACAGTGATGAGAAGGTAATAGACTTTTATTATAAGAAGCTAGCGCTGGGTAAATCTTGTGAGCTTACCGATAGTATGATTTGTGATGTGATAATTTACACATTAGGTGATCCATTGCTTAAGGCAGGGGCTCGTGGTACAGGTTGTAGGGATACACGTGCATTATTAAACTATCTTAATACTCAATACTCAATACTTTATTGCTTCAACCATATTAGTTACAAAGGTGTTAACAAAATATGCACAGTTAAATATGGACCCTGTCGGGCACAGCAACTAGAAGGGTGAGGGGGGAAGACCTTTCCTTTGGCTAATAACATTAATTGATGATGTTATAGTTTACATTTAATTTTATTATAATTGAAGTATGCATTCATTGAGAACAAAAAAATATTTTTGTTAATTGAAGCTTTTTGTATAATTTATGATATTCATTGTAAAAATTAATTATTGTTGATTATTTATTGAAGTTTTTTGTATAATTTATGTTCACAAAATTTTATCATTTAAATATTCTTGTATAGTGTAATATTGTTTTTTTTATCAATAGAGCTTTTATTTGTTTAATGAAGTCTTTTTCTTTTGGTAAATCTTTTATTTTATTTGGCAGGTTATTGAATATTTTTATGGACATCACTAGAGGCCCGGAAGAGTGCATTTTTATACGAGATGTTGGTAACGTTAGATTATTCCGGTGTCGTAGTTTATATCTTGTTATAGTTTCATCTCGCCGTTTGTAGAATTCTGGATATTTTCTGACGAACTTGCATGCTTCTAAAATATAAATACAGGGTAATGTAAGGATTTGAAAATTTATAAAAAATGTTTTACAGCTATCCATGTTTTCCAGGTTAAAAATTATGCGGATTAATTTTTTCTGTATAGTAAATAATGAGGAAGCGTCCGTGCTGTTACCCCACATAATTATGCCATACGATAGCCATGCATATGCGTAGGCGTAGTAAGTACTGAGTGCTGTATTTTTGTCTGTAGTAACTTTAATTTCACGCAACGCATATGCAAAACTAGCCAATTTAGATTTTAGTTTTTGAACATGGGACTTCCAGTTGATTTGTGTATCTATTATAAGACCGAGTAATGTAACTTCATTTACTGTTTCAATTTTGTGGTTATCATATGCAAAGTTTATATCTATTGGAATTTTTTGACGTGGGTGAAAAGTTATTAATTTAGTTTTTGAAACATTTATATCTAAGTTGTGGTCTACTATCCAGTTATTAATGTTGTTGAATATAAGTTGTAATTTATTGTTTATATCTATATCATTATCCCAAGAAGTAAGGAGCGAAATGTCATCGGCAAATAATACGCATGGTTCTTGTATGACCTTTGCAGACTTCTTACAGACGCGGCAATTGATAATACTCTCCCAAAAACTAGTGAATCCGTTGAGAATAGATTTAAATGTTTTACTTGTGGTCGCCGAGGTCATATATCATCTCAGTGTCGACTTCTTTCGCGTTGCGAGGTATGCAATAAATTAGGTCATAAAACAGAGAACTGCAGGTTTTCAAAGAAATGTTCACATTGCAACAAATTAGGCCATGATCGTGACGAGTGTTATAGCCTTAAAAATACTCAGAAATCCAATAGCTTTGTACCTAAGTCAAATGAAATAAATATGAAATCTCCTCCTCCACCTCCTCAAAAGTCAAAATTGTATAACATCCATCCAATAGATAATGGTGACCGTAAATATCATAAAACTGCAATTGCTAACGGTTTTCAGGTAACAGCATATTATATTGATTTAGGAAGTGCTTGTAATACTATTACTTTGACAGCTGCTAAGAAGATTAACCTTGATTTTAAAAGACAGTGTAGTACAAGTATTAGAGGTTATGGAGGCCAAATTATAACACCAGAAGGTGAGGCCCAGTTAAGCTTAGCATCGATGATGTCTGCGTTTCTACTTCAGTTCTAGTAGTTCGAGACGATCTTCAAGAAACAGATATGATTGTAGGGCGTGCTTATAGTGAATTACCTGGCATTTGTCTCTTAAAAACATCAGATACTTTAACATTTACAAAAACTTCAGATAATACAACTGTCGATAACGAATTACCATTTGCAAATGCTTTAGAAGTTCCCCTATCAAAAATAGAGCTCAAATTACCGTTTGACACATTATTAGTTCAGGGTTTAAATAGAATCGTTATCTGCACAGATCATAACGTAGAAACGAATACTATTCGAGTTCAGCGTTCTGAACATAGGCCATTAGGAAAAGAAGTAGATATTCCGGAACAAACTATGATAGTGCGGGATAGTATGGGATATTTAGATGTTTATAGTTTACAATGTCACCCACTTACACTTTATTCAACTCATTGCATTGCTCGAGGGTACTTAAGTGAACACAATAATAAACTCGATACGGATTTGGAAGGAGACGATTTTAAAAATTTAGAACGTTTATTACAGAAATTTAGCCATTGTTTTGATGATGAACCTGGAGTAAATATAGGCAAATGTGATGTTGAAATGAAGATAGAGCTTACCAGTGAGATACCTTTTTACTATCGACCATACCGCATGTCTTTAAAAGAACAAGAAATAGTCCGTGATATTATTGAAAATCTAATTAAGGAAGATATAATAGAACCCAGCAATTCCCCTTACGCTAGTCCAGTAATATTAGTCCCAAAAAAATCAGGAGATTATAGAATGTGCGTTGATTATAGACAGTTAAACAAACTAACTAAAAAAGATCGCTATCCACTTCCAATCATACAAGATCAGTTAGACAAATTAAGTAACGAAAAATGGTTTACAAAATAGGCTACCATCAAATCAAAATGCATCCTAATAGTAAAAAGTACACAGCATTTGTAACACCATTTGGGCAATATCAATTTAAAAGAATGCCATTTGGCTTAGCAAATGCCCCAGCCGTTTTTCAACGGACTATGAATATTCTGCTAGATCAATTTAGATTTGAGGTCACAACAGCTTACATAGACGACATTCTTTTGTCCTCCAAGACCGTCTCTAATGGCTTAGAGCACCTTGAAAAAATTCTCGATCTTATATCTAAATATGGACTAGTATTACGAAAAGAAAAGTGTTGCTTTCTAAAATCCCAGATAGAATATCTAGGTCATGTTATTTCAGTGGGAGAAATCCGTCCATCACATGATAAGATACAAGCGTTAAATAAATTTAAAGAACCTACTGATATTCACGAATTAAGACGTTTCATTGGTTTGGCCAGTTATTTTAGAAAATTTGTAAAGTCTTTTGCTATTCGGATTAGACCACTATCTATTTTGCTCAAAAAAAACCAATCATGGCAATGGGGAGTTGACCAACAAAAGTCTTTTAATGATATTACGTCAGCCCTTACTTCGGAACCAGTTCTTGCTATATATAACCCTAACTATGAAATTGAGCTGCATACAGATGCATCAAGCCACGGTGTAGGCGGAATTTTACTTCAAAAACAACCGGAAGGTGAATTAAAACCTATAGCTTATTTTAGCAAGCAAACTAGTACGACGGAACAAAAATATCACTCTTTTGAGTTAGAAGCAATGGCCGTTGTTTTAAGTATAAGAAAGTTTCGCGTTTATTTGTTTGGCCGTCCCTTTATAGTTGTATCTGACTGTCAAGCTTTAAGCACAACATGGTCCAAAAAAGATTTACTTCCTAGGATAGGTCGGTGGTGGTTGGAACTGCAAAGTTATGATTTTACTGTAAAATATCGACCTGGGACCCGAATGCAACACGTCGACGCACTTAGTCGAAGTGCTCTCCCTGTTCAGCATATAACTGAAGAAAACTGGGTAATCGCAGTGCAAACTGATGATCCCAAAATACAAAATATAGTCAAAAATATTGAAAATGTAGAATATAAGTACTTGTATAAAATTAATGATAACGTATTATATAAAAAAGTTAATGATGAATTTAAAATTGTTATTCCTAAGTCAGTACGTTGGAGAGTCACTAAAATGTTTCATGACGATAACGGTCATATGAATGCAAATAAAGTAATTGAATTATTTCAAAGACAGTACTGTTTTGAAAAACTCCGCAGGTTCGTTACTAAATATGTCAAAGGATGTATTTCTTGCCAATTTGCTAAAAAACCTACCGGCAAACAACGTGGATTTCTGAACCCTATAGAAAAGGGCACTATTCCATGGCATACATGGCACTTAGATCATTTAGGCCCATTCTGTGCTTCTACAAATTCAAACACCTATCTGTTGGTTATAGTAGATGCCTTTAGTAAATTCACTTGGTTACAACCCGTACCAAACACCTGTACTGAACATGTAATAACCACAATGAACTTTCTCATCCGCGTTTTTGGTTTACCGGCGCG
Source organism: Crambus lathoniellus (assembly GCA_949710035.1). NCBI lineage: Eukaryota > Metazoa > Arthropoda > Insecta > Lepidoptera > Crambidae > Crambus > Crambus lathoniellus. The sequence continues at coordinate 4,637,742 of OX453319.1, forward strand.
CATCATAACGGACCGTGGTAAAGCATTTACAAGCCATACATTTGTTCGTTATTGTAATTCCAAACAAATAAAACACATTCTTAATGCCGTTGCTTGCCCGCGAGCTAACGGTCAAGTAGAGAGATGCAACCGTACAATTTTGCAATCCCTCATAGCTTACACAGGTGAAAATGATGACGATTGGGAACAAATGATATCACTAGTAGAAAGAGGTATCAATACCACACTAAATAGTACTACACAAAAATGTCACTTTGAATTAGTTTATGGATTTAAACCTAGATTTGATATTGATTTATCCACTAACCAACAAGATGTACCTAACTTGCCTGAATTACGAGCCCAAGCCCAAAGCAATACAGTATTAGCTTCTAAGAAAACTAAAGTAAGATATGATAGGAATAGACTACCTCATGTCAGTTTTAAAGTAGGAGATTTAGTTCAGGTTCAGAGAAAGATATTAAAAAAAGGTTTGACTAGTGGAAAACTTGTAGATAAATATGCTGGTCCGTATAAAATTATAAATGTTTATAATAATGATCGCTATAGAGTAACATCTTTAAATAAACGTGGAAGAAAATATAATAATGTTATAGCTGCTGATAAAATGAAAAGTTTGTTGTGCAATCACTTTCTGATGATGATGATAATAGTAGCGAGTAGTCTGTAAATGCATGCACATAAATAGTGTGAAAAATAATTAAAAACACAACAATCATAATATTTATTTACATGATTTTGGTAAATTGTATAGAAACTGACTTATTGTAAAATTATAAAAAAACTTATGTAGGAAATAAAAACATTAGTAATCACAGGAACATACCTATTATTATATACCTATAGGAACATACCTATATTTTAATTTTCATTTAATTTTCGTAAGTAATCTACTTGATAATAGTCACAATAGCTTTTAATCATAATCTTCATCTTACACTTTTAATCATGATTACTTGTTATTCCTTGGCTTATTAAGTGTCTGTTGTTAAAGTTGATGTGAAAAAATGGTTGTCTGAAATGTTTATAATTTTTTATTGATTGTTGGAAAATTGTTTATTTATCCAGATGGCTAAAGATTTATTTCAGGTTACCTATTTAGAAAAATTATTAGATTTAACAAAAATTAATATACAACAACAATGTTCTGTACAACATGATAATAAAACACTAAGTAATAAAAACTTACAGTTATGATTAAGCATTGTTACTGATTTTACTCCTCGAGTGCTGCCTTGGTGTGTCCGGTAGCTTGAATCTGCCCTGGTGTGTCCGGTAGCTTCAATCTGCCCTGGTGTGTCCGGTAGCTTCAATCTGCCCTGGTGTGTCCGGTGGTTCAATAATATCTTACACTTACACTTTTATTTCTTTTGCAATGTGTGGTCTGAGCAAGTTTCTCAGTGATTTAGAACTGCTTTGGTGTGTCCAGCAGTATAACGATAGAGGACTGAACAAGTTCCTCAGATAAGTAATTTGTAATCAATCACCTTGGTGTGTCCGGTGATAGTAAATACAACATCAGTAAATATTATTAACCTATAATTAAAATAATCAATAGGTATTTCATTGTGTTTTGGTTGTTTTGTTCTTGGGCTGTGGAATTACGAGGTCGTAATTGTTTATCAGGACGGCCGAATCTATGCCATACAATGACAGGAGTCAGATATTAGATCGTAAAAAAAAAACTATCTTACCTTACAGTACTGTTTAACTTTAAAATGAGATATTCTTATTTTTAATATTGTTATGTTTTTGCTGCCCTTGATTATTTAAGATGAAGTAATGCAAAGAATTGAGTAACGTCTAATATTACGAGGCCGTAATAATTTATTTGTCAGGAAAGGCCGAGTGTTAGTAATTAAGGTTTTGTCAGTCAACTTTACTCTGAATGAATATTTGTAAATTGACATGACTTGTTTTCTTGTTCAGTGTCATATGTCAACTTGACAATACTTGAGATTGACATTAATGTTGCCATAGTTCATGCAGTTGTCGGCAGGCACTCACAGACAAAACATCCTTCTGACGTTTAATGCTAGTCTGTGAATTGTGGAGCAAAGATTAACAGATTGATTAAGTCTATGCTTCACGTGTGTTTATGCTTGACGGTCGCAAGTCTATGGACAACTCTGTAATAGTTATGGCAAAGCATATAAAAGTGTTGGTTTTTGTAAATTGCTCACTTTTGCTCGAGCTGTCGTCGGAACCGGTTGTGTAATAAAGCATATTACTTCTGTTGATGTGGTTTATGATTTCTAATCATCTCTAACAATTTATATCGATATCGTGGTCTTCCGGGGCCAGGAAACGTACTGTGAGATGAAGATGATGGCTCTGTATGGTCAACCATCACTTCAATCACAATATCTTCCTGCAACCAGTTCGAACATTTGTCGCGAAAGCGATCTGAGTTCCTCCCATGAGTTTCCCACTCAGCCGAAATTTTAGACGAAATTCTGGATATCGACTTCTTCATTTCTCTTTGCGAAGGCTCTGTGATACCCTCTAGATCATATCCAGATGATACAAATTGAAACAGCAATTATCTGCGGTCCACCGTATCATACATTGCCCACTTTTCAAATAAAGCTATTTTTAAAGTATGTACACGGGTTCTGAAATAAAATAAAAAAAATAGATGTGCAAAAATGTTGCAATGAAATTTTGCAGTTTTGAATACAAGAGGGACACAGCTATCATTTAACACCAAATCCAGCCCGGGTACATGCGGGTACATGTAACTTTTCCTCTAATTTACATAGAAATAACCAAAATAAACGTATATGTCGAGCAAGTAGCATCTGTTTATTGAGAAACTAGCGGCCGCCCGCGGTTTCACCCGCGTGGTTCCCGTTCCCGTGGGAATATCGGGATAAAAAGTACATATAAACCTTCCTCTTGAATCACTCTATTTATTAAAAAAAAACGCATCAAAATCCGTTGCGTAGTTTCAAAGATTTAAGCATACAAAGGGACATAGGGACAGAGAAAGCGACTTTGTTTTATACTATGTAGTGAAGTGATGATGCTTAATCTTCTTGTGAACATGATATATGAAAAAAAAACTACTTACTTTGAAGATTAGAATCCATAGCACAAACTCGGTACAAACACAATAATTAACATATAATAAATTATCTCGGTAATAGCTAGAAAACTAATAATTTCATTACATTTCCGTAAATCCTTATGTACTCACCTTAATTACTATTAGTTAAACAGGAGGTAGAATTCGTTAGAATTCGCTAATGTAGTACGATTTATTTTCAATTAAAGCCATTTTCTGTTTTTTTAAGTGAAAAAATCCCTAATGTGGCCACAATGGGGTCTCCTGCCCTATAACGAAAATCGAATCCAAACCCCGATAATCAATATATTCTGATGCGCTAGAGACCAATCAATTGCAAAACAAAAATTTGATTGTAAAAACAAAGGTTTAATACTTACCTACTTGTAAGTATTAATAAATTTCATCCATGACAAATTTCTTAAAATTTTCATACAATTTATTTTATTAAAAACGTATTACTTTGGGATTCTAACGATTGTTATTATTAATTAAGTAACCTTATTTTAATTGCCTTTGGCAAAAATGACGAAAAGTTATCTAAAAAAGTTTGAGAGCTAAAATTGGCCAAAACCGGTACAGTGGCCAAAACCGGGGCTTCGCCCTACAACATAATAATCTGCCATTTTGGCGACATGAAAAATATGTGAATCCCTTACGCGCCATTTACAACCTCCGATCGAGAGATTCTTTAAGAGATCTATTTAAAGAAATAAACATTTTAACTGTTGCAGGACATTACATCTATGAAAATATAATTTATGTGAAAAAGTATTATAATACATTTGTAAAGCAGAGCGATATTCATCGCTTTAACACAAGAAATAAAGATAAACTTGTCGTTCCCAAGTTTAGGCTAGAAAAATCCAGAGCCTCATTTCTGGGGAAAAGCATAGCCTTTTTTAATAAAGTTCCACAGCATATAATTGAACTACCTACCATTGCATAAATTTAAATGTTACATTAAAGAGTCGCTGATGAGCAAAGGATACTATAAAGTAGACGATTATTTGAATGACCGCAATGCATGGTCATGATGTAACACATAACATAATCACTGTTTAATATGATGTATTTTTAAACTAAGCAATTGTTGTATTAGTAACGATATGTTTTTTTTTTGTAAATGTCGTTACCTAACTAAGAAACGCTGGCAAGTTTTTTGCGCCCATTCTTCTTGTCAGTTAAAAAAGTCTTGAATGGGTGGTAGGAAAATATTGACGATTCATAAGTAGGTACATATTTATTATGTCTAAGTGAATAAAGAATATTTTTATCTTATCTTATCTTATCTTACTGTCTCCGAGCTAAGTGATAGACCGGTGAATCTATAAAGTTTAGTTTTGTGGACTAAAAAACCTTATTCATAGATGAATATATCTTTAATGCATTCTAATTAGCCATTAGACTCTCTCAAAAGTCAATGTGCCGACTTAAATTTGCTACTAAAGGCATAATTCTTGTTTTTTTGTACATTTACAGTGAACAAAATAGCAGCAGAAGGTATTGCTGCACGATTGTAGCTAAATCGCAAATTTTGTCTATGGTCCACGATTTATATGAATGTCAAATAAACGTCAAATAAAGGGTAAATTATTATAGATTTACAAACAAACAAACAAATAGTTTATTGAATCATATGAAGAAGATAAGTACAAATTGCATACATACAAAAAACTTTTTAGAAAATGTGTAAAACGTGGGGTACATTTGTAAAAATACTAACCAAGTAATTTATTTTCGCTCACTACCGCAAACCCGTCACTATACCAACGCAAGGTTTTAACCAGCGCAGCGGCGACCGCGCATCAACAGGTAACGAAGGTTGATAGTGTGTGTGTGTGCAGTAGCGAGACGAGGGAAACGAACCACAAAAACTATGAACTTAAAATACAATGAAATTTTTACATTGAGTTCATAACAATTTCGGATAGTTATTGTGTCATTATTATATATTAAATAAGTAGTATACAATGTACTAGTACCTAAACTAGGCCGAGCCTGTAGTACAGGTACTAGGTTCCTTCCTGGTGACAAGTAATATTATTTATTTTTAAATATATCTATATATATAAAAATGAATCCCTATTTCCCTTGGTCATGGCATCACGCGTGAACGGCTGGACCGATTTGGCTAATTTTGGTCTTGAAATGTTCGTGGAAGTCCAAGGAAGGATATAGGGGTAGGGTAGGGGTAGGGTAGGGTAGGGGTAGGGTAGGGGTAGCGTAGGGGTAGGGTAGGGTAGGGGTAGGGTAGGGGTAGCGTAGGGGTAGGGTAGGGTAGGGGTAGGGTAGGGGTAGAGTACGGGCAGGGTAGGGTGGAGTAGGGGGAAGGGCCACGGGAACGAAGTCGCGCTGGGTCAGCTAGTCTAGGTATATAAATTATTACAAGTGCATGTTTTTTTTTTAACTAGAGTAATACTTGAATGGTATTTTTTTTTCTTACATTAGGAAAGCTTAGGTAATATGTAAGTATGTATGTACTATATTTTTTTTAAATTCTATTTTATAAACTAGTATAACTTATCTTATCTATTACTAGTTTTCCGCCCGCGGCTTCGCCCGCGTGGACTACACGACGTTATCCCGCAGGAATGTGACATTTTTCCGGGATAAAAAGTAGCCTATGTTCCTCTCCAGGCTACAAAGTATCTGTGTTCCAAATTTCAGCCAAATCCGTTCAGCCGTTTTGGCGTGATTGAGTAACAAACATCCAAACATCCAAACATCCAAACATCCAAACTTTCACATTTAAAATATTATAGTAGGAAGTATAACTTATCTTATCTATTACTAGTTTTCCGCCCGCGGCTTCGCCCGCGTGGACTACACGACGTTATTTCGCAGGAATGTGACATTTTTCCGGGATAAAAAGTAGCCTATGTTCCTCTCCAGGCTACAAAGTATCTGTGTTCCAAATTTCAGCCAAATCCGTTCAGCCGTTTTGGCGTGATTGAGTAACAAACATCCAAACATCCAAACATCCAAACATCCAAACATCCAAACTTTCACATTTATAATATTAGTAGGATAAATGCCAGACTACCTTTAGATTAATTTAATATATGAGACATTATTAATATATCCACTACTTTGACTTTATTACTTTTTTATATATATACGATTTAATATATATATATATAACTGTATCAAACTACCAATGAAATATTATTATTACAAATAATGCATGTGTATTTGAGTTAGTATCATGTTCACGAGTAAAATTGTGTAATCAATACCTAATTAAATATATATTGTTTAGTTGTTAAAAATGCTTACACAAATGATATTTATTAAATATGTTAATTATATGGTTGCAAACGTAGATTTGAATGTTGAAAATGAAGTATTAGGAAAAATCAACCCATCTCATCCACAACAAGCTCCGACGTGAGTCAACCCCACACCACAAACTCCACAGTCCGGGCAAATGCCCTACCAACTGGGCTATGGAGGCGTGACTTCATTTCCAATAACAAAAATTGCATTGTGAATGCAAAAAATTAAAGATAGTTAAATTCTACTGTTTAGGTTAAAATTATTTTAGGATAATGAAGAGGTTTTCGGTTTCATCATATGATTGACATTTTAGCCAATTGATCAACATATGCTTACAATTATATTTATTAAGAGGATAGATGTTTATAATATTATTTATTTTATTGTATAAAAATGGGCCGATAAAACACTGGAACTTATTTATAAAGGCAGTTCTGAAACGTGGTATTGGACATATTCTGTTTTTTCTACGCATTAATTTTTCTGGCGGCATATAAACAAGTTTTTTGTGTTGCTCAAGAATAGTTTGTAAAATAAACAGTTGTCTTACACTAAGCATGCCACATTGGGTGTATAAATCACGTGTCGGAAATCGATATGGTTTGAAAGTCATAACTTTTAGCAGAGCACGTTGTGCTCTTTCAACCAAAATCATATTGGTTTTGTTTGCACCACCCCATGCTATTACGCAGTATGATAATATCGATTGGGCTAAAGCATAATAGACTGTTTTGATAACTTTGAGATCCGCCACATGTCGAAGTGATTTAAATATATAAAAAGCTTACGAGTTCTTTCGGCAATTAATTCGATATGAGGCTTCCATGTAAGAGATGAATTATTCAATGAAGATTTATTCAATTTAGACCCAAAAAAAACAATAATGACCAAAAAACATGCGATCCCATAGAATATTTCAAGTTTTCAATTATCTCCCGTTGCTATGGCAACGTAAAATGAAGTTTTTGCATGCTTTTTGCACTGTCATATAAATGTCAAAAGGCAATACCTTTTAGCGGAATACCAAATGGCTCTAATTGTGCAATTACGATACTGACGACATACGTTTGACACACAATTTGGTTAGCGGAATCGGGCCCGTTTAGGTCCTAAACAAAACCGCAATAAGAGTTGATGGTAGGCACCCTGGTCCCGAGGCGAGGCGATTAGACAGTAGGGAGTTTCATATAAAGAATACTGAACCGCTCGAGTTGATACGTTTACGATCCCTTTCCGAGTTGATGTATGTGATGTGACCTTAACTATTACAGTTACGTCACAATAACTAACTACTTTTTCCTTTTTCATATTCAAATACTTATGCAATAGCAAAGCCAGTACACACTAGGCCACATTGTTCATAAATTATTCATTAATTCAACGAGTTTTCTACCAGTATTAAAACAGTTTTGAAAGAAATTATTTATTTGGATAAGGATTAATACCAAATTAGCATTATCTCCGTCGTCAGCCCGACCAAAGAGTTTTTATTATTCGAAAAAAGTTTTACGAAAGTCAAAAGTTTTACCTAGTTACAAGAAACCGGATACTTTACGAAGCGTCTAATTAATCATTTTTGATTTCGATCAATAAGTATATTCATTTTAAATAAGTAATCACTACACATGTTTGGCTGAATGTACATTTTGTTAGTGCCTTTTAATGCTTTTGCGATATGACGTGGCTGTTATTTGCACATGCGCAGTAAGTACATAGCTGAGCGCTCATGTATTTAATCCCCTTTACAATTATGTATTTTTTATTTAATACGAGCCTTCCGCCCGCGGCTTCGCCCTCGTGGACTACACGACGATATCCCGCGGGAACCTAATATATTTCCGGGATAAAAAGTAAACCATGTCACTTTCCATTTCCCAAACTATCTCCATACTAAAAATCAGGTCGATTCGTTGCTCCATTTGACGTGAAAGACGGACAAACGATTTAGGTCAAAAGCTGTTCAAGCTGCATTAATATATCGACAGTGGAAAGGCGAAATTGCTAATACGCCATATTGGCACTTTTGGGAAATAAATTTTAAAGTTTTTTTTTTGAGAAAAAAATTCGTAACTTTTTTGTTTATAATGGAATATAGTTGATTTTCAGATATAAGGTTTAGTGATTTTTTGTCCTAATTAAGAATAACTTTACAGATTCATAACTATTCTAATAAGCGAGAAACATGTCGCTTTAGCAAAAACGTCTCGGCTTTTTACTAATTATGGGTTGAGAAAAAAAAGCATATGTGACACATATGATGTAAGTCAAGCAAGCGGAAATTGCTAATAGAGAGTAACAGCTTATACTAAGGAACTCCATAATTACTAAGCAGCAATATGTACGTAAAATATCGGCAGCAAATATGGCTAAGGGTAGTGCACTTAATAAAATGTAATGAGGCAGAAAATCTAATAGGTCTTTTACTTCAAATAATACCAAAACAAAAGATCTAAACGTATGAACCAGTAGCAGTTTTAAACGGATAAGGATGCTAACAACAATTTCTTTTTATCTTAAATAATGAAATAAGGCTTATTAGAAAGAATGTTTATGGGGGATTTTTTACAAAAGGGATACAAACTGGTATTGCAAAACAACAGATTTATTCAATCAAACTAAAAAAAATATTAGAAGAACTCGTAAATGTAATCCAGATAAATCTTCCTAATTTAATCCTAATCCTTACGCGATAACACCAAGATAAACAAATGGTTGTATGACCAATTTAATTTACTTAACTGTCACGCCACCAATCAACTACGCTAGCCCAACAGAAACTGATCAACGTAACATACCGCCTGCACCGGTGATGCTACGAGTCGATCTCAGCCTATTGCAGTCCATTGCTGGACGTAGGCCTCCCTCAAAGAGCGTCACACTGCACGGTCTGTCGCCTTTATCCACTGTCCGCTACCTTTTAAGATCGTCGGTCCATCTGGCTGGGGGGCTTCCGACGCTATGTTTACCGACACGTGGTCTCCATTCGAGAACCGGTTTACTCCACCACTCGTCGGTTCTGCGACAGATATTGTGGCCAGCCCACTGCCAGTTCAGTTTGCTACATTTTTGGACTATGTCCGATTGTCCGTCACTTTGGTTTCTGCCGGGTGATCTCATTTCGGATTTTATCCTTGAGAGACACTCCAAGAATTGACCTTTCCATAGCTCTCTAAGTGACATGTAATCGGTGGGCCAGCTTCACTGTCATGTTCCACGTTTCGGCTTCATAGGTCAACACGGGTAAGACGCACTGATTGTAGACTCTTTGGACTCGTAGGACTTTAGCCTTCAGGCATCGCGGTAGTACTGGCGATGGAAAGATATCGCAGCTTCCCATGCATGCCAAGCTGCCTAGCCCAGCTGCACTCTTCTGACAACTTCCCTTTCCCTCTTAAAGTTGTCTCCCATGTACCTACCCATTTGCAGTGTTTGCCCGAGGAAGACATACTCCTGGACAACTTCAAGTTGGATGTCACCAACTTCGATCGGTTCTGGTATGATATGCTCGTTGAACATGACTCCAGTGCCACACGTCGAGAGGCAGTGTTTAGGTTGTGAAGTAATTTTTGTAGATCCTGCAGTGATTCCGCCTTTATCACTATATCGTTGGCAAAACAGAGGTGTGAGAGATATTCGCCGTTGACATCAATGTCTAATCCGTTTCACTCAAGTGTCCTGCAGACATCTTCCAATGCATTGGTGAGCAGTTCGGAGATATGAAATTTACCTATCTCACGCCTCTGAGCAATCGAATGGATCTAGTCTTGTGGTTTTGTACTCGGATAGACATCGACGCCATATAGGCTTCTCAGCATCTCCAAATATCGATCATCGATTTGGCATCACTGCAAGAATTCTAGAAGCGCCCAAGTCTCGATGGCGTCGAAGGCTTTCTAGTGGTCCACAAAAGCTAGATACAGCGGTTGGCTATACTCTTAAGACTTCTGTATATTAACCTGCCGTACTGTATGGATGTGGTCTACGGTGCTCAAGCTTTTTCAAATCTCAGCCTGCGCCTGTGGAAGGCCTCAAGTCTTGCGGCGAAACGATTTAAGACGACACTTGAAAACCGCTTGAAACTTGTAAATCTGACTTAAGAGCTTAAGGGTTCTGTTGTTCTTTAGAGAGTTTTATCTCCTTTCTTGAAGAACAACGCCTCCACGCCTTTGGAACCCTTTACTTCGGACGGAGTTAAATATTCTCTTTAGCTCACTCATAACAGATTTTCCTGTTGCCTTAAGGAGCTCAGAGGATATTCCGTCTTCACCAGGGGTCTTACCATTTTGTAGTCGTTTAATCCATCCTCTACTTATCCAAATTCTATTTGGTGACGGGGCGGTACATTCTGCTTCTCCCCTCCATGCTGCGTTAATCCGGTTATTAATGTTCTGGTCAATTTCCCTATTTCCCTTGCACTAATGACCCAAGGTATTTAAAACTGGAGCAGACTGGTAGGGGCAGTCTACCTAGGCTTACGGGCACAAGGCTGGAGAAACCGCCAAAATTGCAAAAAAAAATATTCGGTTTTACTCCTACAAGTCCAACACTCTCCTGTCTTTGCAGCCACTATCCAACCAGCTTTGTACGCATCAATTTATTAAAGAATAAAACTAACCACTTCCATTCATCAGCTCTCAACAGATTCGAAAGCGAAGCTTCCATACTTCTACTGGTATGCCATCTGGACCAATTCCTTTTCCATTCTTCATTCCATCAATTACTTTTTTAACTTCGTCCACGGTAACCTCTCGCACTTTGGGTGAAATGGTCCCGACCTAGGTGACTGATCACCCGTCCGGCTTCGCTGGCGACCCCCCTATAAATAATAACCTCTCGCACTCATCCCACATTCACTGGTCCACCCTCGAGTACACCATTCCAGACATTCTCCTCATTCATAAGGCTTTCAAAATAGTCCGTCCATCTACCCCTTATTTTTCCTTCATCCGTAAGAACCTCCCCTGCATTTTTACCTCTCACACATTTCATTTAAGAAACATCCCTCGCATTTCTTTCCCTTGCCTTAAACATTTTCCTCATTCATAAGGCTTTCAAAATAGTCTGTCCATCTACCCTTTATTTTTTCTTCATCCGTTAGAACCTCCCCTGCATTTTCATCTCTCACACATTTTATTTAAGAAATATCCTTCGCATTTCTTTCCCTTGCCTTGGAAAATCGGCATAGGTTTTTTTCTACCAGCTTGAGTTTATTTTGCTAACTGCCAGATTACATTACTTTTTTATTAGATTGGCGTTCATTTGTTTTACTAATAGGATGTGATGAGTAAATAATTAACAGTAAAATTTTGCTAAAGGGCCAACCACTTTTAAATCGCGTGCGGCAAATTTTGCTAACGTAATAAATTATCGGAATTCATGTTCAACGAAATTAACTAATAGGCACAAATATATTAAAGTGCAAAAAGGCTAAATTGCTAATGCGCATTTGTCATTGAAATTACAAAAAAGAAAAAGTGCGTATGTAATGAAAGTAAACAAAATGCCGGCAAGAAAACCCGCTGAACTGCCATGTGCTAACAAAATGTACTACTAAAGCGACATAACATAAAAACACTGAAATTAAGGCGCTTTAGAAATATAGATTCATGATTTTCCTTTGAAATTCAGATTGCTAAAGCGCCAAAAAAGTCATCGGATTGATGTGAGGCCCGCACCAATCGATGCAAAAAAAAATCCTATTCAACGATATATATAACTCATTTTGGCCAAAATGGCGCTTTAGCAATTTCGCCTTTCCACCTCTGAGTACTGAATCCTATGGAGATGGCATATTGTTCTATATGAACTATCGGTTATACAAATATGAGCTAAATCGACATTGTACTCATAAACCTGTAGCCAACTTGTTCTATCTTACCTCCAATACTTCATGTAAAAAGAGACAGCAATATATTTATTCGACCTATGTTTTGGCAACATTGAAACGTGACGTCATCGTAATGCATGATTGAAGCCTGTCGCCATTTAGGTTTCTCGGTATGTGAGCTGTCAACGCGAGTTGTATTTGCAGTGTTTTGTAATAAAAGTCTTTTAATTTGAGACTTTCATGTGAATAAAAGATATTAATAAGTGAGAGAAAGCAACAAGGAACATGTCTAATTGCAGTATGGTAGTTTGTGGCATCAAAAAAGTGAAAATCCAATGATATAATAAAACGTCATTGTGAAAATCGTCCAAACATTACATTAGACCGGTACGTACTATTTATTTTGCAAAAACACCAAAACAATACAATAAATGCCTTGTGTTTTGGTTTTCCTGTGAATAGTTTACCTAGAATTCATACCAAATGTAGCTTACTACTTATTTTGGTGAGTTTTGTTGGTGTATTTCAAGAAAATATAAATCTGTTTGTTTTGCGCTAGAGTTGCCCCTATAGCATTTTTCTTATCGAATTATCGATGTTTTCAAATTTCAAGTGTAAATTGAGTGTATTAATTTTAAACTGTTTTTATTGTTTTTGTTTGCCTAAAAATACCAAAAAAAAAATATGGCTGGATACAATGCGAAAGGAAAATTTAAAGACTCGTACGAAAACTATTTTATGTGCTCTTTTCATTTTGAAGAACAGTCTCAAACGTCAACGACAGTTTAAGTTTTGAAAAAGACGTTAATTAGGCCACTGGCAAAATCGAAATTATAGTGCGACAACGTTTTCTGTTCCGGTTACCAAAAACTGGATACTTATATATAACGTGATTTTTTAATGTCATTTTGCTGTAAAGTTGTTGTCCAACTTACATTCATTCTAGCACATTAAAAGTAAGTATATTTTTTTACCACTAGATGTCGCTTCGCTATATTCTAAATATTTAAAAAAAATATGCTTGCTTGTAAAGTATCTCGATTCAAACTGTTTAGTATTTTATTACTTAATAATGCTTGTTTTTTTTTTTGAGACATTTCTTTTTTTCTATGGTAGGTAGGTACCTAGTAGGCATTCTCCTTTGTAATTTATATTGTAATGTGTGTTATGTAAAAAAAAACAATCCTTGTTGTATAAACTTAATAGGTTTTTACAATATGGAGCTTTTTGTTTTATTTCATTACCTTTATTTACTTAAACTGGTTCTCGCGACCTTTGATCTGGAATTCTATGGAGGTCTCGCATTTGTATAGACGCGTGACTCGGAAAACATAAAAAAATTGATCATAAAATTGCAGTTTCTAAGTAAAGGCGACTAGAGCCGACAAGTGGGGCGCCCTCAATCAAATTTATTGCTCGCTAAGTATTAATGTATCTACAATCGTACAGATTGAAGCTAAGGTCGTGTAGTTTATTTACAAACTATAACCTCAGTAAAATATAGTAGGTTGGTCTTTTATCTACTACTACTGCAACATGAACTATATTTTACTAAGGTTAGTTTGTAAATAAACTACAGGACCTTATTTTTAATCTATATCTGCGTTTGAATTTTTGATACATTATGTACTTAACAAGCAATAAATTTAATAATAACATGCGGATCCTCGCGGTTTTACCCGCATGGTACTCGTTCCCATGGGAATATAACGATAAAATATAGCTTATGTCACTCGGAAAGAATGTAGCTTTCTAATGGTCGAAGAAATTTCTAAATTAGTCCAGTAGTTTTGGAACCTATTAAATTCAAACAACAACCAATCAAATCTTTCCTGTTTACGATATTACTATAGATGAGGAAGCACTTGGCGGCTCTTCTCGCCTTGAAGCCCCCAGTACAGGATGGCCACTCATGTTCGTCAACCATGATGGGCCATCGTGTACAGGGGCGGTTTGCGTTGCTCGCAGACGGCAATCACACGCAAACCGGCCCTGTACACGATGGCCCATCATGGTCGGCCAACATGATCGGCCATCCTGTACTGGGTGCTTTACAGTTGTTGCATCTCACGCGCGCGGTCGGGCCAATGATTGTGTGCGTACATGCACAAACACATACACATTGTGTCATTGTCAAAAAGAACTTAATTATGTGCAAATGTAGGTATAATTTAAGAACATTATTAAGTTTTATTATTCTAAAAAACTAGGTATAATTATAAACTATAATTCCGTGATTATCGGGGTGATTACGAAACTGCTTTTATAAAATATAGGGTGATATAGGTAGGTAGTCACAAAAATACTTGTATCTATAACTTCATCAATAAATATATCGATGTACAAATAGGGCAGCAATACGGAAAGGCGCCATTTTGGTTTCTCGGTATGTGTGCTTGTGTGTGTGTATGCTTCAATTTTTCGTAGGTATGCCATCTCCATAGGATTCAGTACTCAGAGCTTTCCACTGTCGATATTATTCAACACGATGCTTTTCATGTTTATTGCGATACATGTTATGCGTTTCATTAGGTAACCATTATAATTAGTTAATTCGTTTAAGGTGTGCCGAAAACTTGCCGTGACCGAGTCGCAGTTTATTTATTAGTGGTAATAAACTTTTTTAATTGCGAATTCCATTTGAAATACCACGGTTTGGTAGATAATTATATTTTTTTTGTATTTGGGCGTACTAGGTGCTAAATGTTCTTTAGTATTTGCCCAATCTTCGTTCCAGTTGTTGTATATTCAGGATTTTATAACTGTAAAGTAATCTGTCAAGAAAAGCGATGGCATGAATATAAATAGTTATTGTAAAGCTAGAAACACATTTGTCTAGCGCAGTGTGTTGACGCGTCGTACGAAGCGAGACCCGGGTGTGCACACTATTGTAGTGTGGCGCAGAGCGATCTGACGAAATTTTTGATCAGTGTCAATCAAGTCGTTGCCGTGCTAATGTCTGCATTATGTTTTCTTCGGATTTTGATAGCAATTTTGAGGCAGACTTGCAATTTCTGTTTTTACTTGAACATATTTAATCCAAAGAAAAATATGTTGATGATTACGATGATAGGATCATCATCATTCATCATCATGAATGAATACGAGATGCAATTTATATCTATACTAATACTATAAATACACTTTGTTTGTATGTAATAGATAAACTCAAAAAATACTGAACCGATTTTAGAAATATTTAGTGTAATTTATTTTCAACACACTACATTACTATCGAATCTTTGCAGTTTCACCCGCGTGGTACCCGTTCCCGTGGGAATATCAGTCAGGCTCACACAGCCGTTCCGATCACTTGTGCGTGAAATTGTTTATCTGATATTTTAGCTAAGTGACAAGCCAATTTCGATCACTTTGCTGTGAGCTCAAGATACATCTATATATATAAAATTCAAAGTCCTGACTGACTGACTGACTGACTGAGATATCAACGCACAGCCCAAACCGCTGAACCGAGAGACTTCAAATTTTGCACATAGATACGTTATACAGTGTAGGCATCCACTAAGAAAGGATTTTTGGAAATTCTACCCCTAAGGGGGTGAAATAGGGGATGGTTGTTTGTATGAAAGTCCGTCAGTTTTGAAGTTAGGATCTTCAAATTTTATATTTAGGCTGGCAATTGAAAATTAATATTTACCTGTGTCAGCGTTTTTGACAATTCCACCCCCGTAGGGGTGAAAAGGGGGATGAAATGTTGTATCTGGAAAGTCCTTTATTAAATTTATTATTTAGGCTAATGGTCGGAAAGTAAAACAAATAAGCAAACACATATTTGGTATTTTTCGAAAATCAACCCCTTAGAGGTCAAATGGGATAAATAAACCTAAAAATCGATATGGATGTCGTTATTGAGGTTTTATGGGATGACTATTGCAAAAATGGCATTTATTTTGATGTTCAACACGCTGAACATGATTCAACCCCTAAAAGGTTGAAATAGGGGTGGAATTTTGAATGAAAAATCAGGGGTAAAATAGACATTTCAACGTGAAACTTTGTAGGCTTACTTCTTAAAACAAATAGACAACCCATTTCGTAGTTTTCTGAAAATCAAACCCAGGGGGGTAAATAGGGGATGAATATGTGTATGAAAGTCCGTCAGTTTTGAAGTTAGGATCTTCAAATTTTGTATTTAGGCTGGAAATTAAAAATTAATATTTCCCTGTGTCAGCGTTTTTGACAATTCCACCCCCGTAGGGGTGAAAAGGGGGATGAAATGTTGTATCTGGAAAGTCCTTTATTAAATTTATTATTTAGGCTTATGGTCGGAAAGTAAAACAAATAAGCAAACACATATATCGTATTTTTTCGAAACCAACCCCTTAGAGGTTAAATGGGATAAAAAACCAAAAAAATCGATATGGATGTCGTTATTGAGGTTTTATGGGATGAAGATTGCAAAAATAGCATTTATTTTGATGTTTAACACGCTAAACATGATTCAACCCCTAAAAGGTTGAAATAGGGGTGAAATTTTGAATGAAAAATCAGGGGGTAAGTTAGACATTTCAACTTGAAACTTTGTAGGCTTACTTCTTAAAACAAATAGGCAACCCACTTCGTAGTTTTCCGAAAATCAAACCCAGGGGGTAAACAGGGTATAGAAACCTAAACCATCTTAAGTACCCTAAAAGTTCTTGGTACCTAACAAGTTCTTGGTACCTAAGCTACTCAGAACTAACTTTTTGATTGTGAAACAGACATTTATTATTTACTAGCTTCCGCCCGCGACTTCGTCCGCGTTGACATTCGAGAAAATCCGCGTTGATCCTCCCTCACCAAGTGAGCAGCCTCGTGCGAGGCCCGCCGCACGTGGTAAACGTTCTGCCTCGCGCGAGGCTGCTCGCTTGGTGAGGAAGGACCCGCCTAATCACGTAAAAACGGCTGATAGGATTTTTATGAAATTAAAACATAGAATACTTTTTATCCTGGTAATTGGTCCCCTAAGTATTTTCTCGAATGTCAACGCGGACGAAGTCGCGGGCGGAAGCTAGTTCTTATCCATAAATGCCGTGTACTTGTGACCTCTTTTTGCGACTGTGAATAGTGTATAGACATAGTGCAGTTAAATAGTGAACAAACGCATTCATTGCGTGAATAAAACTACCGTGTAATAAAACTATCTCATACAAATAAATTAATAATAAGTATTTTGCGTTCACCAACGAAAGGTATGTTCCCTGCAGGTGGATCTCAACCTGACCTTTCCTCAATGTCTGATACTGAGTCGCAGATAACCTTACGAAAGCGCAAAATACACCATGACTGCGATTGTGGGCAGCAGTTTTCGGATTTTCGAAAAGACATTTTAGCGGCTGATCACGCACAATTGTGATGACCACATCTACTGTGTTCCACAGTTTATTGAAACGAAGGTTTCTCATGCAAAATTAAGTAAATTAAGCTAGTCCTACCTTACTAGAAAATAGTGTCCGTAATCCAGGGGGGCTGAACGTTGTCTCGCCGGCGCGCGCCTGGCAAAACGATCTCCACACAACCCCCGATGGGAAACTCTTACAGCTAACACCCTTATAACTACACAATGCCCTAATAGGCAGCTAAAACTTTCCCGGCGCTTTTCAAGGCGAACACACACGGGTCACAAGTCCGTACCCGGACCGGGCGCTCCTAGGTGCAAAACGCTCGAGATCTCGGTCACGATACGGGTAGGTAACTGGCGCGGCACGTCGTTACAGAAACACACAAACTTGCCTCACGGCTGCCTACGGCCAACTGGTCGCGATGTCGCGCGGTCGGCGGTTGGCGCCGAACCCACGAATGAACGTGAATGAATGAATCACGCGCGGCGTGAACATCCCCCCGTCCCGGACAGTAGCAAACTGTCCGCCAACTCAATCTAAGGGCAGGCGAGAGAGGGTAGCGATCGCTCGCTTCAAAACAGAGTCCCCCACCAGGACCTCGGCAAACCTGGGCACACCATCCGACCCCGGATGAAGCTGAACAATGCGTCCTAAACGCCAGCGGAGGGGCGGCAGGTTTGGATCCTTTACCAACACGAGGTCTCCGGCCTTGGGTGGGGTCGTCCTATCCGACCACTTAACGCGTTGCTGCAAAATGTGCAAATACTCCAGATGCCAACGGCGCCAAAAACTCTGCGTAAGCTGCTGGAGCAATTCAAATCGCGAGAGCCGTCCGGAGGGCACTTCGGAATAAGGATATTCCGGCAAGGCGTTAAGCGGTCTGCCAATCAAAAAATGGCCCGGCGTAAGGGCCTCTAAATCATTCGCGTCCGAAGACAACGGACACAACGGACGCGAGTTGAGGACCGCCTCAACCTTACAAAATACGGTCGCGAGTTCCTCAAACGTGAGGACCGTCTCCCCAATAACGCGACGAAGGTGAGTTTTAGCGGCCTTTACAGTTGCTTCAAAAATCCCTCCCCAGTGGGGGCAGGATGGCGGGGAGTACTGCCATCGTACCCCTCTGCGAGAGAGTGTGGATCCGATCTCAAAATTATTCCTATCCAAAAATTCACAAACTTCCTTTAAATACCTATCGGTGCCCTTGAAATTGGTTCCACAATCGGACCTTATTAACGACGGCATTCCGCGGCGAGACACAAAACGATTCAACGTGGCTACAAAGGCTTCTGTGGTGAGGGCACTAACCACCTCCAGGTGGACCGCTTTAGTGGCCAAACAAACAAATACACACAAGTAAGCCTTTTCCGTTCTAGCATTACGAAGCCGCGATGTCTTAACGGTAAATGGCCCCGCAAAATCCGTTCCAACTCCTGAGAAGGGCATCGATTCGTTCACTCGATCGGCAGGCAAATCACCCATCTGGGGCTGCATCGTATCGGCGCGCAAACGATAACACGGGAGACAACGAAAAATAACGGATCGGATTATTCTCCGCGCTGACAAAATCCAGAACTCTCGTTGGAGGAGCGCGGTCAAAGCATTACAACCGGCATGAGCATTCTTTACATGTCGGTCTGCAATCAACAGTCTAACTAACGGTCCATCCTTGGGGAGCAACAAAGGGTGGCGTGATCCGTACGGCAGGTTGGCATGTCTGAGCCTACCTCCGACACGCAGCAATCCGGTACTGTCCAAGAAGGGATTCAACCGCACCAAGGGTCCCTTCAACTTGGACTTACTTGAGCGCAGGGCTTTCAGCTCCGGTTCAAACTCTCGCTGTTGCGTCACTCGCAACCAATGCAACAGAGCGTCTTGCCGCTCTTGTGGGGCGAGGACCGGAGACAACGATTTCTCCTGAGGCTGGCGACAATTTCGCACAAAGCGCCTCATCCAAGCAGTCACGCCGAGCAACTTATTAAGAGAACTGTAGCGGTCTAACAAAAACTCCATCTGCGGAGCCGCCACCGTCACCACGGCGTGAACACGCATGCCTAGGTCTGGGACTCTGGCCACAGCCGGGGTGGCAGGCCATGAGCGCTCAGGCCGTAACAACCATGATGGACTCCACCATAGGTGGTGGTCCACTAACTCAGGCGCCTCGCAGCCGCGGGAGGCACAATCTGCGGGGTTCAATTCGCCCGGTACGTGGCGCCAAATCAACGGGGCCTTTGAAGTCTGAATTTGTGAGACCCGGTTGGCCACAAAAACCTCAAGGGTGTGGACTGAACTCTTCAGCCAACAAAGGACGACCTGGCTGTCAGACCACGCAAATATCGACTCCAAGTCGACACCGTTTCCCAAGGTGTCGGCAACATGATTGAGTAGCCGTACTAAGAGAGTGGCGCCGGACAACTCCAACTTCGGAATGGTTAGCCTAGTCCGAAGGGGGGCGACCTTACTCTTGGCCGTAACTAAGTGTACGGCGACAACGCCTGCTGCATCCACCGTTCGGATGTAAACGGCTGCCGCGTATCCGCTTTCGGACGCGTCACAAAAGCCGTGCAGGGAGGCTTTAAACTTTCCCGAAGGCAGCATTTGCCTCGGTATACAAACCCGATTGACGTCGGGTAGGGATGACACGAACCTCACCCACTCTCGTAGGAGGCTACCAGAGAGGGGCTCATCCCATGACAATTCCGCAGCCCAGAGCTCCTGTAGGAAGCACTTCATCGAAAACACTACAGGGCTGAGCCAACCGTTCGGATCAAAGGTACGGGCTACAGTAGACAGCACCGTGCGTTTAGTCCAGACCCTTGGGTCTGGCAGTTCCAATCTATATGTGAACAAATCCGGGACTGGTCGATACTGGACTCCCAAAACAGACAGCATGTCTGGAGTCTCCGGATTTTCAAAGAGGAGCGGCTCTTGCTGGTGGTCCTTAGGCAAATCTGCCAATAGGTCCGGTGAGTTAGACAGCCACTTCCGCAACTCATAGCCACCAGCCCTCAAGAGCGCAATCAGCTCATCACGTAAGACGAGAGCCTCATCTAAGCTCGAGGCCCCCGTGCAGATATCGTCGACAAATAAGGCCCCCCCCTCAATAAGAGCAGATGCCCGGGGATAGCGTAGCCGTTCGCGCTCTGCGAGCTCCAAAAGCGAACGGATCGCCACAAAGGGGCTCGACCGCAAACCATAAGTGTTGGTGTTCAGCTCGTAAGCCAACATCGGATCCTGGGGATCCTCACGCCAAAGGATGAGCTGGTATCGTCTATCCTCCGGCTGAATCACGGTCTGTCTGAACATCATGCGGATATCGGCCACAAAGACGACAGCGTGCCGGCGGAAGTTGGTCAAAACATCACAGACATCGTGATGCAACTTCGGCCCCGCATGCAGACACTGATTCAACGACACTCCGGTTGACGTGGGCGCTGAACCATCAAAGACCACGCGGATCTTCCCATTGGAAGTCTTCAAAACAGCGTGGTGTGGCAGGAAGTAATGTTCCACATTACGCCAGTCCAACTGCGAGATGGACATGTGCCCAAGGTCCAAATACTCCCGCATGAAGTCTATATACTTCTCCTTGAATGCGGGATCCCTGGCCATCCTACGCTCCATGGACAACAATCTCTTCTCGGCCATCGGTCGGGAGCTCCCTAAAGGGGGGCGAACCGCCAAGAAGGGCAAGCGGGTAATCAAGCGACCCGAGAGGAGGCGCCCAGTGTTGTTCTGGTAGAACAATTCGCACTCCTCCGCTAACGGATCCAACCGCTTGGCAGTGGGAGGTTCCTCCACCTCCCAAAACTTTTGGAGAACGTCGGACAAAGTAGAACCGACAATGGTCTGGCGGTCTACCGACGGGGTCTCTGGTGTCTGTGGTACCTTTCCCATCACCACATGACCCAGCGACGAGGACAAGGCGACAAGATCGGCTGTCTGCAAAACTCGCTTGCTTCCACACAGTACACGACCGAGGACATCCGCACCAATCAACAAGTGTATTGGGCCCGGTCGGTGGAAGGAAGGATCAGCCAAAGCCAGTCCAGACGTCAGCTCAATCGTGGGTGGCGGCACTCGCACTTGCGGGAGTGGTCCAACCACCTTATCAAAGACTATCGCCGAAGCACCGATCTTCGGCCTTGGCGCGAAGTGGGAGGAGAAGGAGAACTCAACTCGACCAATCGGATCAGGGATCAGCGAGTCTCCCACCCCTCGTACCGCTTCGTGATGCGGCACAAGCAAAAGACCCAGCTGTCGGACAAGCCACCTGGACATTATGCACCCCTGGGCACCTGAGTCCAAAAGGGCACGCACCGTGACAACATTGCCCTTAGGTCCCCAAACATTCACGGAGGCTGTTGGCAACAGCACAAGCTCCGGAGGGGTGGTTGGGTCCGACAGGGGCGCCATTAAAAATTTTGGGGGGGTACTTGTCCCCCTCGCGCCTGAGTCGGCGCGCCAAATGTGGGACGCTCGTACCGGGCGAGCGGGTCCCAATCGGGTACATACTGGCCCCGACCAACAGCACTCCTAGGTGCAGGGTAATACCCGTGTGGGGCGTGCCTCGGTACATAGTACCCCAATCGAGGCCTCTCCATTAGGGGGGGGGAGTAGCAAATAGGGCCCGTGCCCATCGCCACCGTGGCGTACTCTTGTGGTACCCCCCTACCCCCGCCCGTGGCGGGGGCGTCTCTCCTATAGTTCCCCCTCTCCGGGGGGGACTGAACGGGGGGGCTAAGCCCCGCCGAATCTCTAGGGGACCGGTTCCGGGCTGCCGGGCCCCCGCCCGTGCGCGAGGAATTCGAACCCCGGTCGCTCCCGGCGTCCTTGCGGTCCAAACAAAGGAGGGGGTGATGCCTCCCTCCGCAAAGACGACAATCCTCGGTCTGGGGACACGCCGACTGCATGTGTCCCCCCAAACACCTATAGCACCATTGGCGCTGTCTAGCAACGGCCCTCCGTCCCTCTGGGCGGAGGCCTCTAAATTTGGCACATTCGTGCACCATGTGCCTATCTCCCCTGCAATACCTGCACCGCTCACTCGGTGCGGGGGGAGGGGACTGCTGGAAGGCAGCATAGCGATTGGTCGGGCGACGGGGCTGTTCCCTCGCCGCCACCATACGACCAACACCTGGAACCGGGGCGGGCTCCAGGTGGTCCGTCACCCTACATTCGTCCTCCAAAAAACGAAGGAGGTCCGCGAAGGGCGGGAGATACGAGGCGCTGTCGCCTCCGTACCTCTGCTCGAAACGCCCCTTCATTTCAGCGGGCAATTTGGCGAGGACTATGTGCAGCAGTACAAAGGACCACTGATCCACCGGCAGGTCCAATCGCCTTAGGGAGTTGACCGCTGACAGTAGCGGGTTCAGCAACTCCCTCCGTAACAGGTGTACCCGCGTGATTCGCGGGAGGGCCAAAATCGTGGCCACGTGGGTGTCCGCCAGTAACCGGACATTCTGGTACCTGCTAACCAGAAGCTGGCGAGCCACCTGGTAGTTGTCGTCGCTGATGAGCAGGTGCTGGATTACCGCGCTGGCCTCTCCTCGCAGGGAGGAGCGCAAATAGGCCAACTTCTCGCTAGGGGATAAGTCCCGTCGTGAATCCACCAAACTGTCAAACAAATTAATGTAGCCCATCCAGGCTGACAGATCCCCATTAAAAGTGGGAATCTCCAAAGTAGGCAATCGGCCTAGCAACGCCGTCGGGGTAGGTTTGACCTCCCCGCTCAAAACCGGCTCCCCCTTCCGAACAGCCAGGGCCCTCTCAGCCGCCTCCGTGAACTGGTCAGCCAGCTCATAGGCCTGGGCTACATCCTGCTCCAGCTGTTCCGACACGGCATCATCAGCTGGGGGGTTCTCCATATAATACGCGCGACACTCCATGGCGTGGCGCTCCAGGTCTTGCAGCCGAGCTGCCAGCCCGCCATACCGAGCTAGCAACGCGCCTACCCGGTCGGCTCGGTCTATTAATGTGACCGCACAAGCAAGCCAACGCAAAGCTCCTTGGATGCCAGCCCTGGATACGGCGGTCGGATTCGTAGGAGCCATTTATAATCCGTTTAATAAACAAAGCAAACAAAGAAATATAAAAGTGGCAAACATCAACAAAAAAAAACAATAGAAATAGGTCGCGTCACGATAATATAAAACACAATTAAAATTCGGACGACATACACGGACCCTACTATTTTCATAAATTATTAGCAACTTACCAATTTCAAGGGCTAACAATATAACGGTATAAACAAAACGTATAGGATTAACGGTATGGCATAACGGCACGGCCAAGTCAACCTCGCAAATCAACTACTAAACCGTTATCAACAAACGAAAACAAAACTATTTTTAATAATAATACTCGTAATTTAATACTACTAATAATTAAAACTAGTTCCACTTTTTTAACTAGGCAAGCGGACTCGGAACAAACACTAGTATGTGGTACTAATAAACAACACTTTCGAACGAAACTATTCGTCAAATAAATCCGGACACACAAAAAAAAATATACACATCTAGGCGAGTAAACTCGTATCAAATCACTAGTATGTGGTACTAATAAACACACTTTCGAACGAACTATTCGTCAAATAAATCCGGACACACAAAAAAAATATACACATCTAGGCGAGTAAACTCGTATCAAATCACTAGTATGTGACAACAATTATATAAGTGTCTATCTATTATCGGATCCACCAAGTGAGAAACATTCGCTTCGAGAATTTACTAGAACAATTTCTTAGTACTTCAAATCGTCTCGGGATCTTCAAATACCCTCGAGATTTCAACAAAAAAAAATAATTTTTAGGTACGCTTTTTAGGTACGCTTTTTATTTTTACTATGAAATTGTATGTAGTTAATTTTAATATGACAATTAATTATATCAACTAAGCTCTGCTACCAATAATATGATCACGCACAATTGTGATGACCACATCTACTGTGTTCCACAGTTTATTGAAACGAAGGTTTCTCATGCAAAATTAAGTAAATTAAGCTAGTCCTACCTTACTAGAAAATAGTGTCCGTAATCCAGGGGGGCTGAACGTTGTCTCGCCGGCGCGCGCCTGGCAAAACGATCTCCACACAACCCCCGATGGGAAACTCTTACAGCTAACACCCTTATAACTACACAATGCCCTAATAGGCAGCTAAAACTTTCCCGGCGCTTTTCAAGGCGAACACACACGGGTCACAAGTCCGTACCCGGACCGGGCGCTCCTAGGTGCAAAACGCTCGAGATCTCGGTCACGATACGGGTAGGTAACTGGCGCGGCACGTCGTTACAGAAACACACAAACTTGCCTCACGGCTGCCTACGGCCAACTGGTCGCGATGTCGCGCGGTCGGCGGTTGGCGCCGAACCCACGAATGAACGTGAATGAATGAATCACGCGCGGCGTGAACAGCGGCCATAGCTTCCTTTGGTGATAAACAAAATGAAAACCTCATGGTTATGCGAAACGAAATAACCGCTGATATTTATTACCAATTTGCTCCTTTAGGAGCAAATTGGTAAAATCACGTCACTGACGGAAAAACTGATGGAAGACCAAACCACTATGAAATCTGACATTACTCTTCTCCAAGATAAGGTGTCCACCGTTGAAAAAGTAATGTCTTCTCTAACCATGATGCCCAAAACTCTTAGCGAAGCAAATGAAACGATCCAGTCCCTGGTCGCCGAGTGCAACTCGAGCAAGCAGTTCTGTATGTTAAATAATATTGAGATCTCCGGGGTACCCGCAAATAAGGGCGAAAATTTATAAAACATTCTACGTGATATTTCTACACGGGTTGGATTTACTTTACAAGCAAGCGATGTCGACACAATTCATCGAGTTCGTCGTTTTCCAGGCTCTGAGGGTAATGTTCGACCACCAGCAATAATAATACGTTTCACCCAACGCTGTCGCAAGAACGAATTCCTAGCTGCCGTCCGGGCCCGGCGAGGCCTAACCACCGCCGACGTGGGCTTACCAGCTATGCAATTCTCTAAGCAACACATCGACGCTGCACGCAGCGCTGAGATCATGGATGTTACATCGGTCACATCGTTCGCTGCAATTATGACGTTTCATTTTGGTATTCTGTAAGCTCTACTAGCTCGCCGACGATCTCTCGGCTGCATGAACGCAAGGCTGTTCGCAAGGATGTACCATAGAGTAAGTATAACTACTTTAAGTCTACTCTCTGGCCTCATGTCACTGACCTCTATTATTACTCACTGGACTGGCTGCTGTCATATTATTTTTGTGGTTATTTGAGTATCGCCATTTTGGCGCTGTAGACTAACTAAGCTGTAGACAGATACGAGTGTCCATGTAACTAAAAATAGTGATGTTCCTATGTCAACTCTGTGACTGTAGTAATGATTATGTCAAAATTAGTTCTCGGGACACTCGTAGTGGCGCTTCAAATTGCCACACAAAATTAGCTGTCATTTGTATGGAGACAGCCTGTCCAGTGTGTAATAATAGAGGTCAGTGCCACTAGTACATTTTAGATGTTTCTTTGTAATAAAAAATAATTATTTCATCGAAGTGTATGTATATATTATTTAATTTTATGCCTTTGAGTTCATTGCCTTTGCGACGACTTGGAAAAGAAAGCAATACCTTCACTGTCTGTCACTTGTTCGGCTAAATTTTATCCTCGAGTCAGTGTCAGATACAGTGCCAAAAAATTTTCCGTTCCGGTGGCCAAAATGAGAAACTATCATGTTTTTTTAAATGAGGAATTTTCCAAAAGGTATCGTAAGCTTATTTCAAATAGGTGCAAGAGATGGCGCTAGCGAAACTTTTCTTTTTTTTAATAACAATACCTTGGATGTTTGTCAACCTACGCAAAACAAAATTTTCCAATAGGTATCGTAAGCTTATTTCAAATAGGTGCAAGAGATGGCGCCAGCAAAACTTTTTTTTTTAATAACAATACCTTGGACGTTTGTCAGCCTACGCAAAACAAAATAAAATTTTAAAATGTAAATAAATATGTAAATAATCTTGTTATATAAGGTTTTATTTCTAAATTACTACTTTTAGGATATGACTTAAAGTTCAACCGTAGGTTTTTATCAATACTTCGCTATTTTTGTTGTACCTATAAAAAAAAAACTACAACTTTGTACAATAACTGTCAAGTTGAAAAGTTTTGAAAAGTTTGTTCAAGTTTGTTTTTGCATCTAGAGAATGAAAATTCAGTACCTACATAGGTACTAACTTCTTAATTAATTTGAGCTATTAATTTCAACTTTTTCATGAAAATGCCACTTTGTGCTGTTCATACGTGCAAATCAGGTAAAATAAGAAAAAAACGATAACTCATTAATATATACGCAACAAAATTCGTGAAACAATACATTCAACTTTCCCGTAAACTTTGGAACGCAAAAAAACATCATACATGAAAATTAAGAAAAAAAAGAAAAGTGGTCGCAGCGGCATCTATTGAGCATTATAAAACCTACTGGAAAACATCTCATTGCTACAAAAAAAAGAAAAACGTAGGGCAGGCGTACCGGTATTGGCCACTGTACCGGTTTTGGTCACTTTTCACTTTAAAGTTATTTATTTAGGAATTAAAAAACTATTGCTTATATTTATTAATGGCGAATAAAAGATTGGACTTTTAGTTAATAATTACAGCACTTAGCTTTTTTTACGTAGTACGATATTTTAGAAATAAACACCATGTTATGTTTCAAAGTTAACATTTTGTAAAATTCTTAAGCAAAATGTTAAGAGTAAAGGTTTTGAAAAATCATTTTTTTTTCTACAATTAAATTATTTTATTGTTATTTAATATTTTATATCACATTAGAATATGTTTCTTCTAGATGCATTAAGTGTTGTTTTCTCACTGTTCTCACAAAAAGTTGGAAAACAATAAGTGGCCAAAAGTGGGGCTGGAAATTTTAGCATTGTGCCACCTTTGGCCACTTTGGCATTAGTAGGAAGTATCCAACTTTTCGAGCTCATTTATTATAAAAGACTCACAACTCACTAAACTTTTAATAATGTTTAGGTTGTCCGCTGTCGCGGTAGTGAAGCGGAGTGGGTCAGCAATGCAGAGCGGAGTCGCACACTGTTTCTGCTTCGGAATCATTCGTATTTGTTAGGGCCACTTTTCACTTAAAAAGTGATATAAATCTCCGTGCTTTATAGTGACACAGTAGAGGAAGTGGAGCGAGCGTGTCGAGTGGATAAGTGGAGTCAGGATGCTTGCCCCGCTTGGCTCTCTCTCTCTCCGCTTCTCTGCTAGGTTTCCTCACTCCGCTTCTTTTTAGGGTTCCGTACCCAAAGGGTAAAAACGGGACCCAATTACTAAAACATATTAACGTGAAATCGGCGTGTTTTGATGTCAAATATAGAAACTACCATCGTGGTTAAGTGCCCCTTAAAGTTAAGTGACACTCATATTAACGTGAAATCGGCGTGTTTTGATGTCAAAGATGGAGACCACCATAGTAGTTAAATGCCCCTTAAAGTTAAGTGCCTCTTAAAGTTAAGTGACACTCATATTAACGTGAAATCGGCGTGTTTTGATGTCAAAGATGGAAACCATTATCGTAGTTAAGTACCCCTTAAAGTTAAGTGACACTCATATTAACGTGAAATCGGCGTGTTCTGATGTCAAATATAGAAACCACCATCGTAGTTAAGTACCCCTTAAAGTTAAGTGACACTCATATTAACGTGAAATCGGCGTGTTTTGATGTCAAATATAGAAACCACCATCGTAGTTAAGTGCCCCTTAAAGTTAAGTGACACTCATATTAACGTGAAATCGGCATGTTTTGATGTCAAAGATCGAAACCACCATCGTAGTTAAGTGCCCCTTTAAGTTAAGTGACACTCATATTAACGTGAAATCGGCGTGTTTTGATGTCAAAGATGGAAACTACCATAGTAGTTAAGTGTCCCATAAAGTTAAGTGACACTCATATTAACAACAGCGATACAAACCACCATAGTGGTTAAGTGCTTCTTAAAGTTAAGTGTCCTTCAAAGAAAGATAACTCTTATCTTAACTAAACGTGACGTTGACGTGTTGCTGATGTCAAAAAAGGTAGAAGACGCCGTCATGGATAGGTGCCCCTCACTGAACGTGACATTGACTGATTTTAGAGGTAGAAGACAACATCAAATTCAAGTGTCCCTTAAAGTTAAGTGACACTTATCTCATCCAAACATGACATCGACGTGTTTCTGATGTCAAAGGTAAGAGGCACTATTGTTTTATTGCCCCAAATACCTAAATTAGCGGATTGACGCTATTGCCTACAACACTAGCCTAAATCCGTTAATTTTCTTCTAATCAAGTGATAAAGGTATACTTATAAAATTGTAGTAAGGAGCTAGCTGGGATTGAAAAACTATTTCATGTAGTGTTTTAGTCCAGAACTCTAATAAGACATCAATTAAGCATAAACTCAACTTCTAAATATAGTAATTTTATGAAAGTGGCCAAAACCAATGCAAACGATGTGGCCAAAACCAATGCAAAATGGCCAAAACCGGTACATTTGGCCCTCCCTGCAGATTTTGTTTTATATAAAAAAAACTATTGTTTTTTTTTTACTTTGTAAATTGTACCCTTAAAGGTCGATAAATTCTCTATAATTCTAGATATAATTTTTTTCTTAAAGACTTAAGATCATTAAGCACAAAGCGTTTTAAAGTGAAAAAATCCTTAAAGTGGCCAAAACCGGTACGCCTGCCCTACATAGCGCCGCTGTCACCGGAACAGAAAAGTTTGTACCACTGTAACTGCGCGCGACTGGGGCGTTTTTGGCGCTAGTTACAGTACATTTTTTTCTAAAGCCCCCAGTACAGGTTAGCCGGCCATGGTCGGCGACCATGACCAATACATCGTACATTGACACTTTTGAACGAACAAGTTTAAAAAGGTTCTTTCAAAAGTGTCAATGTACGATGTATTGGTCGTGGTCGCCGACCATGATCGGCCATCCTGAACTAGGGGCTTAAGGTTAAGGCTTCGATCAACAATAACACTTAAGGTACATAATAGATTATTAGCAATATTGAGCAGCGGGAGTTATTCTGTCCCAGCCGATATCTCGGATACACACTTTGTGCAACGTAATCGACTCTCAAAGGCGGCCTTTACATTTCTATGTAGCGTAGCACATTAAGGAGTTACAGCGACCTTCGGAGCCCACAAAGAGTCCCACTTGAGACTAAGGTATGTTTATTTCACATCTTTGTTGATTGACTTTCTTCTTGACTACTATAGGCAAAATAGGTCTTACCTAGGTATTACATTATTTTGAATTTTGCTTTTTAGGTGCTGTGTGCGTTATTGTTTTATATGCAAACGGAGACTACCAACGGCTGGTTCGGGTATCCAACCGCTTTACGCTAGAAGCTATGCTACAAGTCGATTTATGTATCAGCGAGGTAACTACAGCCCGTACCCACCCATTTAGTATTCTGTGCCCATTCAAGTCATTACATAAAATTTCCCAATACACGACAAGCAAGGGGGAAAATCAAACAAAGGTAAATTTAAAAACTTATAAACTTTGTTTAATTTATGTTTTTATACTTATAGACAACAAACTTAGTTCCTAATCTTCTTTATTTCAGATTTCTTAATTCATATGGTATTCCTTGCTTCGTAGGTTCTGAAGATGCCTGCCATGCCACCACCCTGTTCCACTGATAGAGCGGTGGATTTTGGCTGCCTTCCATTTTGTATTTCCACACCTTTACATGCAAACAGAAAAACTTATAAATAATTAAACAAACTTTTTAACATGCAATGATGTTTGTTTTTGACATAAAAACCATACATAGATATACCTTTTTCCACTTTTCGTCCGGCTTGGAACTGCCGGTTGTGTCCAAATTAAGGAAACTTTCGAGTTCTACCCACTTGTTGTGGGCCGTTACTCATCCATGGGGGCCCTCACAAAATAGATTTAAGTCACCATTTCTGAAAAATTTAGCAATGAAAAATGGAAAATGAAGTATTTAGAAAAAATCGACCCGTCTCACAACTAGCTCCGATGGGACTCGAACCCACGACCTTTCGCTAAAGCGAGTAGCAGTAATAAAAATTGCATTGTGAATGCAAAAAACTTAAAATTAAAATAAATTTAGCAATATTGTAAACCGCTTTCATAAACAAATGTTTCAAGATATTTCATATTTAAACAATATTGCATTAGCGCGAGCCGCGCGAGCGAAGTGCCAGAGTATATTACCGCACGAAGCCTCTCAGCCTGTAACTCGAAAAATATACATTTCCTAGAGTTGGGGTTTGGACAGGGGGGTAGCCTCCTCCCCCTCCCTCTTTCTACTCCTCTCCCTTTCCCCCTCCGAGTGGCCCATAATTGTACAAGTTTTATAACCCAAACTACGCACTTAACTTTTATTGACTCGTAACACAGACCATCTAAGCTCAAGCAGAGAAGTTGGCTGGGCTGCTGAGAGAAAGAACAAACTCGCATCTTGCCACTGGACATGCTCGCACAGCCAATGCCAGGACCCGAATGCGTAATGGATGGACAGAAATTGCTAGGGTCTGAACAGGAAGGCATCGGGTGTGTCATAGATATCAGCAGTGGGAAAGCAGTGGGCTAAGGTACAGACCTATGAAAAATTTGTAAAAAATAGATTTTATCACAAGTCAACAGTATGCGGCGGATACTTACAGATTTTTAACCCATTGACGCCTGACCAGACGAATAGGGCCGGAGAACAATGGGAAATCTATTGTGTCTCATTTCTGGGGCGTTGAAGGAAATAATCTTATATTACTACTTGAATTTTCACTATTACTATTAGAAATCCTTGACAACATCCACAAAATATAAGCTTTTACGTTTGACAATGGTTTGACATTAGAAATCGTGGCTGTACGTCGATGGCAAAGCCATCTTCTATCTCGCTCGTTTCACGGGAGCGCAAGCAGCCGAGAAATAATAGCGGGCCATGTCGATTGTCGATGCTGCGGTCGAAGCTGAGGCTGTTTCACTTAGAGAATACCAATTTCATACAAAAAAATTAAAATAATTAATTACTTATCACGCCGCTTACAGCCGTGAGGCGCTAGTGTCGAACAGCGTTGAAAATTATTTTAAAGAGTACCAATGTACAAGTTCACCGCTGTTGCAGCCGCTGCCACCAAGGCTGTACGATGTTTGCGCTTAGAGAATCGCACTGCAGGTCCTGCCCTCAACATATTCATTGGGGACCATCTGACGCCGGATGAACAAATTATTACTGAAACGTGCACGACAACTTAAGGCAGATCTTCACTATTCTTTTCTGTGGATACGTCACTGTAAAATATACATGAGAAAAAGTGATAAACACCAGGCTATTTGTATCAACAATGAAAGTGACCTAAAAAAAGTTCAATTGACATCATTGTATTGGTAATATGTCTTTACTTTTCATGTTGTTATTTACATTTTGTGCACTTCACTTACTGAACATTAAAGTAAGGTTAGGTAAGATTTTTTCTAATTGTGTTTTTAACAAGTGTTTTACCATTACACATATTCTTTATAAACATGTTTTTTCCAAACGCATTACCGTAAATATATCTACTCATTTTCGTTTATCAGTGCCAGTGGTTTCTTATTTGTGTTACAAAAATCAAAACTATAATACCACTGTATCCAGAATTATGTTTACAATGAAAATATATTTGCCATTTGTTTGTCGATTTAATACTGTGAAAGTGTTTTTACAACTATTTTTTGGGTTAGAAATTATAAAATCACATTTTAAAGTACAAAATCAAGGTTCATTTTGTAAAATTCTTTTAATTTACAAGAAAAGAACGCAATTATCATGTATTCGTTATTCACGATTTTTTGTTGTTTTTGTTAAAACCCGCCCGACTTCAAAGCACTTACGTTATTTATTTGGCGAGGAATTATTTCTTACTTTTTTGATGTGATTTTTTTGAAGGCGGTTTTATTTTTTTATAAAAATAATTTTTATTGCACTCTTTTTAGTGCATCGTGCAGGCAATTTACTTGTATTCTGGTAAATAGGTATGTGATCAAACTGAAAACCTCCTTTTTTGAAGTCGGTTAAAATACCTTGAGGTATCCCCTTTTTAACAAAACAAGAATCATCTAAATCGGTTTATAAACAAAGGAGTTATGCCTAAAGATACGTATTAAATTCACATAAAGTGGTAACGAAAACGACAGTATTTTCAAGATTTCCTGAAAACTACGGAACCGATTTCAAAATTACAAAAAATGAGACCAACTTGGAAACCAACCTGATGTAATAACGTTTCAATCATTTCAATCGGTCCATCCGTCTTCGAGTAATCGGTGGACATACACAAAAAAAAAACATACATACAGACGAATAGAGAACCTCCTCCTTTTTGATTTAGAAGTCGGTTAAAAACTAAATCGAGTTACGAAAATACGAGACCTTGGGGTTATCCTGGATTCAAAGATGACATTTGTTCCACACATTGATTACGTTGTAGATAAAGCCTATAAACAATTAGGTTTTATATTAAGAGTTGGGAAACCCTTTCGAAAACCCTTGACTTACAGAATATTGTATAATATATATGAAAACTAGCGAAGTCAGACCTTAGGCTTCAATATATTATCCTAAGTTATAAGAAGAAATTTTATTTTAAGTTGTTATAAAACATTTTATGTAAGTACTAAATTTTCAGGACTGACCGTTAAACTTGGCACCCATTTAGATCTCACACTTTTTGTCGTTGAAGTCAACAACCAAGGCATATTTCCTAATATTGAAGTTGGCTCTCACTTCACATATTTTATGTTTTTGATGAGATATCATTACTTTTTGTAGAGAAATTATTAGTAGGTACTTATTCATTATAAAATTAATACCAAATGTTTCAGTATATTTTATTTGGTCAGTTATATTACTTTGCCCTTGTGTATCAGCTACTGACAATGAAACTAATTTTATGCTCGTGTTTGGTGTGGACGTAGAAATATCATTTTTAACAGATTTTCCTATTTCCAACAGTTTCTTTTTCCTAGTCGTAATAGTGTATGGTGTTTTGCTCGACGAAGTTGCAGTAGGTATTTAATGTTCCTGAGCAGATATTGCATTTCCATTTGCGTTTTGACTCTGGTTCCATTAAGCGATAAAGCTTTCCGGACAAACTCGTATCTTTTTCCGCACAATGCACTAATATAGAATCCTTGGCAGTAGCAAAGACTACTATATTATTACTACGTAGCTACTGACCTCTATTATTTATACACTGGACAGGCTGTCTCCATACAAATGACAGCTACCTTGGCAGTAGCAAAGAATACTATATTATTACTACGTAGCCACTGACCTCTATTATATTTTATACACTGGACAGGCTGTCTCCATACAAATGACAGCTAATTAAAGCGCCGCCACTACGAGTATCCCGAGAACTAATTTTGACACTATCATTACCGCAGTCGACAATATTTTTTGTCAGCCAGTCCAGTGTGTAAATAATAGAGGTCAGTGTATATCAAGACATTTGTATGTTGTTGTAGTAGTGTATATAGCAGTAGTTTGTCTTTTACATTTATCATTTAGCGCCATCTCTTGACAATTTATGGATGTAGCCGTTTTTGTTGACATCTAATCTTGCTTATTGATTCTTTATTTGCTAACTAGCTGACCCGGCAAACGTTGTTTTGCCATATAAATTAAAGTGGACTAAAGTAGAATAAATAAAAATATGTAGTTTAAAAAACTATAAAAACACACTTTTATAGGAACAGACTAAAAAGTACAAAATAACCGTCTATTCAGTAACTGAAATTAAAAAGCGTGGTGCGCGTTGTCAATAAAGTACTTGAATGCATGCTTTGCAAAGGGCGCACCACGCTTTTTAATTTCAGTTACTGAATAGACGGTTATTTTGTACTTTTTAGTCTGTTCCTATAAAAGTGTGTTTTTATAGTTTTTTAAACTACATATTTATTTTTTACTTTTTAGTTTAACAAATGGCAAGCTATGGATGTGGATGGTAATCGATTTCACAGTCCATTCATGTGTCTGCCCACCCCGTAAACATTATAACTCAAAGGCGTGATTTTATGTATTTAGTTTTACAAATTCAAGTGGAGTCTATTAGTTACCAGATGCGGGAGCCGAACCCTTACTTCCTCCCTGCTCCATCATCATCATCACCATCAAGTGCAGCTAATAAGTCTCGTCAGAACGAAACAACGGAGCCTAAACTCGAGGGGTTTCCTAGTGGTCATTAAGAAGTGCCACTGGCTTTCTCCTTGCTCCATCATCAGACCCTCACCATTAAGTGTAGCGAATAGGTCTAATCAGAACAAAACAAATGAGCCTAAACTCGAGGGGTTTCCTAGCAGCCATTGAAGAGTTCTATTGCCCACCTCTTGACTCCATCATCAGATCAGCTCGATGGTAGCAAATTATTGTATTGTCATCGGATTCATATAGACTTGCAAAGTTTCAAATCAATACGGCAATTAGAAGTAGTTTAAAATTTAATTCCAAGATTTTCTTACATTGTGACTTAGTTACAAGTGAAGCTAAAAATATGTAGTTTAAAAAACTAAAAAACACACTTTTATAGGAACAGACTAAAAAATACAAAAATAACCGTCTATTCAGTAACTGAAATTAAAAAGCGTGGTGCGCGTCATCAATATTAAGTACTTGAATGCATGCTTTGCAAAGGGCGCACCACGCTTTTTAATTTCAGTTACTGAATAGACGGTTATTTTTGTACTTTTTAGTCTGTTCCTATAAAAGTGTGTTTTTTAGTTTTTTAAACTACATATTTATTTTTTACTTTTTAGTTTAATAAATGGCAAGCTATGGGTGGTTGATAATCGATTTCACAGTCCATTCATGTGTCTGCTCACCCCGTAAACATTATAACTCAAAGGCGTGATTGTATGTGACGTCGCTGGGGTCGGGTGCCTGGTCTGGTCTCGTTGTCAGGATGGTTGCGACGAGGGATCCTCAAAATAATAGTCTCTTCTTCAATAACAAACGTCTTATTCTTCAATCACAATCGATATGGCACAAATAAAACAACGATTCAAGTGATATACACGGATGAATCTTTAAACGCAGCAAATTCGATACAGAAAGTGGCCCTTGCGGGCCCCACTTCCACCTCAACGTCCAACCCCTTGTAGGTCCCTGTTTAGACTCTTTTATCATGCGCCTGCACCAAAATGTGCTGACCATCGACCAATTCAACTGACTTGGTCCAAGTCCTGCCATCTCTCTGTATCCAACTCACCCAAGTGCTTTTCGCAACGTTTAAACTGACTCAACTAATAGTTACAAAGCAACAAAATAGATGGCGCTAATAATTTCAGTCGATAGTTACAAAATAACTCGATAGATGTCGTTATAATTTAAATTAAAGTAATCGATCGTGCTGTCCAAGAGGGCAGCACTGCGCTCACGCTCCGACACGGCCATTCTGACGTGTCACATGTCCTCATGTGTATCTGGAACAAAATTACTTCAATGGAGCTAATTCCGCTCGGCTTAACCTGACTAAAAGGTTAGTAGGTACACTATAGATAAGGAAGAAAGTATGCCTCATAGTAAGTTACAGTAATCACAATATTATAATCAAAGTCATATAAGCAACACACATCACTAACAGTAGCCACACATTAGGTGGCAAGGACTCCCACATGGAATCGGTACACTCAATGTACATGGTCATCGTAATGACATAGTCTCCCATGAGACGGATTCCCACATTGGAATCGGTATGCTCAACATACATGGTCATCTCATAATGACATAGTCTCCCATGAGACGGATCCCCACATTGGAATCGGTACACTCAATGTACATGGTCATCGTAATGACATAGTCTCCCATGAGACGGATTCCCACATTGGAATCGGTATGCTCAACATACATGGTCATATCATAATGACATAGTCTCCCATGAGACGGATTCCCACATTGGAATCGGTACACTCAATGTACATGGTCATATCATAATGACATAGTCTCCCATGAGACGCTAGATTGCCACAGCCTCAGCCGCACCGCGCCCTGTACAACCCTATCGAATCGCAGTTACGACTACGACTGAAGCGTGCGGATTACCAAATAAGTAGCCATGTCAGTAAGTGTTTGCACATAGTTAGACAGGCCTTCACCGGCACTGTCCACACCCGATTCAACATCACAAACATTTAATTCTGAGGATACATCACTTTGAGGCATATTTCTGAGCTATTCGTTAATCTTTCAAAACTTAGTTTTAACAACTTCAAAACTATTTTAGGGAAAACGTTAAAAAAAATATCATTTTACACAAATTAACTCTCTTCATAAGTTTACTCATGAAAATCCATTTCCACTTTATCTTGGCGGAGTTTGTACTAAATTCACCATAACGTATCTGTCAGAACTCTACAGTTTAAAGTAACTTTCAATGACTTATCCAGTGATCGTAAAATTTTGTGCTTTACTAGCACTCCACAACATAACCAGCGATCACAAAACTCAGTGCTTTTGGTATCAGTCCAACAAAGCTCAATACTCAAATAAATCTGTCACGTAGCAGCTGATAACTGCTTGTAAATAATGTTATTACTTAAAGCCTTTTTGAAAAATAAAGCTCTCAACTACTTCTTTATTACTGAACATAGTCACAACGCGTTTAGAACTGACAGCTTGGAACAACAACAAAACCAATGATTGAACAAAACATAATCTTTGTACATACTACAAGTGCTTCCGCTGTACCCTTTTTACCTCATGGTACCACAACAACGTGCTGACTCATTCAGCCACGCAATAAAACAATCAACATCTTCAGCACTTCTTTACTAATAATGTGGTAAACACCAACTAAACATTTAGTCCTCTGAACTAAATCAAATCATGTTCCCATATTCTGTCAATCTAATACGAACCCTTATCGTTACTATTCCAATTTAAATCAAATCTCACATTAACAATAATTGTAATACTAGGTTTGTTTGTACTAGTAAAGTGCCAAAAACTGTACAAAAGAATGTTCATTGAACGGAAAAGAGCATTTCGGTGCTGTTTGCACAAATAATGACAAAATGAAAACTGCTCACCAAATTGCGATCATATGATATGCGAAGCCAGTAGGTAGATCTCTCTCTCTACACTATCGCCGCCAGCGCCGGCTACTTGTCTGTTGCGTTGCGCCACGACGACGCCACCGCGCCGCCGCCGCACTGCCATCGCCGCAGAGTCGCACCATTGCACCACTGCGCCGATCGACGCCGATCGACGCCGATGTCGCGCCGACGAACGGCTCACCATATGCAGCACCCGCATAGCACCACCATGCAGCGCTTGCATTTCATGTGTGGTGATTATTTATTACACGAAACTATAAACCCAAACAATACTCTAACATAGCAGATGTTTCGTTTAAAGCATCCGCTTGAATAAAAAAACACCACTTAAACTACATGCCCGCCGAGGACGAGTCCTAAATAACGTTTCTGTAAACAATGTAAACAAAACCCGGCGCGCCTTTAAGGTGTCAAATGACATGGCCGCGTAAGAGGCTCCGGGGTGCGCGCCCGGCCGTTCAAGCGGATAACTAGTACCTATGTTATCTGTACCCCGAGTATAAAATTGTCAATGTGCAAATGTTACTATCTAGATCTTATTTCTTTACAACAAAGTACAATCCATCTGTCAACATTCTTCTCAAACGCAATAGTATGCGAATTTACTAAGCACTCTGTACGTTAGTAAAATTAGAAAAATGTTTGCCGCTGAATTTTGATGTAGGTAGTTGACAGTAAAATCATAAAACATTTTTGGTTCCGTTAGGAACTATTATTACAACGTATTACTCATAAGGAAATAAGATTTACTTTCTTTCGGCTTCACAAAATAAGAAAAATATGAGAGTACCTCCGTTTGTCTAGTTACAGACAAACCTATCGATGAACAAATCCTTATGCTCCAGCCAGGTTACGCCAGCACATGAAACATGGTCCAGGTCCAGACTGGTCCAGTCTTGCCGATGAACTTCCTTTCAGCGCACCGCTCATCACCAGGAAAAGATGATTTTCACAATCTCTTCTTGCAAATGAAATGCCGCTAGTGAAACGGCAGGGCGCCTTTTTCATCACACGTTCAGTAACAGAATGTCGAATAACAGAAATACGGGTATTTCGTTTTCAGTCCACTTTTCATTGTGGCACGGGCTGCATCGCACTTCTGATGACGTCGCTGGGGTCGGGTGCCTGGTCTGGTCTCGTTGTCAGGATGGTTGCGACGAGGGATCCTCAAAATAATAGTCTCTTCTTCAATAACAAACGTCTTATTCTTCAATCACAATCGATATGGCACAAATAAAACAACGATTCAAGTGATATACACGGATGAATCTTTAAACGCAGCAAATTCGATACAGAAAGTGGCCCTTGCGGGCCCCACTTCCACCTCAACGTCCAACCCCTTGTAGGTCCCTGTTTAGACTCTTTTATCATGCGCCTGCACCAAAATGTGCTGACCATCGACCAATTCAACTGACTTGGTCCAAGTCCTGCCATCTCTCTGTATCCAACTCACCCAAGTGCTTTTCGCAACGTTTAAACTGACTCAACTAATAGTTACAAAGCAACAAAATAGATGGCGCTAATAATTTCAGTCGATAGTTACAAAATAACTCGATAGATGTCGTTATAATTTAAATTAAAGTAATCGATCGTGCTGTCCAAGAGGGCAGCACTGCGCTCACGCTCCGACATATGTATTTAGTTTTACAAATTCAAGTGGAGTCTATTAGTTACCAGATGCGCGAGCCGAACCCTTACTTTCTCCTTACTCCATCATCAGACCCTCACCACCAAGTGTAGCGAATAGGTCTCATCAGAACGAAACAAATGAGCCCAAACTCGAGGGGTTTCGTAGTGGTCATTAAGGAGTGCCACTGACTTCCTCCCTGCTCCATCATCAGGCCCTTACCACCAAGTGTAGCAAATAGGTCTCATCAGAACGAAACAAATGAGCCTAAACTCAAGGGATTTCCTAGTGTTCATTAAGGAGTGCCACTGACTTCCTCCCTGCTCCATCATCAGACTCTCACCACCAAGTGTAGCGAGTAGGTCTCATCAGAATGAAACAAATGAGCCCACCTCGAGGGGTTTCTTAGTGGTCACTAAGGAGTGCCACTGACTTCCTCCCTGCTCCATCATCAGACCCTTACCACCAAGTGTAGCGGATAGGTCACATCAGAACAAAACAAATGAGGCAGAACTCAAAGGGTTTCCTATTTGCCATTAAGGAGTGCCACTGGCTTTCTCCCTGTTCCATCATCAGTCCCTTGCCACCAAGTGTAGCAAATAGGTCTCATCAGAACGAAACAAATGAGCCCAAACTCAAAAGGTTTCGTAGTGGTCATTAAGTGTACCACTGGCTTCCTCCCAGCTCTATCTTCACATCATCAGATCCTCGCCACCAAAAGTAGCGAACAGGTCTCGTCTGAAGAAACAAATGAGCCCAAACTCGAGAGGTTTCCTAGTGGTCATTAAGAAGTGCCACTGGCTTCCTCCCTGCTCCATCATCAGACTCTCACCACCAAGTGTAGCTAATATCTCTCATCAGAACGAAACAAATGAGCCCAAACTCGAGGGGTTTTCTTGAGGCCATTAAGGAGTTTCACTGGCTTTCTCCCAGCTCCATCATCAGACCCTCACCACCAAGTGTAACGAATAGGTCTTATCAACACGAAACAAATGAGCCCAAACTCGAGTGGTTTCCTATTGGTCATTAAGGAGTGTCACTGGCTTCCTTCCTGCTCCATCATCAGACCCTTACCACCAAGTGTAGCGAATAGGTCTCATCAGAACGAAACAAATGAGCCAGAACTCAAGGTGTTTCCTATTGGTAATTAAGAAGTGCCACTGACTTCCTCCCTGCTCCATCGTCAGACCCTAACCACCAAGTGCGACTAAAAAGTCTCATCAGAACGAAACAACGGAGGCCAAACTCGAGGGGTTTCATAGTGGTCATTAAGAAGTACCACTGGCTTCCTCCCTGCTCCATCATCAGACCCTCACCATCAAATGTAATGAACAGGTCTTATCAGAACAAAAGAAATGAGCCTAAACTCGAGGGGTTTCCTAGCACAGCCATTGAAGAGTTCTATTGCCCACCTCTTGACTCCATCATCAGATCAGCTCGATGGTAGCAAATTATTGTATTGTCATCGGATTCATATAGACTTGCAAAGTTTCAAATCAATACGACAATTAGAAGTAGGTTAAAATCGATTTCCAAGATTTTCTTACATTGTGACTTAGTTACAAGTGAAGCTAATAAAAGTGTGGTAATAAAAGTGTGGTAATAAGAAGACTATGTCTAATGTGTGTGTTTATACACCAAAAGTTGCCTACACCAGACAACAGATAGCGCTAATTAGGTATACACTACCAATAAAAGTGTCAGAGATTGGTCTCTACTTTCTACATATATAAATTACTCTGTGAAGTAGAGCTGGTACACACTGGGCGCTCGGCGTTGCGTTTGGCGAGCGTTGATAGCGTACACACTCAGCGCTTTGCATGGCGTTTGACGAGCGTTACTAGGGCGAGTATACTTCTGGATTAGTGCGGATATGGGTTCCGAAGTGAATTGCTTTGAGTGTAGTTCCTCTACAATGGGAGAGTTTCCTGCAGTTATTTTTCGATGCACTAGATGGCGCTGTAACCCTAACACAACCTACTTTTTTCAGCATATTATGGTAAAGGATTAGTTCATTCAGCCTAAAAAAGACTTGAGTGTCGGTCGGTTGTAGATACTGTCAAATTAATCTGTCTGTGGTAAAGTTTTTCTTCTGGATTGCTTTGCTTCCATGCGTTGGTGTTGGTGGTGTTTTGTGAGCGTATTCGTTTTTGATTGAAACCTGGCTTGGACTGGTACATACTGAATACTGGACACAGAACACAATTACTGATACTGGACCCCGATTGGATAGCTTTCAGTGGCACAAACTTTTCTGTTCCGGTGACAGCGGTGCTATGTACTTTTTCTTTTTTTTGTAGCAATTTAACCGGCCCTGACTTCTAAGACCTTCAGCAGCCAGCAGCGCTATGGTTGGACATCAACTTGACAGCAAGTTACATAAAAAAAAACACGTTAGTTTCACATTTTGGCCACCGGAACAGAAAAGATTGTGGCACTGTACATTTTGGCCTGGCACTGAATATTTGACACTGATATTGCTTAACGTTTTGTGAACGTTGGTGAACGAACTTCAATCATATCGAAAGAAAGACTATGGATCGTGTCGTCTTGATCAGCCCCAGGGGGGCTACCGGCTAAGAAATATGGACATGGGTATGGGATTCAACTGTCATTTGAATATCTTATCTTGATAGATTTTTGCTGCTTTGTTCTGTTGAACGTTGCTAGCTAATTATCCTTATACTCGACGTCACAAAACAAGGAACTAATAGCGGCTATTTTCTTTGTAAAATTGACTTAAAGTTCCCAAAAACGTATGAAGTTCATACCCATAAAGTTATGCGGTAGCCCCCCTGTACCGGCTAAAAATATGGATATGGACATGGGCTTTATTTGATATTTGAATTCCTTATTCTGATAGATTTTTGCTGCTTTGTTCTGTTGAACGTTGCTAGCTAGTTATCGTTATACCCGACGACGTCACAAAACAAGGAACTGATAGCGGCTATTTTCTATATAAAATTGACTTAAAGTTCCCAAAAACGTATGAAGTTCATATCCATCAAGTTACGCGGTAGCGCCCCTGGTTAATAACCCAGACACATCGTAAAAGACACGCGTCCCGGATCAAAGAAGCTTTTTTGATATCACGAGCGTGATACAATAGCGCCATCGATTACTGAAGAAGATCTAATGAGGTATTCTGTATTGGCTGAAAGAGAAAATGTTGACACTTCTGCCAATTTATATCGAGATGGGTTTTTAATTACTAGCCGATTAACCTATGATAATACTGAAGGTGTTTATTTTGTGGCTGGTATAATGTGCATCAGAAATGCGAAAAAAACATGAATTATAATGTCATTCGAAAAGTTGTCAATCACATAATATTAGAAGCTCAATGTGAGTGTGCGGCAGGGATGGGCCCCCATCCATGTTCAGTGCAAACATATTTTGGTTGTAATAAATGGACTAATCGTTTTCACCGAGCATAAAAAAATAACAACAAAACCCATCTGCACAGACACACTCCAAAGCTTTCATATGCCAACACAATGCATAGAGTAAGATAAATAAACACAATGACTTTTCGTACATTACTCAGACAGACTATTTCCTTACTATTTTCTATTACGTAAATACTTTTTCGTTTACTTCTTCAGAAAAAGTTAGGTCGCTAAAGTGGGGTAGCGCCATCTAGTACAATTTTTTTAACTGAACGATGAAACGTCAAAAGAAACTCTCTCATTGCTTCAAAAGACGACAACGACGGAGAAAAATAGAACATTGGGTGCACATAATACTAAAAGATATAATAGACGCTTGGAATGTATTTTACATTGTATCAAAACATTGACCTAAGTTTTTCAAGTGTTTTAGAATTCCTATAAAATCATTTGATGAATTTCTGCATATTTTATAACTGACATTACGGATGATTTATAAAAAATTATAGGCTCACTTTCCCAAAAAAAATTCCCAACGTGTGTCTACTCTACACGAAAGCGCACGATCACATGTACAGTCTCAAGGCAGCCCCTGTATCTGAGAGCGTGCGGCTAACGCCAAAACTGACAGCTCGTGTCTGACGCGCGTCAGTCAAAAAGCGCGCGGTTCAATGTGTACGAAACATCAAAAATGTATGAGATGACAGGTTCTCAGAGCGCGCGTTACCAAAGCGCGCGCTCCACTGGGCGCTCGGCGTTGCGTTTGGCGAGCGTTGGTAGCGTACACACTCAGCGCTTTGCATAGCGTTCCACGAACGTTACTAGGGCGAGTATACTTCTGGATTAATGCGGATATGGGTTTCGAAGTAAATTGCTTTGAGTGTAGCTCCTCTACAATCGCTTCAAAAGACGACGACGACGAAGAAAAAAAGAACATTAGGTGCACATAGTACTAAAAGATAAAATAGACGCAGGGAATGTAAATTACATTGTATCAGAACATTGACCTAAGTTTATTAATTGTTTTAGAATTTGTATGTAATCATTTGATGAATTTCTGCATATTTTATAAACTGACATTACGGGCGATTCATAAAAATGTAGAGAGTCTATTTCCCTTAAATTTTCCTCAACGTGTGTCCACTCTACAAGAAAGCGCGCGATCACATGTACAGCTCCAAGGCGGCCCATGTATCTGAGAGCGCTCGGCTAACGCCAAAACTGATAGCTCGCATCTGACGCGCGCTTGTCAAAAAGCGCGCGGTTCAGTGTGTACGAAACATCAAAAATGTATGAGATGACAGGTTCTCAGAGCGCGCGTTACCAAAGCGCGCGCTCGAAAGCGCCTAGTGTGTACCGGCTCGTAGAGTGCGCGTCAGATCAAGCCCCCAGTACAGACCATGACATTGACACTTTTGAACGAACAAGTTTAAAAAGGTCCTTTCAAAAGTGTCAATTTACGATGTATTGGTCATGGTCGCCGACCATGGTCGGCCAACCTGTACTGGGGGCTTCAGATAACTCTGCGCGCATTGCATTTTTGGCGTTAGTTACGGTACATTATGTATGCTAAGTTTATGGAAAAGATTAGTATTGTATTTTGACCGCGCGCAGACGTCAGTAATTACATATTCTTTGGAAGCGGCCATGGAAGAGATGACAGTTTTGCAGTTTTGTATCGAAGTTACGACAGTTACAGTGCGACAACGTTTTCTGTTCCGGTG
Organism: Crambus lathoniellus; assembly: GCA_949710035.1. Lineage (NCBI taxonomy): Eukaryota > Metazoa > Arthropoda > Insecta > Lepidoptera > Crambidae > Crambus > Crambus lathoniellus. The sequence goes on from OX453319.1 coordinate 4,682,119, forward strand.
ATAATCTTTGCTTACAACTTACAGTTTTCATACGACTCTATTTTGACAGCTATTTTCGTATTGCAAGTGGCTCCTCTGTGACGGACGTCACCGGAACAGACAGGAGTGTTTTTTTTTTTACTTTTAATGGGTTCGCTCTTGATCCCAATCAAGCCCATGGGCTAAAACAGGATCTACGATGGAGCGAACTAACCCAGAAGGTGCCTACTTACTCTTGCTTTGAAGGATGTCGGGTTATAAAGGGTGTCTCAAAAGTAGGTATAGGATTTGAATTTCGCGATATTTCCGAAATATTCAAGATTGACATACGTCATCTTGACACATGTAAAATTAATCGTGGAGCATTTCACAATGAAACGGCGCATAGAAGTTTTACAAATATTTAACGAAAATTCACGATCAAATTACAAACACTCGTCACAAGGTCGAAAAATCTCGTCATTTCAAGAAGAGGTGATGTCAAATGGCTACCGAGATCTTGCCATCTGATGCCACTGGATTTCTTTCTTTGGGGCTACGTGAAAGATAAAGTCTACGCCAACTATCCACAAAACATAGACAATATAGACAAAATATTCGCCGAGTTATTGGTGAAATAAGTAGCGAAATGTATGAAATTAGCAGCGAAATGTCTGAAAGTGTCATGAAAAACTTGCACACAGCAAAAATGCCCGTGGCGGCCATTTAGCAGATATTCTATTCCGATAAAATTGTACAAGTCTCTTTTTTGAAATAAAATATAACTACGAAGAAATTTCAATCCATTCGCGTTTTATTGAGACATATCATCCTATACCTACTTTTGGGACACCCGTTAATTACTAGTATTATTACCCGTTAATTATTAGTTATTAGAATTTTGTTTATGCTATGAAACTTCAGCATAGGTCGAAATATGGCAAAAATTTCTTCCCTCCAGACAAAAGCGCACGCTCAGCTGATCGATCTAGTGTGGCAGAATATTTTTTTTTATATTTCGGCGTATGCTATGCTCCAAAGAGAAAGTTGTTCAGTTTCATGGTCTAAGCAAGCAATTTTGAATCAGTGCCAAATATGGAATTATTCCATTAATTCCCACCGTCAAATCCCCACCAGTGGGGATTGTTACTTTTTTTTCAGAAATCCCCACTAGATAAATAAACTCGGCTTAGCGGGGATTTCTGGAAAAAAAAGTAACAATCCCCACCAGATGTTGTTGATTCCAAATTATAAAAAAAAAATTCGTAATTAAAATCGTTTAATTGGATAGGTAAAATCGGAATTGTAAAATTATCTTATTAATAAAAAAGCGGACTGTAATGTCGCCTTGTATTAACTCTAGTCATCTCTAGTTGAGCATTTTAGATAAACTGATCTTTTTCCTTGTTTTTTTGTAATCGCGGGTTCCGACAGTGAGTTTCGTTAGCACTTCTTTCATAAAACAAAGCGTCTTCATGCAAAAAATGTAGGAGTTTCAGTAAACTTGGTATTTTCTTCGATACAGCTGCATTAAGCTTATTATGCCACCCTTCCAAAAAGTTAGTGGTTCTTTATCTCTGTCCGTGAACACATACTTCTTTTATAAAATCTTCTTTTATCCATTGGCTTAATATATAACGGCGAAAGCGGTCACTATTTTGATTGTCTTAAAGCAAAGAAAAAGACCAGTTTATTTTAGATGCTCAACTAGAGTTAATACAAGGCGATTTTAATTACGCATTTTTTGTTTAATAATTAAGAATCAACAACATCTGGTGGGGATTGTTACTTATTTTTTCCAGAAATCCCCACTAAGCCGAGTTTATTTATCTGGTGGGGATTTCTGGAAAAAAAAGTAACAATCCCCACTGGTGGGGATTTGACGGTGGGGATTAATGGAATAATTCCAAATATGAAGTAGGTACTATAATTATACTTGAGGAGATCGATGGCTCATTGGTACGCGCATTCTGCATCCGGTCGTTGATGATAAGCAACATTCTTTGCGTTTGGACATCTGAATGGTGACCAAAACTTTATTATCTCGGTCTCCTCTGTGCTTCGGAAGGTACGTTAAGCCGTTGGTCCCGGTTGCATTAGCAGTCGTTGGCACCCTCACCCACCAATCCGCATTGGCTTCGCGTGGTGGGTGGCACTTATGGCCCGTTCTACCTGTGGTGTTTTCTTGCACAGGGAAGGCCCAGCAGTGAGGATATTAATATGATAATGATGATAATTATACTATTTATACTAGGAGGTATAGTCGTAAAACTGAACGAGATTTCTAATCAATTTATTAAATTAAATAATCTGCTGAATGATATCAAGTAAAAAAATACAGATTTCACGATTTCACATTTCACCGATTTCACATTTTCAATTTTTTAAGTATAAATTCACAATTTGCTTTAATAAGTGCATCCAGCGAGCGTATTCTTGTTTGTTGCGAAGGTCTACAATCTTCGCCTTTTCTTACGTTTCTTATTCACGTTTCCTTTACATCGACGGCGGCGCGGCGGTGGGAAATCTCTTTAAAATTGAGAAAAATTAAGTTTAAATACCTACAAAATTGTTAACACTACAATTTTTTATCGATATTACATAATAATATCGGACTACAACACTATCAGGCTGGTCAAATGTCAAAAAATCTCAATTGGCTTTAAATTATATATTTTTAGCCTAAAAACACCCGATTTTCTTCAACCATGTCAATGTTAAACTGTGTATACACGTACAGCGATTTAGTTTTTGCAAATACGGACCAGTAAGCTATAAAAATGTGTTCGCAAAATCACGAAACAATGAGTGTGACTTACCTCTGAAATGATATTTTATGTGTTCATTATTCTCTTTCAAAACACTCACTCTGCTTGAATAACCGGGAACAGGGTGCCTACCATCAACTCTTATTGCGGTTTTGTTTAGGACCTAAACTGATCTGCTTCGCTTATTCGTACCACGACAGCTTAATATCAATGACAGCGATTCAGTGATCATTCAATGACATTTCACAGCCGCTAAGCTGTCAAGAACTCTTATTTGACTTATAACTCGGCCAAGCTAACATGACACCTGCAGGTTATACCCGTCCCTCTCACTCTCCGAGCATGACAGAATCGAGTGAAAGAGACCAGTAGAAGAAATAAGGTCACAAATCATTCGGTCATTCACATTTAGCAATTCATTTGCGATCCAGTTTTTAGAAGGTCATAGTACGAAAGAAAGCAATTCATTAACCGACTTCTAAATCAAACAGGAGGAGGTTCTCTATTCGTCTGTATGTATGTTTTTTTTTTTTTTGTGTATGTCCACCGATTACTCGAAGACGGCTGAACCGATTGAAATGGTTCAAACGTTATTACATCAGGTTGGTTTCCAAGTTGGTCCCATTTTTTGAAATTTTGAAATCGGTTCAGTACTTTTCAGGAAATCTTGAAAATACTGTCGTTTTCGTTACCACTTTATGTGAATTTAATACGTATCTTTAGGCATAACTCCTTTGTTTATAAACCGATTTAGATGATTCTTGTTTTGTTAAAAAGGGGGGACTTCAAAGTACTTACGTTATTTATTTGGTGAGGATTTATTTCTTACTTTTTTGATGTGGTTTTTTTGAAGGCGGTTTTATTTTTTTATAAAAATAATTTTTTTTAGGAACCTATTTTTGAATCGCTGTCTTAAAGTTGATGGTACGCACCCAGTACAGGCCATTCATAACAAACAACAGATTTACCGCAACACACCATCAAATCTTTCTATATTTTACTACAAAAAAAGATTTTCTTTCTGAAGCATTTGGAACCAGCTTGTTAACAACCAAATATGACGTTGACTTTTAGATGGCGCGCGGCTCATTAAGACGCACACGTTGGGCTATTGTTATCTCTTTTTAACACACGAAATGTCGCCATTTGAGAGACGAGAGTCGATTATAGAAGGAATCGTTCATATTTTTATGCTCCATCTACAGGAATAATACATCTACCTATGGAATAATACATATTTGTATAATACGGCGTGGTTTTCTAATGAAATGTCAACTAAAATAAAGAATAAAACACTTTCACGGATTTTTTCACGCAATTTATTCAACAACTTGGTTAAATTTTAGTTGTTTTTTGAGATTTTTTGGTTTATCCGACGTTTCGGCACCTTTCCAGGGGCCGTGGTCACGGAAAACTACCCACAATTTTTTGATATTAATAAAAGAATATACCCACTCTAATTGTCTTTGTTTTTCGTTCGGAAACAGGATACGGTTAGGTATTGATTATTTTAACATTATATTTAATTATAACAAAATGATTTATTAATTTAATATTTTGATTTGTTTAAGTAATTTGGATAATAATTATTTATAGCAAAGCAAAAAGTTACTGACTCGACCACCAGTTCACAAAAGTTGGAGCCCTTCGGAGAAAGAACTGGCAAGAAAACTACACGAAAGGGGACGATCTCCGTTTATTTAAATTATTTGCAAAAAGAACTAACCGTATCTTTAGTTCTTGCAGTGTGTGGTTTAGGTTGTGACTTTACTTGATGGATTATAGGGTCCCAAGCTGGTGGTATCTTCCAACCATCTTCTCTATTGAAATTTGGGTATTTGCTAATTTCAATAGCCTCGCGCATCAATCTGGGAAAGTATCTTGGTTCTCTAGCGAGGATCTGCGGTTTGTCAAACCTTATATAATGGTTGGTTCCCTCAAATGAATGTTCACACACTGCAGACTTATTATCGCGCCTATGTTTGATGTCAGCTACATGTTCTTTAACGCGCGTCCCTATGCTTCTCTTTGTTTGCCCAATGTATGAGAACCACAGATCACCTGTATGTAGCAAGCTGCATAGATACCGCATGACAACCTATATTGTTCTAATTCCATGTCACAATGTTTGGTGGTGTGAAGAGGGGGGCGAGAGACGTAACACCGGACACGTGATTGGCTCAAAAAAGTTTTAGGTTTCTTGGATTGGCCAATTTAATGACAATGATAATGACAATAAATTTTTCATCGGCCCTCTAGTGACTAGCAATATAATTATTATTATGTCGATAAGCCAATTCACGCACGGTAGGTATATCTGATGATGATAAGCTGAAACATCTATAAATTCTAACATATTGAAAAAATGGTTGTCTATTAAAGTCGGTTTACGGACGATAATTTTACGTGATAACAATATGCCGCTGTCTCTCTTCGCGTCACAAGCCAAACACTTGCGAGGTAGAAGGATACATTACCAGCGACAGCTTCGCTTATACATAAGGTTGCCTTAAATTTCTGAATATATAATTACTCGTATTAATAGAGCTTTGGCATTAAAATTAACGGTGTCATCATAATGTCAGCCGAACCACGCCTACTGCTAGGCTTAGGCCTCCCATCCACAAGGATCTAAATCATCGTCATCTAGCGGACATAGACATAATATTGTATTAAATATAAAAAAAAGGCATAGATAATATTAAAATAGAATAAAAGCATTCAGTGCACATCAAACCTATTACGCTACCCGTTGCATTTATTTGAATTAGAAATATATTAATATCGTTAACGAAAAATTACCATTTAAAACATTTTTTAATATACTAAGTAGATTACCTATTCGTTAAAAGAATGCATTTTTTAAACTTTTCGTTATTTATTAAGTTAATACTAAAAAAGGTTTTTTACATACATAGATATTGTTCTACAACAATATCGATAAGAATATTAGAAACCATGCTTCGCAGCCCTAGTATTTTTCAGGTCTATGGCAGAACAAGACAAACATATGAAATAAGGTAGGAGAGAAAGAGACCTTGCCAATATGACATCACCGCGCTCTGAAATTTGGTTTAGGTAATACTTCCATGGAAATTTGTCAATATACTTCCAGTTTAACTTGACCTCTGTGAAAAATAATTTGAAGTAGTAGTAGTTCTTGCGACGGATATGTGAATAGGTCAAAGACTTGGTCAGCACTGAAACTACGTTGACAAGCATTTACATATACAGTGCCACAACCTTTTCTGTTCCGGTGACAGCGGCGCTACGTACGGTTTTCATTTTTTTTTGTAACAATTTAACCGGCCCTGACTTCTAAGAACTTCAGCCGCTAGCAGCGCTATGGTTGGACATCAACTTGACAGCAAAATGACATAAAAAAACACGCTAGTTTCACATTTTGGCCACCGGCACAGCAAAGTTTGTGGCACTGTATCAGTGTTAAACCATAGAATCTTAGCAGGGGTCGGATGCCTTGTATGCGGTATCTATTGGCGGTTATCTGTGATGAGAACCAAGCGTGTCGAATTTTTCGTACCTACGATGATGTCCCGAGCGATATTTAGTGATGGGAAATCAAGAACGCGCGGAACCGATTCAAAGCCGGCACGCCTTTGTATCTTCGTTCCGCGCGGTCAGGCCTGTCTCACTTCCAAACAAGCGGCGCAAAATCCCCGAGATATTTACCTACTATTCTCTAATTTCAACCTTTTGCATTGCGTATAGCGTTCATAGCACAGTGCCACAAACTTTTCTGTTCCGGTGGCCAAAATGTGAAACTAGCGGGTTTTTTTCAATGTCATTTTGCTGTCAAATTGGTGTCTAACCATGAAGCTCGACTCAATACTGAGGTAAATGGAGAGTGCAGTACTAACACTTTTTTGTCACCAAAAATTACACAGTGGCTGTCTTCCGTCTCACCTACACTTTAAAAATATACGTATGGACATATGAGACAACTGACAGCCACTACGTACATAAATGTCAAATTTGCTGGGTACACTTTTTTATTCAGGGTGAGAACTCCAGTTACCTCAGAGTATTAAGTCGAGCTTCATGTGTCTAACCATAGCGCTGCTGGCGGCTGAAGGTCTTAGAAGTCAGGGCCGGTCAAATTGCTACAAAAAAAAGAAAAACCGTTCATAGCGCCGCTGTCACCGGAACAGAAAAGATTGTGCCACTGTACCATGAAGCTCGACTTAATACTGAGGTAACTGGAGAGTGCAGTACGAACAATTTTTTGTGACCACAAATTACACAGTGGCTGTCTTCCGTCTCACCTACACTTTAAAAAAATACGTATGGTCATATGAGACAACTGACAGCCACTACATACTAAATGTCAAATTTGCTGGTGTTCACTTTTTTATTCAGGGAGAGAACTCCAGTTACCTCAGTATTAAGTCGAGCTTCATGCACTGTACAATAACTGTCTGCCATCTCGCTTCAATCTGCTAGAGCAGTCAGAGGTACTACTTTATCTGTGAAAGTAATACACGCGAAGGGAGACAGATGCGGATGCGTGCGCTGCGTGTTCGACAAGTCGAGCGAGTGCCAGCCTATTGAGACTAGTCCGGTGACCGGACGCTTGCGTTTATCATACCTAAACTCGGGAGTGAAATTTCTGTACCGTAAGGTACTAATATATATTCTGTGGCGCGACCATGATTCGCGCGTGAGAGATTTAGGGCGGATAATATAGAAACAGAACTGTTCTGATAAAAGTATTAAACTGTTCAATTAGCTATAAACAAAACTATAAAGTTTCTATTTCAATAAGGTCAGGATAAATAAAAATCTCAAATTTAAATATAACTATTCTGATAAAAGCATTAAACTATTCAAATAACTATAAACAAAATTCATCATCATCATCATCATCATGTCAGCCGAACGACGCCCACTGCTGGGCATAGGCCTCCCCCAAGGATCTCCACAACGATCGGTCCTGCGCTGCCCGCATCCAGCGGCTTCCCGCGACCTTGACCAGATCGTCGGTCCACCTTGTAGGGGGCCTGCCTACGGAACGTCGTCCGGCACGCGGTCGCCATTCAAGAACCTTTCCGCCCCAACGGCCATCGGTTCTCCGCGCTATGTGTCCCGCCCACTGCCACTTCAATGATGCAATCCTTCGAGCGACGTCGGTTGTTTTAGTTCTCCTGCGGATTTCATCATTTCTGATTCGATCGAGCAGGGAAATACCAAGCATCGCTCTCTCCATTGCTCGCTGGGTGACTTTGAGCCTTCTTATGAGACCCATAGTAAAAGACCACGTCTCACTTCCATAGGTCATTACTGGCAACACACACTGGTCAAAGACTTTCGTCTTGAGACATTGAGGTATTTCGGACGCGAATATATGTCGGAGCTTCCCAAACGCTGCCCATCCGAGCTGGATTCGACGTGAGATCTCTTTGTCAAAGTTGGACTTACCTAACTGGACCGTCTGTCCTAGGTAAACATAGTGGTCAACAACTTCGAGTGTAATGTTCCCAACATTAACTGGAGCGGGTGCAACATGGGCATTGAACATGATTTTCGTCTTGTCCATGTTCATCTTAAGACCCACTCTTTGCGAAGCATTACCGAGATCTTCGAGCATTGTGTTTAGGTCTTCCAAGGTCTCAGCCATAAGAACTACATCATCGGCAAACCATAGATGTGTTAGGTACTCGCCATTGATGTTGATGCCGCATCCTTTCCAGTCCAGCAGCTTAAAAATATCCTCCAACGCAGCTGTGAACAGTTTGGGAGAGATGACATCTCCCTGTCTCACAGCTCGCTGTAGTTGGATAGGATTAGAGCTCTGGTTCTGTAATCGGACCGACATGGTGGCGTTTTGGTATAGGTACCTCAGCACCTCGATGTACCTGTAGTCTATTTGGCACCTCTGGAGAGACTGCAGCACGGCCCAGGTCTCGATCGAATCAAAGGCTTTCTCATAGTCCACGAACGCCAAGCAAAGTGGCAAGTTATACTCTTCGGTCTTCTGTATAACTTGCCGCAGCGTATGAATGTGGTCTATGGTACTGTAGCCTTTCCGGAACCCGGCTTGTTCGGGAGGTTGGAAGTCGTCGAACCTGCGAGCGAGACTATTCGTAATGACTCTCGAAAACAACTTATAGATATGGCTCAGAAGCGAGATGGGTCTATAGTTCTTCAAGAGAGTTTTATCACCCTTCTTGAAAAATAGCATCACATCGCTTCTGCCCCATGCCTTTGGCGTTTTGCCCTCGAGGATGACAGAGTTGAAGAGCTTCTGGAGGACCTTAAGTATCGGCTTACCGCCCGCTCTCAGAAGTTCTGTTGTGATTCCGTCATCACCCGCCGCCTTGTTGTTTTTGAGCTGCTTGAGAGCCATTCTAATCTCGTACAGGCTGACGTCCGGGATATCTTCGGTATAGTGTCGGGTAAGCTTGGCTCTAGGGTCTTTAGCCTTGCTTTCAACAGGTGTTTGCGAGGAATATAGCTGTCCATAGAAACTCTCAATCTCCCTCAGGATTTCAGGTGTTGACGAAACGATGCTACCTTCCTCAGTTTTCAGCCTCGTCAATTGACTTTGCCCGATAGACAGATCTCTCGCGAACACTTTGGAGCCTTTGTTCCGCTCAATGGCTTCTTTAATACGCTCGGTATTAAATTGGCGAAGGTCGCGCGTCAAGGACTTAGATATCTGTCTATTGAGCTGCCGATAACGATGGGCGTCCGCTGAGTTCTGCAGCTTCATTTCGTGTCTCTGATCCATGAGTAGGAGAGTCTGACTGGAGAGTTTCTTCAATTTGGGACGGCGGGTTTTATAGTACTTAGACCCTACCGTGCGGACAGTATCCACCACCATGTTGTATAGATCGTCCACGTCTATGCTGTTCTCAAGGGCTTCAAAGCGGTTTTGAAGCTCGAGCTGAAAGCACTCGGGGTTTTGAATTTGAGCTGGTATTGGTCGGAGCGTGGATTTTATCAGTCGCGATCTTTCGAGCTTGACATCGATATTCAATGTGCCTCTTACCATACGGTGATCGCTTCCTGTCTTAACAGCGTTGATCACACTGACATCATTGAATATGTGCTTCTTCGTCGACATGATAAAATCGATCTCGTTTTTGACTTTACCGTCCGGACTGATCCAGGTCCATTTGCGGCTTACGGGCTTCTTAAAGAAGGAGTTCATCATATAGAGGTTCTCCCTCTCCATGAAGTCTGCCAGCATCTGGCCTCTATCGTTCCGTTGCCCAAATCCAAATTGCCCCACTCTCAGCTCATCACCGCAACGTTGCCCCAACTTTGCATTGAAATCCCCCACCACAACCGTGTAGTGGGTTTTATAGCTATGCATGGCTTTAGTGATCTCCTCATACATAGCCTCCACTTCGACATCGTCGTGTGTCGAGGTCGGAGCGTAGACCTGGATAACATTCAGCGAATATCGTTTCGATAATCTGAGTATCAGGTACGCTACCCTGCTCGACACACTTCCGATGGTGATCACGTTGTTCACATAATTAAACAAAATTATAAAGCTTCTATTTCAATAAGGTCAGGATTAATAAAAATCTCAAATCTCTAATAAACTATTTTATTCTTTTAAATCGTCCTTTTATTTTTTTACCTACCACCCGTTAAGGACATCTTTTAGCTGACAAGAAAAACAGGCGAAAAAAACCCACCAGCTTTAACAGAAACAACGACATTTACAAATAATCATGTCGTTGTTGAACATACAACACATTTCACAACATTTACGACAACATTAATTTTAATGATAAAAGATTAAACAACATTTACGAATATTAGGGCATCCAATCCCGCAGCAGAATCGCAATCCCGCAAGCCTGCGGGATTGAAGTCATCAATTGAATGAATGATTTTTTTTCTGAAATCTCAAAAGTTTTTCGGCTCTGGTGAACATTTTGCATTTTGTGGGTTACAGCAGTTCTGCTTTTTAGCGTCGGTATACTGGTGTTTAATCTTTTTTAATAGGTAAACGACTGGATTGGCCATAATTATTATATCCGCTTTATCGCAAATTGGTTGACATTCGACTATTTGTATCAGATCAGTGCCCTTAGTAGGTATGAGTTGATTTTAACTGTCAACGTTTACGAATACTGTCGGTAAAGCAGTCAAAAAACATGAAAGAGATAGAGCGAAATCACAAAATTTTAAAATGCAAAAATTTCAGTTTCCCTGGAGGGTACAGTTTAAGTTCACCGGTAGAATGGTCAAAGGGTTAAACTTAACAACAACGTTAATGATAATTTTCAGTCATAAGTAATCCGGGTTCACTCGAGAGGTAATATAAACTATGGTCATAAAAAGTTTACGAGATCATAATATGTACGTGGGCTACGTGATAAGTGCTCATTTCGTAAGGTGACCTTTTGAGTAATATTAAAGTCAAGATTAATTAAGGTTCTGCCATTTGATGAATTTACAACAAATTACGTAACTCACAACTTCCATTAAAATAAATTAGGGCACAGGGTAAAAAAATTACAACATAAAATCAAAAACTCCCCGAGTTCGCAAGCTAAAACATGACCCCATTTAACATTGCGTTACTTACTGTTTTCTTTTCAAAATAGTAGTATAAACCGAGTTTCATCAAATAGGCCCCACAAACTAAAAAGATGGCCGACATCTTGGCTTTTTTAATATTTTTAACATTGTGTTAAGTACTATTTTTTCTTCGAAATGGTAGTACCAAAAACCACGTTTCATCAAAATCGGCCGACAAAATAAAAACTCGTACATAACTAAGCTACCTCCACGTGGTGAAGGCGGAAACAGCTAGAGTAAGTCCCGCATTCAGAGACAGCTTGCAGAGTAGGACTCGGCAGCTACTCAGCTAAGCTTGAGATCACACTCAGCTCAAACCGTCTCAAAATTCGTATTCACAGTTGAGTTACAATCGTGGCTCAACCTCCTCTTGGCTTAGCGCCGTCTATGGTACGAAAAGTGATGTCCTTCACTTACGATTCATAATCGGTTTTTTCCACATGAGTATGATAGAGATGGCTGCATCTAAACATCCATTAGAGGGAAAGAGATAGAAATCATAGACCAATTTTGACTTGATAACTGTCAAAATTATTTGATGGTTCGTTGTTTGACATTTACGAAGTTTTTTTTAAAAAGTTAAAAGAAAAGTTTGCTACCTATGTGTTGAAAAAAAAATAAAGAATAAAAACAGACGACAAACGTGTTTTCGAACAATATCATTACAGATGGCACCACTTTCTATGCAAAGTAAGGGCTGAGTATAGCTTAAGTCACCGATTTCGACAACTCAATCTCAGCTCATGCTTGGCTTAGACTGCTTTCCTGCTCAGTTGGGTAAACTCTACTGTGAATACGAAAGTGTAGCTTAGCCTCGACTTGAGCTATACTCAAGGCTCAAAATCGTCTCTGAATGCGGGCCTAAGTACTGGCTATAACTTGAAGTTCCCGTCACGACTCACGCTGCTCCGCACTGCGCGCGCAACATCGCGGTTAGGCTAAGCGTGTGTTAGAATATCAAGTTTAGACATTGATTCAATTTAGTATTTATTACACCTAAATCCATTAATTTAATTTTGTTTGTACCTTATTTATCGTGTTTTCATTAAATAGTAGCTTGATTTGTGTCGGTGCCATCCGACAACAAAGCGATATGATATGGAGTTTTGTTATTAATCTCATATAGTTATTTTTAAATCTAAATTCATTATATTAATTATGGAGATAGCATTTTACTACATGTATCCTGTTTCTAATAAAAAGTATTTTGATTCGTGGCGGGGCCAACCGTCAACAAAGCATCATCAAGCAATTGTACTTTAATTTGCCTATAAGTACTGAATAATGTGTATAAAATCATGTTATTACTTTTAATATTCATATCTATTAATTTATTACTGAAATGTAATGTAATATAAAGTATCTAAGTGGCGTGTACTTTTACGTTAGTAAGTACACGTTACTTTCGGTTGAAAAGAAAACAAATATAGATAATTATTGTAATTATAAATAATGTTATGTAAAATCATTATTTGATTTTAGAATACTTTTTCATAATTGTTATATTTATATTGTGGTGTTTCTGTAATTTTCTAAAACAATAATTGTCTGTTGAATTGGCGGTAGACGCTAACATTTATAAGGTGAGGCAGCCATTTTATTTGGTTAGTCTGGTTCGAGCCGTGAGCGGTGTACAAGTTAAGTAACTATTCCGTTGTTTCATATTTCTCATTCCTTGTTTTTCTTGCTGTTTAATGCTGATGTATTGTCAAGTAAATATTGCTGAAGATTTGCCCTTGTTCGAAGGATATTCGGTAACTTGTTAAACGTAAATGCTTATTTGCTGATAATATTAAATTAAAGTTTTCCTTATCGGTTTCGAATAAATTATGTGAGTACTGAAGTAATATAAAGTAACAGTTTATAGAACATGCTTGATCATATTCGTAAATGTTGTTTAATCTTTTATCATGAAAAGTAATGTTGTTGTAAATGTTGTGAAATGTGTTGTATGTTCAACAACGACATGATTATTTGTAAATGTCGTTGTTTCTGTTAAAGCTGGTGAGTTTTTGTCGCCCGTTTTTCTTGTCAGCTAAAAGATGTCCTTAACGGGTGGTAGGTAAAAAAATAAAAGGACGATTTAAAAGAATAAAATAGTTCATTAGAGATTTGAGATTTTTATTAATCCTGACCTTACTGAAATAGAAGCTTTATAGTTTTGTTTATAGTTATTGAATAGTTTAATGCTTTTAACAGAATAGTTATATTTAGATTTGAGGTTTTTATTAATCCTGACCTTATTGAAATAGAAGCTTTATAGTTAATTGAACAGTTTAATGCTTTTATCAGAATAGTTTTATTTCTATATTATCCGCCCTAAATCTGTCATCAGAAGTGGGATGGTCTTGCTCCCATTATTAATACATATATGTTTTATTTTTCATGTTGCTGCGGTTTCGGCTTATCTGCTACATTCAGCGACGCTGCCGTTTCAAACTATGGTCATCCATCGTAGCAAGGTGGCGCTGCCGTTCTTCTATCCAACCTGGCAATGGAGCTGATTCCTGGTGATGTACAGATACCTCCCCAATGGAGATGAAACCGCATCTCCACGGTCGCTAAATCTGGTATAGCTTTTCGGGGCTTCTGTATTTCATTTTGGTTTTATTTTTTCGTACCTTCGAATAGATTACTTAGCTATTAGCTTATGTTGTTTGTTCAATAACATTGAAAATTACCTACTAGATTATCATATCAAAGATTTTTTTTATGTAAACTTACAGTAATCATTGTTGTGATAATATGACTCGCTACAGATATTTATTTTAAAATGCTAGAAACAGATAAACCTATTATGCAACACTAGGGTTCATTTCTGAAAATCTTGCCGGGTAGTATAATTATACAATAGTTAATAGTGCGGTGGCTTTCCAGTGTTCCTTGATTAACATTAGTCATTTGCAACTAAAAATAAATAAGAGGCGGTCTTTGGAGCAAAGTGAAAAATTAGTGACACCTATAATTTTACTTAACCTTAGGTTTAGAAAGGTTTAAGTTCGTGAAAGTCAGTGTTATTCTAACAATTAAGTCGTAAAATATAGTGGAATGGAGTCGGGTAGGTACATAAAATTATCATTTTCTTGTCGTCCTATTTTGCTAGTTCAAATCGTGATTATACCTCCTTAAGTGGTTTGTAAAATAAAGGGTTTCTGGTGGTGCAACTTGGTATTTTGAACCGCGTAGTAATTTAATCATTATTGAATCAAAATAATGTAAGATTAACTAGTTTTGCTAATAACAATGACATTTTACATTTTAGTATTCAAATCTTTGCTTTATGTTATACAACAAAATATGGGCAATTGAAAAGTATTGTTGCCATATTTATTTTATAAGGCTCTAATTTCTTTTTCAGCATAGCATTACTTAGATTTTCAATTAATAACCTATTGCAAGAAATTTTATCAAATCTAGGTAGGTACTAAAGTTATAAAGTTTTTTATACCTACTACGAATTCCCCATTGGTATACTATCTTACAAAACTTTGATTTTGAAGTGGCTTCTAGAAAGTGATAGTTAATTATATAAGTTACTAGCGGCCGCCCGCGGTTTCACCCGCGTGGTTCCCGTTCCCGTGGGAATATCGGGATAAAAAGTACATATAAACCTTCCTCTTGAATCACTCTATCTATTAAAAAAAATCGCATCAAAATCCGTTGCGTAGTTTCAAAGATTTAAGCATACAAAGGGACATAGGGAAAGAGAAAGCGACTTTGTTTTATACTATGTAGTGATAACAGTGTTAATAGGTTTTAACACTGTACGACAAAGTATACCTCTTGTTAAAAAGCTTACCCATTTAAGTTTTAATAGATTGCTATGGTTCTTTCGTATTACCTGGTTGCCACCACAACCATCTTTAGACTTGTTCCTTGATAGACGGAGTACAGTGAGATTAGATTTATTTTTATCCTTTTTTTTATTTAACTTTAATCATTTGGAACGATTTGCTCCACTAAATATTATTGATGTAACTAGCTTTCTTATGATAAAACGGCCACGTAAGAACGGTACACAAATTTGAAAAAACAACTTCTGTCTTTTGTCTAACGGTATGTTATTACAGTTTGTTATCAATGTTGATTTTGTTTTTCCTGATGAAAAAAAAACAAGGTTTCGGTTTGTTGGTTTTAATCAAAAAAATGTACTACCTAGTAGACTAGGAACTGATATCTGTCCATAAGTACATTTTCCATTCGATTTTTCATGGATTTTCCATAGGTTTTCCATAAGTTTCCCATAAGTTTCCCATACGTTTTCCATACGTTCTCCATGGGTTTTCTTTGAGTTTTCCATACGTTTTCCAAACGTTTATCATAGGTTTTCCATGGGTTGTTCCATACGTTTTCCATGGGCTTTTCATACGTTTTCAATGGGCTTACTTATACGTTTTCAAATAGCTTTCCATAGGATGTTTTCCATGGGATTTCCCATACCTTTTTCATTGGTTTTCCGAACGTTTTTCATGGGTTTTCCAAACGTTTATATGGGTTTTCCATATGTTTTCCGCGGGTTTTCTGTTATCCATAGGATTTCCATGGGTTTTCATAGTTTTCCATACTTTGCGATAGTTTTCGATGGCTTTTGATGGTTTTCGATGATTTTCGATGGCTTTCGATGGCTGTCGATGGTTTTCGATGGTTGTCGATGGTTTTCGATGGTTGTCGATGGTTTTCGATGGTTTTCGATGGTTTTCGATGGTTTCCGACAGTTCTCGATAGTTCTCGATAGTTAACGACAGTTCTCGATAGTTTTCGACAGTTCTCGATAGTTATCGACAGTTCTCGACAGTTCTCGACAGTTCTCGACAGTTCTCGACAGTTCTCGATAGTTTTCTATAATTCTCGATAGTTCCCGATAGTTCTCCACAGTTCCCGATAGTTCTCGATAGTTGTCGATAGTTTTCGATAATGTCTGATAGTTTTTGATACTTTTCGATAGCATTTGATAGCTCTCGATAGTCCTCGACAGTTCTCGATAGTCCTCTACAGTTCTATAGTTCTCGATAGTTTCCGATAGTTCTCCACAGTTCCCGATGGTTTTCGGTAGTTCTCGATGGTTTTCGGTAGTTTTTGATGGTTTTCTGTAGTTTTTGATGGTTTTCGGTAGTTCTCGATATTCGTCGATAGCTTTCCATAGAAATTATACGTTACCATAAGTTTCATAAGATCTGTTAAATTAAGTCCTGTCCTTTTGACGATCATTGTTAGTGGCTGGGGCCAATGTAAATTTCGATCAATAATTTTTTTTTTGCGAAATTTATAAAAGTATAAGTGTTACCTACTGGGGCGCTAATTTTGGTTCTCGTGAGATTTGGTAATTGTAAGGTTGAACCAGTTATTATCATGATCCACTTAACAATTAGTTTATAGCGGCAAAACTATAATACTCGGTGTCAATGTCGGTCGACAAGTTAGTATTTTCGGCACACCTTGTAGGAATCATGGTTAAGCTAAGGAGATAATGTTTCGACAGTAAATAGATGGATCCAATACATGTATTAAATATTATCAGATTGGCCGAGCGGTTTAAAAAGGAAATTGGTAAACAATGTCATACAAAAGTTTGCTTGATTATTTTATCGATAGGCCTTAAGATGTAGGCCTTAAGATATCTTTGGTATATATATTTGATTCGAAATGTTCATTACGATAGCGAATATTTCAAGATGCCGAATGGGGTGTTTTCACTGTTGTTGAAATGTAGATATTTAATGATTAAGTTTAAGAAAATATAACTTTAAGAATACCAAATGTGAAAATTATAATTTGAATCTGTTTTATAACAGCCAAATTATACTGTAGCCTATTATTATTATTACGTCATATAAATAATAGTCCAGGCAATATGATAAAAGTGAAAGTTAAGTTTGTATAAACAGATTTGGATGAAATATTAATTTCATTTTGATTGATGGTTTTTGTCTAGATGTTCCCACGGGAACGTAAACCATGCCGGTGCAGATCAGTTTGCAGTAAATGTTTGTATAGGTGTAATAAAAGAAAAATTCTAATTAAATGCTCGTTACATTCTAAGATGTAGTGTTTATCTTGAGAATTTAATAGTAGCGAAAAGAAATATTGGATATCGTTCTAATGATTTAGTATAAATCATGAAAAGAATTGTACAATTAATGCAGATCTGTTAATGAAATTTTATAGTTCAATGTCGATTGTGTCACGGATAACCGTGATAGAATATTATTTACAACTAAAAATTACTGAATATCGTGTCCTTATCCCATTTTGTCTGGGATCGGCGCAGCATTACTGACTGACAAACCCCCCTGCTGCTGTGGGCTTGGTGTCTTCTTGGTCTTCACCGACAGGGGGTGATGCCGTTGACATGTCGAGGTTCACAGTAGTTAAACAAGCTGGTCGATAGTGTGTTTGGTGTCGGTTTGGTCTTCACGGGCAGCGGTGATGGAGCCGTACATGTCGAGGCATACTATTCATACTGACTGACTGACTATATCTACTACTGCTGTAAGTTTGGTGTCATCTTGGTCTGTGCCGATAGACGGTAAAGTAGCTGACATGGCGAGGCTCACAGTAAGATCGAAATATCTACGTTAGATGTGACACATGAGATTAATTAAGTACCTATGCTGATCTAGTACTTCGAGAACGAAGTACTTGTCAGTATGGCCGTGTAAGAATATCAAGTTTTGACATTGATTCAATTTAGTATTTATTACACCTAAATCCATTAATTTAATTTTGTTTGTACCTTATTTATCGTGTTTTCATTAAATAGTAGCTTGATTTGTGTCGGTGCCATCCGACAACAAAGCGATATGATATGGAGTTTTGTTATTAATCTCATATAGTTATTTTTAAATCTAAATTCATTATATTAATTATGGAGATAGCATTTTACTACATGTATCCTGTTTCTAATAAAAAGTATTTTGATTCGTGGCGGGGCCAACCGTCAACAAAGCATCATCAAGCAATTGTACTTTAATTTGCCTATAAGTACTGAATAATGTGTATAAAATCATGTTATTACTTTTAATATTCATATCTATTAATTTATTACTGAAATGTAATGTAATATAAAGTATCTAAGTGGCGTGTACTTTTACGTTAGTAAGTACACGTTACTTCCGGTTGAAAAGAAAACGAATATAGATAATTATTGTAATTATAAATAATGTTATGTAAAATCATTATTTGATTTTAGAATACTTTTTCATAATTGTTATATTTATATTGTGGTGTTTCTGTAATTTTCTAAAACAATAAT
The DNA here is from genome assembly GCA_949710035.1 of Crambus lathoniellus. NCBI lineage: Eukaryota > Metazoa > Arthropoda > Insecta > Lepidoptera > Crambidae > Crambus > Crambus lathoniellus. The sequence continues at coordinate 4,700,656 of OX453319.1, forward strand.
TGTCTGTTGAATTGGCGGTAGACGCTAACATTTATAAGGTGAGGCAGCCATTTTATTTGGTTAGTCTGGTTCGAGCCGTGAGCGGTGTACAAGTTAAGTAACTATTCCGTTGTTTCATATTTCTCATTCCTTGTTTTTCTTGCTGTTTAATGCTGATGTATTGTCAAGTAAATATTGCTGAAGATTTGCCCTTGTTCGAAGGATATTCGGTAACTTGTTAAACGTAAATGCTTATTTGCTGATAATATTAAATTAAAGTTTTCCTTATCGGTTTCGAATAAATTATGTGAGTACTGAAGTAATATAAAGTAACAGTTTATAGAACATGCTTGATCATATTCGTAAATGTTGTTTAATCTTTTATCATGAAAAGTAATGTTGTTGTAAATGTTGTGAAATGTGTTGTATGTTCAACAACGACATGATTATTTGTAAATGTCGTTGTTTCTGTTAAAGCTGGTGAGTTTTTTTCGCCCGTTTTTCTTGTCAGCTAAAAGATGTCCTTAACGGGTGGTAGGTAAAAAAATAAAAGGACGATTTAAAAGAATAAAATAGTTCATTAGAGATTTGAGATTTTTATTAATCCTGACCTTACTGAAATAGAAGCTTTATAGTTTTGTTTATAGTTATTGAATAGTTTAATGCTTTTAACAGAATAGTTATATTTAGATTTGAGGTTTTTATTAATCCTGACCTTATTGAAATAGAAGCTTTATAGTTAATTGAACAGTTTAATGCTTTTATCAGAATAGTTTTATTTCTATATTATCCGCCCTAAATCTGTCACGTGCATGACAGCTTAACTTGGGTTTACTAATATTTAAATGCAATAATTTCGTTTGCCATAAGTTCATTAGAAATAACATTTCATTTGACATACTATCAAATAACATAAAACTGTTAGTGCCTTACTTCACGGACGGTTCTCCCGCCGCGGTAATCCGCTTCTAAACCGCACTAAACACAACTTAATATAGAAGTTGTATGCTGCATACTATACTGCGCGGTTTCCCGGCTCGGTTGTGTGTGCTTCAAGCTGAAATCCTCATATTTGAAATCTCAATGTAAACGAATTTTAACAACGCTAAAAAATTATCATGAAATAGTCATAAATAGTCATACATGTAAAAAAAATAGTTGCATTATAGTTTCGGCGTTACAGCTATAGTTTAGTGAGGATTATGGCTTGAACGACAAGCTGTAATCCTCACTTCTGGTGCAAGCAAACGGTAAAGTCTTTCGAACTGGTTTAGGTCCCAAAAAATAGTCATGAAATAGTCACAACGACATGTCAAATCTCAGAAATAGTCCATAAAAGATTCCAGACATATAAAAGTGCCCTGGCTTGAACATTCGAAAACTTCAAAATTTCTCCGGAACGCCTAAAAGTTAAAAGTTTGTTTCGGTTAAAAGTTTGTGCCAAAAAATAGTAATGAAATAGTGGTGTCTCGTATTTTATGCAGAAACATAAAAGGAAATGATAATGTGGGTTTTAAAGGTGTTTATTTACAATAATTTAAGATTTTAAGATAGTGAAAATTATATAAAGAAAATGGCGGTCTTTTCGTCACCGCTGATTGTTAGGGAATATGAATTTTTAGGTCATTTGAGTAAAATTGAAAAACCAGACTTTGGTGTTTACCTACCTCACCACGCTGTCATTCGTGAAGGCAGCGAGACAACAAAACTTCGCGTCGTTTTTGACGCTTCGGCAAAATCTTCTTTGGGCAAGTCACTTAACGAAATTCAGTACATTGGTCCCGTTTTACAAGATACTTTATTTGAAATTATTGTTCGTTTTAGACAGCATCGTTATGTTTTAACTGGTGACATACAAAAAATGTACAGACAAATATCCTTACATCCTTCACAGCGGCACCTTCAATTAATATTGTGGCGCGAAAATCCTGATTTACCAATAGAAACATTACAACTTAACACGTTGACGTACGGAGCGTCGTGTGCACCTTACCTTAGTCAACGTTGTCTTTTGCAACTAGCGCGTGAGTGCGACGACAGTCGCATTTCTGAAATAATAGAACATGATTTTTATTACGACGATTTACTTACCGGATGTGACACTATATCGGAATTAAAATACATTAAAGAATCTATTATTCAAACTTTAGACAGTGCGTGTTTTCCTTTACATAAAATACGTTCAAATTGTTCGTCAGCAATAACTTGTACTGATGACATCGTAAATTCACACTCTTTAGATCCTCATAAAACGTCAAGTGTGCTAGGTTTATTGTGGTCACCCGACACTGATACATTACAATTTTCGGTTAATCATTCTCATGACGATAACATTACTAAAAGAACTATATTATCAAATACTTGCAAAATATTTGACCCGTTGGGTATTTTGAGTCCTTGCATAATTAAATTAAAAATAATTTTACAAAAACTGTGGTTGTTAAAATTAGGTTGGGATGACCCAGTCCCTGAAAACATTAAAATTTCATGGAAAAGCATTATTACTAAGATACAACTTCTTGGTTATATTACTGTTCCTCGATATTCACTTTGTTCACACCCCGTTGTCATTGAGATTCACTGTTTCGTAGATGCATCGCAAGAAGCATACGGCGCCTGCGTTTATCTGCGATCCGTTAATAATATGAACGAAGTTACTATTCATCTTTTATGCGCGAAGACTCGAGTCTCGCCGCTAAAGCCAGTAACCATACCGCGCCTTGAATTATGCGGGGCACTGCTCGGTGCTCGCTTGGTGGCCAAGGTGTGTGATGCCCTACGATGTGAAATACAACGTAAAGTTTTTTGGTCCGATTCATCAATTGTATTAGCTTGGATTAAAAAACAACCTAAAGACTTAAACGCGTTTGTTTGTAACAGAATCCTTGAAATTCATGAGCTCACATCTAGGGAATCATGGCGGCATGTACCTACCTCTTTAAATCCCGCAGACTTGGCCTCCAGGGGTATGGAACCTGATCAGCTCCAGAAGTCAGAGTTGTGGTTTTCAGGTCCAACTTTCTTAAAAGGCGATGAAACTCAGTGGCCGCAACAAAAACAAAACAACTTAACTATTAAAGACTTACCCGAGCTTAAAGTACATACAAATATCACTTATACACCTTTGATAAACTTTCAAAGATTCTCTAAATTCAATAAATTAAGAAACACAATGGCTTATGTTAACAGATTTATTTTTAACTGTCGTAACTCAAAAAACAAAATGAAATGCAACCTTACTTTGGATGAAATTAATTCAGCTGAAATATCGTTAGTTAAATTAGCTCAACATGACTCATTTTTTGATGAAATACACACACTTAAAAATGATAAATTACTACCCACAAAATCTTTTTTATTACAGTTAGCACCGTTTCTTGATAAAAATGGTCTGCTGAGAGTAGGTGGTCGTCTTCAAAATACGAACTACTGCTTTAACAAAAAACATCCGATTTTATTACATAGCAAGCATTATCTTACAAAACTTATAATGGAAAGCGAACACCTACGTCTTATGCACGCTGGACCTCAGCTGCTGCTTAGTTCCGTTCGTGATCAATATTGGCCCATCGGGGGACGAACTTTAGCACGAAGAGTCCTACGCGACTGTGTAGTGTGCACTCGTCTGCGCGGTAAAACTATGGAGCAGCTGATGGGAAACCTCCCAGCTGATAGGTTAAATCCAGGTTATCCTTTTCAAGTGTGTGGCGTAGACTTTGCCGGCCCTTTTCAAATATCTTCAAGAAAGGGTCGTGGTAATAGAATATCAAAATGTTACTTATGCTTGTTTATATGCTTTGCCACTAAGGCTATTCATTTAGAGATCGTAAGCGATATGAGTTCAGATGCCTTTATATTATGTCTACGTAGATTTATATCTCGTAGAGGTAAACCTTATAAAATTTACTGCGACAACGGTCGTAATTTCGTTGGTGCTAATAATGAATTGGGCAGAATGCTTAAATTATCAAGTTCTGTTCTCGACAATGTATCAGCACAGGAAGGTATTCTTTTTTCATTCATTCCTCCTTATTCTCCTACTGTAGGCGGCTTGTGGGAAGCCGGTATAAAGGCAGCAAATTGAAGCGATCCTGAACTCCCGACCACTCATTCCTCTCTCACCTGATCCTAATGATCTCTCCCCTTTAACTCCCGGACACTTCCTGATAGGAAGACCGATCACTTCCTTGCCGACACCACCACCACCACAGCACCCTAATCGCTATGAGCTGCTTGAAGAGCTACGACGACACTTTTGGTCCAGATGGCGTGACGAATATTTATGCGAGCTTCAACAGCGCAACAAGTGGCGTCGACGGCAACGCGATCTGCAAGTCGGAGACCTCGTAGTTTTCCGGGAAGATAACACACCCCCGCTTAAATGGAAACTTGGGAGGGCGATTCAGCTGTTCCCAGGCCGCGACGGGCTATGCAGAGTTGCTGACTTTAAAACCATCAGCGGCATTGAAAGGAGAGCACTTAACAAAGTTTGCCTCCTTCCCACGACGCTGCTGGGGGCGGAGGATGTTCAAGAAGACACCTATGAGCAAGGGCGCAGAGGAGAAGAACGGCAACAGCCGGCCGACGGCGACGACGGCGACGTTGCAGGACCAGCGCGCCCAGCTCAAAACATTCCCTAACAATCAGCGGTGACGAAAAGACCGCCATTTTCTTTATATAATTTTCACTATCTTAAAATCTTAAATTATTGTAAATAAACACCTTTAAAACCCACATTATCATTTCCTTTTATGTTTCTGCATAAAATACGAGACAGTGGTATGAAGCGAAAATAAATTTGAGCTGATTTAGTTTGAATATAAAAAGTTTTTATTTTTCCCTACATTTCTATGGATGTACAATGACAAAAAATGAATAAATAAATTAAGTATTTAATTACTTAGTGGTATAATCTACCTAATCATATAATCTTGTTTTTTTATATATATTTTTAACATTGCATTGCAGTTTTCTAGTCAAAATTGTGCCAAAAACCGAGTTTTATCAGAAACGACCCACAAACAAAAAAGTTTGCCGCCATCATATTTCCGCGGGATAACGAACGTGCAGTCCACGCGGTCGATAGTGTAGGCAATGGAGCTAGTAATTCCTCAGTCAGAAAAAACTTTACAGTATGATAAAGTATCAATAAATTAAAAGTATTGTATAAATTTCTAAAGAACTATCGGAACAATAATTGCTGAATCAATGTCCCACATGTCAACAATCTCGTGAGCTAAATCAAGATATTTGTTTTCTTTATCTTTTTCAGCTTTCACAAGGTTGTCGTCATGGGGAACAGTGACATCAACAATTATTGCGCGGCGTTCGTGTCGATCTATCAATACAATATCAGGCTTATTAGCTACAATAGTCCTGTCTGTAATCATCATCATCATAATCATTTATTTTCAGGCTGCAATGGCCCATAGATTATACGTTAAAATAAAATAAATACTTAAAATAACAACAATTCTGTTAGTATACAAAACTTAAGATTAGGTTAGTAAGAAAAACTTTAGGTGACTTTCGGCGTCGAATCGGTGGCTTCTGGCAAAGTCCCACGGAAGCGCCGGTAAACCACACCCTGCGGCCAGAAATCTTCCTTCATGAAAGTTTCCAGCCTCGCTGTCGGGACGCGCACCACAAACGATTTGAAATTTGTGTTGTGGCGCGATTCCAAAACCTGAACTCTAAGGCAGAAGTTGGCCTTTTTCTTTATATACTCTGTCACATGTGGTGTAGACGGAACAGGTATACAGCCGTAGTCGGTATGGCAGCTCGCAGCAGAAAGTTGGGCCCTGTCGGTGCGGTACCATACTGGTTTTTCGACGCCCGCTGACAATGTCGCCTTTGTTTCCGAACCTCGGTAAAACCTTGGTCATCTTGGCCCGGAAGGACAACATTCGTTGCAAGCGCTCTTCTCTCGGTGTCTGGCTTCTGCGGCCGCGAACTTGTTTTGGCGGCAGCAACAGCAGCATAGTTGACAGGCGCGCGCGGCGCATCTGCTGTAGGAAGCGGTGGCGGCGCGGCGCGGGCGGGAGGCGCGCTCCTCACGGGGTCGGCGCTCGCGGCCGGCAGCGGTGGCGGCGCTCGGGATTTGTCGGGCCGTGGCGGAGTCGGCAACGAAACTGCTGACATGTGTAAAATGTATCGAGGCATGCCCCGCGTCGCATGTTTACATTCGAGCCCACGATCGGTGACCTAGTTACAGCGAGTGATTCACGTAAATCGTCAACTTCCTTACGCAATTCACTCACTGTGTTTTCAGATGTTTGAAACTTTAACATCATCTCGGCCAAACTTTTCTTCAGGGTAACGATATCCTTCAGAAGGCAGGTCACATCGACGTGATCGAAGGTGACGGGAGGCAACTTGTTGAGGTCTCTCGCCACGAAGGTGGGCACGTCGTCAGGATCGGTTTCCTTGAGCAGGGTGATGATCTCCTGCAGGCTCTTCTGTGTCCCATCACGTCTCCGGGACACCATCTGGTCAATCTTACCGAGAGACTCGTACAGCAGTTTCTTCGCTGCGGCCACATCATCCTCACTGAAGTTAGACTTGCAGATTTGGAGCGCGCTCACCTCATCCATGACGTCCAGCTTTTGTTGTAGGAACGCCAGGAGTTCGTTAGCCACAAGTTTATCACTCATGGCTTGTATACGTAACGCGGCACTTGGCCGCGTTTCACAATTTAATAAAAATTTTAGCTCGCGTCTGCACCGATCCGCATCGCGCACATTTTATACTAGATGAATGTAATAATGATAGATACTAGTAATGATAGATCGATCCCAATACAATGTGGCATGGCTATTTTCAAGGACCTGTTCTGGTGCATACCTGTAGTACGGCACCTCAGATGCCACAAGACTATGTTTCAGAGCAAGTTGTTGGTGTATTATCCTGGCCACTTGGTTATGTCTATGCAAATACTCGCCGTTTGCGAGACGAGAACAACCGGAAATTATATGCCTAAGGGATTCACCCGGACGATGGCACGCTCGGCAAATATCCACTGTGCCATCTCTTAGGATATACTTTCGGTAGTTATTCGTCATCACAACCTCATCCATAATTGCACAGACAAAACCTTCGGTTTCACCAAAAAGATCACCGAAACGGAGCCAGGATACTGAGGCTAATAATATAAACATATAAACCGTTTGTGGAAAAAAAGGCTTATTCGCGTCACGGTCGCTTCTCTCCACTGAATAGAGTTGTACTTACTTACAACAGCTTGCACAGCAGCCTTACGCGGTTTGGAAATGCGGTGCGGGTAAATAAGGCTCCTAAGTTCAGTCAACCATCCTCTTACCCTGACGTTGATATTTTTTCAGACTCATTAGTGAAATTTAAGAAAAACGTTATATTGTGTCTTGACATAGCTTAAATTATTATTATTTTATTTTACTTCTCTTTCACTCTTTTTAATTTTTATTTTTTTTTCACTTAAGTGTAGGTAGGTACTTAATTGTTTTCAAATAATTTAATGGTAAACTTATTTGCTTTTATTATTATTATTGGAACTTTTTATATATAATCCATAAATCTGACATCGTAATTTAGACATTGATATTTTGCTGTTTTTATATTATTATTACATAATTGACATTGATATTTTTTTTTGACATTGACTATTTGATATATATTTGTTTAATGCTTCTGACTTTTTTTTTGTTTTTCTAATTTTCAATAATAAAATTTATGTAAGTACTATAAAATCATAATCTCACATTAAGAACACTTTTATTATAGGTATTAAATTAATAGCGGCTACTCTCATTATGCATTTGTGTAGTACCTGTAACTGAGATAGCATTTAGCTCTGTAACTTTGCATTTTAGTTATAATTGTATTTATTGATGTATATCTTGTTGGTGCTGAATAAATAAATATAAATATAAAATATAAATCTACGTCGGGCCCATGGAGAGCCCAGTAGAATCTGCCATGTAACTCCTTGCTTTGCCACACAGTGCTGCGGTCGGACGTACTAAGTACTACAGGTTTGCGCCAGTTTTCTTTTGCTAAAAATAGAGGAGTCAGTCCTTTGTCAACAGCAACTACATCTCTATGAGACCCCATATCGACTTGGAGAAAATACTCCCTAAGATTGCATATCTCGCGGTTATGCAATGTCTTAGCATTTAAGAAGCCACGACCACCGCACTTCCGCGGGATATACAATCTCATGGTCGATGAACGTGGGTGATGCATGCGATGTGCTGTCAGCAATGTACGAACTTTTCTATCCAGGGCATCCAGTTCAGTTTGAGTCAAAGGAATACATCAGTACCGGCATGACCCATCCATTGTATGCGCGAACCTTGTTTCCGCCAGACAAAAGACTTTTAAGGACTTTTGAGAGGCGCTCCAAGAAACGCTCACGCAACGACTGTTTCATGTCAGCATCGTTGATGCCTAATGCCTGTGACATACCTAAATATTTATAGGTTTCGTTAACGGAGAGAGATCTAACAGTAATAGAATCCGAGAGTTGTATACCCGTGGATTCCATTATCTGACCACGCTTTACATGCATGACTGCACATTTGTCCACACCAAATTCTATTTTAATGGCATTACTGAAAGCTTCAGTAACCTTCAGTAACGCTGTCAAATGAGAACTGCTATGGGCAAATAGTTTCAGGTCATCCATGTATAGCAGGTGTGATATTACTTGACCATTTCTCCGTAAACGGTAGCCTAATCCTGAACTCTCGAGAAGTGTACTCAGAGGGTTCAAGGCCAGACAGAACCACAATGGACTCAGACCGTCACCCTGGAAGTAAAGAAAGTAAGGATTTGTCGATATCTTCCGAGATATTTTTTTTCTATAAGTCAAAGTCAAATTCAAAGTCAAAGTCAATAATCAAATCAAATCAAATCAAATAAACTTTATTGCACCAATAAATACACGGACAAGTACAAAAAGAGACAAGAAAAATACACAATAGGCGGCCTTATTGCTACATAGCAATTTCTTCCAGGCAACCTTGGGTGAAAGAAATAAATAAAAATAATAAAAGGGGAATGGGTGCTGTAAAAGAATATAAAATGATGGAGTAAAAGTATATACTTAAAATATGAATTACTAAAGGAGATAAATACTTAGATAATATTATAAGTTAAGAGAGGAAATGACTTTTAACTTGATTACCAAAGGACACCAGAGTCTGAGCCTTTCTGATACCCTCTGGAAGCGCATTCCACAAGAGAACGGCACGCACGGAAAAGGAATAGGAGAGGAAGTCGGAAGTGTGACGCGGGATTTCTAAGGCAAGGTTAAAAGTAGAACGCAAGGTACAATGAGTGGACGAAGATCGAAAGGAGAAACAATTTTTAAGATATGGTGGGGAAGTAGGTAGAAAAAGGATAGAGTAGAGGAGCTTGAGTGTGTGTAAGTCCCTGCGCCGGCGAATAGGGAGCCAATTGAGTTTGTTGCGAAAGTACGAGACGTGGTCATATTTACGAAGATTGAAAATGAATCTGATGCAAACATTCTGCAGACGCTCCAATTTGTCAAGAAGCTCCTCAGACAGGTCAGTGTAGCAGACATCAGCGTAGTCAATAATAGACAGCAAAAGGGATTGTGCTAAAGTGATTTTAGTACTGGTCGGCAATAAATTACGTAGGCGATTTAGTGAACCGTACGCTGCGAACACTTTTTTCCTAAGCTGTTCCACATGAGGCTTCCAGGAAAGATTTTGATCGAGAATAACACCGAGATTCCTGACGGTGCTAGAGAACGGGATAATGGTGCCGTCTAAGGAAACTGCTGGGATTTGTTCAAAGTCGATCCTCGAAACGAAATGAGAGCTACCAATAATAATGCATTGAGTCTTCGCCGGGTTTAGGGCTAGACCAAAAGACTTACTCCAGGAACAGATTTCAGTGAGATCAGAGTTGATAGAAATGATTGCATTTGACAGTTCAGATAAAGGTGCCTGTGTGTAGATCTGTAGATCGTCAGCGTAAAGGTGATAGGAACTAGAAAGGGACTGAGTTATGGAATTGAGAAATATAGAAAAGAGAAGAGGAGATAAGACGCCACCCTGAGGGACACCGGCATTGATATCACACCACCCGGAGAAGGTGACTCCGGTGCGAATACGCTGCCGTCGCCCTAGCAAGTAACTTTGAAGCCAATCAAGTGCAGCTGGAGATATGTGTAGAGAGCGTAGAACACCAAGTAGGATATCAAAATCAACGGTATTGAATGCATTGCTAAAATCAAGTAATGTCAGAACCGTAAGCTGACGCTTTTCCATCCCGAGGCGTATGTCATCCGTAATTCTAACAAGTGCTGTAGAGGTGCTGTGGCCTTTACGAAAGCCAGACTGAAGAGGGTTAAGGAGGTGGTTTTTAATAAGATGATTAGATAGCTGATGATGAACAAGTTTCTCAAGGACTTTGGAAAGGAAGGGAAGGATTGAGATTGGACGAAAGTCAGAAAACATGATAGGTTTTGATTTCTTAGGAAGTGGTATAACATTGGCGTCCTTCCAGGAAGCAGGAAAAGTTCCAGTGGAAATGGATGTATTTAGGATGTGAGTAATTATGGGAGTGAGGAAGTCAAGGATAGGAAGGATCATTTTACGACTAATTGAATCAGCACCCACAGCACTTGAACTGATGGACAGAATAGCTCTCTTCACATCACAGTCTGCAAATAGATTAAAGGAAAAGGAGGATTCTTGGGTTGGCAGATTTGAGAGATAATCCAAAGTTTGGGTTTTTCGGGTGCTATCTATTGGCTGTGACGTTGTGAAATGGCTGTTAAGTTGGTCGAAATTGATATTATTTTCAGTGACATTAGAATAAGATTTGCCAACACCAAGGGTTTTAAGAAACTTCCAAACTTTAGCTGGATCTTCATTTTGAATAGACTGATGGGACTGATGGGATGTCTTTGGGCGTCCCTAATCACCGTGTTACATCTGTTTCTTGCACGAATCATATTTCTCTCATTTCGTTCCGAAGGATCAAGTTTGAACCTGGCTTTAGTCCTGTTCTTTTTATTCATCAGAGACCGTATCTCGTCAGTTAGCCATGGTGCAGGGAGATGTTTGATTTTGATCGGTCTAATAGGAGCGTGAAGATCGTATAGTTGAGTGAGTCGGCTATTGAAGAGTTCTACCTGATCATCTACAGAATTAGTAGAATAGATTGCCGACCAGTCCATATTAGCAGCATCTTCGAGCAATCGCTCATTGTCGATGTTGTTGAAGCTACGCTGAAGCTGTACGGTGGGTTTTATCTTAGGAGGACGAATACGGTATGACAAATATACAAGATCGTGATAGGAGAAAGCATCTGCAGAAAGTTGCCCATGTTTGACAACTAAGGTCGGAGAAGAGACGATCATCAGATCAAGAAGGGACGGAGTACAATTTGGAAAGTGATGAGTTGAACTAAGGGGTAAAATATGTAAATTGGAAGAATTTACTAGAGATTTAAGTTTTTTGGCACGGAAATCGTCTTTTAAAAGACATGTGTTGAAGTCACCCATAATAATGGTATGAGAATAGTGGGGACTGAAATTTTCTAGAAGTTGGTCGAGTGACTCGAAATAGTCGACTCGTAGAGAAGGGCTGTAATAGACACCTAGAAGAACTTTAGAATGAGATAGAGATACTTCAAGGAAGAGGTGCTCGGCGCTATTGGAGGGAGGTGGCTGTGGGGAGTGACTGAGAATGGAAAAAGAAAAATGAGAACGGAGATATATCGCCACCCCTCCGTGAGAGGAACTTACACGATCATTACGGATCAATTGGAAACCGGGTAAGGAATAGGTTGTAGAAGAGAGACATGGATTCAGAAAAGTCTCTGATACTAGGATGGCGTGAATATTCTTGCAATCAAAAGACGCCAGAAAGTCGGGAAAATGGGCAGGAATGCTTTGTGCATTTATATGCACAACATTAAACTGTTTGGGAGCATCCCGAAAGGTATCATTAAGACACTCACTCAAAGGGCGATCAATGCTTTGGTAGCTCAAGTCAGAAGCAGTAGAGGAAGAACAGGATAAAAAGAGGTCACTATTTATATTATCTATAGAAATATTCATTTACTGATATATACTTGTAACTAAATAAAATATAAAATTACTTAAATAATTATAGTACCCACAGGTTGACGGAGAGAAACGAATACAAAAGAACCAGATAACAGATAAAAGTCAACAACAAAATTACAATTATTATAGGACAGCTAACACAGTAAAGCATACAAAAAAAAAACAAAACAAAACAGATTCAAGATGGTAATAAATAATTACATGACAGACGCCAACGGTCGGCCAGGGCCGGTAAAGTACAAAAAAAAAAGTATTAATTTTTGGCAGTATGGCATTGATATCTTCGCCTGTCGTTTTAAAGGACACCAATTGTCATGTCATGTCAATTTGTCATGTGTCAAGCAATTATTAATTGTAAAAATTATTTATCACTAAGGAAGGTAGAATACTTATTAGATGCATTACGAACGACGACATAAATAAACATAGCAACAATAAAGAAGAAAAGGAAAGACGTTATTCACGAAGATGAATAACTAACAAGAAGTAAGTTTACAGATATAAACAAACACCGTTTAACAATTAAACAAACAACCAAACTTAGTCCTGGTTTTTCCTCCTTGCAGAGGCAGCCCTTGTACTTGTACCTTTTGGAGCCGAAGACTGGGAGTCCCCCCGCATTGCTGTTGATGTCCCCGTCGTTGAAGCTGTGCCCGCATCTTGTGCAGTCAACCTATCGATGTCGGCCAACGTCACTATACGGTGGCGCTTGCCGTCTTGCGCGATTGCCACAATGCGACCGGCACTGGTCCAGCACTTGGTGACGCCAAGTCGCTCCCGCGCAGCCAAGAAGACTTTGTGACGAGGTTTCGTTAGAAATTCCGACATTGTGATTCCAGAACCTTTCAAACCCGTCTTCAGCGACCACAAGTTGTCTCTAAGAGCCTCGGACTGGAGCTTCACTAATAGTGGCCGAGGTTTATCAGGCCGTGCTTTGCCCAAACGGCTGGCACGGACAACGTGAGCTTCACATAAGTTGGCACCGGCCAGATGTTGAGACGCCACCTTGAGCAAGGATTTTACGGGTACCTCATCTCTCACTTCGGGGACTCCGTGAAGCAATAGCATGGCACGACGACTCCGTGTCTCCACATTGTCACACTCCATCATCAGCACTGTGACTTGCTGCTCCAGGTTCTTGAGTGTGGCCATTACAAACTCTCGGAACACATTGAACTCGATCGACAAAGTTGATAGTGAGGGCTGCTGTGGGGTGCTAGTCTTCTTCAATTCGCCCTCGAACTGTGCCATTCTTTGTGAAAAAGATAGCGAAAGTGCTTCAATTGTGCCCTTCAGTCCTTCCATCTTGTTTAGTGACAGTGATGTGCAGTGTAAATGTTAAAAGGTGATATGAGTGAAATTACTAAGAAAGGATAGGAGAAAACTACTGCAGGTACTATTTAACAGTTTAGCACATACTATTAATAATTAAATTTACTTAAAATAGTCAAAGTAATCTATTTTAAAACAAATAAATGCAGAGCTAATTAAAAAAACGTCTTTTTAGTATACAATAAATTTTTATTCATATAGATTAAATAAAACTAATACTTATGAATCGTCCAAAAATTTTTTTACCTACCACCGTTATGGACATCTTTTAACTGACAAGAAAAACTGGCGAAAAAAACTCATCAGCTTTAACAGAAGCAACGCATTTACAAAATAATTATGTCGTTGCTAGACAAAATGGTACAATAATAAAATTTATACAAAAAGCTAATGCTGAAGAAAAGTTTTCACATACTTAAGTATAGGAATATTTTCCTTTTATACATTGTTAGTGTTACTTACTATAATTATAACAACCATGCGTTATGATCATTTAAATAATCTTCTACTTTGTAATAGCTTTTGCTTAAGAGCGTCTTTTTAAATATGTTTTTTAAATTTATTCAAAGGCAGCTCGATTACTTCTTGTGGAACTTTATTAAAGAATGCTATGCCTTTTCCCAAAAAAGAGCCTCTAGTATCTAAGTATAGCCCTAAGTATCTATTAAAAAAATCACTGGCACGACTGGCATGTTTATAGTTGTAAAACAACCGTTTAAAACTATAAACAACCGTTTAAAACCTAAAAAAACCGTTTTAAACGGTTGAATACCCGACTCCGCCGAAAAAAAGGAGTTGTTTTATACGGTTGAATACCCGACTCCGCCGAAAAAAAGGAGTTGTTTTAAACGGTTGAATACCCGACTCTGCCGAAAAAAAGGAGACAGATTTTATACATCTTGACTAACTTACTAAACAGGTATATAGAGATATATTAAGGCGAAGTTGACAGGTTGACATTATGACTAGCTTACGCCCGTGGTTTCGTAGTTTAGGCAATGAACCGATTCTTTGTATGGAGACCCATACATTAATACCTCAGTAGATGAAACTTTGCTGAGTTATAAAATAGTATGAGTCATAAACTTTTATATTAATATCCATACAAAACCAAACACTAAAGTGAGGTATTTAATCTTAAATATACAAATCTGTTTATATAAGATGTTGTAAAACATTCTGCAAATACAGCAGGAGGTGTTCAGGTCAAGTGAATAGAACATAAAAAAAAACAGAAAAAAATATCCCAATTTTTTTTTATATTATTTAATTTTACAAAAATTTCTAATATTATTTTTTGATATCAATTAAATATGTACAATACCAAACGTTTTAATAAAATTATTTCATTTTACGATGAAAACAAGTAATTTCAGAGCGCACGCGGGCTAGGCGCCGCGGTCATTAACCCCGGCGGTCCAACAGCTGATCGGCCATTCGCTATAGCGATACTCCTACCGCGCTATTGTATGCGCCCGTAACAATATTAATTTTGTTTTTACGTTTGGTATTATGTTAAATATTGAATTGATATCCATAGATAATATTAGATTTTTTTGTAAAAATACATTAAAAGAAAAAAATATTAGATATTTTTTTCTATTAAATTAACGTTCTAAACACTTAACCTGACCACCCCCTGCTCGTTTTGCAGATTGTTTCAAACCATCTTATATATTGAACCGAGTAATTTTTCAGTCCAAATTTATTTTACCAAATGAGTTAAGTATTTATACCAGTAGTGATACTTGATAAAAATCCAAAACTTTTTCAAACATGAGTACTGCTTGGCAAAATTACATTTCCGTAAAAAAGTTTCCATTTCATTTAAGGTTTTTATACGTTACATGAATATGTCCGATGAAGAAAGTTTAAACAGAGCATTTTTCCTTAAATAAAAATAATAAAATAAAATCAGTTTTATTTCAGACCAGACAATGATCCATATTTTGTTACTAACAATAAAAACTTAAAAGCTATGTTAGTATCCACAATTTTTACTTAGCAACTAATGAGGTGTTTGATATACACCTTCGAGCGCAGTGGGCTATTATTGGGGAGTCGTAACGACCCGCTATAACGCGCAGGATGGAGTTAGGGCTAGACCGCAGCCTGCACAGCAACGAGGCAGTTTTCTTGCGAAATATGGCATCGAAGCCAATGACGTTTTATTAATAGACAAGTTACACTCGAATAAATTGCTTTTTAAAATGGCGAATTTCGTACTACACGTTAAATGAAACCAAAAACAAGCACAAGTTGTCTTCTTCTCTTCTTCTCTCCTTGTCCTGTTCCCATTATTTGGGGTCGGCTCTCCTAGTTATTTTTCGCCAGGATTTTCGGTCCTGGGTCGTCTCTGATTCAATCTGGGCATTTTTGAGATCTCTTCCTATAGCAGACATCCATGTTAATCGGGGTCTTCCTCTTCTCCTTGGTGGGGGAAACATATCAAGAACCATTCGTGTCATGTGTTCAGGTTCACGGCGTGTACAATCCCATAGAGGTCCAAAATACTGTTATTCACAACGTAAATAAAACTAGTGTGTAGGTCGAGGATAATTTATTGGGTGCATCGACAAGACTATATCAATCACCAAAAAATCTTAACACCGCCGTTCAGCATTACGTACGTTTGGCACAACGCCATCTATGTACAATAATTACAACTTATATTTAAATACAACGGCTTAACATTCCGCCCACCATGAACGGAACGTCCATCAGAAACAACACAATCAAATAAGAAACTTAACAAAAACAACAAAATTTAGGTATGCAATACATCAATAATACATAACTAACACATACACATACTTGACTAAATTAAAATACAAAAAAACATAGTAGTAGGTATTTACATTTATTAAGTGACAGGTAAAATTATAAGTTTGGATACAGGTCTTTTTACTAGAGACCCCTTGCATCGCAAGGTTACGACTCTCGTAAGATTGTCCGCACCAACATGTTTTTCCTTAATTACGCCATACAACCATCTGGACGGTGGGAGGTCATCCTCCTTTACTAACACTACATCCCCTACAGAAGGTTCAGGAGCAACATAGGACCATTTATATCTATGCTGTAATTGAGTCAAGTACTCATGAGACCATCGTCTCCAAAAGTCTTGCAGTAGTCTCTGTACAAACTGCCATCCTTTAAGAGTACTCACGTTACTCTGCTCAAAGTTTGCATCGGGTATAAGCAGCAACGGCTCACCGACTAGAAAATGGCCGGGAGTTAATGGATACGGATCATCTGGATTATTGCTAATTTGAGAAAGTGGACGCGAGTTAAGGCAAGCTTCTATTTGATACAGAAGCGTGGACATCTCTTCGAATGTCAAGGTACTGTTACCAATAACCCTTTTTAGATGATGCTTTGTGGACTTCACTCCAGCCTCCCACAACCCTCCAAAGTTCGGCGAGTGAGGTGGAATGAAGTGCCAGTTGGTACCATTTGTTGCTAACCACTCAGCAATATCATTAGCGGCTTCAGACTTTTCCGTTTGGAATAAATGCTTTAACTCCCTATTGGCCCCCACGAAGGTCGTGCCGTTGTCACTCCATAAATCTGCGCAGTGACCTCGCCGTGCAACAAAACGCTTAAAAGCTGCTAAAAATGCCTCGGATGTCATGTCACTAACGACTTCGAGGTGTATTGCACGAGTGGTCATACATACGAACAAGGCTATATATCCTTTAACGGCTCGATAACCACGCCCTTTATACGGTCTTATAGCTATGGGTCCTGCGTAGTCAACCCCACTCTGATAGAAAGGTCGACAGACTGTGACACGTTCCGTAGGTAGCTGTCCCATCATTTGCTGACTTGTTTGTGCAGAATGGCGACGACATACAACACACTTCCGAACGACCTTGCGAACAAGATTTTTCGCATTAACTATCCAATACTGCGTTCTTAAAAAGTTTGTCATTAATTGTGGACCGCCGTGAAGAGTGCGATTATGGGCATCATCCACAATCAAATCTGTGAAGTGCGACTGATACGGCAGCAATATTGGATGTTTCATATTTTCATCTATTTCAGCATTTTGTAAGCGACCGCCCACCCTGAGTATACCATCAGCATCAAGAAACGGACACAGTGAGGTAAGTTTACTACTTTTCTTTATCTTTCCCAAAGTTTGTAAACATTTTATTTCTTCCAGGAAACTTTTCCTTTGACACAATCGGATACAGGTAAGTAAAGACTCTTTTAATTCTAATCTAGATATGTAAGGCGTAAATTTTTCTTTCTTTAACTTAAGGAATCTACGTATGTATGCAACAACTCTTAATAATTTATTCAATGAAGAATAACGACATAATATAGATTCTGACTCTGACTGAATAGTGTGGCACGAAATTTGCTCTTTTTTCTTTTCTAAATCCGTTAATTTAAACTGTCCCTTTGAATAATTAATAACCTTTTCTTGCAGCCATTGTGGACCCTCTCTCCAGATCTTCAAGTCCGATAGTTTGCTCGGATTTATACCTCGCGACGCACAATCTGCAGGGTTAGATTCGGACTTGACATGTGACCACTGAGTATTATTCATAAGCGTTAATATTTCAGAGACCCGATTCGCGACATAGGTTTTCCATTTGCTGGGATGACTGCTCAACCATGAAAGGACTACACTTGAGTCCGTCCAGGCGTACACGCACTCCTTCGGAATCTCTAAAACTTCTGCAATTTCTTGAAGCAGGTTGGCTAACAATACCGCTCCGCACAACTCCAACCGAGGAATCGAGACTTGCTTCACCGGAGCAACCTTCGTCTTTGCGGCAAGTAATCGTACATGCACATCACCTTTAAAATCAACGATTCTCATATAGACTACAGCTGCGTATGCTGCATTTGAAGCATCGCAGAATCCTTGAAGTTCTCTGCTAACATCGTTGGTGCTAGTGCCAATCCATCTTGGAATCTTAAATTGAGCGAGATGTGTAAGTTCATCTCGAAACTCAAGCCATGCCTTCAAAATATCACATGGCAATTCTTCATCCCATTGTATCCCTGACAGCCAGACTGTTTGAATAAATATTTTAGCAGTGGTGACCACAGGAGCTAGCCAACCGAGGGGATCAAACAGTTTTGCTATTTCCGAAATCATTTTCCTCTTAGTTATGGGTGTTTCCAGTGCTGTAAGTTGAACAGTGTATTGAAATTCATCTTGGTGTCTATTCCAAGTGAGACCTAAAATTTTGATAACTGTATCTAATTTTAGCTCTAAAGTTTCCTTTGAATTCTTACTTTCTCTATCCCACTTTGACAACAACTCACTATTGCTACTACTCCATTTCTGAAGCTGGAAACCACCAAGTTTAAGTAACTCGTTCATTTGTTGATAAATCTGTGCTCCCTCGTTTATATTTTCGCAGCCTGTCATAAGATCATCCATATAATATTCCCTAAGGACTCTGCTAGCTGCCAAAGGATATTTATCTCCCTCATCATGTGCGAGCTGTTGTAAGGATCTGACCGCCAAGTAAGGTGCCGCTGATGTACCAAATGTTACACGCAATTGTCGGAGATGCTGAAGTTCTGAATTAACATCGCTACGCCATAATAGACGTTGAAAATCAACATCCTCAGCAGCTATCTTGACTTGACGGTACATCTTCACAATATCTGCTACCAGGCTTATAGGATAGCAGCGCCAACGTAAAATAAGGTGTCGAAGTGTGGGTTGAAGCGTTGGACCTACCATGAGATCATCATTCAACGAAGTTCCATTATTAAGAGAACACGACGCATCAAACACGACCCGAACCTTAGTGGTGCTTCTCTCATTGCGAACGACAGCGTGATGGGGAAGATACACAGCCTTGGGATTAGCTTTCTCCACTTCCGGCACTACTTCCATGTGATTTAATTTTAAATATTCCTCCATAACCTCCGAATATTGAATCTTCAGTGGTTGATTCTTCAGTAATCGTTTTTCGAGCATAAAGAATCGTTTCTGCGCAATATCATAAGAATTACCATATTGACAACTTGGGTCCACCTTTTTGAATGGCAATTTCACGATATAGCGACCCTCATCATCTCTAGAAGTAGTTTTGGCGAACAGCTCTTCACATTGCTGTTCTTCTTCAGACAGACATTTTTTCACAGCTGAAGACAGTTCTTCTTGCTCCCAAAAACCTTTCAGGAGATCGTTCATACTCAATTGAGTGTGCATAGTAATTATTTCATTACGTGTCTGTGAAAGTTCGTAACTTGGAGGGGAAAATATATGGCCTGAAAGGATCCAGCCAAGTTTGGTATTTTGCGCAATTGGAGAACCTGGTGGACCTTTGACAACTCCATCCATTATAATTTGACCATACACTTCCGCCCCCAGTAAAATATCAATTTTACTCGGAGTATCAAACTTCGGGTCTGCTAACTCTATAGCAGGAATCTGAGGAGAAAACATCGGAACAGACATTTTCCTCTCAGGTAAAAGAGAAGTGAGCTTATTAAGAACATGAGCTTTAACTTCAACTATAAAGTTGGGGTCATGGCGTGACTGAATTTTGACCATAACGGTCCATTTAGACTGCAAGGATGAACCTTGATCACTACCTAACCCTGAAATGTAGCTCATGTTTGAAACTCTTCTAAGACCAAGCATTTGTACAACAGACTCTGCTATAAATGAAGCTTGTGAACCTTGGTCCAAAAGAGCTCTGATACAAAAAGTTCCATTTTTCGTATCTGCATTGACCAAAGCAGTGGCCAATAATACTTGACTATTTGCATTAGAAAAGCATGATACTATATTTGATGCCTCGCCTTGAGATGATTCTACATTAGACGACTGAGCGCCCCCTTCCACTACGGAAGTGTTTACCTGATCATCTTTAGGACCTAACTTTGGGTGCAGTAAAGAGTGATGTCGCCTTTTACAAATGCGACAGCTGGTTGATTGACGGCAATTGTATATCGAATGATTCGGAGCAAGACAATTAAAACATAACTTGTTGGTTTGGGCAAAAGTACGACGTACATTTACATCTTCCCTTGCGAATTTTTTACAATTACACAGTTTGTGAGCATCGGAACAAAATATACATGATACAGCAGGAATTGCATGCATTGTTTTAGGAACATTATAACGAACATTACTCTGTTTAGTGGATTTATTGTCTAGAAAAAATAATAATAATAATAATTTTACTGGGGGCGGAAGTGTATGGTCAAATTTTAATGGATGGAGTTGTCAAGAAATTCTAAAGATCTAAAACGATGATCCAAAAAGTTTTTGAAGTTAATAAGTTTAGGCAATTCATCATTACATTTACTGACTTCCACTTCCCACAACTTTCGAGATTCTGTATCAAGTTTCAACGAAACTACATAAATTACAATAAGATCCCAGGAATCTACATTTACATCTAAATTAGTAAGAGCATTTAAACACTCATTAGTTGTGTCCAGTAATTCCTTTATCGCACTTGAAGATTCCGACAATACATTTTTTTGGTTCATAAAACGTTTTAGTACACAATTGGCTAAAAACCTTTTGTTGTTGTAACGATGCTCTAACTGATCCCAACAAGTTTTATAATTACATGCCGTGATAGGAATGTGTCTTAACATTTGCTCGGCTTCGCCAGACAAGTGACTCTTCAAATAGTGCAGCTTTTGAACGTCATCCAATCCCTTATTGTTGTGAATTAAAGACAAAAATAAATCACGAAAACTACTCCATTCTGTGTATTTGCCACTGAAATTAGGTATTTCTATTTTCGGTAATTTAACAGTAAAGGATTGGGTGCTGCTAGTTGCATTTGCATCATAAAATTCATTAACATTAACATCTTTCTTTAACCTAAGGATGGCTTCCTTTAACTCCGACTTGTAATTTATGTACAGTTCTTCGGTCTCATCATACATGTCATTTTTAAAATAAGTAGATTTTTCAAGTACGTCTCCAGAAACTTCCATTATAATCTTCTTATGTGTTTCATCAAAAGAAGACCACTGTTTTTCTAAGGCTTCTAGACGTGTTTCTATGTATGACAAAGAGATCCTATCTTTCGGAGATTTTCTAAAGTTAGACCTTCCCTTCTGAACCTTTGACTTAGTATCATCTTGCATTTTACCGTAGGCATCCATCTCGATAGTTATTCTAACTATTCACCGTATGAGAAAATTCAAAATTATTTTCTAAGTCAATCGTAAAATTTACGAAATTTTTCTAAGTGTTTTCGCACTTGGCTCCGCAAACTAGCGTGGATTCCCCGTATTTCAGTTTTGGAGAAATTATTCTAAGTCTATGAAAACACTTCTAAAATTTCCAAATTCTAACTTTCTTGAAATTATTCTAAGTTAATGAATGACACAAATGTACTCACAGTTTCATCACAGCACAACACTCACTCATACGCTTCCGCTTACGCAATCGCTCGCTTCGTGGTAGCACCCAGATCCGCTGACGTCACTGCTGGAGCTGCTGCTGCAAACTCAAAACTCCGATCCTCCGTAGTCCCTGCTCCTGTCACTCGTACTGAGCTGGTTCCAGGTCAACCAACCGAAACTTCCGACTCGGTTAGGACCATGTACAATCCCATAGAGGTCCAAAATACTGTTATTCACAACGTAAATAAAACTAGTGTGTAGGTCGAGGATAATTTATTGGGTGCATCGACAAGACTATATCAATCACCAAAAAATCTTAACACCGCCGTTCAGCATTACGTACGTTTGGCACAACGCCATCTATGTACAATAATTACAACTTATATTTAAATACAACGGCTTAACACGGCGCATGACATGCCCGTACCATCTTAGTCGTGCCTCTGTCAATTTTTCGGGGATTGCTCTTACTCTGAAACTCCCACGAATATAGGTGTTACGAATGTGATCAAGTAAGGTGACACCGCCGGCCCAGCGCAGCATCCTCATTTCAGCGACATGGAGTTTATCCTCTTGTTGTTTTTTCAGGGGCCAGCACTCGGCACCGTACATCATGGCGGGGCGGACTGCGGCCTTGTAGACTTTTCCTTTTACGGGTACCGGCATTCTTGGATCACATAAAACCCCAGTTAGCTCTTTCCACTTCATCCAACCCGTGTTAATACGATGGGTGACATCGGCATCAATAGTTCCGTCATTAGAAATTACTGAACCGAGATATTTAAAGCTGCTAACTTGTTTTATTGCTGTTTCTTCTAGGGTGATGGTATGCAGGTTTTGGCTTCCACTATAATCACAGTGCAGGTATTCGGTCTTTTGGCGGCTTATCTTTAGGCCTACATCCTCCAGTGCAACTCTCCATTGCTCTAATTTTTGCTGTAGCTCTAGTGCACTCCTGCTGGCGAGGACTATGTCATCCGCGTAGAGCAGATTCCACGGTGGCGGTTCTTGCAGTTTAGCAGTGACATGGTTCATCACCAAGTTAAAAAGAAGGGGGCTTAAAGCTGACCCCTGGTGGACACCGACCGTCACTTCAAACTCCTCACTTACTCCGGCTGGGCAACGCACTCTGGTTGTGACATCGTTATACATATCTTTTACAATATTGACGTAGTACTCTGGTACGTTGTGTGCTCGTAGTGCCTGCCAGATTAAGTTTCTTGGGACCCTGTCGAAAGCTTTTTCTAGGTCGATGAACACCATGTGCAGGTCAGTCCCGTTGTCTCTGAACTTTTCCATTAGGATTCTGATGGTATGGATTGCATCAGTGGTCGATTTTCCCGAGACGAAGCCACACTGATTTTCGGTTACCTCCGTGAGCTGTAGTAGCCTTCTGCTTATTACACGCTCCCATATCTTGAAAGTATGAGATAGAAGTTTGATGGCTCTGTAATTTGCGCAGAGTCTTACATCTCCTTTATTCTTATAGAATGGGATTAGGTGACTTTTTCTCCATTCACTTGGGATACACAAACCCCCACTGTCAAAAAGAGATAAACAGTTATTGCAAGCACTGTCTTATGAACCAGTTTTCTGTCTCTTTCATGCGTTTACAAAACTTTACAAGCTTACTCGCTCATGCATGTCGCACTGGCAACAGCGCAAAAGTCATCACTAATTATTTAATTTTTATTTTAAATTTATAATTTCAATAATTACGTATGAAATGAATCAATTTTCTTGTCTATTAAAGATCCGGCATAGTTTTTGCAACTTCTCTAAACACAGGAAGGCATTAAGTTAATTATTTCAGGCGTAATCGAAAAATCGTTACAGCGCGTTGACACGACAAGGGTCTGTGTGTGACTGATTAAACTTCGGGCAATTACCTTACTTTTTCGTCGCAACTTTTTAGTTCAGATAACGTATCTACATAATTATAAAACATCATTAATCGAAGCCATCTATATGTGCTTGCGCAAACATGCCTGAAGCACTAGAACCTAGGCAGCCCCATCAACATCCTGAAAGCGTTATTGTACTGGACCCGCAGAGCACTGAGGGTACGCAGCACGTAGTTGGTCCAAAGGCTGCACGTGTAGAAAACTTGACAATATGCTCTAAACAAAGTTAGTTTTACTGGTATACTACAACGTGCAAACCTGCGAGCCACCATATTGCAACGAATCGCCAGCGCTCTGCGTTCCCTCTCAATATCCACCTCGTCTTTAAGGTCGTCAGTTACAAAATGTCCAAGATATTTGAACCGATTTACACGTTTTAGTTCTGAACCATCGAGTGTAATCTTGGCTACATACGGCGGACATTTGCCACCGACGGCCCTAAAAACCAGGTACTCACTCTTTTTAGAGTTGTTTAAAAGACCATGTGCTTATGCGAAACATTGGCATATTTTTAGAAGACGGTCTGGATCTTGGAAATCTTATTTCATTGATATCTTTAAAAAGATATCAATGAAATAAGACTTCCATTAAAAAATACCTAACTTTCTTTTATTATTATTCTTTGGAAATTTATACAATACTTTTAATTTATTGATACTTTCTCATACTGTAAAAAAATTTTTAACTGAGGAATTACTAACTCTATTGCCTACATTATCGTCCGCGTGGTCTGCACGTTCGTTATCCCGCGTAAATATGATGGCGGCAAACTTTTTTGTTTGTGGGTCGTTTTTGATAAAACTCGGTTTTTGGCACAAATTTGACTAGAAAACTGCAATGCAATGTTAAAAATATAAAAAACCAAGATTATATGATTAGGTAGATTATACCACTAAGTAATTAAATACCTACTTAATTTATTTATTCATTTTTTGTCACTGTACATCCATAGAAACGTAGGGAAAATAAAAACTTTTTATATTCAAATTAAATCAGCTCAAATTTATTTTCGCTTCATATCACTATTTCATTACTATTTTTGGCACAAACTTTTAACCGAAACAAACTTTTAACTTTTAGGCGTTCCGGAGAAAGGAGATTTTTTAGTTTTGTATGGAGCCTCGGCTAGGACTTTGTACACTATACCATAGGCAAGCAAAAGATAAATATAATAACTGAAAACTAATTATATCGCAATAAGCTAACGCGTTTGATGGTACAAAAGCATTATCTAGTCTTAATAATTATGCAACCCCGATTCAATATGGCGGTAAAATGTCACACTAACATTAAAAAAAAGGTTGACATTGACAGATTATCATCAGTCGTCAATGTCATCGTTTTTTCGTACAGAAACATCAAAGTTTCCGAACGTGATTTAAATATGGTTGCCAGTGTGACCATGGATGGCAAAGGATTTTTATTTTAAAGTTTATTTTTGTACCATTTATCCAGAAAGACAATAAGAATTTTAATATTGTATTTGATTTTACTATATTTTTTACTATTAGTACGAATAGTGTACAAAGTCCTAGCCGAAAATGAAAAATGTCCTTTGAAATTTTCAAATGTTCAAGCCATAATCCTCACCGGGTACCTTTATATGTCTGGAATCTTTTATGGACTATTTCTGAGATTTGACATGTCGTTGTGACTATTTCATGACTATTTTTTGGGACCTAAACCAGTTCGAAAGACTTTACCGTTTGCTTGCACCAGAAGTGAAGATTACAGCTTGTCGTTCAAGCCATAATCCTCACTAACCTATAGCTATAACGTCGAAACTATAATGCGACTATTTTTTTTACATGTATGACTATTTATGACTGTTTCATGACAATTTTTTAGCGTTGTTAAAATTCGTTTTCATTGAGATTTCAAATATGAGGATTTCAGCTTGAAGCACACACAACCGAGGCGGGAAACCGCGCAGTGTAGTATGCAGCATACAACTTCCATATTAAGTTGTGTTTAGTGCGGTTTAGAAGCGGATTACCGCGGCGCGGCGGGAGAACCGTCCGTGCAGTAAGGCGCTAACAGTTTTATGTTATTTGATAGTTATGGCAAATGAAATGTTATTTCTAATGAACTTATGGTACACGAAATTATTGCATTTAAATATTAGTAAACCCAAGTTAAGCTGCCATGCACGCCTAGCCTAACCGCGATGTTGCGCGCGCAGTGCGGAGCAGCGTGACGGGTATAAATGGGGAAACAAAGAGGGGGCCCCAATCAGTCGTATTTATACATGTCAACATCTCAAAGTAA
Organism: Crambus lathoniellus; assembly: GCA_949710035.1. Taxonomy (NCBI): domain Eukaryota; kingdom Metazoa; phylum Arthropoda; class Insecta; order Lepidoptera; family Crambidae; genus Crambus; species Crambus lathoniellus. The sequence continues at coordinate 4,726,573 of OX453319.1, forward strand.
GATGATAATTTATTTCTCTTATTTCAATATATTCCGGTACTGAGCGAAAACATTAAAACAAGAAAAAGTACACGAGCGGCGTCACACTGACGATAGGACTTCGGGCTTTTCTTTTCTAATAATTTGTATGTTCTCTTACAGAACGTACTACACGATGAAACATCATTATCCGGGTCCCGATGAATTAGAGAAAATGGACGATCTGCTTCTCGACATCAAGCGTCACAATTTTGACTTGCAAATATGCATACGCGACTCGCAGAAACTGGAAATTAAAAAAATTCAGCTGAAATGGATTCTAGCAGAGAAAGAAAAGAAGATTGACAAATTGAACGACTTCGTGAGGCACTGGTCTTACGTCCCTGTGTGCGCCGGATGCTATATCTCGTAAGTAATACCACTAATATGAAAAAACGGTCAAGATCGAGTCGGATTCGCGCACCGAGGGTTCCGTACTATTATAAATTTAAATAAATATAACGTGAAAATGTTTTCATCGGCGAGGCTAGATTTGTCAGAGCATTTGCGGTGTAGAATATTGCAGATTTAGGTCAACGCCAGCTTTTGACCAATAGTGGAACTAATATATTTTTTGTTGATAATTTCTGAAAAAGTTTACTATTTAGAGACACCGTTTTATTTTTACAAGCTTTTTATTAACTTGCCATGTTAGTTAGTTAGTTAGTGGGGGACAAATCTTGCAAGCTTAATGTGTCCTACTTCCCAGTATCCGATGGAGCTGAAATTTTGTAAGTATACCGGTTTGGTTCAGATGACAATACAATACAGTTAGCAAAAAAGCTTGTCATAAAATGATTTTTTTACTAAAAACTTATTCCTGTAATCTTTACATAAACTCTATCCCATAAAATAATTCCAGATTTTTCTCTATGCAAATTTCGGAGATAAGGGCCCCCCCTTATGGTTATGGTTCTTTTTGCAAGCAGCGCGTTTTCGTAATATGGAAATTCCCACGACCGCCGTTAGGGCCATCGTAGAGGGGGCGCAAAAGCCGTTCGGTCTCTATTCCGCGGACTGCTATAATTGTTAGTGCATTTGTCTTATAAGAGTCGGCAAGTTAGTCAATCACAACATTATATAATAATTGATGTTACAGACACATAATTTGAGAGAAAATTATCAATAATTATCGTGTTTGCTATCTTAAATTGCTTAGTTATAATAGTAAATATATTTCGATTTATGCACAGTCTTAATTTTTGTAAAACGCCGAAAAAAGCCCTTGTGTTGGTTGTGTCCTTTTTCTGCGGAATAGAAAAAAACGAAAGTATGGAAGAGAGGAAGCCCTTATGTCATTTGTGTCTTTATTCTACGACAAATTAATTGTTAAGTCCTAATTAACGAGTGTTAGTATATCATATGAGGTTTACTAGTATTTTTTAAATGTAAACGAAATTCATGTCCTTTTGTTGCTTTTATATTTCTGACAAATAAGGCCACAATGCACATAAGGACCCAAGTTGGGAGTTCTTTAGCAGAAATACATCGGAGAATAAGGAATTAAGGAACATAATTAATTAAATTATTATTATTATTACCAAAATCATGTTTCATAGAAAGAACAGGATGCCAATACGTGCTATTGAAATCAAACATTATCAATATCTTGATTCGATTTTTTTCCGCAAAAAACACAATATGCAAGATGCACCGCCCGCCCGCCCGCAAAAAATTGCACATGCACACCACGAAAACACCAGTGCACAATACCTGCATCTAGCAAGACAGCAATACACCTTGCACCGTTACCGATTAGACTACTCTACAGGTGTTTCGCCCCAACCCGGGGCATCCTCAGGAGATAGTTCGTGCTAGTTCGTGCGAAAAACCAACACCAAATCATTTTTTGCGGGCGGGCGGGCGGTGCAACTTGGATATTATGTTTTTTGCGGAAGTAAGCTACATATATTTCGTTTTTCACAATGGTTAGGGACTTCCGCCAAGTGACGCCTGATTAAATCAAATTCTTTTCTATGTACTGTGACTAGCAATGAATAAATGAATATGAATATGAATATCCCACCGTTTTAAAAATTAATCAAAAAAATTGTTTTTCGTTTTCAGTACCTTCTCAATCACGTCACATGACGACAGTCCCTGTGAATTGCAGATAATGGATGATTTAATTACGGAAATTCAACAGCTCTACCTGTATTTGCAAATCTACAAACGTGAGAAAGATCTAAAGAGTAAGGACGTTCCAAAAATAAAACCTGAGATAAAAGATATAGTGAAGACAAGGAACAAACTGCTCGGGCAACTGCACGCACTTGTGAAAACTTGGCCCTACATTCCGCTGTGTGCTCAAAATTTACTTGATAATGATTAAACGACTCATTAGGTACATCCCTTCTCTTCATTCGCATTGTACAGTCACGAGCAATAATAAATAAAGAAATCTATACTTATAATAAAACTGTAAACGATCCAATTCTGTACATTGAAAAGAAATAAAAAAAAAACTGTAAACGATCCAATTCTGTACATTGAAAAGAAATAGAAAAAAATACCACCAGGGGTCTTCTTAAACGAAATATAGTTTTTGAATTTTTTGTCTGTCTGTCTGCTGTCCGCGTTTCACACAAAAACTACTGAACGGATCTTGATAAAACTTTTTTTGTTATACAGCTATTGGTCCTCGCCAACATAATAACTTCTTACATTCACACCAATTATCTTAGCCCGTTTTAATTTCATAAACTGTATCATGGAAAACTTGATAACGGGTAAATATAAACTTAAATACTTTTTGTTTGTAAATACATACTGAATATACATAGAAACACCCAGACCAAGACAAATAGACATGTTCATGCACACAAATATTTGTCTTGTTCGGGAATCGAACCTGAGACCACTGGCGCAGAAGGTGGGTAATCTACCCCTGCGCCAGATCGGTCGTCAATAATAATAAATAAATAATATTTAGAAATATAATTTTGTAAGTATTTAAAATGTAATAAAGGGAATAATATGTTAACAACATAGAACTTTGTCACATTGAAACGTTCCGAAACAAAATTGGGTTCGTGGGTTACGCCTCCGGTGTGTGAGTGTGATACCACCGTGGTGGAGGCCCCCAATTTTTAATTAAGTTAGGTATATCAGCCGGTTTCATCGCAATAATAATTTAAAAAAAATTGAGTTATTTAGTTGTGGAAACTTTGTTGGCTTTTGTATTGACTAAGTGTACTATAACTTTGTGTTATTTCATGCTGTATGTTTCCCTTGAACATAAAATAAAAATAAAAATATAAAATAATAGTAGATTGTACAACAAGTGCAGAAAACGTACCATTTCACTCGAGACTTCTTCTTCTTTTTCTTTTATGGCGTGACAGTGGCAGGCAGCACAGAAAACTCATTAATTTTGCCTAGTTTTATTAATTTAGTAATTTAACATGGATTATGTACATAATGAAGAAACAGAATGAAATAACAAGGTTATTTAACGAAGTTTAATTGCGTGTGTGACTGTTTACCTGACGACCTTTGTCTGAGTCTGAGACTTAGACGAAGATTTTACTTTATGCACTAGAGCATAAAAAGCGATTTCATGCAGCATATACCCAACATAAACACGAACTTTACGAGCATGAGAAGTGAACAAGTAATTTGTACCACATACAGTCGACAAAAAAGTGTTTATGAAATAAGTAATTAAATTTAACTGTTTCATGTTTATGATTATTATGAGTATGTGTTACAGGTAGAATTTTGCATGAAAAAAAGATTTTGCATGTTAATTGTTACATAATTACTAAATTTAAGTTAACTCAGTTTAATTTTATTGTTTTAAGAAGATACCTCTATATTTAATGACTAAATAACTATTTAAGTAAGATTTAAAGTACAAAAGTTCTTTAACATTCTTATATTTAACTGGTTTTTTGTTATAGTTCAAAGCAACCTAATAATTCACTGTGATTTTCTTTTATTTTCTTTTAGGATCTGTGATTTTGCATGTGACTGTTGTTATATTTTAATGTTTGATTATTTTGTTATCAATGTTGAAAATACTTAAGTAGGTATCATTTATTTATTTGGTATTAAAATTTCCTTAATTACATATTAATTAAGTAAGTATACCCATATGTAAAACTTCATAATTATATAATGTGATTTTTAAATTGTACCTTCACTGATGTGATATTATACATAAGCAAATTGTTGTTTCACCGATTAATAAAGATTTATATCAAGAAACTAAGACTTTCAATTATTTCATGTAGACACTTATAATTTTTTTTATAATAGGTTACACTTTGCTACTTCTTAAACCATACTTGACTGTACTTTGGATAAAAATATTTAACTAATAAATTTTATAGCACTAAAACGAAATCGGGGGCCTCCACCACGGGGGCGTCACACACCGGGGGCATAACCCACGAACCCACAAAAATTAACTGTGCAACAAAAGTGATTCAGTATTGTAATATGATAAAGTCGCATGTTGTTTACATATTATTGCTCGTGACTGTACCTGGATAATATAATACAAGTCACAAGCAATAATAAGTATATGAATTCTATTCTATTCTAATTCTAGTGCCTCTTATATGACTTAGAGGCTATTTTTAGGGTTCCGTACCCAAAGGGTAAAAGCGAGACCCTATTACTAAGACTTCGCTGTCCGTCTGTCTGTCTGTCTGATTCTTTGTCGGTCTGTCTGTCACAAACGTGATTTTCTTGGCATTTTTTTTTCTCGTTCTTGTGTCTAATGTTGTATAGATAATGGTACGGAACCCTTCATGGGCGAGTCCGACTCGCACTTAGCCGGTTTTTTAATCTAACACTTGGCTGTGAAAGTAAAAAGATAATAAAATAAAACGAAATGAAATAATTTAAAATTAAATTTAATTGTTTATTTCAAACACAAAACTTTTCAAATTACTTTAACTTTTTGCATTCACAATGCAACTTTTATTATTGAAAATGAAGTATTAAAAAAACGACTTAGCTTAGGGTACAGTTGGGCCGTGGGCCGCGGCCCAATTTGTTATCATGTCGATAGGTGGTGGACAAATGGGCCGAGCAAGCGGCCGAAATGCATACTTAAAAATATTTTATGGTAAATTCGGCCGCAGGCTGTTACTGTACTTTGTACTTATTAGTACATTTTTTCTTTACTTATATTCTTTAGTTCCATCGTACCTAAGTATTAAATACTTAGATATATTAAATACTTAGGTAGGTACTTATACGTTTTTTTTCTTCTTTTTTTGTGTGTGTGTGTGTCTGTGAATACCAAACAATGTTATTCTGTTCTTATAAAAAATAAATGTTAAATAATATAAACGATATAATATAGACGATTATTTATTCTACCATAACTTTTGAATGTCTTAACGGATTTTAATGTTTGAGGTATCATTAGAAACGTTATGTCATCCCGAGTGGCACCGGCTATATTTTCATAGCAATATGGGTATCAGATGAAATTCTACGGATATTTGGTATTGGGAATTAAATAAAAAATGAGAGTTCAGGAATACGTAGCAAGCCTTTATTTTACACACGGCAAGAGAGACATTGACATTGACAGCAGTGACAGCTTAGTCTATGGGTTGCAAACACAAAAAATATTTGATGTCTCTTTTTTTTCAACAGCCCCTCTCAACAAATATTTTTTAATTGATATAAAAGAAAAAACAAGAGTCTTACATTTATTTTACGAATGAGGTTCCGTTACCATAGCTAACATTTAGAACTATCCAACAGGATACAAACTAAAATTTAAAAAAAAAACATAAATAGAACCTAATCCTAAATTACACCTTTTTCACAATTTCATCTCTGTGTTTTTCAAACATTATTTTACCAAGCGGTTTTGTTAACAGATCGGCTAAATTATTTTCTGACATTATGTAATTCAAAGAAACTTTTTTCTCTTCAACCTTTTCTATAATAAAATGATATCTTATGTCCAAATGTTTTAACCTTTTAATATTTTCCTTGTGATAAGCAAGCTTTATTACGGACTGGTTGTCTTCAAAAATTTCAATTTCCATTTGAATACTAAAATCAATAAGCAAATTTTGTAACCAAACGGACTCACAAATTGCACCACTGAGTGCTATATACTCTGACTCAGTAGAGGACAAAGAAACAGAGTTTTGTTTTTTACAATTCCAAGAAATTAAACAATTAAATACAAAAAACATATATCCAGAAGTGGACTTTCGGGTTACAGTATCTCCTGCCCAGTCTGCATCGACAAATCCAACAATGTTTGAGTTATCAACTTGGAATATCAACCCCAAATCCAAGGTCCCTTTTACATAACGCAATACCCTCTTAATACACTTAAGTAAATGTTCACTAGCTACATGTTGGTATCTAGCAAGGAAAAATACACTTGTACACAAATCTGGTCTAGTACCGCATACAGCATACATTAAACTACCAATGATTTGCCTACATTTTGATTCAAGTTCTTGACTTTCAGATTTTTCTCTTTTTAACAAATCAAAATTAAAATTTTGGTCCATTGGTGTGCTAGCAACTTTGCATTCTGTCATACTGTATTTTTGTAAAATTTTCAATAGGTAATTCTTTTGACTCAAAACTGTTTGAGAACCCTTCTGCCTGATATCAATGCCTAAATTGTTTGATGCCAAACCCATATCTTTCATTTTAAAGTTATTTTTTAATTCATTTTTGAACAAATCTACCTCATTTCCAAATGACAGAATATCGTCCACATACAGAAGAACATACATGAATGTTTTGCCTTGTCTCTTTATGTATAAACATTGATCATTTTTTGATTTTACATATCCTTGTGCCATCATGAAATTGTCAAATTTTTGATTCCAATGTTTAGGAGATTTTTTTAACCCGTACAACGACCTATTTAATTTAGCAACTTGGCCGTTTGGAAGTTTTAAGTAAACAAGCTCATCAATGTCTCCATGAAGGAACGCACCAACAACGTCCATTTGGTACACAGGATATTGGAGTTTACTTGCTACTGCCATGAATAAGCGGAATGTAGGTAATTTAGCTACAGGTGAGTACACATCGGAATCGCAGTCACTCTGTTCAAAGCCACGTGCGACTAGCCTAGCTTTGTACACTTTTTCACCATTTATTTCTTTTGTAGTCAACACCCACTTACTTGACACAACATCTGAACACACGGGCACATTATCCACCACCTCCCATGTATTATTTTCACTTAAAGTATCTAGCTCCTTCTGTATCGCTTCCTTCCACAATTTGCTTTCATTAGTACTCATCGCTTCCTCATATGTTATCGCACCGACACTTGTATAACACTCATAATCGTTTAATTTAACTGGCTTCTTTCGTTCTCTTTTGGGACGAGAAGTTCCCTCTTTTTCAGAACTCTGCTCTTCACTCTCTTTTTGTTTTTCTAGTTGTTTGTCTATTATAATCATATTTTCTTTTTCAGGTTCCGGAATCGACTGCGTCAACTGGTTTTCATCACTGATTTCTTCAATACTTGATGCACTTGCTTGTACTAACCTTTTATCTTTTTGCAGGTCCATTGGCATATCGCAGCTATCCAGAAAATTATCTGAGGTTTCTGATGCCTGATCATCAATTTCACACATGTTTTCGTCGTATTTTAAGTTAACATTGAAAAAGTCACAATTTTCTGTAGGTTTTAATGTTTTTGGCAACACAGTTGGAACATTTTTTGACTTTAAACTTTCTTTTAAGTTTGTATCACATATTTTAATAAAAACGACTTCACGTTTGATAAGAACATCGTTTTTCTTTGGAAAATAAATACGATAACCTTTTGACGTTTCACCATAACCTACAAAGTAACCCATTTCCGACTTTGAGTCCCACTTACGTCTTTTTTGTTTCGGAACGAGCACAGATACACTGGCTCCAAATTCTTGTAACTGGTTAACATCGAACATTGATGTTTTGAACCAAAGTTCATATGGTGTAGCATCCTTCACCCTGCTTTTGCCTGTCCTGTTGAGTACAAAAACAGCTGTGTTAACGGCCTCAGCCCACATGTTTTTGCCAAAATCGGTTGAAAGTAACATCGTTCTAGCACATTCAGTTATCGTGCGAATCTCCCTTTCTGCCCTCCCATTCTGTTCGGGGGTGTAGGGGACACTTGTCTGGTGAATCACACCAAAGTTTTCTAACAAACTTGACATTTCACTATTAACAAATTCTGTGCCACAATCACTTCTTAAAGTTTTCACAGAATAACCAAGATTTTTAGTCACATACACCAAAAAACTTTTCACTTTAGCACACACTTCACTCTTTTGTTTTAGAAAGTACACTGTTTTATATTTTGTTAAATCATCTTTTATTACCAGATAATACCGTGAACCACCTAATGATTCTACTTCCATCGGGCCACATAAATCTAAATGTAAAATTTCACCCGGTTTATTAGCACATGATTGACTCAACGGAAAAGATTTTTTATGTTGTTTACCTTGCAAACATGAAATACAAGAATTTTTTTCACATTCATTTACCTGAATGTTGCTCCTTTTTAGAACATTTTTTACCTGCTCTATATCTTGGTGGCCTAACCTCTTGTGCCACTCACCTAATTGAACTGAAATAGAACATGAACTTTCAAAGTATTGAAACTCCATAATAAACAATCGACCATTTGGTTTAGACAAAGCAACACAATCACCATTTTTACTGTATATTCTGCAACAACTACTATTCATTTTCATAGTGAGACCTTTATTTATAACAACCGTGACTGAAAATAAATTTACCTTTATTTCAGGCACAAACAAAACATTGTGCAAAGTTGTAGCAATCCAATCAACTCCGTTGTATGCTTGTAAACTTATATTTCCTATTCCTGTGGCACAGATAGTGGAGCCATCGCCTATGACCACATTTCTTGGCTCATTAAACAGTTCAAAAGTTGAAAACAAACTTTTATCAAAACACATGTGCTCGGTGGCTCCGCTATCCATTACCCATACATTTTCTGGATCTGTAAAAGATGACAAAAGAGTTACATTAAGTGCATTGTGTGCCCTACCATTTTTTAACCAACAGTTATGCTCGGTATGATTTGTCTTTTTGCAAAAACTACAGACTTTACTGTCTTTACCATCAAAATTTGTGTTTTTTGTTTTATATTTACACTCACTTTTATAATGACCGAACTTTCCACACTTGAAGCACTTTCTAGTCTTCTTGCTAGCCAGCAAAGCCGTTGAGGACTGGCCTGCCTCCGCACCGCCTACCCTGGACTGGTACCGCTGCTCCTCCACTAGTAAACGGGCCGTCAATTCCTCCATAGTTCGTTTCTCTTTGGGAACCGATTCCCATGCAGACACAAAATGGCTATAATGGGCTGGTAGACAGGTATTAATTTTGGTAATTGCCATAGACTGAGGTATCTCAGACCCCAAAGATTTTAAATTGCAAAGTAAGTCTTCAACCCTTGACAGAAACTCTGACATAGTTTCTTTGTCTTCATATTTGAGAGCAAAGAATTTTTCCTGAACAAGATGTAATGACAGTTCCCCTTTTTGCTCATAGATAGTGTGGAGTTTGTTCCATATATCATGCGACGTAGTACAACTAACTACCTGTGATATCACTTTATCGGCAAGGCGCGTGACCATGATTCCTTGCGCTTTAGCGTCCTTGCTTACCCATTTTTCATCCTTTGTGTCGCCTTCACCTGCACCTTCGACTATGTCGTAAACCCCCGCTGCCATGAGCAGGACTCTGATTTTAAACTTCCACGTGCTCCAATTGTGTGGACCTTCGAGCTTGGAATTTACCTCCATGACGCTGCTCGTGGATAAATCCATTTTGAGTTGGAATAATAATTGCGATGACGATTTACCTCGCCGATACCTCGCCGTTCCAACAAGATGGCTGTCGAACCCGACCCACGCCACGTGCCGTGCCGTGCCGCGCTGCCGACCAACTTTACCGCCGTCGACGATACCGCGCCTTTAATTCCAATACCAAATTCCTACAATATCAATGATTATGGCGAGTCTGGGCCCATAACCAGATGAAATTCTACGGATATTTGGTATTGGGAATTAAATAAAAAATGAGAGTTCAGGAATACGTAGCAAGCCTTTATTTTACACACGGCAAGAGAGACATTGACATTGACAGCAGTGACAGCTTAGTCTATGGGTTGCAAACACAAAAAATATTTGATGTCTCTTTTTTTTCAACAGTATCAAATGAAAGGCCTTGTGTAAAAGTACATTTCAACAATATCTAATTTGTGTACATAATCAAACATCTTACTTAGAATGAAATCATAAGACCCGTATGCATTTTGCGCACGTGTTAATCACACAGGAGTGGGCGCCGGACTGCGGGAGTGGCACCAAAATGACCTTGAATTCGTAATGCGCAGCTACTCAAGCACAGGAAATGCTAAGTTTGGAATTATAAAAGATTTTGACGATTATTTGCTGCAACAGTGGGTCTGTCAGACCCTATTTTGTTACTTTTAGTCAATGATGTTTTATATGTAGATACGTTATCTGAACTAAAAAGTGCCGACGAAAAAGTAAGGTAATGGGCGATTTTCTGAAAGCTCAGCCACTAGATGGCGCTGTCCCACCTATGCAGTTAGAAGGAACGGAACGTTATAAAATTTACTTTGACGCGACTTTTTTACGTAAAACGGAACGTCAGACAGATGTTATTTATTAACCTAAATCTTTAAATTTACCTATTTCGTTTCCGTTCCTCACAGTAGTACTTATTTAATATATTATTAGTTTTCTTTGGGTTTTTAAAAAGTAATTAATTTAAATATGTTTCATAGCAATATATACCATAGACATGTACATACTTATTCAACGCCATCTAGTGAAGCAATTGGAAGCTTTTTTTTTTTTAAATGGCCTCTCAGAAAATCGCTCATTGCCCGACAGTCACACACAGACCCTTGTCGTGGCAACGCGCTGTAACAATTTTTCGATTACCCCTCAAATAATAAACTTAATGCCTTCCTGTGTTTAGAGAAGTTGCAAAAACTATGCCGGATCTTTAATAGACAAGAAAATTGATTCATTTCATACGTAATTATTGAAATTATAAATTGAAAATAAAAGTTATATAATTAGTGATGACTTTTGCGCTGTTGCCAGTTCGACATGCATGAGCGAATAAGCTTGTAAAGTTTTGTGAACGCATGAAAGAGACAGAAAACTGGTACATAAGACAGTGCTTGCAATAACTGTTTATCTCTTTTTGACAGTGGGGGTTTGTGTATATATGTCTCTGACTAACATTATTATGGTAAAAAGAGATAGATATGCGGAAATGCCTGTTGTTAGGAAGAGATAAATTTATTTTAACAACTTGTGCTTGTTTTTGGTTTCTTTTAACGTGTAGTACGAAACTCGCCATTTTAAAATGCAATTTATTCGAGTGTAACGTGTCTATTAATAAAACGTCATTGCTTTTAGTGATTAAGTATGTATACAAATTATATATTTTTGAAATGTAATCGTCAAGGCCTTTCGTTTGATACCCATATAGCTATAATCGAAGTAATTTTTTGTTTTTATAAGGCGTGTTACGTCATATTGCCGGTGTCACTCGGGATGACATAACGTTTCTAATGATACCTCAAACATTAAAATCCGTTAAGGCATTCAAAAGTTATGGTGGAATAAAGAAACTCACTTACATACACACAACATATACATACATTAACCCTAAACACAGTCATTACACTCCTGCTTTTGGGCAGTCGTGTAAAGTCATGTAATTTACAAAAAACGGCAACACAGACTTTTATATCGTATATATTATTTAACATTCATTTTCTTTTTTTTAGAGGAGAATAAAATAACATTGTTTGGTACTCACAGACTCACACATACATACAGAAAGAAAAAAAAAATCTTATAAGTACCTACCTAAGTATTTAATATGCCTAAGTATTGAATATACCTAAGTATTTTATACTTAGGTACGATGGAACTAAAAACTATATAAGATGGTGTAAAACAAACTGCAAATAGAGCAGGAGGTGTTCAGGTCAAGTGAATAGAACTTAAAAAAATAGAAAAAAATATCCCAAAACTTTTTTATATTATTTAATTTTACAAAAAATTCTAATATTATTTTTTTATATCAATTCACTATGTACAATACCAAACGTTTTAATAAAATTATTTCATTTTACGATGAAAACAAGTAATTTAAGAGCGCACGCGGGCTGGGCGCCGCGGTCATCAACCCCGGCGGTCCAACAGCTGATCGGCCAGCCGCTATAGCGATACTCCTACCGCGCTATTTTTTACGTTCGGTATTATGTTAATTATTGAATTGATATCCATAGATAACATTAGAATTTTGTGTAAAATTAAATATATAAAAAATTTAGGCGTTTTTTTTCTATTTTATTTACGTTCTAAACACTTAACCTGGCCACCCCCTGCTCGTTTGGCAGTTTGTTTCAAAACATCTTATATAAGTACAAAGAATGTACTAATAAATACTAAGACGACGACCGATTTGGCGCAGGGGTAAGCTACTTGCCTTCTGCGCCAGAAGTCTCGGGTTCGATTCCCAAACAAGACAAATATTTGTGTGCATGAACATGTCTATTTGTCTTGGTCTGGGTGTTTTCTATGTATATTAAGTATGTATTTACAAACAAAAAGTATATACCTACTTAAGTATATATTTATCCGTTATTAAGTTCACATAGACACAGTTTCTTAAGAAATTTACTATGGACTTAGATCCTTCCTGATAAAAGGTCTAAGTAGCTAAATGTCCAACAGCGCGAAACGTCTGATTAGCAGTAAGTCTCATAAGCAGAATGTCTATGTAGCAAAACGTCCAAATATCAGATGGTCTGTATAGCAGAACATCTATTTAGCAAATCGTCACATTATCAAAATGTCTGGATACTCAGGCACAAAATTCAACACACAAATTACATCGGGAGGGAAACGGACACGGAATAATAATATGTAAGTACGTACAGACTTGTACATACCTACCTACAGTTTTTTTTTATGGTGACTGACAATTTATTGTCAAGAATGCTATTTGATTAGCATTACATAAAGCTCTTAGAAAAGAAGCGCTTTGGCAATATTGCAAATACAAGAATATGTTATTTGAAAGAAATAGAAGAAGGAAGATCGATTTAATGTTTAATTCCAAATACTTACAAAAGAGCTGCAAAAGTTTGAGGGCCAAAAAGATACTTACTCCCTTTGAATTTTTGATAAAAAGTCATATCAAAAGGATAAGTACTTAAATACATGCAGGGGAATTTGTGCGCCTAATATCCTAATAATATTTATGGCGCTACTAGCTTTTTAATCCAGATTTTGTTATATCAAATAGAATATGTAATGCAATTACAAAAGGGAAAACTGCCATCAGGAGATGGGCAGCAGCGTCTCCAGGTTACAACAGGCCATACTGCGATCGCCAACCCGCCTGCCAAGCGTGGCGATTATGGCAAACCCCCCCAAAAAAATGGATACACACTCAAAAAATCGGCCCCCAGTCCCCGGCGGTCCCGCTATTCCTAGCTACGGTAGCGGCTATGGTAACGGCGGGGCAGGGGGTGCTAAGAATCCCCGGGTAGGCTCCGGCTACCAACACCGACGACTCGACCTGGCAACCTACAACACGCGCACATTGAGGCTCGACGAGAAGCTCGTAGAGTTGGAAGAGGCAATAAGTAAGTTACATTGGGATATCATTGGGTTATCTGAAGTCCGAAGAGAGGGGGAGGACTCGATAACCCTGCAATCCGGTAACTTACTTTACCACCGGGAGGGCGACCAACAGTCCATTGGTGGTGTCGGGTTCATCGTCCATAAATCCCTTGTCAACAACGTGATCACTATCGGAAGTGTCTCGAGCAGGGTAGCGTACCTGATACTCAGATTATCGAAACGATATTCGCTGAATGTTATCCAGGTCTACGCTCCGACCTCGAAACACGACGATGTCGAAGTGGAGGCTATGTATGAGGAGATCTCTAAAGCCATGCATAGCTATAAAACCCACTACACGGTTGTGATGGGGGATTTCAATGCAAAGTTGGGGCAACGTTGCGGTGATGAGCTGAGAGTGGGGCAATTTGGATTTGGGCAACGGAACGATAGAGGCCAGATGCTGGCAGACTTCATGGAGAGGGAGAACCTCTATATGATGAACTCCTTCTTTAGGAAGCCCGTAAGCCGCAAATGGACCTGGATCAGTCCGGACGGTAAAGTCAAAAACGAGATCGATTTTATCATGTCGACGAAGAAGCACATATTCAATGATGTCAGTGTGATCAACGCTGTTAAGACAGGAAGCGATCACCGTATGGTGAGAGGCACATTGAATATCGATCTCAAGCTCGAAAGATCGCGACTGATAAAATCCACGCTCCGACCAATACCAGCTCAAATTCAAAACCCCGAGTGCTTTCAGCTCGAGCTTCAAAACCGCTTCGAAGCCCTTGAGAACAGCATAGACGTGGACGATCTATACAACATGGTGGTGGATACTGTCTGCACGGTAGGGTCTAAGTACTATAAAACCCGCCGTCCCAAATTGAAGAAACTCTCCAGTCAGACTCTCCTACTCATGGATCAGAGACACGAAATGAAGCTGCAGAACTCAGCGGATGCCCATCGTTATCGACAGCTTAATAGACAGATATCTAAGTCTTTGACGCGCGACCTTCGCCAATTTAATACCGAGCGTATTAAAGAAGCCATTGAGCGGAACAAAGGCTCCAAAGTGTTCGCGAGAGATCTGTCTATCGGGCAAAGTCAATTGACGAGGCTGAAAACTGAGGAAGGTAGCATCATTTCGTCAACACCTGAAATCCTGAGGGAGATTGAGAGTTTCTATGGACAGCTATATTCCACACAAACACCTGTTGAAAGCAAGGCTACAGACCCTAGAGCCAAGCTTACCCGACACCATACCGAAGATATCCCGGACGTCAGCCTGTACGAGATTAGAATGGCTCTCAAGCAGCTTAAAAACAACAAGGCGGCGGGCGATGACGGAATCACAACAGAACTTCTGAGAGCGGGCGGTAAGCCGATACTTAAAGTCCTCCAGAAGCTTTTCAATTCAGTCATCCTTGAGGGCAAAACGCCAAAGGCATGGGGCAGAAGCGATGTGATGCTGTTTTTCAAGAAGGGTGATAAAACTCTCTTGAAGAACTATAGACCCATCTCGCTTCTGAGCCATATCTATAAGTTGTTTTCGAGAGTCATTACGAATCGTCTCGTTCGCAGGTTCGACGACTTCCAGCCTCCCGAACAAGCCGGGTTCCGGAAAGGCTACAGTACCATAGACCACATTCATACGCTGCGGCAAGTTATACAGAAGACCGAAGAGTATAACTTGCCACTTTGCTTGGCGTTCGTGGACTATGAGAAAGCCTTTGATTCGATTGAGACTTGGGCGGTGCTGCAGTCTCTCCAGAGGTGCCAAATAGACTACAGGTACATCGAGGTGCTGAGGTACTTATACCAAAACGCCACCATGTCGGTCCGATTACAGAACCAGAGCTCTAATCCTATCCAACTACAGCGAGGTGTGAGACAGGGAGATGTCATCTCTCCCAAACTGTTCACAGCTGCGTTGGAGGATATTTTTAAGCTGCTGGACTGGAAAGGATACGGCATCAACATCAATGGCGAGTACCTAACACACCTACGGTTTGCCGATGATGTAGTTCTTATGGCTGAGACCTTGGAAGACCTGAACACAATGCTCGAAGATCTCGGTAATGCTTCGCAAAGAGTGGGTCTTAAGATGAACATGGACAAGACGAAAATCATGTTCAATGCCCATGTTGCACCCGCTCCAGTTAATGTTGGGAACATTACACTCGAAGTTGTTGACCACTATGTTTATCTAGGACAGACGGTCCAGTTAGGTAAGTCCAACTTTGAGAAAGAGATCTCTCGTCGAATACAGCTCGGATGGGCAGCGTTTGGGAAGCTCCGACATATATTCGCGTCCGAAATACCTCAATGTCTCAAGACGAAAGTCTTTGACCAGTGTGTGTTGCCAGTAATGACCTATGGAAGTGAGACGTGGTCTTTTACTATGGGTCTCATAAGAAGGCTCAAAGTCACCCAGCGAGCAATGGAGAGAGCGATGCTTGGTATTTCCCTGCTCGATCGAATCAGAAATGATGAGATCCGCAGGAGAACTAAAACAACCGACATAGCTCGAAGGATTGCATCATTGAAGTGGCAGTGGGCGGGACACATAGCGCGGAGAACCGATGGCCGTTGGGGCGGAAAGGTTCTCGAATGGCGACCGCGTACCGGACGACGTTCCGTGGGCAGGCCCCCTACAAGGTGGACCGACGATCTGGTCAAGATCGCGGGAAGCCGCTGGATGCGGGCAGCGCAGGACCGATCGTTGTGGAGATCCTTGGGGGAGGCCTATGCCCAGCAGTGGGCGTCGTTCGGCTGACATGATGATGATGATGAATGTAATTAACAAATGACTTTTCCTTTTTATCATGAGTTTTAAAATGACTTTTTAAAAAGACATTTTAAAAATGACTTTTTGCTAAATAGATGTTCTGCTATACAGACCATTTGATAGTTGGACGTTTTGCTAATTGGACATTCTGCTAATTAGACTTACTGCTCATCAGACGTTTCGCGCTGTTGGGCATTTAGCTACTTAGACCTTCTGATCAGGAAGGGAATTTATCATAAAATATTTTTAAGTATGCATTTCGGCCGCTTGCTCGGCCCATTGGTCCACCACCTATCGAGATGATAACAAATTGGGCAGCGGCCCACGGCCCAACTGTACGCTAAGTCAAAAAAACCACCCGTCTCATAACTAGCTCCAATGGGAGCTGTTTTTTTCTAATAAGTACTTCATTTTCAATAAGAAAACTTTTTATTAAGATAAATGAAAACTGATACCTAACGGTTTTAGGTAACTTTGGTACGTAGATTCGGCCAAGCAAGAATACACTATATTTGTAGATTAAATTACCAGATAATACGCACAGATCACCTGTAGTAGCAAGCTACAGATATACGAGAATATCTGGGCCCCGATCGCGGTAAATAATTTAACTAAGATGAAACGCAAATGGAACACGAACGAAACGCAACTTTTCGATGTTTTCGTATCGCGGTGATGATTTGACAGATGGTTGAAATGAAACGCAAATGCTGTCAGGGTTACGTGAGGTCACTACACATTACATCAACTCGGAAAGGGATCGATACCGTATCGCCTTTCGCCTCGCCGTCAACCAGGGGGCCAAGCCTGCTAACGTATCGTGTCTCAATCGTGTTTCAATAAATAATTGTAGTTCAATTGTAGTGTTTTTTTAGGGTTCCGTAGCCGAATGGCAAAAAACGGAACCCTTATAGATTCGTCATGTCTGTCTGTCTGTCTGTGTGTCTGTCTGTCTGTCCGTCCGTCCGTCCGTCCGTATGTCATAGCCACTTTATTCCAAAACTATTAAGACTACACAGTTGGAACTTGGTAAGCAGATGTATTCTATAAACCGCTTTACGATTTTATTACAAAAATGAAAAAAATATAAAAATTAAGGGGGTCTCCCCATACATTTTAGTCAAATATATTCGTGTGGTACCCCACACGTAGGTATCTATAGAAAGGTCTTTAAAAATGACATGACACACACACACAATGACAAAGACTTCTTAAGCCTAAGATACAGCCTTCCAAAGTGGTAAAATGTGTTTGTCCCCCCCCCCCCCCCCCCTCTACCTTTTGAAATAAAAGAGTGAAAAATCTAGAAAAAATATATGCTGTAGATCTTAATAAAAACTTTCAACGAAAATTGGTTTGAACGAGATATATATAGTAAGTACTTTTTGAGATATAACACATTTTCAGAAACCGCAAATGTAACTTTGTCATTTATATAAACACTATGAAAAACAAAGTTATTTTTTTGCTGGCAAAAAATGAAAGTGTTATTTTGGCTTGGTGTAGGTAAAAATATAAGATAATGATGAAAGGAAGTGATCAGTAAATGGTAAAAAAATCAGCTTACGATGTGTACCGTATTTTTTGATATTGATAACGATAGGTACAATTTGATGATGATGATGTCTGTGTTCGCCTATGTCTGTCTAAGCTTTCTCGAACTCGAGAAAACTCGAGAAATTTGGCTTCATTCGAGACGAGAAAAAAATTACCGGAGCTCGAGAATTCCCGAGTTTCGAATTTGAAACATGGCAGACGCGACGAGCGACTATTTTTCGCCATTAACACCTCCACAGTTCCAGTTGAACGTGATTCTCCAGGCACAAGAAGCTTAATAAGAAAAGAATTTAATATTTTAGAATCAACTGGGAAACGTACACCCAACCTCGAGAGTTTATTCCATGCGCTCATGGCAGTAAAGCCCACTTCAACCGAAAATGAGCCTGTTTTAGCCTAGCTGGAAACATCGTGACAAAAATAAGGAACTGACTTTTGGACGAGTCGATTAATGCTCTAATATTCTTGAAAGCCTATTTTATGCTTTAATATTCTTAAAAGCCTATTTTCTAGGACAAAAGTAAGTTTTCTAATTATTTAATAGCTTAACGCTGCTTCTTGACTGGTCTAGTCTTTAATTTTTTAACCGATTTAATTTGCAAGAAAATATGATCTCAATCGAAACTAATAAGTATGCTATGCTACTTTATTATGTTTCTTTGACTGACTGATTTAAACACTGAAAAAAATTGTCTGCTGTTTGTTAGGTTAGGTACTTGTATATACGTTTATTCACGTCGTTATCGTTAAAAAAATTAAACATGTATTTTTGTTTAATTGTAGCTCCTGATTTTTATTGCTACTTATCCTTAAAATACACGCGTCTTTATGACTATTGATCACGCACAATTGTGATGACCACATCTACTGTGTTCCACAGTTTATTGAAACGAAGGTTTCCCATGCAAAAATTAAGTAAATTAAACTAATCCTACCTTACTAAAATAGTGTCCGTAATCCAGGGGGGCTGACGTTGTCTCGCCGGCGCGCGCGCGCCCTGGCAAAACGATCTCCACACAACCCCCGATGGGATACTCTTACAGCTAACACTCTTATACTACACAATGCCCTAATAGGCCGCTAAAACTTTCCCGGCGCTTTTCAAAGCGAACACACACGGGTTACACGTCCGTACCCCGACCGGAGCCCTAGTAGGTGCAAAACGAATCTCGGTCCCAAAATGGGTAGGTAACTTGCGCGGCACGTCGCTACAGAAACACACGAACTTGTCTCGCGGCTGCTTACGGCCAACTGAGTGCGAAGTCGCGCGGACGGCGGTTGGCGCCGACCCCACGCGAATGAATCACGCGCGGCGTGAACATCCCCCCGTCCCGGACAGTAGCAAACTGTCCGCCAACTCAATCTAAGGGCAGACGAGAGAGGGTAGCGATCGCTCGCTTCAAAACAGAGTCCCCCACCAGGACCTCGGCAAACCTGGGCACACCATCCGACCCCGGATGAAGCTGAACAATGCGTCCTAAACGCCAGCGGAGGGGCGGCAGGTTTGGATCCTTTACCAACACGAGGTCTCCAGTCTTGGGTGGGGTCGTCCTATCCGACCACTTAACGCGTTGCTGCAAAATGTGCAAATACTCCAGATGCCAACGGCGCCAAAAACTCTGCGTAAGCTGCTGGAGCAATTCAAATCGCGAGAGCCGTCCGGAGGCCACTTCGGAATAAGGATATTCCGGCAAGGCGTTAAGCGGTCTGCCAATCAAAAAATGGCCCGGCGTAAGGGCCTCTAAATCATTCGCGTCCGAAGACAACGGACACAACGGACGCGAGTTGAGGACCGCCTCAACCTTACAAAATACGGTCGCGAGTTCCTCAAACGTGAGGACCGTCTCCCCAATAACGCGACGAAGGTGAGTTTTAGCGGCCTTTACAGTTGCTTCAAAAATCCCTCCCCAGTGGGGGCAGGATGGCGGGGAGTACTGCCATCGTACCCCTCTGCGAGAGAGTGTGGATCCGATCTCAAAATTATTCCTATCCAAAAATTCACAAACTTCCTTTAGATACCTATCGGTGCCCTTGAAATTGGTTCCACAATCGGACCTTATTAACGACGGCATTCCGCGGCGAGACACAAAACGATTCAACGTGGCTACAAAGGCTTCTGTGGTGAGGGCACTAACCACCTCCAGGTGGACCGCTTTAGTGGCCAAACAAACAAATACACACAAGTAAGCCTTTTCCGTTCTAGCATTACGAAGCCGCGATGTCTTAACGGTAAATGGCCCCGCAAAATCCGTTCCAACTCCTGAGAAGGGCATCGATTCGTTCACTCGATCGGCAGGCAAATCACCCATCTGGGGCTGCATCGTATCGGCGCGCAAACGATAACACGGGAGACAACGAAAAATAACGGATCGGATTATTCTCCGCGCTGACAAAATCCAGAACTCTCGTTGGAGGAGCGCGGTCAAAGCATTACAACCGGCATGAGCATTCTTTACATGTCGGTCTGTAATCAACAGTCTAACTAACGGTCCATCCTTGGGGAGCAACAAAGGGTGGCGTGATCCGTACGGCAGGTTGGCATGTCTGAGCCTACCTCCGACACGCAGCAATCCGGTACTGTCCAAGAAAGGATTCAACCGCACCAAGGGTCCCTTCAACTTGGGCTTACTTGAGCGCAGGGCTTTCAGCTCCGGTTCAAACTCTCGCTGTTGCGTCACTCGCAACCAATGCAACAGAGCGTCTTGCCGCTCTTGTGGGGCGAGGACCGGAGACAACGATTTCTCCTGAGGCTGGCGACAATTTCGCACAAAGCGCCTTATCCAAGCAGTCACGCCGAGCAACTTATCAAGAGAACTGTAGCGGTCTAACAAAAACTCCATCTGCGGAGCCGCCACCGTCTCCACGGCGTGAACACGCATGCCTAGGTCTGGGACTCTGGCCACAGCCGGGGTGGCAGGCCATGAGCGCTCAGGCCGTAACAACCATGATGGACTCCACCATAGGTGGTGGTCCACTAACTCAGGCGCCTCGCAGCCGCGGGAGGCACAGTCTGCGGGGTTCAATTCGCCCGGTACGTGGCGCCAAATCAACGGGGCCTTTGAAGTCTGAATTTGTGAGACCCGGTTGGCCACAAAAACCTCAAGGGTGTGGACTGAACTCTTCAGCCAACAAAGGACGACCTGGCTGTCAGACCACGCAAATATCGACTCCAAGTCGACACCGTTTCCCAAGGTGTCGGCAACATGATTGAGTAGCCGTACTAAGAGAGTGGCGCCGGACAACTCCAACTTCGGAATGGTTAGCCTAGTCCGAAGGGGGGCGACCTTACTCTTGGCCGTAACTAAGTGTACGGCGACAACGCCTGCTGCATCCACCGTTCGGATGTAAACGGCTGCCGCGTATCCGCTTTCGGACGCGTCACAAAAGCCGTGCAGGGAGGCTTTAAACTTTCCCGAAGGCAGCATTTGCCTCGGTATACAAACCCGATTGACGGCGGGTAGGGATGACACGAACCTCACCCACTCTCGTAGGAGGCTACCAGAGAGGGGCTCATCCCAGGACAATTCCGCAGCCCAGAGCTCCTGTAGGAAGCACTTCATCGAAAACACTACAGGGCTGAGCCAACCGTTCGGATCAAAGGTACGGGCTACAGTAGACAGCACCGTGCGTTTAGTCCAGACCTTTGGGTCTGGCAGTTCCAATCTATATGTGAACAAATCCGGGACTGGTCGATACTGGACTCCCAAAACAGACAGCATGTCTGGAGTCTCCGGATTTTCAAAGAGGAGCGGCTCTTGCTGGTGGTCCTTAGGCAAATCTGCCAATAGGTCCGGTGAGTTAGACAGCCACTTCCGCAGCTCATAGCCACCAGCCCTCAAGAGCGCAATCAGCTCATCACGTAAGACGAGAGCCTCATCTAAGCTCGAGGCCCCCGTGCATATGTCGTCGACAAATAAGGCCCCCCCCTCAATAAGAGCAGATGCCCGGGGATAGCGTAGCCGTTCGCGCTCTGCGAGCTCCAAAAGCGAACGGATCGCCACAAAGGGGCTCGACCGCAAACCATAAGTGTTGGTGTTCAGCTCGTAAGCCAACATCGGATCCTGGGGATCCTCACGCCAAAGGATGAGCTGGTATCGTCTATCCTCCGGGTGAATCACGGTCTGTCTGAACATCATGCGGATATCGGCCACAAAGACGACAGCGTGCCGGCGGAAGTTGGTCAAAACATCACAGACATCGTGATGCAACTTCGGCCCCGCATGCAGACACTGATTCAACGACACTCCGGTTGACGTGGGCGCTGAACCATCAAAGACCACGCGGATCTTCCCATTGGAAGTCTTCAAAACAGCGTGGTGTGGCAGGAAGTAATGTTCCACATTACGCCAGTCCAACTGCGAGATGGACATGTGTCCAAGGTCCAAATACTCCCGCATGAAGTCTATATACTTCTCCTTGAATGCGGGATCCCTGGCCATCCTACGCTCCATGGACAACAATCTCTTCTCGGCCATCGGTCGGGAGCTCCCTAAAGGAGGGCGAGCCGCCAAGAAGGGCAAGCGGGTAATCAAGCGACCCGAGAGGAGGCGCCCAGTGTTGTTCTGGTAGAACAATTCGCACTCCTCGGCTAACGGATCCAACCGCTTGGCAGTGGGGGGTTCCTCCACCTCCCAAAACTTTTGGAGAACGTCGGACAAAGTAGAACCGACAATGGTCTGGCGGTCTACCGACGGGGTCTCTGGTGTCTGTGGTACCTTTCCCATCACCACATGACCCAGCGACGAGGACAAGGCGACAAGATCGGCCGTCTGCAAAACTCGCTTGCTTCCACACAGTACACGACCGAGGACATCCGCACCAATCAACAAGTGTATTGGGCCCGGTCGGTGGAAGGAAGGATCAGCCAAAGCCAGTCCAGACGTCAGCTCAATCGTGGATGGCGGCACTCGCACTTGCGGGAGTAGTCCAACCACCTTATCAAAAACTATCGCCGAAGCACCGATCTTCGGCCTTGGCGTGAAGTGGGGGGAGAAGGAGAACTCAACTCGACCAATCGGATCAGGGATCCGCGAGTCTCCCACCCCCCGTACCGCTTCGTGATGCGGCACAAGCAAAAGACCCAGCTGTCGGACAAGCCACCTGGACATTATGCACCCCTGGGCACCTGAGTCCAAAAGGGCACGCACCGTGACAGCATTGCCCTTAGGTCCCCAAACATTCACGGAGGCTGTTGGCAACAGCACAAGCTCCGGAGGGGTGGTTGGGTCCGACAGGGGCGCCATTAAAAATTTTGGGGGGGTACTTGTCCCCCTCGCGCCTGAGTCGGCGCGCCAAATGTGGGACGCTCGTACCGGGCGAGCGGGTCCCAATCGGGTACATACTGGCCCCGACCAACAGCACTCCTAGGTGCAGGGTAATACCCGTGTGGGGCGTGCCTCGGTACATAGTACCCCAATCGAGGCCTCTCCATTAGGGGGGGGGAGTAGCAAATAGGGCCCGTGCCCATCGCCACCGTGGCGTACTCTTGTGGTACCCCCCTACCCCCGCCCGTGGCGGGGGCGTCTCTCCTATAGTTCCCCCTCTCCGGGGGGGACTGAACGGGGGGGCTAAGCCCCGCCGAATCTCTAGGGGACCGGTTCCGGGCTGCCGGGCCCCCGCCCGTGCGCGAGGAATTCGAACCCCGGTCGCTCCCGGCGTCCTTGCGGTCCAAACAAAGGAGGGGGTGATGCCTCCCTCCGCAAAGACGACAATCCTCGGTCTGGGGACACGCCGACTGCATGTGTCCCCCCAAACACCTATAGCACCATTGGCGCTGTTTCGCAACGGCCCTCCGTCCCTCTGGGCGGAGGCCTCTAAATTTGGCACATTCGTGCACCATGTGCCTATCTCCCCTGCAATACCTGCACCGCTCACTCGGTGCGGGGGGAGGGGACTGCTGGAAGGCAGCATAGCGATTGGTCGGGCGACGGGGCTGTTCCCTCGCCGCCACCATACGACCAACACCTGGAACCGGGGCAGGCTCCAGGTGGTCCGTCACCCTACATTCGTCCTCCAAAAAACGAAGGAGGTCCGCGAAGGGCGGGAGATACGAGGCGCTGTCGCCTCCGTACCTCTGCTCGAAACGCCCCTTCATTTCAGCGGGCAATTTGGCGAGGACTATGTGCAGCAGTATAAAGGACCACTGATCCACCGGCAGGTCCAATCGCCTTAGGGAGTTGACCGCTGACAGTAGCGGGTTCAGCAACTCCCTCCGTAACAGGTGTACCCGCGTGATTCGCGGGAGGGCCAAAATCGTGGCCACGTGGGTGTCCGCCAGTAACCGGACATTCTGGTACCTGCTAACCAGAAGCTGGCGAGCCACCTGGTAGTTGTCGTCACTGATGAGCAGGTGCTGGATCACCGCGCTGGCCTCTCCTCGCAGGGAGGAGCGCAAATAGGCCAACTTCTCACTAGGGGATAAGTCCCGTCGTGAATCCACTAGGCTGTCAAACAGGTTAATGAAGCCCATCCAGGCTGACAGATCCCCATTAAAAGTGGGAATCTCCAATGTAGGCAATCGGCCTAGCAACGCCGTCGGGGTAGGTTTGACCTCCCCGCTCAAAACCGGCTCCCCCTTCCGAACAGCCAGGGCCCTCTCAGCCGCCTCCGTGAACTGGTCAGCCAGCTCATAGGCCTGGGCTACATCCTGCTCCAGCTGTTCCGACACGGCATCATCAGCTGGGGGGTTCTCCAAATAATGCGCGCGACACTCCATGGCGTGGCGCTCCAGGTCTTGCAGCCGAGCTGCCAGCCCGCCATACCGAGCTAGCAACGCGCCTACCCGGTCGGCTCGGTCTATTAATGTGACCGCACAAGCAAGCCAACGCAAAACTCCTTGGATGCCGGCCCTGGATACGGCGAGCGGATTCGTAGGAGCCATTTATAATCCGTTTTATAAACAAAGCAAACAAAGAAATATAAAAGTGGTAAACATCAACAAAAAAAAACAATAGAAATAGGTCGCGTCACGATAATATAAAACACAAGTAATCTGTGCCGGCCGGCGCCTGGTCAATATTGGCCGCCCCGGGTTTGAGTGAACGTTGACAGCTATATGCGTGGTCAGAATTGGCCCCAACGGGGTTCAAGGGTTAAAATTCGGACGACATACACGGACCCTACTAGTTTCATAAATTATTAGCAACTTACCAATTTCAAGGGCTAACAATATAACGGTATAAACAAAACGTATAGGATTAACGGTATGGCACCTCGCAAATCAACTACTAAACCGTTATCAACAAACGAAAACAAAACTATTTTTAATAATAATACTCGTAATTTAATACTACTAATAATTAAAACTAGTTCCACTTTTTTAACTAGGCAAGCGGACTCGGAACAAACACTAGTATGTGGTACTAATAAACAACACTTTCGAACGAAACTATTCGTCAAATAAATCCCGACAAACAAAAAAAAATATACACATCTAGGCGAGTAAACTCGTATCAAATCACTAGTATGTGATACTAATAAACACACTTTCGAACGAACTATTCGTCAAATAAATCCGGACACACAAAAAAAAATATACACATCTAGGCGAGTAAACTCGTATCAAAACACTAGTATGTGACAACAATTATATAAGTGTCTATCTATTATCGGATCCACCAAGTGAGAAACATTCGCTTCGAGAATTTACTAGAACAATTTCTTAGTACTTCAATCGTCTCGGCATACCCTCGAGATTTCAACAAAAAAAAAAATAATTTTTAGGTACGCTTTTTAGGTACGCTTTTTATTTTTACTATGAAATTTTATGTAGTTAATTTTAATATGAAAATTAATTATATCAACTAAGCTCTGCTACCAAAAATATGATCACGCACAATTGTGATGACCACATCTACTGTGTTCCACAGTTTATTGAAACGAAGGTTTCCCATGCAAAAATTAAGTAAATTAAACTAATCCTACCTTACTAAAATAGTGTCCGTAATCCAGGGGGGCTGACGTTGTCTCGCCGGCGCGCGCGCGCCCTGGCAAAACGATCTCCACACAACCCCCGATGGGATACTCTTACAGCTAACACTCTTATACTACACAATGCCCTAATAGGCCGCTAAAACTTTCCCGGCGCTTTTCAAAGCGAACACACACGGGTTACACGTCCGTACCCCGACCGGAGCCCTAGTAGGTGCAAAACGAATCTCGGTCCCAAAATGGGTAGGTAACTTGCGCGGCACGTCGCTACAGAAACACACGAACTTGTCTCGCGGCTGCTTACGGCCAACTGAGTGCGAAGTCGCGCGGACGGCGGTTGGCGCCGACCCCACGCGAATGAATCACGCGCGGCGTGAACAACTATTGTTCCTATTAGTTAATTACTAAGTTGTGATTATTAATGTCGTTAATCTTGTGGGTTCGAGTCCCATCGGAGCTGGTTGTGAGACGCGTCGATTTTTTCTAAATACTAACTTCATTTCTAATTTATGATTATTAGTTAATAATAATACAATAATATGTTAGAAGATTTTTTTTTTGTTTCTTTCCTAACCCAAATAAAAGGTACCAAATTTAAATATGTGAACAGAACTGTGGTTTTATTAAATTTCAACAGATTTTAACAGTTTTAATTATAAAACTCGAGACCCGAGAAAACTCGAGAATTTGGCCTCGAGAATTCCCGAAACTCGAGAAAAGAAAAAAGTCGAGAAATCAGAAACCCTACCCCTATTACAAGCTTTCAAGCAACAATATAGTTAAACAATTTTTAAATTGATTAGATTTGACAGTTAGGGCGTTTGTGCACTACACTGAATTTTACCGAACCGGAAAAAAACGGATGCTTGTCCTACTATATTTAATATTATAAATGTGAAAGTTTAGATGTTTGGATGTTTGAATGTTTGTTACTCAATCACGCCAAAACGGCTGAACGGATTTGGCTGAAATTTGGGAGACAGATACTTTGTAGCCTGGAGAGGAACATAGGATACTTTTTATCCCGGAAAAATATCAAATTCCCGCGGGATAACGTCGTGTAGTCCACGCGGGCGAAGCCGCGGGCGGAAAGCTAGTATTTTAATAAATATTCATTTATAATAGTAAGACTTTATTTATTTCGTGTAGTTTCAATGTTTCAAACCCTAAACTATATGAAAATTCAGTGTAGTGCACAAACGCCCTAAACCTGAGGTCTGTGTTTTAAACCATCCATAATGACTGGTACGAATCGACATCGTTACAACCTTAAGTTTCCCTGTTTTGATACATCGCGCGCTGCGATCGTTATGACGGTTACTAGCACCGTCGACGTGGCAACGTGCACATACCAAATACCTAAGTACATAGGTATAAGTAATGCTAGGAAACTCTCAATGTGCTCTTCATCATCATCATTTCAGCCGTACGACGCCCACTGCTGGGCATAGGCCTCCCCCAAGGATCTCCACAACGATCGGTCCTGCGCTGCCCGCATCCAGCGGCTTCCCACGACCTTGAACAGATCGTCGGTTCACCTCGTAGGGGGCCTGCCCACGGAACATCGTCCGGTTCGCGGTCGCCATTCGAGAACCTTTCCGCCCCAACGGCCATCGGTTCTCCGCGCCGGTGTCGGTGTCCCGCCCACTGCCACTTCAACTGAGCAATCCTTCGAACGATGTCGGTCGTTTTAGTTCTCCTGCGGATCTCATCATTTCTGATGCGATCGAGCAGGGAAACACCAAGCATCGCTCTCTCCATTGCTCGCTGGGTGACCTTGAGCTTTCTTATGAGACCCATAGTAAAAGACCACGTCTCGCTTCCATAAGTCATAACTGGCAACACAGAGACAATGAGGAATTTTGGACGCAAATATATGCCGGAGCTTCCCAAACACTGCCCATCCGAGCTGGATTCGACGAGAGATCTCTTTCTCAAAGTTGGACTTACCTAATTGGATTGTCTGTCCTAGGTAGACATAGTGGTCAACAACTTCGAGTGTAATGTTCCCAACATTAACTGGAGCGGATGCAACATGGGCATTGGACATGAATTTCGTCTTATCCATGTTCATCTTCAGACCCACTCTTTGGAAAGCATTGCTGAGATCTTCGAGCATTGTGTTCAGGTCTTCCAAAGTCTCAGCCATGAGAACTACATCATCGGCAAACCGCAGGTGTGTTAGGTACTCGCCATTGATGTTAATGCCGAATCCTTTCCAGTCCAGTAGCTTAAAAATATCCTCCAACGCAGCTGTGAACAGTTTCGGAGAAATGACGTCTCCCTGTCTCACACCTCGCTGTAGTTGGATAGGATTAGAGCTCTGGTTCTGTAATCGGACCGACATGGTGGCGTTTTGGTATAAGTACCTAAGCACCTCGATTTACCTGTAGTCTATTTGGCACCTCTGGAGAGACTGCAGCACTGCCCAGGTCTCGATCGAATCAAAGGCTTTCTCATAGTCCACGAACGCCAAGCATAGTGGCAAGTTATACTCTTCGGTCTTCTGTATAACTTGTCGCTGCGTATGAGTGTGAATATGAATGAACCTTTTCAGAACCCGGCTTGTTCGGAAGATTGGAAGTCGTCAAACCTGCGAGCGAGATGATTCGAAATGACTCTCGAAAACAACTTGTAGATATGGCTCAGAAGCGAGATGGGTCGGTAGTTCTTCAAAAGAGTCTTATCACTCTTCTTGAAGAACAGCATCACATCGCTTCTGCCCCATGCCTTTGGCGTTTTGCCCTCGAGGATGACATAGTTGGAGAGCTTCTGGAGGACCTTAAGTATCGGCTTACCGCCCGCTCTCAGAAGTTCTGTTGTGATTCCGTTATCACCCGCCGCCTTGTTGTTTTTGAGCTGCTTGAGAGCCATTCTAATCTCGTACAGGTTGACGTCCGGGATATCTTCGGTATAGTGTCGGGTAAGCTTGGCTCTAGGTTCTGTAGCCTTGCTTTCAACTGGTGTTTGCGTGGAGTACAACTGTCCATAGAAACTCTCAATCTCCTTCAGGATTTCAGGTGTTGATGAAATGATACTACCGTCCTCAGCTTGCAGCCTCGTCAGTTGACTTTGCCCTATAGCCAGATTTCTAGCGAACACTTTGGAGCCTTTGTTCCGCGCAATGGTCTCTTTAATACGCTCGGTATTAAATTGGCGAAGGTCGCTTGTCAAGGACTTGGATATCTGCCTATTTAGCTGTCGATAACGAAGGGCATCCGCTGAGTTCTGTAGTTTCATTTCGTTTCTCTGATCCATGAGTCGGATAGTGTGGCTGGAGAGTTTCTTTAATTTAGGACGGTGGCTTTTGTAGTGCTTGTGCTACAGTGCGGACAGTATCCACCACCATGTTGTATAGATCGTCCACATCGATGCTGTTCTCAAGGGCTTTGAAGCGGTTTTGGAGCTCGAGCTGAAAGCACTCGGGGTTTTGAATTTGAGCCGGTATTGGTCGGAGCGTAGATTTTATTAGTCAAGATCTTTCCAGCTTGACGTTGATATTCAATGTCCCTCTAAGCATGCGGTGATCGCTTCCCGTCTTTACGGCGTTGATCACAACGACATCATTGAATATTTGCTTCCTCGTTGACATAATAAAATCAATCACGTTTTTTACTTTACCGTCCGCACTAATCTAGGTCCATTTGCGGCTTACGGGCTTCTTAAAGAAGTAGTTCATCATGTAGAGGTCCTCCCTCTTCATGTAATCTGCCAGCATCTGGCCCCTTTCGTTCCGTTGCCCGAACCCATGTTGCCCCATTCTCAACTCATTGCCTCAACGCAACGTTGCCCCAACTTAGCATTAAAATCCCCCATCACAGCCGTGTAGTGGGTTTTATAGCTATGCATGGCTTTAGAGATCTCCTCATACATAGCCTCCACTTCAACATCATCGTGTTTCGAGGTCGGAGCGTAGACCTGAATGACATTTAGCGAATATCGTTCCGATATTCTGAGTATCAGGTACGCTACCCTGCTCAAAACACTTCCGATGGTGATCACGTTGTTGACAGGGGATTTATGGACGATGAACCCGACACCACCTTGGGACTGTTGGTCGCTCTCCCGGTGGTATAGTAAGTTACCGGATTGAACCTCCCCCTCTCTTCGGACTTCAGATAACCCTATGATATCCCAATGTAACTTACTACATGCCTCTTCCAACTCTATAAGCTTCACATCGAGCCTCAACGTGCGCGTGTTGTAGGTTGCCAGGTCATGTCGTCGGTGTTGGTAGCCGGAGCCTACCCGGGGATTCTTAGCACCCCCTGCCCCGCAGTTACTGTAGCCGCTACCGTAGCTAGGAATAGCGGGGCCGCCGGGGACTGGGGGCCGATATTTTGTCTGTGTAACCATTTTGGGGGGTTTTGCCATAATCGCCACGCTTGGCAGGCGTGTTGGTGATCGCAGTATGGCCTGCTGTAAAATGGAGACGCTGCTGGCCATCTCCTTTGGCAGTTTTCCCTCTGTCGGCTCTTACGACACCCACGCGAAGAGAGGGGGTAGTGCTATTCTTTTTATGTGTCGGCACTACACGGCATGTTGTGCTCTTAGGCGCGATTTATGAGATAATTTTTTTTTAGGTTCTAGGGTCTAACTAAAAAAACTGCTGAGAGTTTCGAAATATGGCAGTCAGTATAAATACATGCTGTTTACTGATATATTTTGCATTGTCATCAACTTTAAAGTCTCCTCAATTAATAAAGTAAGCATTTAAAAACCTCTACATACTTCATTTAATAAGTCATTTGTTTTAGATTTAGAATAAAAAAGAGACAAAATAAAACATGCAGAAGTGTATTTATATTTCTAGTTATAAAAACAAGATTTTCAAATAATATAAATTTTGAAATAAAATGGACATGCAAAAAATGTTAAAAAATATCATCAAGGCTTGTATATGCGAATAACGTCTTTGATCTCTGCTCTGCATTGAGGACATTGACCGTTTCCACTGCCTTTCCACTGCTGGACCGCGCACGTATGACACATACACATATGCCCACACGTATACAGGACACTATCAATCGGGTTATCAAAGCAAATCGTACACTCTGTCTCTGTCGAGTTCCCTTCGGCCGGCTGCTGGCCAGCGAGGCGTGGTTCCGATGAGGCTTGGATGGGCTGTAAAAATGAGAGACATTGGAAAGTCAGTTTCCAATCTAAACATCGTATTTTACCAGAATAAATTATATTTGACATATCTGGAGTAAGTTATAAAAGTTATCTCTTACTTATAACTTTTATTTTGAATGTTGTTTCCAGATTGTTTCTATGTATATTTTTGAAATTTACTGTATCGGTAAATAAAATGTTTGTTAGTGTAGTTACTAGTGACGGTTTATTGTAGGTATCTTATAAGTTACAACTCTTACTGGTACTGTCTTAGCCTAGAAACATAGTTTCTACACACTATTTGACAATTACATTGTAATACTAAAATACTGCTGGCGCCTGTTTTGCTAAGCACGCGCAAAAGTTTGACCTACTGCACGTCGTCGCAAAAATGATTACGCGTGTTTTTCTGTATGCGATCGTATTAATTGTTCAATGGCTATTTTAGTTTAGTTTGCATCGACTACGTGATGATTATGTTGACTCTGAAAATCGAATGAGGGAAACTTGTAGACTGCATAATAATAATATTATATTATAACATACGTATTCTTTCATCGTCGTATTTCTTGGCTCATCATCTGATACTGATAACTGAATAAAGTTATTTCGCCATAATAATTTTATTCTCAGTTGGCATATTCTTGGCTCATTTTCTGATAACCGAAGAAAATTAATTACCCTTGGAGAAAATATTCTTGAAAAATGTTTAACCCATAACATTTTTCAAGAATATTTTCGTAATAAACCTCGCGGTCACTTATGCCCGAATTCTCGAACGCAAATCATCTTTGGGAGCGTCTCAAACATCATGGCATCTCTTTCATACCTTTGACATGTAAAGTGACAGGGCGATGTTTGAGACGCTCCCAAAGATAAGTAGCGTACGAGTATTCGGGCATTAGGCAGTTAGACGGGTGAATCGCGTAGGTAGAGGCTAGTCGCCGTGCGTTCTATAACTTTAGTTTAGCATGTCATGATTTTAGAAGGTTTTTCTTATTTTTTAATAGCAACACTGGTAATGCCGTCTCTTGCCGCCATTTTGTTAAATTTAATAGGCTAATCTGTGGTAAAATCGGTGGGGGTAGCTAGGCTTGAGCCCGATTAACGAGCAAAGAGAGGTCATTCTTCAAACTAGCCTCGAGGGGATAAGTTCACTAAGACGTCGACTGTATCTATGTTGTTATACCTGTACTATGCCTGTACCTGTAAGTTGGATCAATAATTATATAAGTGTTATCTGGAGTCTGCGTTTTCTTCATATTTCAGAAGCGGTAAAGTACCCACGTAAGTTTATTACTAAACCTGATAATAAGAATAATTTGCTTATTCTGTGCTATAGTAATGCCAAACGAGTTATTTTATTCTCTTCACGCAGAGAAAGGATAAATATTCCAGATTCCATGTTAATGCGTATTTTTTTATCTAAATGACATTTTAAATACCTTTGCGGTGGATTGTGTTTCGTACATGGTCGGGGCTACTCTCCGACGGAACGGACATAAACTAAATCGCATTTGTGTTTTAATTGATTGTGTTCGTATACGGTCGGGGCTACCCTCCGACTATACTAACATAATTTAAAAAGTCTATATGCGTAGCTTAGTACTAAGATTTTACTAATTCGTGTTCGGGGCTACTCTCCGATCGTGTTAGTTAAATCTAAAGCGTTAAAATTGGAATATTTGTGTGGCGGATTGTGTTCCGTACATGGTCGGGGCTACTCTCCGACGGAACGGACATAAACTAGATCACACTTTTATTTGAATTGATTAATTGTGTTCGTGTACGGTCGGGGCTACCCTCCGATTATACTTACATAATTTTAAACGCGGGTATGTAGTAGATATTTTCGTATGGCACGATCATAGCGTACCATGAATCTGGAATAATATCTTGATTGTTGTTGTTTAATTTACATGATGTATTAAATGTGGATTGTACAGAATTAATGGAGATGGTTGGCATTATTATATTATTAGAGTACTTGCTGTTTATGTTGTTTATAATCTTACACATGGAGCTAGGACTGGCAGTTTTGGCTGTGTACCTACATGTAATGTTTTAAGTAATTAGTGCTAAGTTTTGATAGCCTTTACTGTTGCACAGAGTAAAATCACTTATGGCTACTAATTTTTGCATACAATCCATGTTTTAACGTGGTATCTAATACTAACAGTGAATAAAAGAAAACTATAAGTTATGAAGCTAGTAAGAAGTAGTAAAGAGTAAGAATAATTTATGATTGGTTGCTTACATTTCATTTATCTTAATATTATTAAAATTAATTATTACAAATTTTCCTTTGTTTTTTAATGTATTGAGCGAACGTGTTGTTCTCTGGGTTGAGTGAGTCATGTATGCTTACTGGTTACCTACGTTACCTGCTAAGATTGGTTTAATAGGTACGTATTACTTGCTTACAATTGAATTCTGGCTTTCTATTTATTGATATATTAATTAATAGGTACAAATTTTGTGGATTAAATTAATATGAACACCGTGAATAGCAATATAAATTGCTTGAACTATGAATATGAGTTTAAATACGAATATTTTAATATGGTATCTTTAAATATTTAAATATAAAAGTCTTTATGTGAATTTGGATATCTCTAATGTGAATATTTTTAATTTTTAATGATGAGCGAACAAATATAAGGTGTTCACTGGGTTGAGTGAGCAAGCTATGCATGCTCACTGGTTACAAGAGATACATTGAATTAGTTTGTTGAAATGCATTAAATTGAATTTGATATTAGGGGGCGATGTATGTATGTTGCATACACTCGTCGGATATTAGAGGGCGATGTATGTATGTTGCATACACTCGTCGGATATTAGGGGACGATGTATGTTTGTGGCATGCACTCGTCGGAATTAAGGGGGCGGTGTATGTTTGTGGCATACACTCGCCGGATTTTAGAGTACGAACGATGTATGTTGGTGGCATACATTCGTCTGAATATGTTCAAATGTTAAGTGAGTACGTTTCTCACAGGCTGGTTAAATGAGTACCTACTTATATTTCATACTGGTTTACTACCCGTATGGCCACTTTTAAGATTATTAGATTTAAATGAAACTACAACAGAACAAAGATAATTTCAAACGTTTTATTCTTGTTTTTACAATACTCATTTTACATTTTTGCACTAGATAAGTAGCTCTTAATAAAAGAAATGGTTTTTGTAAATAATAAAGGATGTAGGTAGCTACTGTAGCTAGTGAACAGTATAAATCATGAATTTTCCTGAAGGGCATATTGTGTTGATAACCTAATGATTTTATTATAGAATGACACGGAACAATCTTTTGCCGATGAATAATGTATACATTCCAAGGTAAATAGCATCTGAGGACGAATACGGCCCGCGCCACCTGGTGCGCCGCTTGGTAGGCCTCCAGGGTGACGTGGCCGACCCAGGGGAGTCTTGAGCGAAGGAGGAATACCCTTCTTCGTAGCTGAATCTGGTCAAAGAGGATTTGAGATGATGCAGAGCATTTTGTTTATGGGAAAGTATTGAAGTTGTTTTGATTAAAATGTTTCATGTTTATTTATTTGCATATCGAATAAAGCTATTTAAGATTTAATTTTCATCTCGCATAACCGACTAAATTGATTGTAACACCCCCTGAAATAAAGTTTGTAAAGGTCTAAAACAAAACAAAACTATAAAAACTTATCTTTTCATAGAATCATTTAGATGTTATCAAAATACCCTTAGGGAAGAATGAAAAGCCTTTTAAATCTACAGTTGCCTACGTGCTTGGCATTGAGTATCTAGTAGGTACCACAGCTGTAGCAGTAGATACCTTTAAAGTATTATTGTCAATATGCGCTCTAATTATCGCAACATAGTACCTACTTATAAGGATATTTATATACTAAATTATGTTTGCATCATTTCTTTTTCCTTGCATAATAAGTATCCACATGCTCCACAATTTGAGTAGGGGTTATTGTCTTACCTAGTTAAGATTTTTATAATTACCTTAGTTTCCATTTATACGAAATCCATACCATATCTTGATTCTCATGAGTGGTCAATATCCATGAGCTAGGTTTGTTTTTCTATGCCTAGGTCTATGCCCAGGTGACCTTTACGCAGGACTGGATGTATTTCTGATCTTGATAAGATTAGACATGATGACGATTCACTTTTGAATAAGAGCACACTATTAAAGTCGCGAATTTAGTATTCCAAGATTGCGATTGGGTAATACTTTTATAAACTGTGATCTGTGTCACTTAGATTGTTATAGACCTTTTAACTATGGAAACAATATTAGTTTCTGGTATAAGCTTAACAACCTCCATAGCAGTGTTGTAGATACGGTGTACGTACGCATAGGTTTTCGGGGTGCCGCTGTCTCTGAGGTACCTACCGGGTTCGATTCCCTGTCGGGTGTATGTTTAAAGCGGACTTTTCAACATTCTGCCCGATTGTATGTGGTAATCCCCGTCGTTGTTCCCAAATGCCATAACACAAGTGCTTGAGTTACTTAGTTCGGGATGGAAGCAATGTAGGTATGCAAAGATATCCAAAATTTACTATTTCCTATTACTTATTTTATTTTTTGTAGCTTTGTTCAAGTGGACATTTCGTCTATTATTTTTGTTACATGTAGCTTAATTTAAAAGAATTCACTATGCTTGACTTTTTAAATTTGAGTTTAGTGGCAAACTTAAATCTCAAATTTAATTTAAATTCAAACTAAATTGTGGATGAGTGCTAGAGAAAGTTTATCAGGAACATACTTTTCTGAGTCTTCTACATAATTAGACAATAAAGCCATAAGACTGAGTAGAAATCATCATTCTTTTCATTTTTCCGGGAACGTCGAAGATTCTTTATCTAAGTACCTAGTTTGATAGATACATAGATTAATTCTTTATTTGTACACAATATTACGAACGGAACAATCACACACGAAATAATAATAATAATACAAAGATAACAAATTGTAAACCAAATGGTGGCCTTATCGTCTTACTGCGGTTTCTTCCGGGCAACTCAGTTTTGGTTTAGACAGATGGAAAATCTTACAGCCAAAATCACTAGAAGCTATTTTGCTATTTGTGCGTACTGCGTAGTGTTCTAGATCTCTCTTAATGATTTAGATGCAAGTCAAAAGCAGAGATACTTAGTTGCTTAGACAGCACTGCAAGAAGCATTCACTGATATCTATTCTAGTTGTTTTCATTAACATAGTGATGAAATGATGTTTCTAATGCAAAAACATGTAAACAGTCCATAGTGCATTTAAGTAGATCGTGTTTATTACACTGTCAAGTTGTAACTGATGTTTTCCTAATTAAGCAAAATAAAGTAAAACGATTATTGCTCAATCACACCTCTCAATTTATTAAAATGTTCTATACATCTTCATGCAAACATTTTAATTCATGTTTTAAACTTGTTCAAACAAATCAAGCCACAAGTAACCACTGCTGTAGCATACCAAGTTAGTTTTGCCGTGTTTTTGTTGTTATTGGCGGTATGATTTAAAATTAGTTTTTGAGGATTTTAATACTACCGTCCTAGTGTACGTATTGACAAAATATGATTTCAAATTATGTGAATCTAATTTATTGTTATCTTAATGAGCATTTATATCTTTATTAAACCAAAAATCAAGTAGATCTGTCAAATTTACCGTCTCATTTGGTAGGCTCGTGATACTAAAATTCTTGGCAGTTTACCATCCTCACGGACCTTTGAAGTTCCTTCACATATTCTGTAGTAATCATTTCCATATTTTTTTAGATCTGGTCAGTTGAACATTTGTTTCTACTATGGTTGAAGGTACTAAGTACCTTACCTACTAATGTTTATAAAAGAATATGAGAATTCATATAGTTACATTTATTTCTATTGATTCATTATCAGATACATCTATTTCTTTTGAATGATTAATAAAATTGATTTGGTTACTATGTGTGTTGTGAGTTTACTGCTTTCAGATGACAATTGTAGCATCCAGTAGGTACTTATCATGAGCTAGCATCGAGTTAATATAATAATGAGGATCCCGCTACCCTTGAACGTACGAACCAACACAGCATACAAACTGGAGGCAGCAGAGTGTACGTGCTGTGGTAATGAGAGGAGATAATATGATACTGAAGGTGCAGATCACAGGGTGATCGTTGTTGTGATGATGGTGATCATCGTGGGCTGTGGTTGTAAGTCGGATATTGAGACGAGTGGATCGCTGATACTGAAGTTGAATTATATTGAAGTATATATTATCATGTCATGTATCTTATCTCATTTTACTAATATTATGATTGCAAAAGCTTGTATGTTTGTTCGCCAATCACGGCTATCGGCGGGACGGATCTTTGAAATCTTTTGTCTGTGGAATAACATATCGGCTTCTTTTGACCCCGGGAGGATATTTTATTCCCACGGGAAATCATCGTGTTGTTAATTCATTTGGGCGAAAAGCTGTTCATGATTTTACTTGTCCTATTTCTATCCATGGTAATATACTTCTTCATATCCCAATTATAATTATTAAATCTATTTACACTAATATTATTCATAGTAATATGAATATTTGTTGATAAGAATGCGGGTCATGCTCGTATGAGGATACCTTGTAGACATTTTTAAGTTTTGATATTAAATTGCGAACTTGTTTAAAATCATTAACTTATTCATTAGAAATGATAATAATATGATCTTTTGATTTTCATGTACGGAGTGGAACCATGTATTGTACTATTCTAACAGAGGCAGAGAATAGATGCATTTAATAATATTTAAGATTTGGTGCTGGAGAAGAATGCTCTGGAAACCTTGGACAACTGGTTGACAAGTTGGAAAAGCAAATTGTTGCTGTGACGGTTCAAATTGTATCTGCGCGATCTTCATTATTAGTGTAACTTCCTTGTAAGAATATTTAAATTAATCGGTAATAATGCCTATTACGAACATGCCTTTAAATAATTCCTTTAGTTGTCCTAATTCATATCTTGATTTAATACAAATTGTGCACTATGGTAAATACGTATCTATAACTTGGTTTGTTAATCATATCTGGGTAAAAATTGGTAACTGTGCAGAGGCCTACAGTTGTTTTTGTAAGGACTAAACTAGGTCAAACTTAGCGATAGTTAAATTCATCTAATATTAGGTCTTTAATCCTTTCATGACTCGTAGTTGCTTTTTCCACTATTTGAGTGAAGTGATAAGGGTGTCTAGTTATCAGGTTAAAGTTAAATTCTGTTCCTACCTATTCCTAATGTAACATTCTTAGGGATTTTGCTTCTGACACCATCTAATATTCTTGAATGTAGCTCCTGACAATGCATTGATGTAAACTAGAACCAAGCTAATCCATTTGTCTTTTATGACCCATAACTAATGCTTATAGATTATAACCAGAATTTACTTTAATCATTCCATATACTTACTTACACATGATTATATAACAAGTATAGTTTCAAAATAAGTTTTCTAAGTAATAATAGTCGCTTGTTAACTAATGTCATGATTATGTTAATTTATACATTGATTCAAATAGTTTTAGATTAGTTTGTTATTGATAATTTATTTTATTTGATTATGTATTACTTAACGATTTACTAAAACAATATTTTCACGATAATATCTATATTCTAAACAAGTCATCGGCTTCCTTAAAAGTTTATTGTTGAGCATTGTGTAATATAATGTATTTGTTTCAATTATGTTTTAAGTTTTAACTTAAGGTTTTTATCACTATAAGATTAACCTAAATAGGTACATAGTTGTAAGACTTAACTATTGAGAATAGTTGTGTATCAGTATATTAGCTGTATACTTACCTAATTAATTGATTCTAAATAATTTTTATATGTGCGTCGGGAGACAGCACGTTATCAGATGGCCGAATGTCATGATTTTAGAAGGTTTTTCTTATTTTTTAATAGCAACACTGGTAATGCCGTCTCTTGCCGCCATTTTGTTAAATTTAATAGGCTAATCTGTGGTAAAATCGGTGGGGGTAGCTAGGCTTGAGCCCGATTAACGAGCAAAGAGAGGTCATTCTTCAAACTAGCCTCGAGGGGATAAGTTCACTAAGACGTCGACTGTATCTATGTTGTTATACCTGTACTATGCCTGTACCTGTAAGTTGGATCAATAATTATATAAGTGTTATCTGGAGTCTGCGTTTTCTTCATAAGCAGTCAGTGTATAAAGATAGCTATAGCATAGTCCTCCTATGCTAGTTCTTCACTCTCGTCGAAATCAGGCTCAGGCGAGACAAGCGAGGTTAGACGAATTTAAGCAAACTTTAAGCTACCTTCACAAAATTATATGATACGATTTATCAACAAAATCAGGGTTTTTTAATTTATAATCCATTATGAAGCCTATTTAACGTAAATTATTTTAAACTAGCTTTCCGCCCGCGGCTTCGCCCGCGTGGTTTACACGACGTTATCCCGCTGAATGTGATATTTTTCCGGGATAAAAAGCAGCTTAAGTTACTCTTTATTACATCAGCTACCTGCCAGTGAAAGTCCCGTCAAAATCGGTGCAGCCGTTTCAGAGATAAGCCGTAACAAACAGACAGAGAGACAGACAAAAATTGTAAAAAATATTATTTTGGTATATATGTACCGTATATATTATAAATTATGCATTTAGTAAAAAGCGGTTATTTTAATTATTACAAACAGACACCCCAATTTTATTTATTTGTACTTATATGAAAGAGAGCAACTCACCTCATTATAATGCGCGCTTGCAAGCGTCAACCCTTGCTGATGGTCGGCCTCGGCCGGATTGTGAGCGTTGTTCTGCGGCGGCAAGCTGTCCACGAGAACAGTTCCTCCCTCGCTCGCTAGAGGCGCTGCAGTACCAGTTAACGCGCTCGACTCCTGCGGCGGTGACGGCATGGCGTCCGTCGTCAGCATCCTCACTTGCTGGATCGCCCCGTATATATCAAAAAACGCCCACAGGCTCACGGTATGGTCTACGTGCATAACAGTTACAGGAGTCGATCCATTCTTGCTGACTCTCACTTCCCCATCCATAGTTAACGTCACAGCCAACTCATCACCTCTGCCCAAACCATTTGCCACGTTCCGTTGAACGACCCAGTACTCGGGACGATCTAGCAAAAGCTCCGCGTCTGCGGGCAAATCGCTAGGTCTTAAGCTCGCTGGATCGCATGAGGTCAGACCAACGGATAAAATTCCAGCGTCTTGTCTTGATTCTGTGGATAAGATTTGGACAACAATAGTTTGCCCGAGACGCATCGGCTGCGCAGTAAACACGTAACCTTGGCCAATCTCTTCATCAACTCTTGCAACGACTCCTCTATCATTTACAAAGTGAACGTTCCTTCCTTTAGTCTTGTGCAAGCTTAAAGGCACTAACGGGTTAGCGTATCTCAGGGGAGGTAAAGGCTCATTTACTTGATTGGGTACCGTAGGAGCGACGAACTGGAAATGCTGGCATCCTCTTACATCGACAAATGCCCAAAGAGGGTTTTTTTTATCTACACCAGTGAATAACAACCTTTCATCTCCTCCGTTGATGCTGAACTGGAAGTCCCCGGAAGAATTGACGTAGTAGTCAAAGATACAGTCTTTCATGAAGTCTACGATGTAAGCCCAGTTGCCAGGTTTGTTGATGAAATCGTACGCGTGTTTGGGCAATGGCGCGAGAGTCACAGGGTCGTGGCTTGTGAAACCGAAGTAGAAGGCGGTGTTAACTTTAGATATAGTTCTGAAACGATGACACACCTGGAAAGAAAAAAAAACGAATGTGCTTTAGACCACAAGACTGAAGTAAAACTTTACTCTCTACCTGTACGATCGGATTAGGAACACAGACGTCTTAAACATTATTACAAATTACTCGAATTAGGTACACACGTGTGCCTCAGCCAACCACTCGAAAAATGACGTTACAATGTAATTAATAAAGTTTAAATTTCGATTTCCGCCACCACAAGTTCGAGACGAAATTTCGAAAACAATACTTCCCATACTAAATCGATCACGTAATCAGTCTGATTTAAATGAAGAGTCAAACATTTTATGTCATATTTCGACCCATGTTTCTAGGAGAAAGTTGTTCACTTACCGATTCTGAGGCAAGCTTAAAAATTTGGATGGTGTTCAAAAATTAACCCTGTATGTTCTAAAGGTTTTTAAGTATTTGGATCTGACAGTCATCAGCTCATAAACATGAGCTGATGACTATGAAAAATCAATATGAAATAGTATTAATTTCATCTTTAGCGATTGTCAAATATCTGGAAAGGTATTTCTTTCGTGTGTGAGTACCTAATATCTTCACATTGATGAAATTAAAGCTGGCTATACAGCGCGTAAGAAGTATTGGATAAATTCGACGCTTCTCGTAACGACTCCCTAGGTCAATGGTTAGAGCAGTCGCCCGGACAGTGAAAGGTCGTGGTTTCGAGTCCCATCGAAGCTAGTTGTGAGACGGGTCGTTTTATTAATAATTCATTTTCAACAATAAAAATTGCATTTTGAAAGCAAAAATGGTAAATAATTTCAAATAGCAATAATTTCATCTTTAGCGATTGTCAAATATCTGGAAAGGTATTTCTTTCATGTTTGAGGGTAGTAATATCTTCACATTGATGAAATTAACGCTGGCTATACAGCGCGTAAGAAGAATTTGATAAATTCGACGCTTCTCGTAACGAGTCCGTAGCTCAGTGGCAAGATAGATAGTTCAGTCACTTTTAATGAACCGACGCAAATTACGCCAACATCGGCTACTTGCTTAGATATCATCTTTTCCAACTGTAACTTAATTGAGAAATCGGTAATTAATATTATTAAATCCGACCACAGTGGAAAACTAGCTTCTCTTGAGCACTATATAGTCCATGGAAATCGTACATTTTGTCTTGCGTTAAATGAGGTAGTTCTGATTTTTTTGTCTGTTAGTAGTGATGAGATAGTAATGACAAATCCAACTTTTCCACCTCGAAAGCCCTTCGGATCATTGTTAAATATTTAAAAATCCAATAATTTTTCAGATGTTTTTCGGTTTTTGTCAATTTTTACCACCAAGGACCTGTGTTACGGCAAAAATTACTATGCACGCTTTAAAGTAGACTAAATTTGCAATAAAAAGAGAATAATTTGGTTTTTGTAAGCCAAATAGTTTTTAAGATAAAGCTATTTAAAAGTTTGCAAAAATTAAAAAAAAGGAAGTATTACAGTTTTTTTAGTTTTCGATATTTTGACCCATAGTAGTGGGTTCATGGCAAAAGTCATTATATTATATTATATATGGGTATTTAAAAATCTACGTCACATTGTAACTTCTCAACTACTAAATAGGATATATATTTCGTTGGCTCAGTCTGTCGTAGGATATTGTATATCGATATGGGGTGGAGCATCCAAAACTAATTTTCTGGAGGTAGAAAGAGGACAGAGATGTTTGTTAAAAGTTATATATTTAAGGGTGACTTTCACCACTGATATTTAAACGTGATTAACGCTAAACGTGTTTAAAACATATTTCTGTTTCTGTCATCTGTTTGAATGTGACAGAGTCAGAAATACGTTTTAAATACGTTTAGCGTTAATTGCGTTTAAGTATCAGTGGTGAAAGTCACCCTTAAACCATAGATATTTCCAACAGTCGATCTCTACAGAGTTACTGATCTTCTATCTGTGCGACAGCTTTACATTCTGCTTGCTAGCTTAAAACTTCACAGGGACTTACCTTATAATCCTACTAATTAAAGTATATTAGGGCGGAGAAAGAATAATGTTATCAAAATAAAAAAAACAAATACCACTTTTGCTAAACGACAATTTAATGTACCTACAATCTAAACATATCTATAATCAGTTAAATAAAAAACTTAATATATACCGGAAAATTTTTTGACCAGTGCACAAATTTTTAGGATCAACTCAGAATCGGTAAGTGAACAACTTTCTCCTAGAAACATGGGTCGAAATACGACAAAATTTTTTGGACTCCCCATACTAAATCGATCACGTGATCAGTCCGATTTGTATGAAGAGTCAAAAAATTTTTGTCATATTTCGACCTATGTTTCTAGGAGAAAGTTGTTCACTTACCGATTCTGAGTCGATCTTAAAAATTTGTGCACTGATAAAAAATTTACCCTGTATAAACTAAGCTTAAAAGAATGCAAAAAGACTATCTCTTGTTGGCTAAAAACTAATGATTATACACAAACAGAAAAAATACTTGAATACATAATATAAATAAAAATAGACATCACTCATACAGAGACTGAACAATCCAATTCATTGAGAAACTAACATTCACGTACACATTCACATATTCACAAACACACGCACATACACACATTTGCAAACACATGCACACACAAACACACACACACATATACACCATTTACCATACAGTAACTTTTAGTCCAAACACATGCACACACACACATATACACCATTTACCATACAGTACTTTTAGTATAAGTTTAGATCGTAAACCAATGTATCAACTAGTATGCTAGAGGTATGGAAGAGCGGGACCCCCTGACACAGGCAAATCTTTTTTTGTCTCCTAGGAGATCCCATCTACAGAATAACTGAATGTAATCTGGTTTTATGAATAAACAATTTTTGATTTTGATTTTTTTGACAGAAGTCATTCAATATTGTAATATGACATAGTCCTATGTTGTATACATATTATTGCTCGTGACTGTACTGCTGATAGGTGCGAGGAG
Organism: Crambus lathoniellus; assembly: GCA_949710035.1. Lineage (NCBI taxonomy): Eukaryota > Metazoa > Arthropoda > Insecta > Lepidoptera > Crambidae > Crambus > Crambus lathoniellus. The sequence goes on from OX453319.1 coordinate 4,770,361, forward strand.
CGAAGCGACGAGCATGTTAGGTTTACATGAAAATATCGCGCGAGCCGAGCGAGCGAAGCGAGCGTGCCGCGGCAGCGGCCGGCGAAGCGCCAGAAGAGACTTTAGACATATTTCCTTTTCCTATTAAACTGAAGTAGGGGGTAAGGAGGCTGTATAAAGTCGATTCTGGCGCTTCGCCGGCCGCTGCCGCGGCACGCTCGCTACGCTCGCTCGGCTCGCTCGTTTTGGTCACTGTTCTAACCTAAACTAACCTGAAACGTCTGTTACGTGTTCTAACCAAACCTAACCTAAAACGTCTGTTACATACCCGGACCCCTTGGCGGGGGGCTTCGCCCCCCGTCCCCCCTGCAGCTTTTCCTAAAATATATAAAAATTTAGAAATAACAAAAATTTTTTGATCAAAAAAAACATTTTTTTTTTATATATCCGATATGTCCATCGGATGCCTCCTAGGTATCTAAACCACCATAGGGGATCGAAAATTTTGTTAGATTTCAGCTAAGACGCACCGTTTCCAAGATATTTTCATTTTTATAAAATTCATTCTTGAAAATTTTACAAGTCCCGGCTCCATACTAAAACAGTCAAAAATTTTATAAATCCTAACTCCATACAAAATCAGTTGAATTTTTTTTAAGTCCTGCACCCCCTTTGCAACAACTTAACCAAATTAAACCGCCTTCAAAAAAACCACATTAAAAAAGTAAGAAATAATTCCTCACCAAATAAATAACGTAAGTACTTTGAAGTCGGGCGTGAAACATGTACAATTTTTTGTTGTTTTTGTTAAAGCCCGACTTCAAAGTACTTACGTTATTTATTTGGTGAGGAATTGTTTCTTACTTTTTTAATGTGGTTTTTTTGAAGGCGGTTTAATTTTTTTATAAAAATAATTTTTATTTCACTCTTTTTAGTGCATCGTGCAGGCAATTTACGTGTTTTCTGGTAAATAGGTATGTGATCAAACTGAAAACCTCCTTTTTCGAAGTCGGTTAAAATACCTTGAGGTATCCTCTTTTTAACAAAACAAGAATTATCTAAATCGGTTTATAAACAAAGGAGTTATGCCTAAAGATACGTATTAAATTCACATAAAGTGGTAACGAAAACGACAGTATTTTCAAGATTTCCTGAAAACTACTGAACCGATTTCAAAATTTCAAAAAATGGGACCAACTTGGAATCCATCCTGATGTAATAACGTTTGAACCATTTCAATCGGTCCAGCCGTCTTCGAGTAATCGGTGGACATACACAAAAAAAAAAAAAAAAAAAAACATACATACAGACGAATAGAGAACCTCCTCCTTTTTGATTTAGAAGTCGGTTAAAAAACAAAATCCATATAATAAACTTTCCAATTAATAAGCTTGTTGTAGGCGAGTCGTTCATAGTCGAAACAACCAGTAGGTGAAATAAACAGTATTTGAGTCGTTCAATAGTCATTATGAAAATATGTAAATCGATCGTAGTTATTTCGACCATAGTCGTAATGACCGTAGTTATTATGATACATACCCCTATCACAAAGTAACTAAGCGGGCGGTCGCCCTTTTATTTTGTGCCCCTATGTAGAATCCCATTGCTTCCACATAATGAGCGATTTTCTGACAGGCCATTTAAAAAAAAGCTTCCAAAAGCTTCACTAGATGGCGTTGAACGAAGTATGTACAGTCTATGGCATATTTTGGTATGAATCATAATTAAATTAATAACTTTTTAAAAACCCAAAGGAAACTAAAAATAAATTAAATAAGTACTGATAGGTACTACTGCACTGTGAAGAACAATAACGAAATAGGTAAATTTAAAGATATGGTAAATAAATAACATCTGTCTGACATAAACAAACGTTCCGTTTTATGAAACAAAAGTCGCGTCAAAGTAAAATTTATAACGTTCCGTTCCTTCTAACTGCATAGGTGGGACAGCGCCATCTACTGAGCTAATCACAACGAGCTTTCAGAAAATCGCCTATTTGAGAGTTATCGCCTAACCTGGCAACACTACACGATTGTTTATTAGTATAGCATGGCCCGCTATTATTTCTCGGCTGCTTGCGCCCCTACAGGCCATGCTGCTCAGATTGGCAACGTCATAAACGTCAATGTAGTGGGGCTGCTCCTAATTTCTTTTATGCATGAGATGAGATGAATTCCTGATTATAGCGCCTTAAAATCAAATAATACGCGTACATAACTAAGTTTGTTTTATTTTAACTATATCACAGTCACGAAAATGTTTATTAAACACTCCTACTGATCGTGTAGGCTCCCAGTCGGCTCGAGGTATCGCACGAATCCATCGTTGACGCAGTGTTCCTCCTTCGGGAATCTAAATCTTTCGAGATCGATCCAAGGTTTCATAAGTAATTTCCAACAATGATCACGTATTTATATGCACTAATTCTACAATAAATATTGTATTAAAACACCCACGCAGCAAACAACAAAATCAAGCAGCAACGTTTCTTGACATGATGACCAAAGGGAGGCGGGTCGTTACGTTCCCTAAAATATGGTTGAGCGAAGCGATGGCTGGTTCATGCATCGTGCTCGTGAACGGGTGCTGCCAGTGGGAATAGGTCTGCTCTTATCTGCTTGCCTTAAAATGTGTTTTCTTTTGTGTTTATTCATTTTATTAAAAATTACATTTGAAACATGTATGGCGCAACTTGCAGTAGGTATATAGTAGAATTGTCTTTTGTTTAAGCTTTAAGTAGTGTTCCTAAGTAATTGAAAATTGTTCACCGCTATGATCATTAGTTCGCCTATACTTAACTGTATTTATCATAACCCATTGTGTAATTGTGATGGAAACTGACCTTAGTCATACCATGTTAAGGTCATTTTTCAATTTGACGACTCTGTATGAAATAAAACAGGGAGAAAAAAAAACAACCCTTGGAGTTTCTTGCCGGTTCTTCTCCAAGGCCTCCCGCTGTAGGGATTGCGAACCGATGGCGTAGCTTCTATGACGTTCACAAGTATTGTAAATAACAATCTAAATTGAATAAACAAATTTGAATCTTGAATCTTGAAAAGAGTATATGTATGACATTGAACTCCGACTTGCCACATCAAGATTAAAAAATAATCCAAAATGTGCAAAAATAATAGATTTTTATTTTTATTTTGTAACCAGCAAATTTAACCAAGTTGTTCCATATCAAATCCGTGAAAGTGTTTTATTTAAATAAACAGTTCGCGCAGAAATCTAAGATGTGCTTAAGCGAATTGAATTACGGCGAATGTTAATTTTTTTTATTATATTATATCAAGTTTAGCCTAGTCAACGAAGAGATATAGAGGGAAATGTTTGGAACACAATTTTTGACTTTGGAACTTTGTTTGGGCTAGAAGTTTTGTATATACGTCCCAAAACTATGCCACATTGAGGGAAAGTACCTTAAATACTGAAGATATAAAATTTTACTAAAAGGAGACTTCGTTTTTATTTTTAAAAGAAATAGAACTGCATTCACAGAATTTTGAATAATCTCCTGTCTGAACTGGGAATCGAACCCGCTGAATGTAAAAACAAAAATATTTCTTTTATTTTATTATACCGATCAAAAGGCTCGATTATACCTAAGCATTTTTTCTAAGTAGCATAGCATTTTAAATAAAAGGAAGACTACGAAATTTAACATTTAATGTTGAATAACAATTTTGTGCAGCGTTATGGATAGCCTTTTCTGTGACTCGCTTCAACATTAAATGTTAAATTTAGTAGTCTTCCTTTTATTTAAGATACTATGTTACTTAAAAAAAAATGAAGAAATGCTTAGGTATGATCCAGCCTTTCAATAGGTACAATAAAATATTTTTTATATTCAGTGGGTTTGATTCCCAGTTCAGACAGGCGATTATTTAAAATTCTTTGAATGCAGTTCGTTGTCTTTTTTTAAATTAAAATGAAGTCTCCTTTCAATAAAATTTCATATCTTCACTATTTAAGGTACTTTCCCTCCAGGTGGCATTGTTTTGGAACGCCCTGTATATACGGTACATAATTATACCAAAATAACATTTTTTACAATTTTTGTCTCTGTCCGTCTGTTTGTTCCGGCTAATCTCCGAAACGGATGGACCGATTTTGACGGGACTTTCACTGGCAGGTAGTTGATGTAATAAGGAGTAATTTAGGCTACTTTTTATCCCGATATCCCCACGGGAAAGAGAACCACGCGGGTGAAACCGCGGGCGGCCACTAGTGTACAATAAAAATAGAGTTGGCCCAAAGACACTTCCTTGGGGGACCCCGTAAGCGTTGCAGGCAATAAGCACGTTCTAAAACGTTCTAAGTACTTTTATAGTACCAAATTGTGTTACTTGGGTTTACCTTCTCACGTCACATAGAACAGAAAGATTGAGAGAATACTGAGGTAAATGTTCACCTTTTCATTGACCTTAACGGGCCTCGCGCTGAACGCAATACTATTGCCGTCGTATCCCGGGTTCCTGGCAAAGGAACCGTCACTGGAGACCATGACAGCCTTTCCGTGCACGCTGTGGAAGGTCAGCGGGGGCAGGTTGTCGGGCGTGCCGTCGGTGCCGGTGGAGCGGGGCGCTGTAACAGGAGGAAACGAGGTTTTATATGTCTTAATCAAAAATATGGGTTAAAAACTTCGATCAACAATAACACCTAGTTCTAGATACATAGTTGGAGTGACAGATATGGCCGAGCGTATACTCGGGAACTTGAGAGTATAATTATAAGTAGATTATTTTGACAGTGTCAATAATACTGAGGTATTTCCATGAAGTTTGACTTAATACTCTGAGGTAACTGGAGCTCTCACCCTGAATAAAAAAGTGTCGCCAGCAAATTTGACATTTATGTATGTAGTGGCTGTCAGCTGTCTCATATGACCATACGTATTTTTTTAAAGTGTAGGTGAGACGGAAGACAGCCACTGTGTTATTTGTGGTATTCAAAAAATTGTTCGTACTGCACTCTCCAGTTACCTCAGTATTAAGTCGAGCTTCAGTATTAAGTCGAGCTTCATGTGTATTTCAAACTTGGAACGGTTCCTGTCATTTATAATGTAAGATCGTAACATTCGTAACCTTTTTTCTCCGTTTAAAAAAAAGTCTGTGCCATGGGAAGTTTTCATTTAGTTCGTGAGCCTTCCATCTAGCACTATTGTTGATCGAAGGTTAAAAATTAAAATTTTCTTATTTTCTTGAAGGTTAACTTATACTTAACATAATTAAATACCTATCTTATTTGTATACTTGTTGAACATTTTTTTTCTGGGAAGTGAATATGGAGCCATAGAAACTGAAAATTTGACACAAATTGATTTTTCTTATAAAAAATATTAGTTTTATAAATATAATTCAAGTGACTTCATTGAGATACATGTATGTCTAATGTCTAGAAAAATTCGTAGTATTATATCTGTAAAGCATTACTGCATTTGCAGCGTGGACGCGTAAAATGTTCGCCTAGGAAATTCACTCATATTGAACAAAAACCAGCGTCGAAAACTGCATAAGCACATTCATTTTTATTCTGATATGATTTACCTTTTAATCTATCCTCATCTACCGGCCTTTGGTTCTGTCTTCTAACTTGATGGGGTGCCTTAGTCATAAGATCGAGGAACTGGACAGTTGCACCACAATTTAATAAAACAAGTGCCCAAAGAATTTCTTTTGTATCTACACCGGTCAGAAGCAACCTTTTATCTTTTCCGTCGATGCTGAAGTGGACGTCCCCTGCAGAATTGACGTAGTATTCAAAGATATTGTCTTCCTCGAAGCGTTCCCGTTTAGCCCAGTTGCCTCTAGACGTTCCAACGTTGATGCCATTAAGCATGACGGGCAATGTATTCGCGAGGGTCGCAGGGTCGTGGCATGTGAAACCTAAGGATAATAAGCCGATCCATGAATTTTGTTTTTTGACGATACGAAGGCACACCTGGAAAGAAAAAAGTCATTAGATTTGTCCTCTAACTTATAATCTTAGTCCTTGATTTTTCTGAAACATTATCTTTTACAAAGGCTATAAATGTAAGAATAAAAAATTGCTAGCAATATAAATAAATAAATTCTTTATTTCTTCTCCACATAATAATACATAATGACACACAGTATAACAATGAAGAAGTAATGTACTAAAGTAGATAAGGTTTTCTTTGGCGTGAAACTTTTTTAACAGAATGACTGATAGGACTGATATATTCCCCTTTCATTCTGAATACCAAACACGTTCATTCAATCATAGACAAAATAAAATAGAAATATTTTTAAAATTCGATTACTCTACGATCAACGCGGGTGGCCGGGGGATTGGTGCCTGAAATAAGCATAGCCTGTGTTCCAGGACCACCAGAACCCCAGTTAGTTTCTCGGATCTTCATTTAAGTTACAATGGCAAATGAAGTTGAGCAATGAGTTAAAACAATAATTGGTGTAGAAAAAGACAATAAACAATAAGATCTTTCTTAGAATAATATAATAATAAATTGGAATAATATGAAACCTGCAAGACTCCAAACAAAAAAGAAGAGGTCATACGTGTAACGTTGTCGTTACAACCTCCTTTATATTCCTTCTTTACTAAATATTTTCTGGCCTCTGTCACTCAGGTGATAAACCTAATATAGGGGTCAGGGACTATTGTGACAATAAATATTTCTTATTTCTTATTAAATATGAAACTACACGTCTTTCTACGTTTGTTCTGAAATAATTTGAATGTCGCGTTCTTTGTTAATTCGGTTTTACATAGTCAGTCTACCAAAAGATGTTTACGTGAACAACATCAGTTTATAGTTATTTTATAAGCAGTGAATTGTTCAGTATTCTGTTTTATAATAGGTAGGTATTTATATACCAAGAATACCTGTATCCACATATCTTCAGGTAAGCTAAATCTCAAAGCCGATAACAGTGTAACCATTTTAAATCATACGATTTTTATATTGATTTGTTATTTATTTTCTTATTTTTAGGTTTTTTTTCTTCTGTTTTAATAATTATACTTATTTACTTTTTGAATATATATTGACTGTGGAAAGATTCGTTTCATTCGTCACATACGTTCGACTGTAGTATGTAGGTATTGTTTCTTTTTAACCGACTTCAAAAATTGAAAAGGAGGAGGTTATCTATTCGTCGCGTTTTTTTTTATATGTATGTACACCGATTACTCGAAGACGGCTGAACCGATTGAAATGATTCAAACGTTATAACATCAGGTATTTTCCCAAGTTGGTTCCATTTTTCGAAATTTTGAAATCGGTTTAGTAGTTTTTAGGAAATCTTGAAAATACCGTCGTTTTCGTTACCATTTCATATGACTTTAAGACGGATGTTCAACTATCATACCTATTTACCAGGATATACGAAAATTGCCTGCATGATGCACTAAAAAGAGTAAAATAAAAATTATTTTTATAAAAAAATAAAACCACCTTCAAAAAAATCCACCTAACAGTAAGAAATAATACCTCTAATGACGTAAGTAGGTACTTTGAAGTCGGGCGGGTCTAAACAACAACACAAAAAAACAAAAAAATTACAGGTTTCACGCCCGACTTATTTTGTAACTACTTTTTTAACTATAGGTTTTGATGTAAAATAAAAGAAATTGAAATATAATGAAATGTGAAGTTTTATTTTTATAACATGTAAAATTAGGTCCTTACAAGAAATACAGGGCGTGGGGATAATTATTCTACTTTGCAGCTCACTTGTTGCACTGTCAGAGGGACTTAAATTACAATATTCTCACTGAGTTGGAAATTACATAAACAGGTAATGAAGTTTACACTAGACAAATAAGGTTACAAAAGAAATTTACGTGAATAGGAGACCTAGGCTATCGCTATCCTTAAGATAGGTTTACAACGTGTCAGACTGGATATACAAATACAAACACAAATTAAAATCTGGTTGTTATTCAATATTAAACGTTTTATAAGTTCACAAGTGTAGTTTAAATCAAGTTGGGAGTGTTACAAAATTGAAAGGTAGGTAGGTAATACTTATATGTATGTAGTTAAGTTAAACTTATAAGAGAGGAGAAGATTAGAGACAATTAATGGGCGCCACGTTTATGAACAGCTCATAAACGAAGAGAGTATGGAGAGATGTAGTTAAGAGATAAAGATATAAGAACGATTACACCTGAGATTTCTATTCCGAGGAGGGGTTGCGAACGCCGGTCTCTCAAGGCCTAAGGTCAGCGAACGAGGGCTCGCCGGTATGATATCAGCTTCGCAGGTGCTCGCTCCGGACAGGTAGTCCAGTCAATAATAAGAACTGTCGAGGAAGAAGAAAACACAGCGTTATGCCAAAGCAGTGACATAAAGAGATGTTGGTAATTTGTTTGCCATTTAGCAGATCGACTTACCCGGACGCTGAAGATCGAGGACGAATCAAGAAAATTGCAGTGTTCACACAATGATGCAGCTTAGGACGGTTAGGTTTATCAGGAATAAACTACGTAGGTAAAAAAATGTCTATGCAATAACAGTTCACAGTGACTTTGCTTCACACCTTTTTCACAGTCAGTTAAGTAGAGGTTATCGAGAGAAAAAACACTGGGGCGAGACGGGCCCTATTTATATATTCTCTCACGACTTTTCTAGAATCTTGTTTTTAATTCATATTGCTTTACCATCAATCTCGAATTTTCCAAGGTAAGTAGCATAGACAATGCTCACTTGTACATTTCTAGAATGATCCGAATATAGTCTATGGTTAAGAAAATTAGCTAAAGATAAATGAAGAATTATATAAAATCAAATAAAGGAAGATTTGTAGATTATGAATAACTAATTACTTTCATTGTAAATTAGATATTCATAATGTTATTGATAAAAGTTTTTAGGTACCATAGATAATCTGGACTCAATATGTAGAAGTTCAATTATTAAAGCAAGAGAGCTACTCTACGCCAGATGTCAGTTTCGGTGCTGTTGCATGAACGAGATGACAGGATGGCTATGCATTTAGGTGTGAGAGAGATGACAATATATGTGCGACATACTTTGCCACTATTTGACACGACGTATATCTCTGGATAATTGCTCGTGGAATAGAGCCAGTGGTTCAAAAATTATGATGTTTACTCTGATAAAATTAAATGTCAAACGTCAAACGTGATAGATGTTTGTTGACAAATATAAGTGTACCTAAGATGTAAAAATTAGCAATTATTGTTTGGAATTGAGTTAATGAGAATGTATGTACTTTGCAATAAGGGATGTATAAAAACTGTGTTGTGTAAAGGTACAAAATATTGGATAAAAAACAGGAATGAAGGTTAGTACTATCATAGTTTATTATGAATGTAACATATTAAAAAAATGATATGTTACAATTTATTTTATTTATTTATTTGGGACTAGCTTTCCGCCCGCGGCTTCGCCCGAGTGGACTACATGACGCTATCCCGCGGGAATGTGTCATTTTTCCTATTTTTCTCTCCAGGCTACAAAGTATCTGTGTTCCAAATTTCAGCCAAATCCGTTCAGCCGTTTTGGCGTGATTGAGTAACAAACATCCAAACATCCAAACATCCAAACATCTAAACTTTCACATTTATAATATTAGTAGGATGACTTCAAAGTACTTACGTTATTAGAGGTATTATTTCTTACTTTTAGGTGGTTTTTTTTTTATTTATTTTTTTCTAAGTATGTTAACCGATATCTCTGTCAATTTTGCGCCGGTTTCAATAATTATTTTTTTATTCGAAAGAATATACTCATGAGGTGGTCCCATTGTCACCAAGTCACTATCTGATGATGGGATCCCAAGGAAATCGAAGAATTAAACAGGGTTGTTTAATTTTATAATGGTTTTACGTGTTTTATATACTTACTTACCTATTTTCTAAAGTTTATTGCTGATGAGCTGATGAATAGGGCACAAGCACAACTCTTTAACGTATAGGAGTTGGATGATTTAGCTAGATGAGTGTGATTTTTTCATAATGTATAAAAATTAAACATAAAATCCAAAAAAATATAGTGAAAGAATTTTTTCGATATCTCAAAAACTGATTTTTTTATGAATATTCAAAGTTGGATGTTTTTAAAATCAGCGCGAACTTGACCGTTTAACGCGTGACGTCATTCTGCCGGTTGAGCGACGGACGGCTAGGGCGGTTTATGGATTTTCCACGATAGCTCCGCCAATTGTGAACCGATTTTTTTTATTTAAAAGAGTATCTTCCTGAGTTACCTCATGGATCACTACCATTGCTGCCAAGTCAGGATCTGATTCTGGAATCCAAGGGAAATCGAGAAAATACCTCAACTTTTATAGGTATTTTCGCGTTTTATATATTTCCTAAAGTTTTTTAAGGATATGCATCTGATACTCATCATCTCATGATGTCGAGCTGGTGATCGAAGGTACAACTCCTCAATGATTTGGAGTTGGAGGATAATAGTAGTGTATTATTGGGCATTTTGCCCCCCGGTGGTCGTCCGCTTCGCTTCCGATCGCTCGCTGCGCTCGCTCCGGTCGGCAGAATGCCCAATAATACACTACGGATTACATGTATTTCGGTTGAAGACCCATGGTAAGATTCGTTCACTGAACGCCTTCGCCTGACCTGAGATTATTTAAATATGTTGACTTGTCATATTATTCTCATTTTCATAAAACGCGTGAAACATTACGGTTAGATTCAAACGTTAACATGAAATTTATAAAACAAAAAGAATCATTAGAATTAGACTGTATATGTCCCCCGCCCTCAAAAGTGAGTAAACGACATGGTAACTTATTACCAAACACTATACGCTGCATTGTCTGTGGTCCATCAAACTGTGGAAAGACAAATTTAGTTATCAGTTTATTGTTACACAAAAATGGACTGCGTTTTAGGAATCTGTATGTTTACTCAAAATCTTTATACCAAGCTAAATACCTATATTTGGAGAAAGTTTTAAACATGGTTCCTGGTACATCTTTACATAAATACAATCACAACAGTGAAATATTGAGTCCACATGAAGCTTTGTCAGATTCTATTATAATTTTTGATGACGTTGCTTGTGAAAATCAAAACAACATAAGAAATTATTTTGCAATGGGACGTCATAAGAACATTGATTGTTTTTATATTAACCAAACTTACACAAAAATTCCGAAACAATTAGTTAGAGATAATTCAAATCTACTTATATTATTTAAGCAAGATGACATTAATTTGAAACATGTGTATGATGAGCATGTTGGGTCTGATATGTCATGGTCTCAGTTTCGTGAACTATGTTCCACCGTTTGGAAGAAACCCTTCAGCTATCTTGTAGTTAATAAGGACTGTGAGAAAAACAAGGGATACTACAGGTCAACATTTGACACGTTTGTTGTGGTGGACTAGCATACAAAATAAGATGTATAACGACTTATGAATCATTTTCATTTGAGACTTGCGAGCGAGCGAATCGTTTTAAAATGGAAAAAAAACTCAAAGAACAAATTGTTAAATCCGCAGCAGCTGTTAAAAGAAAAGTTGAAATGATAAAAGATGTAAAAAATGCAAATAATATGGCGTTGGAAACCATATTTAAACCCATCGTAGATCCTCTTACCTTGTTAGCAAATAAAAATGTAGATAAACATCTCAAGGAAGAGGCTCATGAACCGTTGATGAAAAAAAATAAAAATAATGATAATCTTACGTCTTGTACTTCCGAAGAAGATTACAATGAATTTACCAGTGAAGACGAAGAACATTCTGAAAGGGAAAGCGAGTCATATAAAGATTATAATAAAACTCTTGTTGTACCACCTTCCGACAAACACAACGTGAGCGACGGTTCCTTTAAATCTTTGCAGTCATCACCAAGTGTTAAGAACCAATCATCATGGTCTACATCATCTGAAGTACTGGATGACATACCGTTTGGTGTAAAACATGAACGTGGAAAATTATTGCTTGGCAAAACCCGTGTTTTTGACGACGGCAAAAACTTAAAAATCGGAACACTAACTTTCGATAAAACAGTAGGCTTAACAGAACTATTGTTTAAAAAGAAACCCAACTTAGAAGTGGTCACTGACAACGATTTACTAAATTATAAATTGCTTTTAATAGAAACTAATGCACATCGACGTAACTTTGATTCATCAAAACCAATAAATAGCAACAAAGGGTTTAAATATACTAATGTTATTAAGCCTTTGTTCAAGTTCTCTCGAAATGCTACCTCAAGCCTGGAGAGTATTCCAACAGGAAAAGGTATTCCACTTTTGAAAAAAGTAAAAGAAAATACTGATTATGTTAACTGGGATGACCCAAACGAGTTAATAGAACGATTAAAATTACTACTAGCATCATGGGCAGCAGGGAATAATGGGGTAGGTAATGAAATCATTGCTATTGTAGAAGAATTATATGAAGCTGGTATTATAAATGTGGAACTTAAAGAGCTTCCGTCGGGAGGATTGCGCAGTATGATTTCAGTCGTTGACTCATCTAGACTGCAATGAATATAGACAAATTTGGTCATCACGTTCATAAACGTTTACGGTTATCAGAATTCGTTGATACTTTAAACGATACATTAGTGAAATCGGACGCTGGACACTACGATTTGAAATTGTCTAGATTAAAAGGTCTTTCATCGCCAAACGAAGACGATGAAGCAGTGAACAAAGCTTATGTGGATAAAATCGTACAAGAATTAAGAAATGAATTTAAAAAAATTCAGAGTGATGTAAAACTGTACTTACAGAATTTGGAAAAACTAACATCAGACCGTTTAACAAAGAACATTTATTCAAAAACAGAAGTAGATACTTTGATTGAGCTAAAATTAAATAAAAAATGAGTAAAAAGGGCATAGTTGATGAAATTCATAAAGCAGCAAGAAGGCATTTTCCTCGTCGTATGACTATCATAAAAGGATTAGACGATTTATGGCAAGCTGATCTTATGGATTTTCAAAAATATTCACATTATAACAAAGGGTACAAATATGTTTTGGTTGTAATCGATACATTATCAAAATACGTATGGGTAAACCCTGTAAAATCAAAAGACAAAAATAGCGTGACTAAAGCAATGCATGTGATATTATCTTCATCATCAAGAAAACCCCATAATTTACAAACTGATCTTGGTAAAGAATTTTATAATGATGTTTTTCAAAAATTGATGAAAAAGTATGATATAAATCACTATTCCACTCAATCTGTTAAAAAAGCTGCTATAGTAGAACGAGTTATTCGTACAATAAAAGGTCACCTTTACAAACTATTTAGTTTATATGGCTCTTACCAATGGCTAGGACCTAACTTAAATTCTGTAGTAGAGAAATACAATAACACTACTCACCGTATTACTAAATACAAACCTATTGATGTGAATAAAGTAAACCAAGTGGAAATTAGATCTAACATTATGCAAACACGAATATCTTGTACTAAGAGACCCCCCAAGTTTTGCATTAATGACAGTGTTCGTATAAGCAAATTTAAGGGTGATTTTTACAAAGGCTATACACCTAATTGGTCAACAGAAATATTTAATATAGTCAAGGTTAACGATACAAACCCACCTACGTATATTTTAGAAGACAAACATAAACAACTAATTTTAGGCTCGTTCTACGAAAACGAACTGCAAAGAACAAAATTTCCTGATATTTATCTCATTGAGAAAGTTATTAAAAGAAAAGGTAACAAACTTTTTGTTAAGTGGTTAGGTCTCAGTAAGGAAGAAAACAGTTGGGTGGATAAGAGTGCATTACTTTTGTAATATAAATTGCGTGATTTGTGAAAATTATTCATTAAAGAAAGATCGATGAAGCAGGGTAGAGGTTTTTTGAATAACCTTATTAATAGTTTACCAATTGAGGTACATATCCCTGGTTATCAATTTTGTGGTCCAGGAACTAAACTTCAGAAGCGCTTACTAAGAGGTGATCGTGGTATAAATCGATTGGATGAAGCTTGTATGCATCACGACATTGCTTATAACAACAAAGACTTGAGCATTCGACATAAAGCGGATTTAGAACTTTTGAACATGGCCAAGAGAAGACTAAAGTCAAGTGATGCTGGAAAAGGTGAAAAAATTGCATCATGGATAGTAAAAAATGCAATGAAAGCAAAACTCAAAGCTGGTGCTGGGATACGTCCATTTATGTCAATTGTGAAAAAACTACAATCTCAATTAAAAAAGTTAAAATCTAAAGATAATCGCACAGCTATCAATTTTGCGTATGCTACTGCAAAAAAATTATTTAAAAATAAAAAAGGAATACGTTTACCACGATGTATTCCTATTCCAAAAACTGGAGGCTTTTTACCTCTCATTCCAATTTTTGCCGGTTTATCAGCCCTTGGTTCTCTTGCTGGCGGTGCGGCAGGTATAGCAAAAGCTGTAAATGATTACAAGGTCGCTCAGAAAAACCTACAAGAGTCTGTACGCCATAACAAAGCAATGGAAGCAGTCGCTCTTGGAAAAGGGATGTATATTAAGCCTAATAAAAGAGGAGCTGGCCTATACTTGAATCCTTCAAAAAACTAAACAAAGGGCTACCCAGACGCCCCCTTACAAATCTAGACATTTTGAAGCACGCAACTAACATTCCTTATTTTCGAGGAGTATTTATGAGAGATTCACTCCCCTCAAAACCAAGAAAAATTGAATGTGCTATATTAAACCTAGATAGTTCTGAAAATCCTGGAACACATTGGGTAGCCTATGTAAAACAAAATGATTACTGTGAATATTTTGACAGTTTTGGTGATTTAAAACCTCCATTAGAATTAATAAATTATTTAAAGAACATGTCAATAACTTACAATTATGTACGCTACCAAAAGTTTGGTACTATAAATTGCGGTCATCTGTGTTTAAATTTTTTAAAGAAGTATTGGAAACAACATTTATAATAAGAGTTGTGTAATAAAATTTATCAGTATAAACATGTCTTTCACTGTGTCGATAACCGGCAGCGGATCCTCTTTGATAACAAATTACTCTCCTACTATTATTATTAGAGGGAGAGTATAAGTGCGGTTTATTATATTTTTCAACGTTTAATTCCATCCCTAATATAGATGAAAGAAACAATAAATTTTATTATGGTAAAGATGGTGTGATAAAAATACCCGAAGGATCTTATGAACTTCAAGATATTTGTGATTATCTTAAGAGCAATATTAAAAATGCAACGCTGAGATTGACCGCAAATAACAACACATTAAAAACAAGTATATTTTGTTCAGAAGAAGTTCACTTCAATAAAAATGACTCACTGGGTAAAATTTTGGGTTTTGGTATGGAGACAATAAAAGCAAATATAAATACAGAATCTTGTTATCCTGTCAGCATTTTATCAACAACTATCGTGCGCATCGAATGTGATGTAATCAGTGGATCATTTGTGAACGGAAAAGCTAGCCACATAATTTATGAATTCGCACCAAACGTACCACCTGGTTATAGAATCATTGAAATACCTAAAAATTTAATTTATTTTCCCGTCAATCAAAGTTCAATAAGTGCTATTAATGTAAGACTATTAGACGCTGAAAATAATCAAATTAACTTGCGCAGCGAGGAAGTGCAGCTATATTTACACTTTAAAAAGACATGTTGACTTTCAATAAAAGCCTATATGTTCCACGAACTCAAGTCAGTTCTAAGAGATCATCTCATAAGGGAGCACCAGTTCGGTCAATAAAGAAATTAACAAAAAGCAATAAAGAATTTTTAAAATCACTAGGATTGATAAAATGAATTTTTTAAATATAACTCAACCTGCATCGTACGATAACAGCATCGAAAATTTTGAATATCATTCGTATAAACCATACGTAACAAGTTTCAACAAGAATGATGAAATACGGATACCGATAAATCAGCAAGACCTCTATGTATTGCCTTCACTTAGCACTTTGTATATTGAAGGTAAAGTGAATGTGTATAAGAATGCACCAGTAAAAGAACGAGTATCTAATATTCATTTTGTTAATAACCCTGCACTATTTTTATTTCAAGATATTCGTTATGAAATTAATGGAATTGAAATAGATAGAATAAAAAATGCGGGCGTTACAACCACAATTAAATCTTATTTATCGTTGAATGATAACGAATCTAAATGCGCCCGAGTTTGGGGTTGGTCTCCAACAGGCACAACTACTGACGGAAGTGGAGTATTCTCCGCCGCTATACCACTAAATAAAGTGATGGGTTTTGCTGAAGATTATAATAAAATTATAATGAACTGTAAGCATGAATTGGTTCTTTTGAGAAGTAACACGAATCTCAATGCCTTAAAATTAAATGCAGGTGAAGTTGTGGATGATATAATAATAAATAAAATTTTGTGGCGAGTGCCGCATGTTAAAGTTTCGGATCGAGAAAGAATTCATTTGCTCAAGCACTTAGAAAAAGATCGACCGATAACAGTTGCATTTCGTAATTGGGACTTATATGAGTATCCATTACTTCCCAAAACACGTAAACATACTTGGTCTATTAAAACATCCTCACAGATAGAGAAACCACGATTCGTTGTAATTGCTTTTCAAACAAATCGTAAACATAATACAACAATGTCAATGGCAGAGTTCGACCATTGTCATATACGTGATGTTAAAGTTTTTCTAAATTCTTCTTATTATCCATATGAAAGTCTGAACATTAGTTTCGCTGACAATAAATATACATTAATATACGAACAGTACGCTAAGTTCCAGCAGTCTTATCACGGACGTCGGGCTGAACCGTTGATGAGTTTAAAAGAATTTAAAGAAACAGCTCCCTTATTCATCATTGACTGCTCGCGCCAACATGAAACGTTAAAGGGATCGATTGACGTGCGACTTGAAATCGAGGCTGTTCAAGAAATACCTGATCAGACCGCTGCTTACTGTTTGATTCTAAACGATTGCATATTTGAATACAAACCTTTAAGTAACATTGTAAGGAAAATATCATGAATACCGATACAATAGTTGTGGATCTACAAGGGTTCAAAGATTTTAAAAATAAATTTATAGTTAAAGAGTTGGCAATCGCTACTAAAGATTATACCCAAACGTTTTTAATAAAACCACCCTATTCTTATAAAACTTTATCAAATGAAGAACAAAAGCAAGTGCGCTGGTTGGAAAGAAACCGTGGGTTAACTTGGAGCGAGGGATTCATTGATCATCGAGAATTTCAACGAATTGTGGTTCCTTATTTAATTGGAAAAAAAGTATTAGTTAAAGGATTGGATAAAAAAATGTGGCTTCGAGAGTTATGTCAAGAATGTGAAATAATAGAATTAGGTGAAAAAGGTTGCCCTAAGCTTTTAAAGTTACAAAATGATTACTATGACGAAGGAAATAAGGTTTGGAATTGTGTCAATCATAAAAAGATGTGTGCATTAAAAAATGTACTGTGTCTCAAGATGTGGTACTGTGATAATTATAACTATGATTTTTTTTAAATTTAGGTTAAGGAATATTGAACTGTAAAATATTTTTTCAATAAATCATTAATACATATTATACCTAATGTCTTTGATTTCACTTTAATCGTAATATTAATATATTTATATTCATTTAACTAAGTGAGAAATAAAAAAACACAGTTTACTTAAGTAAAAAACTTTATTACAGTAAAATAATAACTAGGTACTTACTAACAATTGTTTTATAAATTATTTATATACAAATACTTATTTATTTATAATATTTATTTAAAACCAGATATTTTTCTTAATATAACATCTTCGTAAACAATAAAAAAATTAAAAGCTATCACCACTTAAATGTTTTGAGATTTTTTTGATAACACATTCAGTCATGTCCATAATTTCATCCATCGAATCACGGACTACGTATTGAGCACTAAGCACCACATTTTCATTTTTCGCCGCAGTTTCCGACGATGTTTTCCCTGCATCATAATCAGTGGTCAGCTCCAACACCTTTATTTGTATCAGCTTGATGCCTCTCTGCTCCTTGCTGACCACGAAGGATTTAAGTGGCACCTTCTTTGGTTGTCTTGGGACAACTCGTTTTTTTCTTTTTTGTTTAACATCTGTTGATTGCGAGCCGAACAAATCTTTGTATTGCTGAGTAAAGTTTTCTAGCGGATCCTGGGCGTATTGTGTAAAAATGTCTTGCGAGCAGTCTGCCATTTTCTGTTAGGACAAAATAATAATAAAAAATTAACTGTTTTAAGAATATTTAATTATTAGGGTAATATTTAATAATTAATGTAAGATTCACATTTAACAATAACTATATTATTAAATATTATTATTATTATTATTATTTATTATTATTATTTAATATATTTATTAGTATTAACTATTAAGAACATAAATATCTAAATATAAAATATAAATAATGATAGACGGCACCCACCTGAATAATGATGAAATTAGGATCTTCTCAAAGCCTGACTTTCGTTGCGCTCTCCCAACTTCTTACTGATCTGCGTAAAAAGTTGCAGCGCTTTATAATATATGTCGTCTCGATCTTCATACACCAGATACTGTGTTTTAGCTCGCGCCACCATTACCACTTCGTTGTCAGGTATATCCACAGCATCCATCAATTCGATTTTTATGAGGCATTTTGGAATCCTATTATCGAGAGTAGCAACGTAGCTGGCTTGTGGTGAACAGAGTTGTTGATGACCGCGTTTAGACATCTTCACTAAACTTGAAAATACACAACACGAGTTAAGTGTGAACGCGACGAGAGCTAATTTTAAACTAATAAAATACGAGTAATTTTCTATGTTACCGAATCAGCAATATGAGACACTGATTGTCAAGTGCAAGTTCTAACATGCTCTTATAGGTATTTTGCTGGTATTGCAGAAAATACTTTTGTAAATAGATACCGAAGTGCATGTCGCGGCTCGGTTGATGTCTCATTAATTTGCATGTTTGAACCTGCTCAGGGTTTTTCAAGTTCTAACCTGCTCTTAAAGGTATTTGCTGGTACTGCATAAAATACTTTTATAAATAGATACCAAAGTGCATGCTGCGCGTCGGTTGATGACTCATTAATTTACATGTTTAAACCTGCTCAGGGTTTAGTACCTACTACAATACACCAATATGTAGGTATTTTTATATTGATTTTTTAAGGATCGAAAAATAAATCACAATCATGTTAAGTATTCGTCATTTATTTCTGTTACAACAGTTTACATATTTTAATTATTTGTTTAATAAACAACACACCACAAACAATATACATAACAATTGCAATTATTACAAATTCAAATGGAAATAGTTCTTATACAGTTTTATAACTCATTTTATTTACATACATAGTTCAATCAATAGGTACAATATAATTTGCATAGACAAATGATATTACCATTTCTCCTAAAAGTACGATATCACTTTAAAAATATACATTGAAATACTAGTGAAAAAGTATATATATATATATATATATATAAGTACACACCCTTCAGAACAATAATTTTTCTTATTACCTAGTTAATTTTTGGCTTGAATTTAATAAACAGAAACAATGCTTTTAAATTTTAAGTATTGACACGTGGCCCCAAGCTTTCGTAGACACCTTATCAGCTGCAACTATCCGCTTATCATCGTTGCAAGATAACGCTACTTTATTAAGACTACGCGTGAAAATATCATGTTTGATTGACTTAAATAAAACGTTTGTCTTTCGCACTATGTCGCCTTGATATAAAGTTCTTTTATAATCAGATAATGTAATGTCACGAACAACAGACGTTTTTACACCCTTTGCTTTTTTAATAGTGCTATTAGTCGTTTTTACACAATATAATTTTGAACGTAAACCCACAAATTCAGTAATGATAACACCGCCCATTTCGTCCTTAAAGAGACCGGGGACCTTTTTGTTTAATAGCGGTAAACCATATTTATTTTGTTCAGGAAAGTTACTTGTATCAAAATAATTTATGAAAGATTGTTTCAAGTCTTCATAAAAGTCTCTGGTTTCAATTTGGTAAACAAAACTATCCGTATCTGTATAGCACATCCGTAAGCGATTTTTATATGTTGGTTCAAAAACCGAATAATGAAAATCATACATGTGGCTTTTAGATAGCTCTAACACTGTAAATCCTATGTATATTGGCTTATCTAAAACTACCCGTTCAGGTTTTGTTTGTATTGCAACTAAATTTTCAGTGAAAACTGAAGCACTATGAAAATTCGAGTTCGCAATTAATTTATCAGCGCTATTTCTTTTTTTCGTTTTATTTTTCTGATCACTCCATTCATTAACTAAATGCACATTAACCTTTTTCTCGTTGTTTTCCAATGTTTTACCAAAAATACTATTATTAAGCAATTTAAAAAAGTCTTGTTCGAACTTAGACTGAGCTTTTTGCCTTAGACTGGTATTAAGGTCAATGTATTGTTTTAAATAAGGACTCTGTCGGAATACTACTACACGATGAATTTTTTTTAATAATAATCCGTGTTTTATACAAGTTTTTAAATGAACGTAATGAATAACATAGAAGTATTTATCGTAAAGATTGGGCACGAGTTTAGAATTCTTTCCTCCGGGAGGGATGCATTTTTCAGGGCAAAACGGTAAATCATTATGTCTGTCATGTAACTCTTTCGGATAGCTCAAGTCAACTTCTAGAAAATATCCGTATTCCGCATCGTTGGGTATATTAACGAAATCAAGATTATCAATTTCTGCTCGATTTAAAAATCTAAAATTTGATAATGGCAAAGATTGACACATACTGAATCCATACAAGTTATTACAATCTATGTAAACTACGTAGGTATCTGGTTTTAGCGTGTCATATTCAGGCATATATTTATTATTGGCTGTAGCGTGTCTATGCGAGCACATACATACCCCACCCCTAATACCGGATTGGATCATACGCACTATAGCAAGATCTTCAATGAGCTCTAACTCGACTCCTGTTTTGAAAAGCATCGCATCAAAAGACAAACTAGGCGCAGTTACATAAAAGGCCGGATCTAACTGATAATGAAGTTTGCAAGTTTTTCTAAACTTCTCAAAAATGTCAGTTAATAAGAGGACATCTGTTTTTAAATACAAATCTGTGTATTGACCCAAATTTTTTATATTAAAGTGAGTCCATACTGATTGTGCATGTTGATAATTTTCGTCAGTAATATGCTCATTTGTAAGAGTGCTGTAAAACATGTTCTTCTCTGGGAGAGATCGCTCTTGAAAACGCTCCCAACAGTTCATATACTCGTAAGGGTACACACCTTTGCGTGTAAGTAAATTGAATTGCGATTGAATAGGAAAATGATTTCGCAAATGTTCAAATTCTTCTTTTTTTATAGTTTTGCTTAACTTATCCAAGCTAGTACCTAAGAATTTAAACGAATCTACAAATCGTAGTTGTATAATTTCTTGATCTGAAACAGGAATAAATTTCGTAAATGACACATAATTTTCTTTCGTTTTAGGTATAATCTTAATATTTCCAGGCAATTCGCCTAATTGTTTTATAAACAAATGGCAATCATACCCTGCTAAATTATGAAAAAAAATAGGAATATACTTTGGTATTTTGTATTGCAAATTACAATATTTATGTGCTGCACCGCGAAATAAGCCTGTTATATGACAGTGATCTCGCACTTTATCAGAAAAAAGGAAATTTTGACAAATATGACAACGAGTGGCTTGCATGAAATCAGTAGCATCTTGCTCTGTAAAAATCATCGGAGAATTTTTAGACAAAATTGAATGAATTTCTCGAGCATCACGATAGATACATTCTATAAATTGACTAACACAATCAATACCACGATATGAAACATACCGATTATAACTTGCGTCCATAGAACACACTATATTATATGCAAACGCGATCGGGATATGACGTTGTAGTGTTTTTGTGTTTGTCGTATCAGAAACTGAAGTATTTTCTTTATGTTCCTCTAAAATAGTCTCAAAATCTGCATAAATTACGAAAGGAACGTTTTGTTTTCGATCATAATTTTGAAATTTAACTACCGAACCTTTTTCCGGTAATACAGTAACAATTCCGCTACAAACATGATTTTCAAGTTCTACGCAGGTAGTAAAAAACACTAAACACGTATCACAAAAATATAATTTTCCGTGATGAGAAGTAATTTGATTTCTGACAAGCCGCGACAAATCTTTGATTAGACAATAATGCGAAATCAGACCGTTATCTAACAGTAACAAATGAATGGTTTTTTTATTTTTGTTGTTTTCATATTTGTACAAAGGTCCTTTAACAGTTTTATTATTCTTTAAACCATATATAATAAAACTCAACTCGGGATTGTTTTTTTCGAAGATTTTCATGTCTGAGAACGTAACAGGAAAAGAGATTCCGTCGATATTTAAAACATCCCGGAAGTGAGGATAAGACGATACCCTCTCAGGGTGGTTATGAGCGGGATACAGAGCCGCTGTTACGCTCCATAAAAAACAGGATTGATCCTTATTTTGAATATTTACACAGGCTTTCTTATTTTGTATACATTTAGGTAGTTTTAAATAAGACGAACCACCTAATGGCTGGTATTTATTTACGTTCATTTCTAAATGTGAATTATTCAAAAATGCCCAGCCGCTATCGCTCTCCTGAAACTCTTCTATTTTCTTTTTCAATGTATCAACTACTTTTGAAAATACACTATCGAAATCATAGTAGCTATAAATTATAAAATTTTTTGTGTTAAAGGATTTAATTTCCTGCACACTATTTTTAAAAAGCACGAAAATGGCAAAAAGTTCAAAATTTACTTTTAAACATGTATGTTTCTTTAAGGCTTCATCTAAAAGGGGCTTTATTTTAATACGAATAGAATTTAAAAAACCATCTATAGACACTTGATTATCAGGTTCGCAAGCGGTAATACGGTACGAAGTGATACGAGAGCGAAATGCAGATCGTACAATTTCCACACCATCGCTAATTAGCTGGCTGGAGTTATTTTGTTTATGCACGCGACTGCGTAAGTGCCCTACCCAAGAGGTTGAACCAACAGATGTGTTACAAATCGCGCAAAATGGCATATTGCTGAACCACAAATAAAAAAATGAAATAATATAAAATGTATCTTATAGGCGGCGAGTGTGTTATACACTGCGGGTTTTGTATGCAAATCAAGGTTCTACAGCCAAAGTTAAGAAGCGCACTACCACAAACCGGAGCGGTGTGTGGTGCAGAGTGAAAATCACCATAAAATTGGAAGTTAACCTAACGGGAATATTAACGAATACTTATCAATACAAAAACGTTGAAATGTTAAAAAAAATATTTTAAGTTGATCTTATTGCTATAATACGTAAGGCTCAATTTCTTCGAAAATGGCGAACGCCTGACCTGGGACGCTCTGCGGTGTGTGGTGCAGTGTGAAAATCACCATAAAATTAAAAGTTAACCTAACGGGAATATTGACGAATACTTATCAATACAAAAACATTGAAATGTTAAAAAATTATTTAAAGTTAATCTTATTGCTATAATACGTAGGCTCAATTTCTTCGAAAATGGCGTACGCCCGACCTAGGAAGTCCTGCAGAGCTTCCCACTCACGCGATTGTTCGCAGCACTGTAGTTTTACAGATGCCAGTGCTTTCTTATACCGCTCTTCTGCAGAAGTGATCCTAACATCGTCGGTGTTGTAGATCTTCAGATCCACATAAAACTCGCCGGAAGTGGTTACGGTGCGACGACACTGGCCCGAAGACACCCGCGACGTGAAACTAGAGGCTATGCCGCTAGTGGAACTCTTGTTGTTTGACGCCCGCTCGTCCTTATTTATTATTGAAAATAAATTTTTGGTTTTTTTCGCTCTGTAAACAAAAAAAAAACTTTAATACTAATTAATATCACTTAGCATTTAAAAATCCTACGTACAAAAGTACTAGATAAAAATTTAGTCGATTTCAAGTCACTTTGATTGATGGCTTTTAAAACTAAAAGGTATACTTAAATAAGAATTGATTGCATTTGTTTATCTATACTTCTATACTAATACTATAAAGAGGAAATATTTGTGTGTATGTATGTAGATATGTATGTAACGAATAAACTCAAAAACTACTAGACCGATTTCAAAAATTCTTTCACTTTTAGAATGCTACATTATCCCTGATTAACATAGGCTATATTTTATCCTGATACTCTCACGGGAACGGGAACCACGCGGGTAAGACCGCAAGGATCCGCTAGTATTAATATAAAATGAAACCAACCATTTGTTTAGGTATATTAATATAAAATAAATAGAGCCACAAAAATCGTGTTAATCTATACTAATATTATAAAGACGAAAGATTTGTTTGTTTGTTTGAATTGAATAGGCTTCCAAACTACTGGACCGATTTTAGAAAGCTACATTCTTACCAAGTGACATAGGCTATATTTTATCCCGATATTCCCATGTGGGTAAAACCGCGAGGATCCGCTAGTATTAATATAAAATGAAACCAACCATTGGTTTAGGTATATTAATATAAAATAAATAGAGCCACAAAAATCGTGTTAATCTATACTAATATTATAGAGACGAAAGATTTGTTTGTTTGTTTGAATTGAATAGGCTTCGAAACTACTGGACCGATTTTAGAAAGCTACATTCTTACCAAGTGACATAGGCTATATTTTATCCCGATATTCCCATGCGGGTAAAACCGGGAGGATCCGCTAGTAAAATAATATAATTACCGAGGTGAAGGAGGCGTTGACAGGGCTTGGGCGTTGGCGACCGCAGCGTTGGTTATCTTGCGTTTGCTCGGCTTGGGTGCCTTGGGCGCGGCGGCGGCGGCGGCGGTGGTGGCAGGAACGGTTGAACTCGAGGGGGTCGCTTTTTTCTTGCGTGGTGTTGGCACTACTACTGGGACTACCTCTTCGGTGCTGGATGCGTACTCAGAGTCCGACCTATAAAGAAAAAAACATGTGAATATTTATAATAATAAACAAGGAACCTAGGTACTCCTTTATTGAAGTTGGTTAGACAGAAAAAAAAAATATATAAGTAGTATAGGTATAGTAGAGTACTTACTAACATTTTAAATAATAATCAGGAACTTGTTCTTGACCGTCCACAGAAACTGCACGAAAATAATGGTATTTTACAACCAAAATTCCGTAATTTATGTAATCGATAAATAAAACGTCAGCGAAAAGTAAATCAAATTTGTTGTGACCAAAGTCACAATAAATTTCATAGGAATTTGGTACATATTCTTTTTTTAATTACAATAAACATAAAATGCAATAGCAATGCACTTAATACCTTTGGAATTGGAATATTATAGGAACTTTGATGTTATGGTCAAATTAAACGTATTGTATTACTCTATGTTGCAGTTAGACTCAAAACAAAATCTAATGTGTGTGTTAATTTTTCAAATGTCTAAAATCTATGACAAATTCTTTTCAGTACGTAAGTACTGAATTAGCATTTACTTATTTAGGATCTTACTGACTTATCAAAATCTAGTAAAATAAAAAAAATAAAAATAAGGATAAACTTTGAGATTAATAAAATTAGCGAAAAACAATAACTCTAACGTAGTAGCTACCTTTCACTTTTTAATTTTAATCATTTCAGGTCTCGGAATCAATTCCTGAACAAGCCAAATATTTGTGTGTTTGAACATATTATTATTATAGTATTTGTCTTGGTCGGGGTGTTATCTATGTATATTAAATGTATTTAAAAATTTCCCTAACACAATTTCTTAATGAGAACTCCTTATGAGTTAGATAATTTGGTGTGATTGTAGGAATTTATTATTATTATTATTTTCAGTGTTAATCAAATATTTGATTGAATAGGTATGATAAAAATTCAAAGTTTTAGCTCAAGACTAGCATGTTTCTTCTCATCACTTTCTGAAACACTTTGCTTTCAGATATTTTTAATAATGTCCGTTTTTTTATGTCCATCGCAACATGAAGTAAATAACAAAACTCTAAAGTTACATCCGTACACACACTTCGTTAACATTTAATGCTGAATCTGCATGCGCGCACTGTTAGACCAAGAGTCAACATGTTTGATATGAACGCAAATAGGACAAAGTTAATACCCCCAAGTAGGGTTACCAGACGAAAAAAACAAAAGTCCTGAGAATAGGCCTGATTTTCTATGATAAAGCCTGAGTTTGAGAGCGGGGGGGGGAGGGGGGGGGTGTGCAATAAATCAATAATTAAAGAAAAAACCTTACCTATAAAGTTATGTATCCACTAAGATAAATTAGTACTTATTAATTCATTATTACCAAAGGATGTTAGTTGGTTCTAAAAGATCTATGAAGATCTTTTAATCTAAGCATTTATTTTACTATTTCTTTTGTATTTTATTGGAAATTCTAAAAATCCTGAGATTTCATGACTTTTGCCAAATCCGGCCGCAATCCTGAGATGAGTCCAAAAATCCTGAGATCTCAGGCCAAATCCTGAGATATGGTAACCCTACCCCCAAGGGTCTTTTTTAACGAAACAGATACTTACCAAAATATGTTTTTAAATTTTTGTCTGTCTGTCTGTTGTCCGCGTTTCACGCAAAACTACTGAACCGATTTTTATGAAACTTTTTTTGTTATATAGCTATTGTCCTCGCCATATCGGATCAAAATATCTGATGTGGAACCATAGCAGTCCAGCCCAACTATTCTCATAGTTTGGGTAGATATAAAAATACCGCCTTAAGAAAAATTGTTAAACGTGATGAGCATTTTTTATTGCCATACAAATATTGAAGGTCTGGTAGTCCCCGCGAGCGAAGCCGCGGGCAGCCGCTAGTATTGACCTGAGTATTCAATAAAACGATTTAATAGGTAAGTAAGTACTCAATTGTGTTTATCAAAATGCATGTTTTTATTAATATGATTGTAAAAAAATTACAAGTGAGTAGAGTATAGCGTTCAACTCCTGGCTCCTGGTCTGTGCGATGTGCATCATGCCTTCCCACGCTTGCGACATTATGACGCAAGGTTTCTTTGAGCATGTTCATTCATTGTACTCGTAAGAAAAAGTGAAAAATATGTTTTAAATGTGTGGAATCAGTGGATAACATAAAATGTAAGTAAGTATATTTTTATCCTTTTTGTGTAGATTTTGAAACTGGGTTTGTACTATATTTTATTATATGACTGCGATAGTAATATGCGTCATACATTTTCGTAGTGAGTAGGTGTACCTAAATTTAAAATTGGTGTTTAAAAAGATCCATACATAGATTCAATCAAAATTATATCATGTAAATGTACCAACACACAGTAATAAAAAAAAAATATTCTGTCCGAGTCTGAGTAATAATTTTAGGTTAAATTAGGGCAGAAGCCTCGGTTTTGGTTTATGCCCTGGTTTGACCACTTTTTGCTCTAAAAGTTTTCTAAATACTTAACTTTTCGTCATTTTCGACATTGGGAATTAAAATAAGTTATATTATGGTAAATATTATTAAATATTTGTTTTGCAATTGATTGGTTTCTAGCACATTAGAATATATTGATTTAACCTGGGTTTGGTTTTGATTTTTTGCTATTACAAAGTTTGGTTATTATTATCAATAAGTGGCTTAAGCCAAGGCATTTGGCACGTAGCGCACATTTTGTGTTAAATACAAAAATCTATTTCTTTTTTTTATTTTTATTGAAAGATGTACCTTTAAAAATTGATAAGTTCTCAATAATTTAAGATATAATTTTTGTGTTAAATACCCTAGACCATTTAGCACTTAGTGCTTTAAGTGAAAAACATCCACAGGGGTCTCCTGTATTTTTCTCAAAATCTTTCTTATTGATATTTCTGGTTGGTTTTAGCTTTTTCATATTTAAATTTAATGTTATATACGGCCTAATGTCTTCAACGACTTAAATATATTATAATTCGCTCTAACATTAAATTAAATATCGAATACCTACAATTAAACAGACCTGCGGTACTTACGTAAATCGTAAAATTAACAGTATGTACGTTACATTTTTTCAGGTACCTACTGTTCCACTGACCTACATTTTACGGACTAATACGTAAATTGTTACGCATAAAAAACGCATCACTAATAATTACGTAAGTATCAGGTGAGATTTAGGTACATTGTTTTAATTATTATATGCATTCCATAGCCTTAGTTTTCATTGTTCTTCTCTATTTTCAGACTGTGAGCAAAAAACTGCGCCATCCAGAATATAATATCAAAACCACAAGAAACTTCAACATGAAGAACGTCAGATGTTTTTCGCCAAAAAGAACTCCCAAAAAATATTTATCTTAGTAACCTATTGTATTTAATAAATGACGATTCTGCGAGTGTTTTATTTCACTTTATTTTATCTTTACATAATATAGCGATATTAACTAGGTAAAGGTAAAATAAAGCCAAGGTAATGGTATGTTTTTCAAGGTAATGGTATGTTTTCAAAGGTTATGCAAAAATGGTAACGCTAATAGTAAATTTGGTAAGTAAATAATAAAACACATAGGTACCAGGTTGCTAAGTATTAGGGAGCCACTTTCGGTGAGAGAATCTTACCACGGGTCTCTCGGTAGATACTTACCATGGGTCTACAGCCGAATGTGTTAGGCAGAACATTCAGTGAAAGAATCTTACCATGGGTCTGGAGCTGAATGTGTTAGGAAGGACATTTGGTGAGAGAATCTTACCACGGGTCTCTCGGTAGATACTTACCATGGGTCTACAGCCGAATGTGTTAGGCAGAACATTCAGTGAAAGAATCTTACCATGGGTCTGGAGCTGAATGTGTTAGGAAGGACATTTGGTGAGAGAATCTTACCACGGGTCTCTCGGTAGATACTTACCATGGGTCTACAGCCGAATGTGTTAGGCAGAACATTCAGTGAAAGAATCTTACCATGGGTCTGGAGCTGAATGTATTAGGAAGGACATTTGGTGAGAGAATCTTACCACGGGTCTCTCGGTAGATACTTACCATGGGTCTACAGCCGAATGTGTTAGGAAGGACATTTGGTGAGAGAATCTTACCATGGGTCTCTCGGAAGATACTTACCACGGGTCTTCAGCCGAATGTGTTAGGCAGAACATTCAGTGAAAGAATCTTACCATGGGTCTGAAGCTGAATGTGTTAGGAAGAACTGAACGAATGTAATCCGTAGTGTATTATTGGGCATTCTGCCGACCGGAGCGAGCGCAGCGAGCGATCGGAAGCGAAGCGGACGACCACCGGGGGGCAGAATGCCCAATAATACACTACTGATAATTCTTTACATATCGTTGATACGTAAAGATTTATAGTTGCAATCTTTCAGGTTATTTAGATGAGCTGATGATGAAAGATAGAACTCCTTAACGCTTAGGAGTTAAAGCATGTTGTTTAAGTACTGCATGCACCAATAGACCTTGAGTTGTATTCTTTCAAGTAATTTAGGTTAGCTGGTGGTGAATCGTTAAACAGCATAACAGTTAAGAGTTGGAGGGTGGTGCTTGTATGAGTGCTCTAATTAAGATATGGGCTACAGTTTTCGTCGTTGTACAACTGCCAAGCCATATTTATGTATTCGTATGAGCTATAAGTATTTGTTCTTGTTACTTTCGGCTTAACACCGACTTCAATCAGATCAGTTAGTTCTAAGATTAATTAGAAAAAGTCCCGCACTTTCGTCATTTGAATTAAATGATTCAATTTATTTTTTTATTTTTACGTATTTTTAAGTACTGCATGCACCAATTAGACATGAGCGAGCGCCGATGACCAATTCCACGGCAACAGGGTGGCCTAAAAATTTATTCGCCGGCGCGCCGCGGCGTTACATTGAGTATCACATTTTTTTGGGGGAACGAATTAAAGCAATGCAAAATGTCAACACGTCGCAAAATGTCTTTTTCTCATAACGACCCTCCTGCAGAATGCATGTTGAATGAATTATTTTTCTCAAATAATCTTCTCATTACAAGGTCTCCCACTGTAGGTTTTACAGGTCTTTGACCAGCACGCGTAGCATGCCAAACCCGAAAAGAGTTTTGTCTACCTCGAAAGTCTATAATTGACAGCCGAACAATAGCCTTGTCTGAACGATGAATTGTCATTTTTGACGTATGGATATAGACAAAACCTTTCTCGAGTTCATCATGCTACCCGTGCAGTGTGTGTTACCAGTAATGACTTATGGGAGTGAAACGTTGTCGTTTACTATGAATGTTCAAGCTCACCCAGCGATATGCTTGGTATTTCCCTACGCGATCGACTATGAAATAATGAGATCCGCAGGAGAAGTAAAACAACCGACATCGCTCGAAGGATTGCTCAGTTGAAGTGGGGCGGTGGGCGGGACACATAGCGCGGAGAACCGATGCGATGGCCCTTGTGTTGTGACGGAAAGGCTCTCGAATGGCGACCGCGCACTGAACGACGTTCCGTAAGTAGGCTACAAGGTGCACCAACGATCTGGGCGGCTACCGGCTAAAAATATGGATATGGATATAAAGAAAGAAAGAAAGAAAGAAAATTATTTATTTGGGACATCACAAACAAAAATTTACATAAACACAAAAACACATAAAGCCAATGGAATGTCCCAAAACGGTCCCGACTCAGCATATGCTTGCCTAGTGGCCAGCGCTGATCTTCCGTCGGAACCGTGTTTGGTGGGGCTGCGATGTTTACACAAAAAAGAAAAATAAAATTCACAAAAACAAACTAGAAGCCAAGGCCAGCATAAACAGAAAAAAAAACCAGTAAAAACTGGCATAGACAACAGCGCGATACGATGCGTCTAGCCGTCTATAGTATACCTACTTATATTTAGTCTGCGAAGCGTCGCTAGAACGAAAAGTGAAAAAACTTACAAACTAACAAAACTTTTAAGTCTTATATTAAAACGAGAAAAAAAAGAATAGAAATACATAAAACTAAATTAAGCATATAGTAAACAGTCCAAGTAGCTCAACCATGACGGGAAAAAAATGCGCCAAACAATTTAGTGAGATTGCAAAGTGTTTATCATTATAGCATTATAGGAAACCATTGCTTGATGTGAAACAAGAACTAAATAACTAGAAATTACACTTAGATATAGGCTTCATCTGTCAATTGAATTCCTTATTTTGATAGATTTTTACTTTTTGTTCTGTTATACGTTAAGCTATAATTATACCCGACGTCACTAAACAGGGAACTGATAGCGGCTGATTCTACTAATATTAAAAATATATTTACTTAAAGTTCCGAAAAACGACCGAGACGGCGGACCCCGCGTTTGGCGCGCCGACGCTAACTCCCAGCGACGGCGGCGCGCCGGCACGACACTCATATCTAGCACCAATAGACTAAAACGTGGCGTGGTGGACTGCCCCGAGCTTCTGAGCGGCATTGGTTTGCGAGTTACGGTGACCTCCTTCCGTAAACCGAACACCTTGCATATCTCCAAATATAAAACGAATTATATGAGAAACTCGTATACCATTAGATCAAGCGAGTATTTTAATGTTCTAACAAGGCATTTGGACATAGACTTTTTTAATACGTTTACGCGCGCAGTGCGCGCGCTGCCAGCACAGATTAGTATAGTTAGTCATTCATTGGTTAAAGACGTTCTTTTTATTTTTTATTTTTTTTATTCATCTTTATTATAGTTTTTGTTTGTCCTCTTTGAAATTTGTATTATGTAAACCTTTTTCATATATTTAGGTAAATTCATTCAAAATTCAAACAAATTAGTTTTATGAACTATTTTCTTTTTTAACCTGTTAATTGTCTCCCAGCCCCACAACTGCGGCGAAGATCAGCGCTGGTCACAAGCCAAGCATTATGCTGAGTCGGGACTGTTTTGGGACAAAAGGGTAACATGTATTGTATTTTCTTTTTAATTATGTCGTTTTGTCCCAAATAAATGTTTTTTCTTTCTTTCTTCTTCTTTCTAATACATTTTTCGATAAAGAATAGCAAATCCATTGGTAATTTTTTTCTTTTCTTAATTAAGTTAGCATGTGTAATGTATTTAATTTTTCTTTATTTAGTTAGTTTGTGTAGAACATCAACTTAAACTTCTTGTTATAAGCTTGTAATTGGCCTTCAATATTTAAGTTAGTACTTTATGTAATCTCACCTAGCTGTAAGCTTTCCTAAGATGGTAAAAATAAAATAAAATAAATAAACTGTAGCCCATATTTTAATTAGAGCACTCATACAAGCACCGCCCTCCAACTCTTAACTGTTATGCTGTTTAACGATTCACCACCAGCTAACCTTAATCACTTAAAAGAATACAACTCAAGGTCTATTGGTGCATACAGTACTTAAAAAACATGCTTTAACTCCTAAGCGTTAAGGAGTTCTACCTTTCATCATCAGCTCATCTAAATAACCTGAAAGATTGCAACTATAAATCTTTACTACTAGTATAGTATTATATTATCTGTGTCTTTACGTATCAACGATATGTAAAGAATTATCCTCCAACTCCTAACCATTGAGGAGTTGTACCTTCGATCACCAGCTCGACATCATGAGATGATGAGTATCAGATGCATATACTTAAAAAACTTTAGGAAATATATAAAACTCGAAAATGTCTATAAAATTTGAGGGTTTTCCTCGATTTCCCTTGGATTCCACCATCAGGTCCTGACTTGGCAACAATGGGAGTGATCCCTGAGGTGACTCAAGAAGATACTCTTTTGAATAAAAAAAAATCGGTTCACAATTGGCGGAGCTATCGTTGAAAATCCATAAACCGCCCTAGCCGCCCGTCGCTCAACCGGCGGAATGACGTCACAGCCATTACACGACGGGAGCGATCAGTTTCGCGAGTTCCCATATTGATATAGGATTGGAGCAAAACTAGAAAATGCTATAGAATACTTTTTATTAAACCACTTCGTTATTTTACATTCGTCTTAACAAACGTCCTACGTCTCTCTCTTCTAATGACTCCGTCACCGTGAAAAAACATAAAATCAAAAAAGGAATCTTACTTCTAACATGCTCTCTTTCATCCATCCTCACGTTCCATTCCACACTCGGCCATCCTGCATTCAGTCTGCCCTCAGACTGACTCTAGCAGCTATATTTACAACCCTAAAATGAAACAAACCAAAGTACACAACTCTTTAACATAAAACCAACTTAAAGCCAAACCCCATAATAACATAACAACATCTTAGCAATAAACAAAAAACTAACTACTCACAAAAATGACTTTACACAAAACCATCCACCAACTTCGGACACAGCAGTTTTAAAAAGGAATGCTTTTTAAAACAAATCAATAAATCTAAATCGAAACAAAAATAAAAAACTGATAACAACTTACAAAGGGTCTGCATCAGCCGGCCAGGCCTTCATATAATCTGCCGACGTTGACGTCCTCTTTGAGCCTTCAGTGGAAGCGTCCAACTTTTCCACTTCATACCTATCTTTCCCTTTGATCTTCACAACCCTGTATGGGCCAAGAAACTTAGGTTTGAGCTTCATCCCTACCCCAAACTGCGTTCTTTTAATAGCCACCACTTGACCCAGTTGGTATTGGGTGCTAGTCTTCCTCCTTTTATTAAAACTTCTCATATTTTCTTCTTGAATTTTTAAAATCTGCAGCTTTGCTTTACGACGTTGTTCCTCTCTACTTTCTGAATAGTTAACTCTGCTTTCTTGTTCCAATAACTCATAAATTTTCAAATCCTGCTTCATTTTCATCTTTTTTCCTATCAACAGTTCAAAAGGAGTACTGTCAATGCTACGGTGATAAGTACTATTTAAGGCACGTTGTAAGCGACTTACATGCCTATACCATAGGGCTGGTTCCTCGACACACAACTTTGTCAAAACCGAGATAATTGTTCTGTGTACCCGTTCGACTTGTCCGTTCCCCCGCGGTACACCAGTCGTAATAGTAATATGCTGAATTCCTTCTTCTCGACAAAATTCCTTAAAATCCCCACTAGTAAATGCAGTTCCCTTATCTGTAACAATTCTACACGGGTTACCAAAATGTTGTTGGTAAATTTTTAATCTATCCAATACTTCTTTGGTTGTAGTACTCTTAGTCGGGAAAATCCACGTAAACTTAGTGAAAGCGTCAATAACAGTCAATATATAGTTATACATCTTCTTCGTCTCCGTCATCAGTCCTATATGATCAATATGTAAGGTGTGTAAAGGTACTTCCTGCTTGTCAATGGGGTTTAAAAATCCTTCTTGCTTTCCTCCTTTCTTAGTTGCCAACAAACATGGTATACAGGTCACAATAAAATCATCAATCTTTTTGCTCAAGTTTTCAATGTGATAGTCCTTACCAATCAATTCCATCATTTTCTTTTTAGAGAAATGACCATTACTATGTACCTCCTTAAACACATTGTTTTCCATACTTCTAGGTACAACTAATTTCTTGTCTTCACCTTTATACAATAAATCCGAATCTATAAAATAATCTTGGTAGGGTCCCAACTTTAACACTTCCTTGATTGCATTTAAACTTTCATCCTGTTCTTGTGCATATCTAAGATTGTCATGCAATGTTGAAAAAATTGCATTCACCCCAGGATTTCTACTGAGCGCATCTGTATGTTTCATCTTACTTCCCTCCCTGTGTTCAATCGTAAATTCGTAATCTTGTAAAAACATCACCCATCTAGCTACCATAGTTGACATAGCCAAATCTTTTTTGTTAATTGTCATTTGGAACGCTTTGCAATTCGTCACAACTTTGAACTTTATTCCAAATAAATAGTGCCTAAACTTCTTAATGCCTTCTACGACTGCCATTGCCTCTAGCACATAGCTTGCGTATTTACTCTGTTGCAGCGTCGTTTTACGGCTCATATAATAGACTGGATGCAATTCCCCATCTTCGACACTCTTTTGCATTAAAATTGCGGAGTACGCAATAGCCGATGCATCTGTATGCAATTCCGTGGACAATCTCGGATCAAAAATTTGCAACACTGGTCTAGATACTAGCTTCTCTTTTAATATTGCAAAACATCTTCTCTGTTCATCAGCGAACTTAAAATCCATGTCCTTCTTAAGCATATCTGTCAACGGTCGTGCTAGCATACCAAAATTATAAATAAACTTACGAAAATAAGAACATAGTCCAATAAAACTTTGTAGTTGTTTTATATTCTGTGGCTCCGGAAACTTCATTACGGCTTCTATCTTTCCTGGTGCTGGTTTAACTTCTCCATTCTCAATCTCATGGCCCAAATACTCAACCTTCTTTACCAATAACTGACACTTCTTCCAGCTTATGTTCAAGCCGTACTCAGAAGCTCTCCTCAACACCATAGACAAACGTTCAATTGCTTCATCCTCGTCTGCAGCTAAAATTAGCAAATCATCAATGAAAATCAATAATATACCCCTTTCCATCAGATCCCTAAAGATAATACTGATAAACCTCGTGAAAACTTTAGGGCATATCGACAGCCCAAACGGCGCACGCAAAAATTCATACTGTCCCGTCGAAGTCACAAACGCCGTATATTTGACAGAGTCCTCATGGACTTTCAAGTGAAAATACCCATTTTTCAAATCTAGAGCACTAAACACTCTGCTTGACCTGCACTTGTCAATTAGGTCATCTACTAGCGGCAAAGGATACTCATCCCTAACCATCTTTTTATTTATAAGCCTATAGTCAACACAAACTCTGGCACTATTATCTTTTTTTCTAACTACAACCAAAGGGCTAGCATATTCTGACTGACTTACTCGAATAATGCCCTCATTGAGCCAATTAGCTATCTGCTCGTTCACTTCGGCTTGCTCCTTTAAGGCCAATCTTCTTGGTCGTTGAGAAACTGGTATATCATCCTTAAGAACAATTCGCAACTCTATCGGTGCTTCCTTCGTCTTCATAGGTTTATAATTCTCCACTAAACACCTCACTCGTCGCTGCGCGTCTTCACTCACCTCGTTACCTACAATATCAAGATCAGACACAACACACGTAAGGTTACGCATCCACTGCTCATTACCCGGCAAAAGTAAAAGGTTATTACTATCATAAATCATTACAACATCCTTTAAAAACTGCTGCCCGAGTATGATGGGGTACGACATCGCATAACAAGGCACAATATAAAACAACACATTATTAAAGCTATAATTATCTACATCAATTGTCGTATAAAAACGTCCCAAAGCCTGCACCCGTGCAGCTCCCAACCCATTAAATACCGTGTAGCAATCTTCGATATTTTGTGAGGGCAAAATGGTTTGAAAATAATCCATACGTATCAGATTGACATCGCTTCCCGAGTCAATCAAAGCTTGAAACAGTTCATTGCACATTTTTACTTCTTTAATCGGCCTTCGTAAACTTGAATTTTCAATTTTGCTTCTGACGGTTGTCAGTGTCTCTTTTGACTTGACGTTCACTGCTGACACTGATGACAGAATCTTATTCTCTTCACGCTCTCCATAGACTTCAGAGACTAAACTATACTCATTCTTTTCGTTGTCGTTATCATAGTTTCCACTACTACCAACCTGCACAACCGGATTCCCACTTTCGGATTGGTCCGATTCAGAGTGAACATTGACGCACATCGCTTTCGCCCCAGCGCCGCCAACATCACGCCGCCATGTCGTTGCACCACTCGTTCCTTGAACTGCGCCGATTTTCTTGTCATCACCAACTTCACGTCGCCATTTCGTCGTTGTTGGTGTCTCAGCTGTCTCGGTCACTCTTTGCCTTCCGTCCTTCTCACACTCTCTGGCTAAATGGCCGAATGAGTTACAACGGAAACACTTTGTGCCATTCTTCTTATTCGGACATTCCGAAGCAACATGGTTCCTTTCCCCGCAGTTGTAACATAATCTCTGAGAATTTTGATAATGATGATGATCCTGAGTATGATGATGCGGCCTAAATCTTTGATCTTGGTTATTTCTTCTCGTCTTGCTCTTTATTTCTTCGTATATTCGTAATCTCTCCTTCAATTCGATAAATGTAGTAACACCGTATAAAATAATTTTGTTGGTTTCTCTGTCCAAAATTCCGTCGATAATATATTTGATGATAACTTCGTCAGGCATCTGTCCGCGATTACCTAGCTCTTTCATCACGAGCATATAATCCAAACAACTTTCGTCTGCTCGTTTTGTTCTTTCGCTCATAATTTCATGAATAGCTTTTAAATCCACCTTATCCGGAAATTCTTTTAGTAAGGCACTTTTCAACTCCTCCCAACTTTTGAAGGGGCGTTCGGCACGTAACCATAATTCTGCCGTACCGGTTAGTGATCTGCGCGCCACCAAGAGTTGCTGCAACGGGGTCCATCTGAATATTTCGGCGTTGCTTTCAAGATCTTCAACCCAGCGTGTCACCGGATACGTATTGCTTCGCCCACTGAACTTTGGGACTAGCTCCGCCGCCATTTGCATGAGCGAATTTCCCTCATGTTGGCTCTCAATCTTTTCCTTCGTCGTTTCTCTGGGCATTTTAAATTTATTCCCGATCCCGGACGAGCC
The DNA here is from genome assembly GCA_949710035.1 of Crambus lathoniellus. Taxonomy (NCBI): domain Eukaryota; kingdom Metazoa; phylum Arthropoda; class Insecta; order Lepidoptera; family Crambidae; genus Crambus; species Crambus lathoniellus. The sequence goes on from OX453319.1 coordinate 4,807,764, forward strand.
CCCACTTATAGGATTGGAGCAAAACTAGAAAATGCTATAGAATACTTTTTATTAAACCACTTCGTTATTTTACATTCGTCTTAACAAACGTCCTACGTCTCTCTCTTCTAATGACTCCGTCACCGTGAAAAAACATAAAATCAAAAAAGGAATCTTACTTCTAACATGCTCTCTTTCATCCATCCTCACGTTCCATTCCACATTGATTTGCTTATAAAAATTGTAATTTTCGTGATATCAACACAATTTTTTCACAGTTACTCTTATTATTGCTTAAAGTTTTTGTTAGGGCTGAAAAAGGGGAATAAATTTTGATTTACATCTTCTTATTCTTTTGACTTAAGTATTGTTCGTATGTTAAAATCGATAGATGTAGGTAAGTAAACTTAATTGTATTAAACTTTTAATTATTAATTTAAATGAATGGGTGGTAGGAAAATATTGACGATTCATAAGTACATATTTATTATGTCTAAGTGAATAAAGAATATTTTTATCTTATCTTTATCTTATCTTAATTAAAATAATTAAACCGTCTTAGAAAAACTTTAAACAAAAACACACTACATAAAAACACTTATTGAAACGAAAAACAAAATTTTATTAGGAATTCATAAAGTTCATGGGATTAAAAGCGCCAATTTTTTCTAGCTGTACCTACTTACCTACTCTTGGAACTTATTGATCTGTTTGAAGTCAGTGCCAAGCCGAAAATAACAAGAACAAATTACACAAAAGAAATAATACTAATTCCTGACTGTTTTATTGACCCTATACCCTCTCACGTAGAACAGCAAGGTTGAGTAGGTACTTATGTCTGAGCTAAATGCTCACCTTTTCATTGACCATAACAGGCCTCGCGCTGAACGCTATACTATTGCCGGATACCTCCACTGCGCTGGCGAAGGAACCGTCATTGAAAACCCTGACATGCCTTCCGTGCACGCTGTGGAAGGTCAGCGGGGGTAGGTTGTCGGGCGTGCCATCGGTGCCGGGGGTGCGGGGCGCTGCAACAGGAGGAAACGAGGTTTTAAGGTCATAGCCCACTGAAGGCGCTACTCGGAAAAAGTATGGACTTTTTGATTTAAAACTATGGGACGGTTACAGTTGTTAAAAATCTGGTAATAAGATATTATTTCTTCATACCTTTATCTAGATTCGTATAGTTTCAAAAACATGATTTTATGGTTTTGCCTCGACACTTTTTCTGTTCGAAAAGACCTCTAAAAATACGAAAATTCAAGATTATTCTTAGATGGGGTTACTTACACTATTGGAAATTGGTTTAATTAGTGGACACCAATAATATTTAGGATCGTATAGAAGCATTTTTTTTTAAATCGCTGTAGTTTTATAATACGAAGTGATTTTGTGTTTTTTTTGCCCAATCTGCAAAATTGGTCTCGCTCCCGTGCGCGTCGTTTTCTCATTGCTATCTCGCTTCAGCATAATTTTTCCGAGTATCGCCTTAAACCGCACCGCTCCCACCCAACCAAAATATGAGCAGCCAAATATGGACTTAATATCGTGCTCTGTAGATGCACTTTAACTTGCGGCAGGCTCGCTTACCGCGCGCTGTCTGCTATTGTATATTGTTACTGTAAACTGCATCTACAGTGAACGATATTAAGTCCATATTTGGCTGCTCATACTTTGGTTGGGTCGGAGCGGTGCGGTATAAGTGGGCTAAGACCTTTAAGATTCGCGCACATTATGCCGGGCGTGCCGCTGCGCAAAAAGCCGCTCAAATCGCTCGTATGTATATAATTATGAACTATCGCACACTATGCCGGGGAGCAGCGGGCCGCAGATTTTGGTTGCTGCGCTGCGGCCCGCCCCGACACATGCTTGCACTCCCGTCTAATGTACCCACGCCCAAGAACTTAATTCAAAAAACTAGGCAACTTTTTAACTTGTTGCATGAAAATAGTAGATTTCATTACAAGTGCGGAAAGCCTGTCATTGCAAAGAGTTCCGACAAATGTCTACCCGAGCCGAGGCGCAGCCGAAGGTGAGGGTTGACAGTCGGAACAAGTTGCAATGACGGTTCCGCACGTGTACTGAACAACTATTTTTAATACAGTTGCGAAAAAATTAAGCAATTTATTAAAATAATAAAACACAATAAACTCAACTAACTAATCGTAAAAGAATATAGGTAAGCAGAGACTTTTTTTTTGTTTTCTTCACCCATTCTGGGTTGGCAAAGGAAACTATGATCATACAGCCAAGGCTTCAGTAGAATTTTTTTATTGATATGAAATGAAAATTAAATTAAATGAGATGAAATGAAATGAAACCTAACAAAAGCAATCCGAATCCTACGGAGCGCCTTTCCTTATTTCTCTCTTTTACCACATCGTTTTCCATTAAAGCCACATTGTTGCACTTATTCCACCATACTAAGTACCTACCACAATAAAAACCAGAATAAACTAATTTAGAAAATTAAGAAATAAGGTCCCTCATTTTCTTTTCACTTACTTGCGCAAACTCCTATAAGCAGATACTATGGTAAATAGTGCACGTCATACCATATTTGGGTCAGGCCGTAGATTTTGCCACAAATAGCGCAATGGTGACGCAAAATTTTCTACGAGTCGGTCGCACAAAGTGGTGCAAAATGGTAGCGCAAAATTATTAAGGAGCACGTACATTAATGTGATTTTATTTAAATAACATGTACTAACAAGAGGTATTGCATCAAACTAGAAAAAGAAACACGATGTTGGTATGTAAGTATGTTTAATTAATAATTAACAATAATGTACCTATGAGTAATTCTTTTTTATATATTGCGCACAATGAAAAGTTAAACAGGATGACAAAAACTAGTAAGTACCTATGTATGATTTGTTCAATTTACAAAAAAAAATACATTTAATTTGTTAGATGGAGGTATTTGGTATTATTCATTATTAATTATATAAATATAATACAACTTTAAAATTTATTTCAACTCTTTTCAATGTTTGAGAGTCCATTACTTTGACTCTAGCAACAACCTGCTTGAAGTATCACTTTTAAAAGGACCTGCCAACCATTAGGATGCCAAAAATAATAAAAAAAATAGATCTGTCAATAAATAAAAAGTTACATGGGTTTAAAAGTTAGTATGAAAGTGACGAAATTCCAAAACTTATAAAATACAAAATAAAAAAACTTTGGACCTAGGTAAAATCTTTGAGGCTGGTTAGGTAGCAGACCACCACACCTACCCCTATTTCCGTATGTTTAACGTTCTGCCGAACACCCTGTACTTATAGAATATTAATAATATCTAACAAATCAATTAATAGTAATGCTAGTCATGTTTTTTAGCGGAATTACAGCTAAAAGTAATTTCAAAATAATAAAAAACTTGAAAACCTTGTGTGCATGCACTATTATTCAATAGCGTAAAATAAGTGGCGCAATTTCTACGCAACCGGTATCGCAAAGTGACATAAAGACAGTTTTGCGGAACCGAGGCGCAAATGAAATCGATTATAACTCTTAAAATATACTATTTAACAAGGCTAGTTTAACATATACCGATCACACACATCTAATTAAACCATGCGCAACAACAATTATAAGTTTTAATCAAAAACTTACCTTGAAATCTCAAAAAATGCACTCTGCAAAGTAGGCGACACTTTTCACTTTGATCGGAGTTGACACCGAAATGTCAAAAAATATGATCGTCAACGCTGCATTGACCATAGAATACGATACTTTGGTGATGCCAGCACTCAAACAAAATCTTAATAAATGTTTTAAAACCATAAAATGGGTGAAAATGGTTGCGCAATATAAGTAGCGCAAAAAAATGGTTTTTCAAAAAAAAAATCTTATTGCCGAAAATTTATCTTTTTTCTTAGGAAAGACGCAAAGATATTAAAGGAATGGCAACCTTATTATTATTTTATAACGTCAAATCAAACAGCTCATCAATAAGTTAAAAAATGATAATTTTATCGATGTTTAAGCTGTACACCTACCACTGCGGATTCGCTGTTTTTATAAAAAATCCGTCACTTTTGGGAGGGAAATGTCAAACAGTTTTCCAAATATATAAACTTATCCAAATATCTATATCTGCCTTGGTTTGCTATTTCTTAGGAAACACGATGATAACATTGAGACATTTCTAAGAGTACTATATTTAAAACTAGCTGTGCCCGCGACTTCGTTCGCGTGGAATTGTGACTTTCGGCAGCATTTTTCATTTTTTGTGTATTTATTTTATAAATATATTAGTTTAGCGCTATGATACATACTAACACATTAAATAATTATTTCATATAGCCTTCCGCCCGCGGTTCGCCCGCCTGTACTACACGATGTTATCTTGAGGGAAAGTTATATTATCCCGGGATATCAATTAGTCTTTGTCACTCTCTAGCTCCTAAAATATCCACATACTAAGAAGACACGCCGATCCGTTGCTCCGTTTTGACGTGAAAGACGGATATACAAACAATACAAATAGTATGTCAAAAGAAAGAACTTATCACGCCGAACAACTTCTCTTAAGATGCTATCTCATATAGTTTAACCTGGCTGCTAGGGTTCCACATTAGCTGGTCTAGCATGAACGGCTTTTATCATGCGATATGATATAGCACGTCATCCTGTCTTGCTTACCTACCCTACTAAGGTGGAAGCAAGACAGCAAGACGTGTTATATCATATCGCGTGATATAATGATGGTAATGCTAGCCAGGCAGGTGTACCAAGACCTTCAAACTTTGTACGTCAATAGAAAATGCTCATCACATTTAACAATTTTCCATAAGACGGTATCTTTATATCTCTCATAGTTTGGCTGAACTGCTATGGTTCCACATCGGCCATTTCGATCTTCTAAATAAATTATAGCCTACCTATAAGTTGGCGACAACTAATATCTATAAAACCAAAAAAGTTTCATTAAAATCCGTTCAGTAGTTTTTGCCTGAAACGTGGACAACAGACAGACAGACAAAAAATTCAAAAACTATATTTTTGGTATCTGTTCCGTTTAAGAAGACCCTTGGTGGTATTTTTTTCTATTTCTTTTCAATGTATACAGCCCCTGTACCGGCAAAAAAATATGGATATGGACATGGGCTTCATTTGACATTTGATGCCCATATTTTGTGCTTTTAAGGGCATAATATGGGCTTCAAATGTCAAATGAAGCCCATGTCCATACCCATATTTTTTAGCCGGTAGCCCCCTGAATATAATCGCATACAGTTTTATAATAAGTATGAATTATTTTATTTATTTACTTAATATACGGGTCAGGCCGTAGATTTTGCCACATTCGAGGGTACAAAAGTCTCCGCCTCATATAATTTTAAATATAGTACTCTTAGAAATTTCTCAATCTTATCATCGTGTTTCCTAAGAAACAGCAAACCAAGGCAGATATAGATATTTGGATAAGTTTATAGATTTGGAAAACTATTTGACATTTCCCTCCCAAAAGTGACGGATTTTTTATAAAAACCGCGAATCCGCATTGGTAGGTGTCCAGCTTAAACATCGATAAAATTATCATTTTTTAACTTATTGATGAGCTGTTTGATTTGACGTTATAAAATAATAATAAGGTTGCCATTCCTTTAATATTTTTGCGTATTTCCTAAGAAAAAAGATAAATTTTCGGCAATAAGATTTTTTTTTTGAAAAACCATTTCTTTGCGCTAATTATATTGCGCAACCATTTTCACCTATATTATGGTTTTAAAACATTTATTAAGATTTTGTTTGAGTGCTGGCATCACCAAAGAATCGTATTCTATGGTCAATGCAGCGTTGACGACCATATTTTTTGACATTTTGGTGTCAACTCCGATCAAAGTGAAAAGTGTCGCCTACTTTGCAGAGTGCATTTTTTGAGATTTCAAGGTAAGTTTTTGATTAAAACTTATAATTGTTGTTGCGCATGGTTTAATTAGATGTGTGTGATCTGTATATGTTAAATTAGCCTTGTAAAATAGTATATTTTAAGAGTTATAATCGATTTCATTTGCGCCTCGGTTCCGCAAAACTGCCTTTATGCCACTTTGCGATACCGGTTGCGTAGAAATTGCGCCACTTATTTTACGCTATTGAATAATAGTGCATGCACACAAGGTTTTCAAGTGTTTTTATTATTTTGAAATTACTTTTAGCTGTAATTCGGCTAAAAAACATGACTAGCATTACTATTAATTGATTTGTTAGCTTTTATTAATCTATACTAATATTATAAAGCTAAAGAGTTTGTTTGTTTGTTTGTTTGAACGCGCTAATCTCAGAAACTACTGGACCGAATTGAAAATTTATTTTTGTGTTGCATAGTTCATTTATTGAGGAAGGCTATATGCTATATTTTATCCCGATATTCCCACGGGAACGAGTACCATGCGGGTAAAACCGCGATAATCCGCTAGTATTCTATAAGTACAGGGTGTTCGGCAGAACGTTAAACATACGAAAATAGGGGTAGGTGCGGTGGTCTGCTACCTAACCAGCCCCAAAGATTTTACCTAGGTCCAAAGTTTTTTTTTATTTTGTATTTTATAAGTTTTGGAATTTCGCCACTTTCATACTAACTTTTAAACCCATCTAACTTTTTTCTTTATTGACAGATCTATTTTTTTTTATTTTTGGCATCTTAATGGTTGGCAGGTCCTTTTAATAGTGATACTTCAAGCAGGTTGTTGCTAGAGTCAAAGTAATGGACTCTCAAACATTGAAAAGAGTTGAAATAAATTTTAAAGTTGTATTATATTTATACATATAATTAATAATGAATAATACCAAATACCTCCATCTAACAAATTAAATGTATTTTTTTTGTAAATTGAACAAATCATACATACTTACTAGTTTTTGTCATCCTGTTTAACTTTTCATTGTGCGCAATTACTCATAGGTACATTATTGTTAATTATTAATTAAACATACTTACATACCAACATCGTGTTTCTTTTTCTAGTTTGATGCAATTCCTCTTGTTAGTACATGTTTGTTAAATAAAATCACATTAATGTACGTGCTCCTTAATAATTTTGCGCTACCATTTCGCGCCACTTTGTGCGACCGACTCGTAGAAAATTTTGCGTCACCATTGCGCTATTTGTGGCAAAATCTACGGCCTGACCCATACACGGTAATTTTTTTATCACCCCGGATAAAATTAAAAGGATTATTCTGCTCATGAAAACAAACAATTTTTATTATGGGACCAACACTAAAATCGCAAAAAAAAACAGCTATTCCATACAAAAGTGTAAAAATATTTAATCAAAATGTATGGAACAGCTGATATTTTTACGCGATTTCAGTGTTGGTCCTTTAATAAAAGTTGTTTGTTTTCATGAGTAAAATAATCCCTAAAAATATCCGTGGTGATAAAAAAATACCGTGTATATTACATAAACAGTACCTACGAATTTACACATTAAAAATTTATATCACATAGCCTTCCTCCGCCCGCGGTTTTGCCGCGTGTACTACACGACGTTTTTCCGAGGGAATGTGATGTTTTTCCGGGATAAAATTAGCCTATGGGACTCTCTAGCTCCTAAACTATCCACATACTAAAAAAAACAGGTCGATCCGTTGCTCCGTTTTGACGTGAAAAAAAAAATAGTATATATTGTATGTCAAAAGAAAATACTTATCACGCTGAACAACTTCTCTTAAGATGATGTATTTGTATCTATTATAGTTAAGCTGGGCTGCAAGGGTTCCAAATCAGGAGTACCAGACCTTCGATATTTTTCCGTCAATAGAAAATGTCCATGACGTTAAACAACTTTTCTTAAGACGCTATGTTTGTATCTCAAATAGTTTAATCTGGCTGCTAGGGTTCCACATCAGGTGTACCAGACCTTCAAACTTTGTACGTCAATAGAAAGTGCTCATCACGTTTAACAATTTTCCTTAAAACGATATTTTTATATCTCTCATAGATTGGCTGGACTGCTATGGTTCCACATCAGAAATTGCGATCTTCAAAATAAATTATAGCTATATGTTAGCAAGGACCAATAGCTGTATAACAAAAAAACTTTCATCAAAATCCGTTCCGTAAACTTTTTTGCCGACGTCATCACACGAAAAAATTCATCCCCTGTTGAAAACAGGGTGAAAACCCTCTTTAGGGTAGTTTTTTTACAAACTTTGAATGTCGTATTTATTTATCTAATCAAACGCCTATAAAATAATTTTGAAGCTTCTAGCTTTAAAAATGACGTAATTTCCATACAAACTTTCATCCCCTATTTCAACCCCTTTAAGGGCTTTCAAGCCCTTTGTTCACATAAAAAAGTAGCCTATGTCCTTTCTCAGGCTCTAGACTATCTCTGTACCAATTTTTATTCAAATCGGTTCGGTAGTTTAGGCGTGATTGTGTAACACACAGACAGACAGATTCGCATTTTCGCATTTATAATATAAGTAAGGATTATATGAGGCGGAGACTTTTCTACCCTCGAATGTGGCAAAATCTACGGCCTGACCCATTTAGTAATCTGTGGTCATACAACCAATTTTATGTATTTTTTATATTCATAAATTTAATTTGGCCGATACTAATATTAATTTAATGTATAATTAAAATTACTTTTAAATCTGATATTGAAACAAATTAGTAGCTTCTTTTTAGAAATATTTGCATGAATCATAAAAACTTCTATGATTTTTTTTTTGTAAAAACTTCGTGGTTGGTTTAATATTTTGACAGTTGGGAAAGAAAACGCACGAGTTCGGGAAAGGTAAAGAAAAAGTTCGAGTGTGTAATAGCCCACATCCCGAACGCTATACGTCCCTGCAATACGCCACTTTTTGAGCAACTGTATTAAAATAGTAGATTTCATTATAAGTGCGGAAAGCCTGTCATTGCAAAGAGTTCCGACAAATGTCTACCCGAGCCGAGGCGCAGCCGAAGGTGAGGGTTGACAGTCGGAACAAGTTTCAATGACGGTTCCGCACGTGTACTGAACAACTATTTTTAATACAGTTATGAAAAAATTATGCAATTTAATAAAATAATAAAACACAATAAACTCAATTATCTAATCGTAAAAGAATATAAGCAGAGACTTTTTTTTTTGTTTTCTTCACCCAGTCTGGGTTGGCAAAGGAAACTATGATCATACAGCCAAGGCTTCAGTAGAATTTTTTTATTGATATGAAATGAAAATTAAATTAAATGAGATGAAATGAAATGAAACCTAACAAAAGCAATCCGAATCCTACAGGAGCGCCTTTCCTTATTTCTCTCTTTTACCACATCGTATTCCATTAAAGCACTAATTCCACCATACTAAGTACCTACCACAATAAAAACCAGAATAAACTAATTTAGAAAATTAAGAAATAAGGTCCGTCATTTTCTTTTCACTTACTTGCGCAAACTCCTATAAGCAGATACTATGGTAAATAGTGCACGTCATACCATATTTAGTAATCTGTGGTCATACTCATACAGCCAATTTTATGTATTTTTTATATTCATAAATTTAATTTGGCCGATACTAATATTAATTTAATGTATAATTAAAATTACTTTTAAATCTGATATTGAAACAAATTAGTAGCTTCTTTTTAGAAATATTTGCATGAATCATAAAAACTTCTATGATTTTTTTTTAGTAAAAACTTCGTGGTTGGTTTTTTCTTTTTAATAGACAATATTTTGACAGTTGGGAAAGAAAACGCACGAGTTCGGGAAAGGTAAAGAAAAAGTTCGAGTGTGTAATAGCCCACATCCCGAACGCTATACGTCCCTGCAATACGCCACTTTTTGAGCAACTGTATTAAAATAGTAGATTTCATTACAAGTGCGGAAAGCCTGTCATTGCAAAGAGTTCCGACAAATGTCTACCCGAGCCGAGGCGCAGCCGAAGGTGAGGGTTGACAGTCGGAACAAGTTGCAATGACGGTTCCGCACGTGTACTGAACAACTATTTTTAATACAGTTGCGAAAAAATTAAGCAATTTAATAAAATAATAAAACACAATAAACTCAAATAACTAATCGTAAAAGAATATATGCAGAGACTTTTTTTTTGTTTTCTTCACCCATTCTGGGTTGGCAAAGGAAACTATGATCATACAGCCAAGGCTTCAGTAGATATTTTTTATTGATATGAAATGAAAATTAAATTAAATGAGATGAAATGAAATGAAACCTAACAAAAGCAATCCGAATCCTACAGGAGCGCCTTTCCTTATTTCTCTCTTTTACCACATCGTTTTCCATTAAAGCCACATTATTGCACTAATTCCATCATACTAAGTACCTACCACAATAAAAACCAGAAAAAACTAATTTAGAAAATTAAGAAATAAGGTCCCTCATTTTCTTTTCACTTACTTGCGCAAACTCCTATAAGCAGATACTATGGTAAATAGTGCACGTCATACCATATTTAGTAATCTGTGGTCATACAGCCAATTTTATGTATTTTTTATATTCATAAATTTAATTTGGCCGATACTAATATTAATTTAATGTATAATTTAAATTACTTTTAAATCTGACATTGAAACAAATTAGTAGCTTCTTTTTAGAAATATTTGCATGAATCATAAAAACTTCTATGATTTTTTTAGTAAAAACTTCGTGGTTGGTTTTTTCTTTTTAAAAGACAATATTTCGACAGTTGGGAAAGAAAACGCACGAGTACGGGAAAGGTAAAGAAAAAGTTCGAGTGTGTAATAGCCCACATCCCGAACGCTATACGTCCCTGCAATACGCCACTTTTTGAGCAACTGTATTAAAAAAGTATTTTTACTTTTTTGTATTTATAATAAAATTTTCATTATAGAAAAATGGAAAATGAAGTATTTAGAAAAAATCGACCCGTCTCACAACTAGCTCCGATGGGACTCGAACCCACGACCTTTCGCTTTCCGGGCGACTGCTCGAAAGGTCGTGGGTTCGAGTCCCATCGGAGCTAGTTGTGAGACGGGTCGATTTTTTCTAAATTTTTTCTAAATACTTCATTTTCCATTTTTCTATAATAAAAATTGCATTGTGAATGCAAGAAAACTAAAAATTTAAATAAAATTTTCATTATTGAAAATGAAGTATTAGAAAAAATAATTTGAAGTTCTACAGAACATGTGGTACCATTTGCTCTGGTTAGGTAGGGCAGGCGTACCGGTTTTGGCCACTGTACCGGTTTTGGCCACTTTTTGCTCTAAAAGTTTTCTAAACAACTTTTAGCCATTTCTGATAAAAGCAATTAAAATAAGGTATTTTAAGGTAATAATAACAACCGTTAAAATTCCTTATGTCATAAGATTTTTTTTCAATAAATTACATTTTCTGTTTGAAAAAATGTTTTGTATGAAAATTTTAAGAAATTTGTTTTGGATGGAATACTTTATAAACCTTTGTTTTTTACAATTAAATTGTTGTTTTGCAATTGACTGGTTTCTAGCGCATTAGAATATATTGATTTTACCTGGGTTTGGTTTTGATTTTTCGCAATACTTACAAAAGTTTAACTATCAGTAAGTGTCCCAAACCGGTACATTTGGCACCTCTCACAAATTTTGTATTATAAACAAAAACTATTTAACTTTTAAAAAATTTAAAAATGTACCTTTAAAGCTAGATAAATTATCTATAATTTAAGATATAATTTGTGTCTTAAATACCTAAGACCATCTAGTACTTAGTGCTTAAAAGTCAAAAATTCCTTAAAGTGGCCACAAATTGTACCTCTGCCCTACCTATGCCCGAGCACCATGTCGCTGGGGCGTAGTGACGGAGTACCTAGATGCTTTCGGAATTCGAGGAATGGCTCTGCCACACAGGAGCGTCATTATAATATTATCGGTCGATAATACCGGATGCGTTAATGCGATATTTGTTTTTAGTACGCTACGAAGCTACACACTGCGCTGTGATAATATCGACGCAATATAAGTAGGACGCTTGGCGTTCCTCCGTCATGCGATATTTTTTTAAAGGCGCCGATTCCCCAAAATAGGTTATTTTAAATTATGGATTACTAGCAAATCACAAGTACTTAAAGTTTGGAAAAAATATATGTTATTTTACAGTTATTTATCTAGTGCTTCCGGCCGTTTTTTTTCGATTGGTGATATTTTACTGTGTCAAATAAAATCCCAAACATCCGTCTAATAATAATTCAAATATCATATTACTTGCAGTATAATTGGTTTTAGTTAGTGAAAAACATATGAAAATAATTGTCTTTGAATAGCCGAGGGATTCCGGCCGTCATAAATTATTTTTATTAATTTTTAGTTGAATTTTAAGTGATTTTCGATTCGCGGGGCGCTCGCTAGTTCACAGTTCACTGCCGGCTGCCGCTGGGTCCGCGCGAAGTGTACAGAGCGCGGCCGAGCAAGCGTTAGCGTGCCTATTTCGGTCGGGATTCCTCGCCTTAACTTCAAATGATCCACAATAAGACAAATTACATAAACACACAATCGCCAATAAAATTGTTGGTGAAGAAAAGCACTCTAAAATCCAATATTATTGTGGTTACCTACACTACTTAGTACGTCTACATTATGGATTTAACAATTTTATTATTGTAGAATCAACAAAAGCATCACAATACTAATAACATTTATATAACCTGACATATTATTAGGTAAGTATATTATTATATTCAATAAAAACAACAAATTTAACATTCTGAGGCTAATTTCTCTAAAAGGTATTTTTTTACTTTGTTTTCTTAATCTTACACATTTTATCCGCGTCTCTTATCCAACTTATTTCGTTACATATTTCCGGAACTAAAAACCATGAACATCTTTTACCGTTAGGTAATAGTTATTTATAGAAGGCTTTATGTACTTATTCTGTCTGACCCATTCTAGTATTACTTTAACTTTATATTTCTCGATATAATAGTACTTTAATGCAATTACATATTTAATTTGGTTCCAGTCAAATTCACCGAAATAAACTCACCGAAAAAAAACTCACCGAAAAAAAACTCACCGAAAAAACTCACCGAAAACCAAACTCACCGAAAAGTTTTCTCACCGAAAAAAACTCACCGAAAAAACTCACCGAAAAAATCTCACCGAAAACCAAACTCACCGAAAACTTTTCTCACCGAAAAAATCTCACCGACAAAAACTCACCGAAAACCAAACTCACCGAAAACTTTTCTCACCGAAAAAAAACTCACCGAAAAAAACTCACCGAAAAAATCTCACCGAAAACCAAACTCACCGAAAAGTTTTCTCACCGAAAACCAAACTCACCGGAAACATTTCTCACCGAAAAAAACTCACCGAAAAAAGCTCACCGAAACCCAAACTCACCGAAAACTTCTTGATTTACGATTACTATCTACCCGATAAGTCTAAATCGACTTATCAGGTAGATATCGAGAAAACTTTTCGGTGAGTTTGGTTTTCGGTGAGATTTTTTCGGTGAGTTTTTTTCGGTGAGAAAACTTTTCGGTGAGTTTGGTTTTCGGTGAGTTTTTTCGGTGAGTTTTTTTTTCGGTGAGTTTTTTTTTTCGGTGAGTTCGGCCGACACCATTTAATTTTATGTTCCAAAGGGAACTTGATTCTGGACTATGAGTTCTTAGAACATGGAATATCTTAATACTGTGACATTTGCTTGTATTAGGACTTGCACTTGTGTGCAAGGAATCGGGACGCATTATAGCAATAACGCATCCGGTATTGCACCTGTGCGGGAGAGCCTTTACCCTGGCCCGCGTTTAGTCCTGGGGGGCTACCGGCCAAAAATATGGATAGATAGACATTTTAATCCATATTATGCCCGTTTAAGGACAAAATATGGGCTTCAAATGTCAAATGAAGCCCTTGTCCATATTCATATTTCTTAGCCGGTAGCTCCCCTGATCTGATCTCATCGAACAACGTAACGATATGTTTTTTTTTTTGTAAATGTCGTTACCTAAAAAAGAAACGCTGGCAAGTTTCTTGCGCCCATTCTTCTTGTCAATTAAAAAAATCTTGAATGGGTGGTAGGAAAATATTGACGATTCATAAGTACATATTTATTATGTCTAAGTGAATAAAGAATATTTTTATCTTTATCTATCTTTATCAACGTCTGCGTCAACTTAAGGCGTCGATTCCCCAAAATAGGGTATTTTAAATTATGGATTTATTCGCAAATCACAAGTACTTAAAACTTGGAAAAAATATATGTTATTTTACAGTTGTTTATCTAGTGCTTCCGGCTGTTTTTTTTTTGATTGGTGATATTTTACTGTGTCAAATAAATTCCCAAACATCCATCTAATCGTAATCCAAATATCGTATTACTTGCAGTATACTTGGTTTTAGTCAATGAAAAATATACGAAAATAATTGTCTTTGATTAGCCGAGGGATTCCGGCCGTCATAATTTTAACTTTTTTATTAGTTAATTTTTAATTGAATTTTAAGTGATTTTCGATTCGCGGGGCGCTCGCGAGTTCACAGTTCACTGCCGGCTGCCGCTGCGTCCGCGTGAAGTGTATCGAGCGCGGCCGAGCAAGCGTTAGCGTGCCTATTTCGGTCGGGAATCCTCGCCTTAAAGAGACGGGTGAAGAATCGAAAATACACTTAGCTAACAGATCAAAGTTAATACGCTCTTCTACCACTATTTTATACCATTCTTCAATTATTGGATTGGAGTACAAGTCTTGGCGGGTACAGGATGTGGGACATGTCCTTTAAAAACTTTATAAATAATCAGTAACTTTAGATATTTACAACACACAAACTACAATTGATATGATATTAAAGTTTAGGGGTGTCTGGCAGGGGTTAGCAACTGTCATAAGTGTCCGGCAAAGGATGACGAGATTTCTAGAGTTATCCCGAAGAAAATATAAAAAGAATTGAGCTTTATACTTTAACGAATTTTAGCTATTTTATACACCTAATTACTACCTCTTACCTGCCCAAGTAACCACAACCCAAACTCTATAAGTAGTCGTTCTTACCTGTATAGGGGGCATGCACAAAAAAACAGCTTTTATAAAATAACGAAGGTCTGGCCGTCGCGGGCTCTTATAGGCTTTAAGTAACACAAACAATATCGCCAGAAAGGAAACGAGCTCAGATTACACTGCTCAGGGATTGTTTGTTCACCGGTGATGCAAACAATCTTATCCTTTAATCACATAAAAAAGGCATTTCCGCTATTTCCGTTTTTAAGATAGTTACTCATATCATAACTAAAATTATGTAGGTATAAAAGTACTCACTGTTTTTCAACATTCCTCAAAATCTATGGTAAACACTGGTAAATCGTTTATTAAGTTTAAAAGTTAGTTCTACTAAGGCAGTAGCCGGGCCGTACCATACTGACTGACTGTACTGTACGACTGTACTAGACGAGCCGCCTTAGATGCTAACGGCCGTACTTTACGGCCATCACATAATATGACGGCCGTCACACAATATGTAAATGGCTTTCTATGTATGTGTGTTCGTATATATAATAAGATTCCTAGGACCTTTAAGGGTCTGAACAACAGAATGTTCAAAAATAATTTATGTAAGTGGCTTAAGGAGAATAATTTCTATGACTTGAAACAATTTTATTCAGATCGGAACTAATTTATATAGATTTTTACCAAATATGACATACAAAAATATTCAATTGACATTAAACTTAATTCTATCTCATTGACATTGTGTATGTACCTAATTGTATTAAACTTAAGTTTTATTGTTTGGTGGACATTTAATCAATATTTGCATGCGATTTTTATAATCAGCAAAGCATGAGCACTTTATTCTGTAAAGCCTTGGCTCACTATCATTATACCATGTTTTCTGCAAATAAAATATCATTTATCATTTATCATTTGTCACAGACTAAGTAGAGACCAAGTACGGCGTCTCGTATTGCTCACAACTTCACCGCACGGACCCACCAGTGGGTCATAGTGGTGGGGCCACGGGTAAAACCCGACTGTGAAACGCGCATACTAGCCGTAGCGCGTTTGTGCACTACACTGAATTTTACCGATCCGGAAAAAAACGGATGCTTGTATTTAAATAATTAATTATTATAAATAATAGAATTTATTTATTTCGTGTAGTTTAGGGTTCGAAACATTGAAACTACACGAAATAAATAAATTCTTACTATTATAAATGATTAAATTATTAAAATACAAGCATCCGTTTTTTTCCGGATCGGTAAAATTCAGTGTAGTGCACAAACGCCCGTAGAAGTGCTCTAGCAGCGCGCGTTTCGGCAGCGTTGGGCGAACAGCGCGCGCTTACCGAACGGCCGGCGCTGCTCAAGCGCATCGCCGAGCGCGCACGCTCCAACGGCGCCGAATCGCGTAACAATAAAACCAGCCAAACAGTTCACCTTAAATTAAGATAAGCTTAAGTTGCCGTTACATTTAATCATTCGCTCCTTAAAAAAACTGCTAGTAGAAAAGGCTTAAGTACTATTCCATTAAGGAATATTTTGAGGAAAAATTTTTTTAAATGTCTGCCCCTCTCCTGTTCGTTGCAGTGCCTTTCGAGGTGCATGTGAAAATTGGTGCTTGCATGTTTTATTTAGATACTAAGTAACATGTAACGCAATTTGTTAATAAAGAATAATAAAATAAAGAATATTTTTATTACTTATTATTTTAACCACTTTTCATCAACTTTGATAGAAATTGTGTGTCTTGTTCTTTAATATTTATTTTTTAAAGACGTCCATGAACAACAAAAAAACACGTTTGTAATAAACGTAGTGATAATTATTATTATATATTGGTTTGTTACTTTTACGGTACATTGACAATGTCAATTTAGCAAAACAAAAATAAAATATTATCAACAATTACAAATTTGCAAGACTTACGTTATGATGCAAACGAATTTACATTACGGTGAAACCAGAGGAATTACACACGTGCTTTAAGTTTGTACTTATTATAGGAAAAATGTGATAGTAAAAAACCACGAGCCCTATAAGTAGCTTTCAGGCGGGATTCGAACCCGCGCCTCCTGGAATCCGGCCCGATGCTCTGACCAACTAAGCTACCGAAAGGCCTACACGACTCGTCGAATTTTGCTATCACTTGTTACGCTGTAGGCCAGCGTTGCTTCATCAATGTGAGGAAACCCTCGCATCCGAAAGAAACATTTTTACAAATGTTTAACAATCGATTAAGATGAAACAGCCATAATGAGATTTTATATTATTTTTATGCATTCACAATGCAATTTTTGTAAGTACCTAACTATACTTGTAGGCCTTTCGGTAGCTTAGTTGGTCAGAGCATCGGGCAGTGAAACATTCGGTATACATTGCTGGATTTGCTGGTGCGATTAAGTTTATTAGAAAATAAAGTTTTTTAAAGAGTAACAGATTTTTAATTAAAACCACTTGGATACGATTACTGATGAGTTAACATAATATATGTGTTTAATTTTTTTGTTCGTGTTTCCAGCCCCACCCTGTATAGACTTTGGTTAAGTATACCTACCGTGCTGATAAAATTTTTTAACGCATAAGCACTAGTTAGAAGTTATCTCCTTTACGTCCGGTCCGTGAGCCGTAACGTAAGTAAACGTAGGACAGAAGCCCCGGTTTTGGCCACTGTACCGGTTTTGGCCACATTTTGCTTTAAATTCTAAACAACTTTGCGCCATTTTTGCTAGAGTCAATTAAAATAAGGTATTTTAAGGTAATAATAACAACCGTTAGAATTCCATTAGTCATACGATTCTTTTTCAATAAATCCCATTTTCAGTTTTAAAAAATGTTTGTATGAAAGTTTTAAGAAATTTGTTTTGGATGAAATACTTTATAACCCTTTGTTTTTTACAATAAAATTGTTGTTTTGCAATTGATTGCTTTCTAGCGCATTAGAATATTGGGTTTGGTTTTGATTTTTCGCTATAGGTACTTACAAAAGTTTAACTATCAATAAGTGGCCAAAACCGTCACCTCTCACACATTTTGTGTTTTAAACAAAAAACTATTTTAATTTTTTAAATTTGAAAAATGTACCTTTAAAGGAAGATAAATTATCTATAATTTAAGATATAATTTGTCTCTTAAATACCTTAGACCATTACTTAGTGCAAGTCAAAAAATCCTTAAAGTGGCCACAAAGGATACCTCTGCCCTACTTATATATTTTGTGTAAAACATGTTTATGCGACCGGTAGTTCCCCTGTGTATGTAACATAGCATATATTTATATACCTACTGTGCCTTTGTTCTATGGAAAGTGACGTCATTGGACAATACGTATTATTAATAAAAAATCGGCCAAGTGCGAGTCGGACTCACTCATGAAGGGTTCCGTACCCACTTAACGTACCGATTACGTACCTACAGTAAAAATACCACTGTCATTTTTTGCCAGAAAAAAATAACTTTTTTTTCATAGTATTCGTATGAATGACAAAGCTATATTTGCGGTTTTTGAAAATGAGTTATATCTCAAAATTTTTCTTTTAACTTCGTAATAAGGAAAACTATCACATCTAAGTAGGCTTTTAAAAGATTTTGAGATATAACTCATTATGTTTTTCACGTATCCAAAAACAGCCACTTGGCTGGCAGGAGGGGGGGGGGGTGAACACATGACTCTAACAAAATTTTGCACTTTAAAGCTTAATAATTCACAAACGGATGCCTCAATCAAAAAACTGTCTTTACGGACCCACAATATTTTTGAAATTGCTATCCAACGACACCCCACATTATGGGGTAAACAAGAAAAAAAAATTCACACCCACTTCACGTGTAGGGGAGGTAATCTAAAAAAATGGTTTTTTTTCATAATTTTACTTCACCACTTTGTTGGCGTGATAAATATGTATATTCATCTATCTATCTATCTAACTATAAGGGTTCCTTGTTAACTACGGAACCCTAAAAAACAAAAAACCCGACTGCTTTATTTCTCATTGCAGTAAGGGGACTTTTCTAATTAAGTATAAAGTGTTTCACTAAATGATCCCTTTTTAGGGTTCCATAGCCGAATGGCAAAAAACGGAACCCTTATAGATTCGTCATGTAGCTTTGTCATTCATACAATCACTATGAAAAACAAAGTTATATTTTGCTGACGAAAAATTATAGTGTAATTTTGACTAGGTATGGGCAATTAGTATTTACGGTACGGAACCCTTCATGGGCGAGTTCAACTCGCACTTGCCGATTTTTATTAAAGTCTTTTTACCGTAGGTATCCCTACTAACTAAGTACCAATATTATAAATGCGAAAATGTATAAGTTTGTTTGTTTGTCTGTATGTATGTTCCGTTTTCACGTCAAAACGGCTGAACCGATTTTGATGAAATATGGAACGGGTATGGCTACTTTTTACCACGGGTTATAACTTATAACTTATAAGGCTCATTCCCATAGGAAAATAACTTTTACCGCGGGCAAAGCTGTGAAATGGAATTGGTATATAAGGTGTCAGTTTGAGTTCCTGGGCAGGATTCTATTTAGAATAGAGACAGTTTGAGGCCCTGGGAAGGACATAGCTTACCTTTTTACCGTGGGAAAAAATATCATTCCCATGGGAAAATCAATTTAAGCGCGCGCTTTGTGGGCAGTAATTGGTATTTAAGTAAATAGTTTGAGACCCCGGGGTCAAAAAAAAAAACACACTGGAAAATCAGTAGGTAGGTAGATATTATTTGTTTGTCCTTCTTTCACGTCAAAACGGAGTAACGGATCAATGTGATTTTTGGAAGGGGAGGTAGATTTTTGGTAGGGAGGGAGGAGGATATTTGGAGCTGGAGAGTGACATAGCCTACTGTTTATCCCGGAAAAATATCACGTTCCCTCAGGATAGAGTCGTGTGTCGTGTACCTAGTACCTACTAAGGCATGATCCTTGGTTTAGTAGGTTTGGTAAGGTTTGCCCTCAAACTAGGTGGAGCGACGATTTTTCCAGGGTGGCTGGTAAGAGCTGCGTGAGAGCAGCCACTGATGCTCGATGGCGTGCTCTTGGAGATGCCAATGTCCAGCAGTGGACGATGATGATAACTTATAAGTAATTTGATTACATAGAGAAGCCTGAGTGCAAGTTGTAAATTACTTCATCTCGTTTCATATTATTGAAAAATTGAAAATGAAGTATTTAGAAAAAATCGACCCGTCTCACAACAAGCTCCGATGTAAAAACCACAATAATAAAAATTGCATTGTGAATGAAAAAGTAAAAATTTAAATAACTCGTTTCATATTGCTTTTTATTTCGTTATTTATTTAGGGACTTTTAACATTATAAGGTTAAGCCAGCCTCATCATAATTTAGTTACTAGGATGTCAATTAAAAGTAATTCGATTAAGTACTTATTGATCTCGTTTTATGTAATGTTTTCTGCTCTATTTAGATTTAAGCCTTAGATTAGTCAGATGAAAAATAATTGTTGATTAAAACGAATTATTAATAAGTAAAAACGTTATTTTTACTTTATTTTATTTACGATAAGTACATTAAAAAAATCTCAGTACCGAAAAGTACCGAATTTCCCGGTTTTCCCGGTACCAGAGTTAGCGCAGTAGCGGGAATTCCATTTTCTGTCCAGTACCGGGAATTGCAACCCCTAGTAAAGTCCATTCGCGATAGTGTCGCTCTGCCACAATGCCGTGCGGGTGTACCGACACTATCTAACCGAACGGACTATGCCTACACGCGGGCGAAAAGCTAGTTTATAACATAAAGTTAATATACCTATCGGAAATATTAACTTTATGGTTTATAATAAAAGTTAATGTTATCTTTCACTGAAGCTAAGCTACTAGGGTTGTCAATTCACTAGGTTGCAGTAATCAGAAGGGTGTTCTTGAATGATAAAACAGTTTGTTAGATAAAACTTCATTGTGTTCATACACGTTATAGTTATATAGCTATAGGTTTTAATGCATAAGCGCAAGGGGCATCCCGAAGGCGATCGTTCCCTACTACATAGTCAATGTAATACAATGTCGCTATAGTACACAGTGGACTGTTCGGCAAGATTAGACACCAAAAATTATTTTATCTGATGAAATCGTTCTAAACTTTCAATTATCTTATATTTCGCAGTTTAACGACCTAATGACATGGTTTTAATCATTTTAGGTATAAACTGGGTTAGTGTCCGGAATCATTTACAAGTTATCATAATTGATCATGTTATTGTAGTTAGGTATTAAATGAGAGATGATTAAAAAACTTGTCTAAAATGATGACAATATTGCTTCATTGCGACTGTTCTTTGGGATATGCCCAAAACGCAATGAACTCCATCCATGTCAAACAATCCTAATCCTTAAAAAAAAAAAAAATGATGCAAAGTCGTGCGAAATGAACTGACTACTGAATATAAAAATACAAAATACATAAGCTACCATTTAATTAAGGTATCATTTATAGAGGTACTACTTTGGTATACTCATACTTAGCTTGTTAAACATATACTTACATGTAAGTTATTTAAATTTTGGCTAGAGCAGTCGCCCGGATAGCGAAAGGTCGTGAGTTCTAGTCCCATCGGAGCTGGTTGTGAGACGGGTCGATTTTTTCTAAATACTTCATTTTCCATTTTTCCATATAGTTTAGTTACACGTATTTCTTTTTCTTTCAATAAAGATAGATATGCCTAATTTGGAATTTTATTAAACAAATATGCGACAACTTCATAAATTAAAAAAAAATGTCAGTAAGTACTTACCTTCAACATGTTCTCCCATTCTTTTGAACAGATTTGAACACTTAGAAACATAAAAAATAATTGATCGAAACAGTAGCTTTAAATGCAAGTGAATATAATTTCTGATGCAAAATTTCATTATATACCCACTTTGAGTGCTCATTACTTAATGATTTGGGGTAGTTGATGATTATTGAATCCATTTGCTAAATACTCCCACATAATCACCGTCCGCACACCAACGTGGACGGGGTATGCGTAAAAGCATTCCCCTCACTATAATAAAAAAAAACAAAAAAGGTACACACTTAGAAATCATAATTGATTGTTCACTTACTCACTTAATGACTTTATTTTTAGGGTTTTTGGTGTCTTATTATTAGGCAAAACGGTTCACCGTGCAGTACTTCCCCTGTTCATTAGAAAATTACAAGATATAATTTTATTATTTAAAAAAATGTATTCAAAACCTTTAGAAGGTTTTTGAGTCAACCTTACCTCCTATTCCTACTTATCAAGCTATTTGACAAAGTAAAACAATGCCCAAAGATAGGGTTTACTGGGAACTTACAATGACTTATTCATAACTGCTCTTAATCTTAACACAAGGTAAGTATGAAGCTATAACATAGCATAACATATTATAATACTGTGTATGAAGCGCCTTGTTTCATTGTCAACATAGAAAAATTCAATCCTGATTAGGTAAATAGTAAAATATTATTCAATGAAAGTTGTTGAAAATTAATCTTAAAAAAATGTATCACTAAAATAATGGCAAGTATTTTAACGAAGTGACTCTAAAGTTTATTTATTTATATTTATTTGGGAAACAAACAATACAATATTTCTTAAAACTAAAATTTTAACTAGGTATACCATTAATCAGTAAAGTTTCTACTTATTACTATGACATATAGTAATAAGTGGAAACTTTACAGTTAAAAGGCAATAGTAATTTCATCTTTAGCGATTGCCAAATACCTGGAAAGGTATTTCTTTCGCGTGTGAGGGTAGTAATATCTCCACATTGATGAAATTAACGCTGACTATACAGCGTGTAAGAAGTATTGGATAAATTCGACGCTTCTCGTAACGACTCCGTAGCTCAGTGGTTAGAGCAGTCGCCCGGAAAGCGAAAGGTCGTGGGTTCGAGTCCCATCGGAGCTAGTTGTGAGACGGGTCGATTTTTTCTAAATACTTCATTTTCCATTTTTCTGTAATAAAAATTGCATTGTGAATGCAAAAAACTAAAAATTAAAATAAGAGTTTAAATAACCTTAGACACAGCCCTGTGCCTTAGAGTCACTTTATTAAAATAAAAAGTGCACAAAACAAAAAGTGTAAAAGTGCGCAGTGCAGTGCAATGCGCGCTCGGAAACGGTCGCGCCCGCGCATATTTGCATAAGAGTCGAATTACCAATTACTCGTATTTCACGTTAAGCGCGGGCCGCTGCGCACTAAACTTCACTATGGGTTCCCAGCAACTCATAGTGAATGAGGTTTTGGCGTTTATCCAGAATGCCATCGATACCATGGACGAAGTCAGCATCGTGCAGATCTGCAAGTCCAACTTCAACGAAGCTGAGATTTGCAGTGGCAAGGCGCTGCTGTTCAAGAGCATCGATAAGGCCGACGAAATGCCATCTCGCCGGAGAGACGGAGGTGCGAAGAGTCTCCAGGACATAATAACCCTGTTGAAGGAGACCGACCCTGACGACGTGCCAACATTCGTGGCGAAGGAGCTGCATAAGCTGCCGCCTGTCACTTTCGACCACGTCGACGTAACCAGACTGCTCAAGGACATCACCTTCTTGAAAGCGAGCCTGGCCGAAGTACAGTCCAAGTTGGCGGCCTCAGACAATACCATCTGTGAGTTGCGTGCCCAAGTCGTGTTGTTAAGCAACACCGCTGCGGTATGTAGGTCACCTGAGACCGCCAATGTAAACACTCGTCGTGGGGCGCAAAATGCATCCATCGGCAGTTTCGAGTCGGCGCATATGGATGCGTCACCGGCCGCCGCTACAGCAAGCGATGCACCGCGCCCCGCCGCCCGCTCCTCCGCCCCGCCGCCGGAGACGTCACGCGTGAGCACGTCGACCCCTCAACGTGCGTACGCCGCTGTCACCGCTGCAAGCCAACCTGCTCAACATCAAGCCGGCTCGGTTACAAAGAAGGGGGATAAACAACGACCAGCCTCCGAAGCTGTGCAACCAGCTCCGCAGAGACAGAAAACAAGTTCCGATGATGACGGCTTCAAAAAAGTGGAACGGAAGAAGAAGACCTCTCATCGTAACATGTGTGGCACCGCCCTGACTGGATACAACCACCTGCTGCGGCCGGCTATCCCGACGACGCTGGTGTACGTGTCACGCTTGCATTACTCCACAAAACCTGAAGATATTGTGGAGTATATGAGAGTAAAAACCAAATTTACTCTGAGGGTCGAGCGGTTGGAGTCCCGCCACAACGTGAATTTCAACTCTTTTGTGGTGAGGGTGCCGACTGAACATCTGTCGACCTTCATGAAAGAGGATTTTTGGCCGAGGGGTGTCATGTTCCGCCGGTTTCGTGGGCGGCTACCTGACACTGCTTTGCGCAACACGTCGCCGCCTACAATACGTGTTAACAAATAGTCTATTATTAAGTTTTATATAAATATATGTATGTTAGTTTGTAAGGTATATATTATATGGGCCTTAAATTGTAAAAAGTTTTTGATGCCTGAAATAAATGATTTTATTTATTTATTATTTAAAAAGAAAATCTTTTCACACAATTTCATACTGTCTTATTAACCCAGTGAATCTATCTATATAAGTAAAAATGAATCGCCGAAATATATGTAAGCGCATAAATTTAGAACGACTGTACCAAAGCCCGTGGCGCAGTGGATAGCGCGCTTGGCCTGCGATCGTTGAGGTTAAGCAACGTTCGCAATGGTCGGTCACGGGATGGGTGACCAAAAACTTTTCATCTCGAGCTCCTCCGTGCTTCGGAAGGCACGTTAAGCCGTTGGTCCCGGCTGCACTTGCAGTCGTTAATACCCACCAATCCGCACTGAGCCCGCGTGGTGGGTCATGGCTCATTCTCCTTATTCATCCATAAGGAAGGCCAGTGCCCCAGCAGTGGGGACATTAAATGGCTGATGATGATGATGATGTACCAAAGATAGGTAATAGGTCATTCTTAATAAAATTTTGTTGTGATTGGTATTATGATTATGATTATGATTATTATGATTATATAATTATGAGGCCGTGCGAAGCCGGGGCGGTGCAGCTATTAGATTCAAACAAAGAGGTGTCCTGGTGGTGGGTTATTAGAAATTGGACATCGCTTCTCACCAGTAGGCTTCGAGCAACGCGGGTCTTCCGTCCCGGAAGGGAGTAGGCATACGAAGCATTTCCCTCTGTCAAAGTACTAGCCCAAGTGGGCATAGGCGTTTATAAAAACTAGTTGCACTCAGATTTTTAACTAGACCGAGTCCAGTCGCGCAAGTGAACGCCGCATTATTAAAAATGCCGAATTGCTCAGTTTTTTGCTGTAGAAAAAAGGTCTGGAACATCAAGTTAACAAAAAGATGGTGTAACATTTCACATGCAAGTAAATTCTGATCATATTATTGCTATTTAATTACATTTAAATACCAAATTCGCATATTTTATTCTTAAATTGTTGACGGATTTGTTCAGCAACATCAAGTCCGCTCGCCCATATAACTCTGTCGAGCAAACATGACGCCTGCAGTTTATACTCTTCTCTTTCACTCGATTCCGCATGCCCGGAGAGTGAGAAGGACGGGTATAACCTGCAGCTGTCATGTTAACTCGATCGGTTTATACAAATTTCAGATCGGTCGCGCGATAAATCCGACTTCTCGCCGACGATGGGCAACACAGTGATGTTACCGTTACATGTCATAATATTTGTCGATAAATTTGAGAGGGAGTTGGCGACGCGACGAGACGTTATTTGTTCATATGTACAAATGATTGTTATCATGGTTTTATCCTACTATAATATTATAAATGTGAAAGTTTAGATGTTTGGATGTTTGGATGTTTGGATGTTTGGATGTTTGTTACTCAATCACGCCAAAACGGCTGAACGGATTTGGCTGAAATTTGGAACACAGATACTTTGTAGCCTGGAGAGGAACATAGGCTACTTTTTATCCCGGAAAAATGTCACATTCCCGCGGGATAACGTCGTGTAGTCCACGCGGGCGAAGCCGCGGGCGGAAAGCTAGTATGAACTATAGTACGTTATTATTATTGGGTTACCTAGCATGTAATTAGAATAAACAAAAACCGATCAAGAGCAAGTCAGACTCGCGCACTGAGGGTTCCGTAACATCAAGTATGAATGAAGACACGGCGGTGTAGAATATCCTACTAATATTATAAATGTGAAAGTTTGGATGTTTGGATGTTTGGATGTTTGGATGTTTGGATGTTTGGATGTTTGTTACTCAATCACGCCAAAACGGCTGAACGGATTTGGCTGAAATTTGGAACACAGATACTTTGTAGCCTGGAGAGGAACATAGGCTACTTTTTATCCCGGAAAAATGTCACATTCCTGCGGGATAATGTCGTGTAGTCCACGCGGGCGAAGCCGCGGGCGGAAAACTAGTACGTTATAAAAATAATAGGCCCGTCCGATCGATTACGGCCACGGCGGCCTATTTTTTTTGGATAAAATATGATGAAAGCATTATGATTTCATTGTTTATTTATTGCACTTTTTGTGTTTACAGCTTCCATAAAAATCCTGAATTAAAGAATTCATGGAAAAGTTTTTGCAATAATAAGCAAACCTGGGATCTCAAGCGGAGCAGTGTAATTTGCTCGACCCATTTCATGTCATCCGATTTTCAAGCACTTCCAAAGAAAAGGAGAATAATAACGGAGAATTCAATATGTACCAAATTTAATAACAGACTGCATTTTTGCCGCAAGTCTTCTAAGTATTCTCGGTGTTTTAATAAAGTCACAAAATTGCATCTCACTGTTATACTTATTTTCCAGAGCCATTCATAACCCATTGAACCATCTTACAATACTGCTGGATCTACAAGTTCAGCTATGCCTAACATGTTGACATATTTGATTTCTTGTTTAGTTGAAAATGGTTTACTGTTACATTATATAATATTAAGAGCAAATGTTACTACTTAAATTAAGTATTCTATTGTGATGGAATTCAATTTCAATTTGACGACTCTGTATAAAATATAACAGGGAGAAAAAGATTGCCCATATAGGTTTTCTTGCCGGTTCTTCTTGCAAGGTCTCCCGCCGTAGGATTTGCGAACTGATGGCGTAGCTGCTTTGACGTTCACAAGTGTTGTAATCTCAACCTAAATAGCAATTTTGAATTTTAATATCTCGTGTCACAGCTACAGTTGCAGTCGGGAATAATTCCGAATCTTTCCCGTGGAATACTTACGAAATATTCCGAAGTATTACGAAAAATTCGGAATATTTCGATCGTCGAAAAATACGGGAGTAGGTAACGATAAAAAGGCAGCAATCGGTAAAAAGCAGTAGAAAGCAGTTGACACTTATTTTGAAACACCTTCCTAGCTAAAAAAAAAGTCAATCATAGTAAAAGTAAGTATGGATGGATAGATATCTTACTATCTAGGTAGGTACCTCTTAAATAAAATTTCCGTAGATGTTTTAAGTGTTGAAGAAAGTAGGTACCTACCTCCCTACGTACGGTAGGTACGTATTTTTTGAGCAAATTTTTATTGTTCTTGAATTGCTTGAAACTGATGAAAACATATTTTTTATCTATGATATTAAGGTAAGCTGATGAGAATCGGCTTGTACCTATGTACCCTTCGCTACGCCACTGCTAGGTAGGTACAAACCTCGGCACCGAGAAGTCGTCTTCTATTAGAGTAGCAAGCAAGTGATTACATGCTCTTTGGTAGCAAGTGCCGAGGCTTAGGTATCATCACTATCACTAGGTAGGTAGGTACATAGTATAAAATAAAGTCGCTCTATGCATCTGTCTGTCTGTTTCTAAGATTTCTTCTTTTAAACCACGCAACGGATTTTGATGCAGCTTTCACTGTCATTTAGAAAATTTAATTCCAACGGTTTATAAATACATACAAAACATTCTAATTACTTACGTATTTATGTACTTTATAGAGAAAATAACATGTTTTTTGGTGAAGCCGTAAAAAAACGATTTTTCAAGCGCTTACATTGCGAACGCTGAACCTAATGAGATGCATCAAAATAATTTACTACGGAATTGTATATCATTAAAAGGCCAACAAAAAAGTCCGCAACAGCGTCATATGTCTATCTCCTAAGGTTGACTCACAGAAACCATTTTTATCTTTAAGTAATTTAAAAATATTACTTTATTTGCACAGCTAATTTCTCCTATAATCGTTATTAATCCTTATCCAAATAAGTTACCTTGGCCATTTAATGTAGGTAAATCAAAATTGTCCTTTACCCTATATCATTTAAATGAATACTTTAGAAGTTGTCACATTAAAAATTACTGTAATGTCGAAACACCAACAAATTGTTCAAACGAAGCCGGGCCGGGTCGCTAGTACCTAATAAAGTAATAACAAGAATAAAAATTAGTTTTAGTGCTATGCTAACAATACTTACCTACTTTTGTTGTTAATTTCGCATTACATAGCTAAAAGGAATAAAATAAACATTCAAATTTTACTTACGCTAAATAACAACCAATTCAACATCAATCCATCACTGAGCAAATATGTAAGTACTTCGTTTTTAAAGGCTTGAGCACACCAAACGCAGGTCAGGAGCAGCGCTGTTTGAATGCGGGCCCGCGCATGTTGTAATACAAGAAACTCTATATACTACGTCACACTAAATTTGAACGCGGGCCCGCGCTCAAACTGCTCTGCGCCGCGCCGCGCCGCACTGCAACTGCCGGACTACAAACCGGCGGCGGTGGCGCGGGAGCGGGGCAGAAGCAGGGCAGGCGCGGCGCAGAGCAGTTTTATAGCCGCTACACACGCTCCTATCCGACCACCGATTTGGTGCGGGCGAACTTCAGTGCAGATCTGATCCGCGCCTACACACGTTCAAACCAAATCTGCCAGACCAAATCGGTCGGCGCTACACACGTTCCGATTTGGTCTGGCCGACCTCTAGCCGTTGTTGCAGTGTTGCCAGCCACTGCTAATCTCCCAATATTATTATTATTTATAAATACTGAAAACATCAATTTGCTTGCAATAAATAAATTAAAAAGAAAAATATTATCGGTTTTTAATGTTTTATTACTACAAAAAAAACAATTTCATTATTTTTTAATTTTCTGTTATTTTCATTAAAATACTAAACATGCTAAATATTTACTAAAAGCAGCACTTATTGATGAGGTGTTATGCCCTTTTTATATATATTTAGTTTTACGACAAATTGCTAGTTTTTAAACAAAATATTCTAAAAAAACAATTAGATAAATAGAATCTTTTCATAAATGGCCATATTTAAACCTTTCGTTCGTTCAGTCCTACGTAAAACTCATGAACGAGCATTAAATTGAATCCTCTGAAAATCCCTTAAACGTAATTTACCTGCTTTAAATATTTCCGCTTTTACATATTTTCTCCCTAAATCTAGGGGAAAACCTCCAAAATTGTCAACACTGCCAAGTTGGTCCGGTCGGAAGCCTACACACGTTCCGATTTGGTAGGAAGTGAAGTTCGTGCGAACCAAATCTGGCCGACCGCGTCAAACACGAATATGGTTGGACGACTACGCTACACACGTCCAGATTTGGTCTGGAGCAGACCAAATCGGCGGTCGGATCGGAACGTGTGTAGCGGCTATTAGCGCGGGCCCGCGCTGTTGTATAACTATGGCGGCCATGTTAGCATGACACACCGAGGCAGGGCGTTTGCAGTGCAGCGCAGCGCGTCGAAAGCAGTTGACGAGAGTTGTATTTTTTGATATTCGTGATGGATTCCGGTGAAAAATTAATAGAATTAGTTCGTAAAAATAAATGTATATGATTTAAAGGACAAATATTATAGGAATGTAACATACAAGCTGCGATTATGGGAGAACCCGTCACAGTGAACGCGGGCCCGCGTTGCAACTGCTTTGAAACTGCTGCTGCGTTCAGTGTGCCGACTACCGCGCGCTCCCGCGCTGCTACTGACCTGCTCTGCTCCTGACCCGCGTTTGGTGTGCTCAAGCCTTAAAGAAACAACGTTTACTTTATAAATTTTAATCGTAAATCGAAATATTGCGAATTATTCCGAAACATTATGAATCTTTCTCGGCGGGGACGGGGCGCGGGCGAAAACTTTTCCGGGGGGCCCGCCCGCCACTCCCCGCCCCGCTGCGCGCCCCGCCCGCCGCGCCGAGCGCCACCAGACTAGAATTTATTCTGGCTCACTCCTCATCTGTCTGTGGCGCCCGCCGCGGCTTGAGGCCGCGGCGCGCACGAGTTGTTCGTTCGTTCGTCCGTTCGCCTCAGTCGGACGGGCAGGACTCAAGCATATCGGAATATTTTCTAGCAAGATTGACCTAAGATCAAAAGAATTGTCAATATTTTTAATCCAATCTATTTTGAAAAATTCTGATGGAAAGAAACTTTCTGAGAAGTATTCCGTAATTATTCCGAATCTTTCAGAAGTTTTGCAACTGTAGTCACAGCGCGTATGTGGCCGCACTCTTACAAAACAGATCATCAGTAGCGATTGCGGTATAAAATCATCAGCTCTTAGAAATAGCGGTATAATATTAAGTCTTATTACTATTCTCGTACCTACCAAGAAAAAAACATTACTACAAAATCGTTCGAACCGTTTTGGAGAAGCGCAACCACAAACACCGTGACACGATATTTTTATATAATAGAATATCAAAAACTGTTAGTAAGATCCTACATAAATACCTAATAATAATTATAAGAAACCTTAACTAATATTATAAAGCTGAAGAGTTTGTTTGTTTAAAAGCGCTAATCTCAGAAACTACTGAACCGAATTGAAAAATTCTTTTATTGTTGGATAGTCCATTTAGAGAGGAAGGCTATAGACTATATTTTATCCCGACATTCCCACGGGAACGGGTACCACACGGGTAAAACCGCGAGGATCCACTAGTTAAGCAATAATTGTTTAACCGATAAATAAAAATAATATTAGTAATATGTTTCAGTTTGTTGCCTTTATTAGTCCTTCTTCCGAAATTGAAATTTATCGATATTGCTGCATCGACAGTTTAGTCCAGCCCTATTTACGTTAAAATCGAGGCAATGTGTGAGTGAGTTGTGACTCATCCGTAAACGAATTGTCGCTGTATTGTTTCATTTTCTATGTGTTAGTGTCGTCTTTACAGTATTGTTTTTGTATGTAAGTATACGGAATTGCACTTGTGTGCACATTTCCCCCCCCCAAAAAACGACAGAATTATTTGAATAGAGTAAACTCGCTAAGGCTACTCCCTTCCGGGACGGAAGACCCGCGTTGCTCGAAGCCAGTAGGTATTCAAGTGTAATAGTAGGTACCTGCCTCATGAGGGCTGTAAATGTAAGAAACTCAAAAAGGATAAATACTTAAGAGAAAGGAAAACTGAAAAATATTAGTCAATTTCGTTAATAGTAACGTGGAGTCACAAAAAGCAATAAGTTCCGTTGTTTTGGGTCTTTGTAAACTCGCCATAACAGTTAATTCGTCATCAGAAAAATCACAAAAAATATGTGTAAGTACCTAAACTCGTCACGGGTAGCATTTTAAAAATAAATTTGTTTTATTCTATTTTGGGTTTAACCCCCGACGCAGCGCAAAGAGAGGTGTTATAAGTTTGAAGCTTATGTCTGTCTGTCTGTACGTATATTTGTAATAACTAAACGGATCAAGCGATTTTAATGCGTTTTTTAAATTGAAAGCTAAATTAATCGAGATGGTTCTTAACTACGTTTTCTGAAAATCCATCCGGCCATATTTTATTGAGATGGTCAACTGCCTGCCAAAACGGTAAAAGATACAGAGATGGTGCTTCGACTAAAATAATGTTCACCCTGGGCAAATTTAGGTGCAATAAAAAAAACAAAATGGCGGAAAATAAAATGTTTGTCTGTGTACTTATATTTGTAGTTCCTAAACGGATCAAGCGATTTCAATGCGGTTTTTTTTTTAATTTTATAAAAAATAAGTACTTATTTAAAAAGTATGAAATAAAAATAACATTTTAAAATTTTGAAAACCCCTGACACAAAAAATCCTCAAAAAAGTAAAAAATAAAATTTCTCTCTCGGTCGGGGGACCACAAAAGAGAAGTACTAAAAGGGCCTCCGAGAGAGTTTTTTTTTCACTTTTTTGAGGATTTTTAACAACTTCTTTTACCCCTCACTCTG
The DNA here is from genome assembly GCA_949710035.1 of Crambus lathoniellus. NCBI lineage: Eukaryota > Metazoa > Arthropoda > Insecta > Lepidoptera > Crambidae > Crambus > Crambus lathoniellus. The sequence goes on from OX453319.1 coordinate 4,839,761, forward strand.
TCCAGCTGGTTTAAAAATTTTACCTACATGCGTTTAATGAGGATCAACGAGGTTTTAACAAGATTACTGAAATTGGACCAAAAATGTCGAAGTTAGAACGATTTTCGTATTCTCAAAAACGCTCACTAATACACAGGATTCGTTTATTTTATTTATTTAGGTAGGTAGTTACCTAAATATATAAAATATTTTTATATAAGTATTAAAAATTATATATTAAAAAAAATTTTTTATCCGATAAAATTAGTCAGGGTTTTGACCGACATCCTTAGTCAATTATCTACGTCCGTATGGATTGAGGAGCCACGTCAGATTTTTAAGGATAGCTATCACCCTTATTTAGTAGCCATGCAGATAATTTTGTAGGTCAAATTCTGAAATTTGTAGTAAAATACATCAAAAGTTATATCACTGCAAAGGTGGCTCCTCAATCCTGATGTTTAGATTGAGGAGCCACCTAGAACTCGTAATGTATTAAATGTAGGTTGCTGAAACTTATGTATCAATTTGTAGCCATCACGTAGGATATCTACTAGAATTTTGAGCACTTTAGTTCTAAAATTCAAGAAACTACAACACTTTTGTTGTGGCTCCTCAATCCATACACAATAGAGTAAATTTCTATGAATATTTGCAGTCAATTCAGATATTCGACATAATGATAATTTAGAAGGAGGTAAATTCTATTGCCTACAATATGAATGAAATACTAAAACATAGTGATTTCCGTAAACAAACGTATATTATTTGGCTCCTCAATCCTGACGTTTATTTACCTGAGATCACAACGAAATCAAAAGCCAGAGACTCTAACGTTTAGTAGGCGTGCATACTAAACGGCTACATACAATTCATTGCTGTATTCGTTTTAATTGCTGACAAATAAAGCTTTTTGGTATTGCTCAAGGATCCGTTTTGAGGGGTGACCATAATTATGTGAATGAAACTAGGATAAGTAATTTTTATCAACATTTAATAATTTGTTTTTACAAAATATAGGTTAGCGAAGGGATGAGTACCTATTGGGTCTTGTGTGCTCTTACGAATTCTGGATTCATAGTCATCGTAACACAACACCTCATCCTTTGCTAGAATATGACATTTGTAGTGACCCATGCCAGTGATACTAACTCTGGGAAAGAATTCTATAGCGCCCATTAATGTGTATGAGCTGCCTAGAACTATTATAGATTCTGGTATCTCCTTCAAACAATTTTTTTTGCAATCATTCAAATCGAACGAAACCGTATTTGAAAGTGTTTATTAACAGACTGTTACTGTTGTTTGGTTGTTGCAAGTCTTACATGCGTTTTTATCTTCTGCAATACAAATAGCATCTTCTTTCACCGTTGATGCCAAATACAGAAAACATATTAGTCTCGCGACAGTAAACACACGGCTGCGTTGATATTTCAGAGATTTTTTTTTGTGACACAATCCATCATTTTTTTTCACAAATAAAATAACCACGTAAGGCCTTTTTCTAACCTATCATGTGTTCTACAGGACTTCAGAGGCAAACTTGCTCATACTTGTCACCTCAAAATAGCCTAAAATACACATTTTGCAATCTCATATCTCACAAACTAGTTATCTCCGCGCTCTGAGAGTGGTGTCATTGGAAAGGGGAGATAAAAATCTACATTATCTGTACAAAGACTCTACAAAAAGCCTGCGGCTGGATACTAATACCAACCCTTCCAACACGATGTATTGTCACAGAATATACAGGGCGTCTCAAAACTATGCCACATAGAGAGAAAGTACCTTAAATACTGAAGATATCAAATTTTACTGAAAGGAGACTTCATTTTTATTTAAAAAAGAAAACGAACTGCATTCAAGGAATTTTAAATAATCGCCTGTCTGAACTGGGAATCGAACCCGCTGAATGTAAAAAAAAAAATCTTTAATTTTATTGTACCGATCGAAAGGCTCAATTATACCTAAGCATTTCTTCTAAGTAACATAGCATCTTAAATTAAAGGAAGACTATGAAATTTTACATTTAATGTTGAATAACAAGTTTTTGTAGCGTTATAGCCTTTTCTGTGAATGTCGTGCGTGCTCAAAACAACTGACTTTAACATTTCAATATTATTACTAACGAGTGAAGATTGGAGCAATTATACCTAATTTCCCTATCATAAGTGTTTGATAAAGTTATAATGTGCTAAGTAATATCACCTCGGTTGGTTTTAAAAATGTTTGAATATAATTTGGTAGAGTCTTTTCCATGTGGTATAGTCGTAGGACGCCCTCAAGGCGCTCTCAGGGCGTCCAATGACTATGTCACATGGTGGCATAGACCGCACCAAATACTGTAGATAGAACATTTTATTAAAATAGGACTTTATTTTTATTTGCAATTATACGAACTGCATTCAAAGATTTTTAAATAATGATGCATGCCCGAACCGAAAATCGAACCCGCAGCAAATTATCCAAACTTTTTTAAACCTATCGAGGTGGTGTAACTTATCACATTATGAGTTTATGAAACACTTATGATAAGGAAATTAGGTATAATTGCTCCAATCTTCACTCATTAGTATGTAATATATTGAAATGTTAAAGTCAGTTGTTTTGAGCACGACATTCACAGAAAAGGCTATCTATAACGCTGCACAAACTTGTTATTCAACATTAAATGTTAAATTTCGTAGTCTTCCTTTTATTTAGGATGCCATGTTATTCAAAAGAAATGCTTAGGTATAATCGAGCCTTTCGATCAGTAAAATAAATTTAGAGAAATATTTTTTTACATTCAGCGGGTTCGATTCCCAGTTCAGACAGGTGATTATTTAAAATTCTTTGAATGCAATTCGTTTTCTTTTTAAAATAAAAATAAAGTCTTTTTATACAATTTTATATCTTCAGTATTTAAGGTACTTTCCCTCCATGTGACTTAGTTTTGGGACGCCCTGTATATAACACTTCACAAATGGGCAATTTTTTTATCGTTTTACTTTTTTACCCGTCTGAGGCGAAGCCAAATATTGTCCGTCTGCAGCGAAGCCAAAAATTATCCGTCTGCGGCGAAGCCAAAAAAGGTTTATGTATTTGACCTGAATGTATGTATGTCTGTTCCTAAGTTCCCTCGTAACTGCTAAACGGATAAACCGATTTTGATAAATGATACGTCGTCAGATTCGTCTTAATGGCCCGAGTGAAAATAGAGTGGCAATATATATGTCGCAGGGATTTTGTCAAAGTCGTGATATTATAATTCCACGTGATATCATGAATAGACAGTACGAGACAGTATGCACACGGCTGCGAGACTCGAAAGTCCTGTAGAACACGTGATAGGTTAGAAATGGTGTGGTTGTTTCGTGGTTGTTTTTTTTTATTGATACAAAAATACTGTCTATTCATAATTTAACTAGTGGAATTATAATATCACGACTATGACAAAATCCCTGCGACATATTATGTCGCAGGGATTTTGTCATAGTCGTAGGTCGTATAGGGATATAATAATATTAATTATTTATTATTATTAATTATAATAATATTATACAAATATAGCCTCGCTGATGAAAACATTTTAAACGTTTTATTTACGTAAAGTAACATATTCAAATATTTATATTTGTGATGGTACGGAACCCTCGGTGCGCGAGTCCGACTCGCTCTTGACCTGTTTTTATTTTAATAAGCACAAAGTTTTTAATAGAAAATCTAAAGAGCGCTCAAGCATAGTTTCCATTAGTCGAGCAGCTCGGCCCAGTTCACTGGGCCGAGTAACTGAGGTACTACTCGACTCGGCTTCCACCGTTTACATTGGTCAAGTAATTGGGCCCAGCAGGGTTGCCAGATGTACATTTAAATCGTATTTGTACGATTATTTACAACATTGTTCGATCCAAAATTTTCAGAAAATTTTGGATTTTGTATTAAGTACGATTATTATACATAATATTAAATACTTAAACATATTTTTTTATGTTTAATGTACGATTCTCGATTTTTCGCACCTGGCAACCCTGGCCCAGGAAACAACTCGGCCAAGCAACTATGCTCCGCGCGAGACCACTCGACTCGCTCAGTACTCGGCCCAGTTTACTCGCCCTATCGTTTACATTGGTCGAGTTAGCCTGCTTTTTGTTCATCGCCGCCTTTTGACTCGGCCGCCTACTCGACCAATGTAAACTATGCTTCACGAGTTTCACACTCGCGAGTTGACGAATAAGTCAGTTTGCAATCCATGTTATAAAATATGCACATACAGGGTATTTAATTTCCCCGCACTAGTAGTGTGACAACAAGTCTCATGTTTTGGTAGCTTTCTAATATTCACACCAAACAGTGTGACTACGAAGAAAAAAATGTTTCGTAGTCACACCAGTGTGACAAAACGGTGTGACAGCGAATCCGTTGGGGATATTTCAATTATTTTTTTTTGTGAAACAATCCATCAGTTTTTTTTTTCACAAAAAAGTAACCACGAAAATTAAGGCTTTTTTCTAACCTACATGTGTTCTACAGGACTTCTGAGGCAAATTCGCTTATCCTTACTTATATTATAAATGCGTCTTTGTCTGTCTGTGTGTTACACAATCACACCTAAACTACTAAACCGATTTGAATGAATTTTGGTCAAGTCTAGAGCCTGAGAAAGGACATAGGCTACTTTTTATTTCTGAAAAATATCACCTTCCCGCGGGATAACGTCGTGTAGTACACGCGGGCGAAGCCGCAGGCGGAAGGCTAGTACTAAATAAATAACCTAAAATACGATATTTTGCAATCTCATTTCTCACAAACTAGTAATCTCCGCGCTCTGAAAGTGGTGTCATTGGAAAGGGGAGATCAAAATCTACATTTTTCATACAAATAATCTACAAAAAGCCTGCGGTTGGATACTAATACCAACCCTTCCAATACGATGTATTGTTTTTGCAAATATTCTTGCGAGTATATTGATACCCAACCACTAAGTAAAATTAGGTAATTTTACTTTTCTTTACCTTTTATTTTACCTTTTCTTGTTATAATTCCAGGTCTGTCATATTTTGTGATCAAATTAATATAGAAATAAAGTAGCTAATAAATAATGTACTTATGAAATTTTGATGAATTATGTATGGCATTTGACAAGACCGCCTCTGTGGTTTAGTGGCTAGTGGTTTACATCACACCACCGATTTCAGACCAAGAGGTCCCGGGTTCGATTCCCAGTAGGGGAATATATTGTATTCGGTTTGGTTGGTGGTAGAAAGGTGGTAGGACTTGTTCTTAGTCCGCCTGGTTCAATTTATTGTACCAACTTGTATATACCGTATTTTAAGCAAATAAACAAATTTTATTATTAAATTATTATTTATGAGACATGTATTATTATGTCAAATATAAATTATTTCAAATGATATTTACAATTACTTATAATTATAGTATTTGTTATTAAGGCATCTCATTTTATGGCAAATGAGAGTTATTGCTACTAAATAATTATATCATGCTTTATTAGTACCTAAGTACAAATAAGAATAGTGTTAACAAATATTATGACCAAGGATCATTATGGCAAATGAAATGATTAAAATTTTGTAAAAACAAATTATTAAATGTTGATAAAAATTACTTATCCTAGTTTCATTCACATAATTATGGTCACCTCTCAAAACGGATCCTTGAGCAATACCAAAAAGCTTTATTTGTCAGCAATTAAAACGAATACAGCAATGAATTGTATGTAGCCGTTTAGTATGCACGCCTACTAAACGTTAGAGTCTCTGGCTTTTGATTTCGTTGTGATCTCAGGTAAATAAACGTCAGGATTGAGGAGCCAAATAATATACGTTTGTTTACGGAAATCACTATGTTTTAGTATTTCATTCATATTGTAGGCAATAGAATTTACCTCCTTCTAAATTATCATTATGTCGAATATCTGAATTGACTGCAAATATTCATAGAAATTTACTCTATTGTGTATGGATTGAGGAGCCACAACAAAAGTGTTGTAGTTTCTTGAATTTTAGAACTAAAGTGCTCAAAATTCTAGTAGATATCCTACGTGATGGCTACAAATTGATACATAAGTTTCAGCAACCTACATTCAATACATTACGAGTTCTAGGTGGCTCCTCAATCTAAACATCAGGATTGAGGAGCCACCTTTGCAGTGATATAACTTTTGATGTATTTTACTACAAATTTCAGAATTTGACCTACAAAATTATCTGCATGGCTACTAAATAAGGGTGATAGCTATCCTTAAAAATCTGACGTGGCTCCTCAATCCATACGGACGTAATTATCTTACTGACAAAGGAGATGGTCAGTTTCTGTATGGGCGTCGGCATAGTTGTCAAACTTAATTTACACCGATGATTTTTGGTGTATTATGTTTGTTAATATTGACACATTTTATCACTATACTAGAAAACTCTAAGAACTTGGGAGTACAATGTTAATTGACGTTTAAGTTTTATTAAACCTTTTGTCAGAACGCTGGCAACTAGTGTTTAGACTATGGTTTTGCTCTTAAAAAACGTAAGGCGCTTTAAAATGACGAACAGTAGTGAATTATTATGGTAAACTGAAGTCATGAGGCATGTAATGACGACTTGAATTAAGGATTTTATCTATATGTAAATGTACTTACATTTATTTGAGGGTAATAGTGTCAAAAATGTTAGTACTAATAACGAAGCTTATTTGAAACGTAATGTTTTTCATATAAATAAATAAATAAATAAATAGTTTCTTACATTCACACCAATTATCTAAGCCCATGTTAATTTCATTAAGAAACTGTATCATGAAAAACTTGATAACGGATAAATATTTACTTAAATACTTTTTGTTTGTAAATACATACATATTATAGATAGTTAACACCCAGACCAAGACAAATAGACATGTTCATGCACAAAAATATTTGTCTTGTTCGGGAATCGAACCCGAGACTATGAATATGCACCTACGCTAAAAATAATACAAACAAATATAGGGTTAGCAGTACATTAAGTGTACGTACGTAATCTGTGCCAGGGTGCCCGCTCTGGTTGAGGGTCGGGCGGGGCGGGGCGGGCAGCGTTCATGAGTAGCGGCCGCCCCGGAGCGTTGGCAACTTCGATCATGAAGGTCGGCAACCACGAGCTGAACGCCGACCGCCCGCCCCGCTTAACGCTCTGCACTGTGACAGTACACTTAGTGTACGGCCAGAGTGCCCGCTCAACCAGAGGGTCGGGCGGGGCGGAGCGGGCAGCGTTCATGTTAAATAAATGCTAACGCATAGTGGTGTCCTGAGTAGCGGCCGGAGCGTCGGCAACCAAATGATAAACGCTGCCCGCCCCGCCCCGCCCGACGCTCAACCAGAGCGGGCAGTCTGGCCGTACACTTAGGGGTAGCAGGATATAGGTAAGAAAGAACAACGCAAATAAAACAAGACTGAATAAATACTTGTTGTTTAATGAATACTTGTTGTTTTAAGAGACAATAAATAAAAAGATTTATTACTTAAATCTTAAGAAAATGCCTAGGTACATAATTATTCAATATATTGAGAGATTGAGATAAATCAACCAGCTTGGACAAAACAGAACATTTTTATTGCACTTAGACACTTAGCTGGAAAGTGTATTTTAAAGCATTATTGTGTAGGTATGAGTAGTTGCTTAGACATGAGAAACAAATACAAGCATAGTATATTTATTATTTTACAATTGTGAATGCCGTTTCTAACAAAGATTAGCCTTTGTTAGAATACTTTAATATTCTTAAATATTGTTAATAATATGTAGTCTTAAAATCCTGCTGGAAGGAGCTTGAATAGTTTTGGTGTCTTGCCCGACCAAGATACCAGATTATTGTCATATCATGACAAAAACAACAAACAGTCCTGTTCCCTACAAGACAGAAGCGCTATCATATTCAGTGTCAAGTAAAACATGTACTTATAGTAAACTCTCTGGGAAACATGACAAGACTTAAATATCCTCCAATAGGATTATTTCCACCAATTCATGGTATTTCTTTGGAGTACTCCGTACCGGACGCACTTCAACAACATATTACATACCAGTATGAACATGCTTGTTTCACCTGATATGAATCAAATGTAACATTCTGTTTCTGCATTATTGAAATATACAGCAAATAGATGTGATTGAAGCTCTCTTATAATTGGGTAATGATGTAGTATTCCTTTCCCTTCAAAGTGGCCCACTTTGAACATGCGGTAATTGTGGTGGCTGTGATGGCTCTGGTGGGCTAACAACTTGAATATTAGAAGCTGCGGCATTGTTGTCCAATACCAATTCTGGAATGTCTCGTGATGAGTCATGCACAGCATGTCTGTTTGAGTGTATCCGTTTTGCAGGCTGAAAACAAACCACAGTTAGAATAAACACAGATGAAACCTTATGTTTTAACAGTTTTAGCAACAAGGGTATTTTTTTATAATATCTGTTTATGTTTTCAAGTTTAATGTATGTTTAATGATATTGTATACCTAATGATTAATGAGTAGTAGGTACTTTGTAACAACATGCCTATTGCCTACTTTAGGCAGGTCTAATTAAAGATGGAAAATAATTGACACTTACAATCATATTATACATTTTTTATTTAAGTACTTATTACTTATTCTTTTTTTGTTTTTTAAGATACTACAACTAGCTAGGTGGTCATAATGAAAAACAAAATGCTTACCACATAAATAATTAGTATTCTGTGATAATAGGACAGCCAGCAATGGACACTTCATACTGATATTATGGCGTCTTAGTCTTCTCACAGATTTCCCAAAAGCAAACCATGTTACGCCCAAGTACTTAGTCTCTCATGTTCACCAGCTTCGGTATTTAATAAAAGGTAGCATGAATGGCAAATAAATGCATCCAGCCAGAGGCAACTGAAACTAAGATGCACTATAAAAATAAAGCAGTTTTTTTTTAATCCAACTTCATACCTGGGTTTGATTGAACATTGGTTATCCAACTCAACGCGAAAGTCTTGTTTAACAATATAGTTAATCCAGGGTCAAAAATAAGCGCAAAATCACAACGCAACGTGAAATACAAAATTAGAAAGAATCTTCTAATTGACAAATTCAAATTCTTCAATTAGTGATGTGTCATGTGTCAACTCGACTCGAGAAGGTTACTTTAACTCGAGTTGGGCTTTGGGCCTAAGAGCCAACGCGCTCTTGTGATTTTTAATCGGGCGATAGTTTAGTCGGAATCGCAAGACGATCGTGATCAAACTGTCGGCCGATAGTTTGGTTTTGAGAGCCTGCGCGCACTTGTGATTTTTAGTCGACGGATTGTTGGTCGATCGATAGTTTAGTTGAATCCGGGCGTGCGCTCACCTAGTATTTCATGCACAGGCCGATAGTTGTGCGATAGTTTTTCGATAGATAGTTGTACAACTATTGTTATTATACTATATGCCAGTCATTTTCGATAGTTCGATACTGAATGCACAGTCTACCGATAGTTGGGCGATAGTTTAGTTGAATGCAGTGGGCGCGTTCACATAGTCCTTCATGCACATTACTACCCGGCCGATAGTCGTGCGATAGTTTGAGCGTACAACTATCGGCTAGTCATTGTCGATAGTTTGATCGGTCGATAGTTTAATCGTCAGTGCGCGCACTGCCATATAACTCTATACTGAATCTGAGAACGAACAAACTATCGCCCGATTAAAAATCACAAGTGCGTGTTCGCTCTAACTCGAGTTAACTCGAGTTGAATTCGATTAAACTCTAATTTAGATAGGGGCGCGAAAAATTAACGAATCAAACGATTACGAGATTACGGTGCTCTCATTTTTTGTTGCAAAATCGCTCGTATTAAAACCAAACTAAGATGGCGCGGGGCGTTGGCTTTAAATCAAATCGTCTTAGAGTAAGAATCATCTAAAATTGGTTAACACAAAACAAAGACATCGAGTTACATGAATTTTAACTCGAGTTAGCTCGAGTCGCGTTTATACCGAGTTGGCCCATCACTATCTTCAATGATGACAACATGACTTATGTTGTTCTCTATGGTCCATAATGGCGAATTCACGTTGCATTACTTATTATTTTGAAATAAAAACTCCCAAGTTCAGAGAGCTTCAAAACTACGTAATAATTCATATTTATATTTATATTACTTAATTATATTTACTATGTTTGTGTAAATTTAATGTACTTTTTTGACCATGTCCTTTTACCGGTCAATAAGGTGTTTGACTGGTTACTAGTTGGTCCGGCGATGCTCTATCGGGCCGGATTCCCGGAGGCGCGGGTTCGAATCCCGCCTGAAAGCTACTTATGGGGCTCGTGGTTTTTTACTATCACATTTTTCCTATACTTACAAAATTGCATTGTAAATGCATAAAAATAATATAAAATACCCCTATTTGTTTTTTTTGTTAGTATAGCAATTTTTATATGTTTTGTATGCGGTTTTCGATATTCAAAGAGAGATAAACTCGTCGTACTAAAAAAATAAAAAACATTGAAATTAGTTTTTTTTTTTAATCGGAAGTAATTAGTTTTTTAAAATTTCAAATAAATAATAAAAAAAATGTTTTTCCTTATATTGTATTCTTGTCCGATAGGATTTTAAGTAGATTCAAAATATATATATATATATACTTCTCATATGTTATTTTATCGATAACTATTTGAAAAAAAATTATATCGCAATGACCGCACTATTGTTCTTTGTTTACTCAAAGGTCGAGTTCGAACGACAATTATAAAAACAAAACATATCGTAAAACTGTCGAAACTGTTTTAGTTTATCGCCTTCGTTATTCAGCTTATCATAAATGTAACCAAAGACGGCCTAAGTATAACCAGATGTTCGGGATAGCGATAGCCGCGCAATCAAGTGCTTTGTTTACATAAAAATGGGCCATTAAAAAGACCCTGGAATCACAAAGGTTAAGTATTTCGAACACGTCGCTCGAAGAAACACCGATAGCCTGGAAATACTTCTGGTAGTTGGTCAAGTCGATGGGAAAAGACCCCGCGGTCGGTCGCCTACCCGATGGTCAGACCAAATCAAAACGCTCACTGGCCTGCCAATACCGAAAGCCATTAAGACCGCCGAGGATAGAACCACGTGGAAGAGCTTAATACATCGGGCCTAAACATTTCAATTTGGACACGACCTTCAGCAATGAAGATACCGTCTAAGAAGAAAAATGTTATAATTAACTAATGTAGGTAAAGAAATCAATTAACACGCTTAGCGCCAGTGTATACTATAGTACCTATACACACCCATGCCTTTTGCCCCAGGCCAGTGTATCCCTGGATATACACCTCAGTAAGCCTAGCATGACCACCCAAAACGCGATATGTATCGAATGATAAAGCGACTTATCGACATTCAAACGTCAAAACCCATAGTCTTTTGACAGTTAAACCGGATAACTTATCATATCATATCCCATTTTGTTGGTCATGCTAGGGGGGCAGGTGTCATAAATGAGGGATTAAAAGGGTTTGGTGAAGTGGGGGGGGGACTTCATATACTATTTTAGTGCGAGTAGATGTAATTTATCCAATAAAAAAGCCTATTTTCCCGTCGGAAAGCTTGGAATGTAATTACTGCAATAAAAAAAACCGGCAAGCCCAAGCCTATTCCTGTCGGAGAGCTTAGCGCTAAGCGTGTTAATATCCTCTTTAAGAAATGATCTCGTTATAAGTATGTATTATGTACTACAGAAAAACTATTGAAAAAGAGGTCTATATCATTAGCTTCGAAAAGAGCTCAGCCCCCTGATTCACGAACCGTCGAAAACAGAATCGGATTTGATATATGTGCTTTGTCTTTGTCTATTATATAGTGAGTGTCAGAGACAGGGCATACATTCCGCAGTCGGGAGCGTTTCCGACGGTTCGTGAATCAGGGGGCAGGACAGTCAATAGAGCCGTTCGCAATTTTAACAATATACAAAATATCACACCTCTCTACTGGTTCGCGACCAGATTCGGGACGCGTCAAATAAGCTGCGTCTGGCAGCCGACCCGAATCGGGATTGTCAAGTGGTCAAATTTTTTGCGCCAATTTAAGCGGCTCTTCCACTTGTTATCCTTGTTGCACTGTTCGCGACCAGATTCGGGACGCGTCAAATAAGCTGCGTCTGGCAGCCGACCCGAATCGGGATTGTCAAGTGGTCAAATTTTTTGCGCCAATTTAAGCGGCTCTTCCACTTGTTATCCTTGTTGCACTGTTCGCGACCAGATTCGGGACGCGTCAAATAAGCTGCGTCTGGCAGCCGACCCGAATCGGGATTGTCAAGTGGTCAAATTTTTTGCGCCAATTTAAGCGGCTCTTCTACTTGTTATCCTTGTTGCACTGTTCGCGACCAGATTCGGGACGCGTCAAATAAGCTGCGTCTGGCAGCCGACCCGAATCGGGATTGTCAAGTGGTCAAATTTTTTGACCCACGGTACCACGGGTAAAATCGCGAGGATCCGCTAGTTCTATATATACAAGAAAAAAAAAATTTAAAAGAATTCTGCGAGCTCGAATTAATCGAAATTAATTTACAAAAAAGTTATCAAAAATATTAGCAATTTCTGTTTCAGAGTTTATTCTTGCATTATTAATGTTTAGACTGTTGTCATGTTGTTTACCTTTTCCAGTTTCACGCTTAATAATATCCCAAGTTGTTTTAATTTTATTATTTGACTTTTTAATTTTATCCTTTAAAAATATTGACTTTGCTTTAGAACATGTTTTTTTTTGACAATCTAAGAATATTGTTTTACATGTTTTACCAAACGAGGGCTGTGATTAGTTTCTCTTAATTAATATAGTTCATACAGCCTGTTTGTACTTTTATAAATACCTGTCGTAGCCCATTCGCAAAACTGTAACTTCTGGGTGCATTTAATCGGTTTAGACTTAAAGGTATTATTGAACTCATTCGTTACTAATTCAAAAAGGGTTCCATAAAGCGCATTAGGATGATCATGCACATATAGCATCATAGAAACTTTATCAACTACATTATTTTCAAAATTACGTAGTCGCGTTTTTGTAACGGGCCTGCATTGTACAGTTTTACGTGCTTCACCAATATCTAATTCATAGCATCCCTTTAATCCATAATGGTCGGATGTAATATTTTTAACGACTAGTTTGTTAGTCGGATCAGACTCCGAAAAAACATTATCTATGCAAGTGGCTGAATGAGATGTTACCCTTGTGGGCTCCAAGAACTGATTCATTAAATTAAAAGAATTGAACAAAGTTAATATTCGTGTAGTCAATGCACAGCTTTCGAGAATATCAACATTAAAATCGCCACAAACTGTCCTACGTCTGTCTGTTCAGAGCATAAAACGAAAATATAATTTCTATAGTATAAATAATGACTCTTTACAATTAAATGTGCAACCAACAATTAAAAACTACTTAAATCAACAAAATATGTCAAAGGGTACCTTATAACGCCCAGAATGCGACCAACCATCAACAAGGATTGACGCTTGCAAACTCGCATTCTATTCTATTGAGGTAAGTTGCTCTTATTCACTATAAAGTGTATAGTATAGGTAGGTACGTTTAGTTTATCAATTTTATTGTGAACTATACAAGGCTTCTTATTTTGATACTAATATTATAAACTAGCACAGCTTTGCCCGCGTGGAATACACGAGTTTATCCCGCTGGAACCTAGTATTTTTCTGGGATTAATCTGCAAAGCTTATCTACTTATCACATTTATAATATTAGTAGGATTATATTTATCCTCAAACGTTGATTGTGATTAAACTAAATGCAAGATAGTGAATAGATATGTCCCTCCGACACAACTGTTGCGTGCGGCCGACATACACATACACATAGTTGACAAGCACAAGCATTATGCACATGTGGTGAAATATTGTGATTTACCAGTGTTTACCCGACATAGATGTATAATGTGACTCAAATTTAGAGTCATCAAATTTGAGGAATGTTAAAAATCAGTGAGTAAAACTAAGTACCTACTTATAAGTACTTAATGTTATGCTAATATTACACGGTTCAACAAAATTGATTCACTTTGGTTGAAAGGAAAAGAAATACAAGCGCACATTGACATTGAATGATTCACTTTTACGTTTACATTGTTCAATTTGGTTGCTTCATCCAAATTGAAAGGCAAAATTGAACCGTATAGGTATTTCCGCCGTTAGCTATTTATGAGTATTTAACTAGGTAAGTATAACGAAGAAATTGTCCAAATTGTGAAAGCAATTTGAGCTTGTTTCATAATAATGGGCGATATTGTTGTGATTTTTTTTAAAAACTTTATTGTACAGTTACATCAAGTAGAGTAGAAAAGGCGGGCTTAACGCTAAAAGCATTCTCTACCAGCCAACCTTTGGGAAAAACGAGACAAGCGAAGGCGGTACAAAAAAAAATATCATCTAAAAATGAATACAATTAATATACGTTTAAAATACTATAACATATAATACTTATATACATGAATATATATTTTACATATATTTAAATAATTATAATATATACATAAATAATACACAGTGAACACAGAAAGGAATGATGACTGATATGATATTCCACTTTATGTGCGTAATCCTGCGAGAAGAACAGCGCGAGCATTCTTTTTGAAGGAGAACTTGGTAAGAGATCTCCTAATAGAGTCTGGGAGACCATTCCAAAGACGGATAGCTTGCTGTGAGAAGGAATCCGACATATAGCCGGAGTGGAAGATAGGGGTAGAGAGAGCTAAACAATCGGAAGAGCGGAGTTGACGGTCATGAGAATCGCAGAGGTATGAGAACTTGCATTTCAAGTAATCAGGTGAAAAGGGATTATTTAAAATAGAGAATAGCGTACAAAGCAACCTTAGTTGTCTGCGCTGACGGATGGGAAGCCATTTAAGCTTCGACCGGTATGCCGAGACGCGATCAAATTTGCGAAGGCAATAAAACGGATGGCATAATTAATAAGCCGGTCGAGCTTGTTAAGAAGATCCTCATTTAAATTAGAGTAACAGACATCAGCATAAACAATGAGTGGGAAAATGAGAGAAGGGACAAGAGTGACCTTAGTTTTGATGGGAAGAAAATTTCTAAAACGATTTAAGAAGCGGAGGGAACATGTGACGACTCTACTCACCTCGGTGACTTGCGTTGTCCAGCTAAGCAAGGAGTCAATATGCAGGCCGAGATTCTTGACGCTGGAGCAAAAGGGAATAGCATTGTTATCCAGCACGATATTGACTCATATATGAATATGAATTGACTCATTTTGACATCCTTTGTTCTTAATATTGTAGGTACCTAGATCAACATTACAATCAAGGCAAACAAACAATATAACTTACAATCTAAGGTTGTTGAAGGTCTCATTTTCCGGTTTTTAGATTATATCTTAGAGACTATGCGTCCTAGCGACATGCTCTTTATGTGCAAAATGAAAGCTGATTATTAATTTGCCTCGTATTTTATTCAGTCAAGTTTATCGATATCTTGTATAGTTTTCGAAATGTCTGCTCTTGAAAGTCTGTAATTTTGGAAAATAAAATTGACCGAATAACCGAAAAACTAAATGCTGGCTTTTTCGATGCATCGTTGAAAAGTAATCCGTTTAAAAGGTGCAATAATTTGTTTTTCAAAATTACCTACAGACTTTTAAGAGCAAATTAGCAATGTTTATTGTTGTGAAGAATTGTGTTCCTAGCATTTCTATCTATACTGTTTTTGAGCATTCGTTGACTAGAATAAAAGTGTAGTGTAGTGTCGTACATATATTTAGGTCATTGAAGTTCAGGATAAAGTACCTAAATCCATAAAGTTTTATCTTAGTACCTAACTATGAATAGGTAATGAAAAAGTGAATAAAAAAGTATCTAAGAAACTTAGAAAATGAATATATGCAAAAAGCTTCCGAGGATAGAATGGTAAAATCGGCATTGTCCTCCTTTCGCAACAGTACAGTGCCACAATCTTTTCTGTTCCCGTGGCCAAAATGCGAAACAAACGTGTTTTTTTTTAAATCTCATTTTGCTGTCAAGTTTGCAATTCTGATGTCCAACCATAGCGCTGCTGGCAGCTAAAGGTCTTGGAAGTCAGTGCCGGTTAAATTGCAACAAAAAAAAAGAAAAACGTAGGTACATAGCGCCGCCGCTGTCACCGGAACAGAAAATATTGTGGCATTCCGTGAGCTGTCTAACAATGCTTGAAGTTTTCCTGTTTTGCAAATGCAGCATGAAAAAGTTTGCGTGCCTCAGGCGTTAGGTTTTCGGCAACATACCTAAATTATCCTCGATGGGGTATCCGTACTCAAAATTGATGTACAGTCACCAGCACGTCAGGTTACTACAAAACTACAATCTGTCAAATTTCCTTAAATAAAACTCAACCTTATATCCAACAGATATAGTTCAGTTTCAATTATTAAATTTTGACATTTTGTAGTAACCCGACGTGCTGGCGACCGTACCTACCTACTCGGCTGATAAGTTGATTTTTTATTATAATTTCTGTAATCTCTCAGTATGTTGATAATATTATCAGTAATATTGTTTTGTTTTCCGATTTAGATGGTAATATTCGGATATCATTCAAATCTGAGAACGGAACTTCCACAGACAGCTATTTGAATATAGATAAAATTAAAGATCAATGAACTGTTCCTGGCTCGAACGTTATTTGAATTTGTTGTAGGTTTCTTATATCAATATTCCAGCAGCGTGACGATCTCTCAAGCAAGGCTCACAAGATTTCGTTACACTCTCAATAGTCGCTCTTCCTGAGCCTTGGTTTAGCTTAATTAACCGACTTCAAAAATTGAAAAGGAGGAGGTTATCTATTCGTCGCGTTTTTTTATATATATGTATGTAAGTACACCGATTACTCAAAGATGGCTGAACCAATTGAAATGATTCAAACTTTATAACATCAAGTGTTTTCCCAAGTTGGTCCCATATAAATAAAACACTTTCACGGATTTTTTCACGCAATTTATTTAACAACTTGGTTAAATTTTAGTTGTTTTTAGAGATATTTTGGTTTATCCGACGTTTCGGCACCTTTCCAGGGGCCGTGGTCACGGAAAACTACCCACTATTTTTTGATTTTAATAAAAGAAAATACCCACTTTAATTGTCTTTGTTTTTCGTTCGGAAACAGGATACAGTTAGGTATTGATTATTTTAACTTTATATTTAATTATAGCAAAAATGATTTATTAATTTAATATTTTGATTTGTTTAAGTAATTTGGATAATAATTATTTATAGCAAAGCAAAAAGTTACTGACTCGACCACCAGTTCACAAAAGTTGGAGCCCTTCGGAGAAAGAACTGGCAAAAAAACTACACGAAGGGGGACGATCTCCGTTTATTAAAATTATTTGCAAAAAGAACTAACCGTATCTTTAGTTCTTTAAATCTAAGATGTGTTTAAGTTGGTCCCATTTTTTTAAATTTTGAAATCGGTTCCGTAGTTTTCAGGAAATCTTGAAAATACTGTCGTTTTCGTCATCAGTTTATGAGAGACTCACATACCTACACACATTCATACATACATTAATAAACACATAACACTCCTCGCAGTCGTGTAATGTAATAAAAAAATTAAAAACTAGCTTTGTATTTATGCAGTTTTCGACACTGTTTTTTGTTCATAAAGCTCTTAGTCTTTATAAAACCTCGTTTCCCCCTGTTACAGCGCCCCGCACCCCCGGCCCCGGCGGCACGCCCGACAACCTGCCCCCGCTGACCTTCCACAGCGTGCACGGGGAGAATGTCAGGGTCTTCAGTGACGGTTCCATAGCCAGCAGGGTGCGGGAATATTACGGCAATAGTATAGCGTTCAGCGCGAGGCCCGTTAAGGTCAATGAAAAGGTGAGCATTTACCTCAGACAGACTCAATTTTTTTATTCTACTGTAATGAAAATTTTTCTGGGGCTAATGTGAAAATTTGGGGCGAACGGGAATCTCGCCAAAATTACCCCCAGAAAGTGAATTTCGACTCGACTAGCTCAAATTGGGTTAAATGGTCGTGGGGTAAGGTGACTCAGTCGTCTGGGGCTTCAAATATAACTTTGGGCACCTTTAATAAAAGTAAATAATGATAGTCAACCAAAATAAAACTTTGAAGTCACTTTACTAAAACTTACTAAAAGCCCCAGACCGAAACAAGGTGAACTCAATGAAAACAACACTCAGTTAGATACATTAATAAACATTTATTTAGTGAAAAATATATAACGGAGAACTTAATGTATTGACTCGATGGTTAAAACACTTGCCGATACACATAATAAAATATCCAGATAAAAAGTTCGGTAAAACTACTAATAAATAGTATTCTCATATTTAAACATATGGAGACGTAAACATGGTTACATATTCAAGATGTCAACCAGTAACTCAATAATCATACTGTTTATAGATTTAAACGGGTACCCGGTGAACACATTACTTATTATATGCACCTAAATTGGGCTAATACCCAAGTCTAACCTGTTAGTTAAGTGAGACTAAAATACACGAAGTCCAACTTCGAGAAAGAGATCTCTCGTCGAATCCAGCTCGTTTGGGAAGCTCCGGCATATATTCGCGTCCAAATTCCTCAATGTCTCAAGACTAAGGTCATTGACCAGTGTGTGTGCCAGTTATGACTTATGGAAGCGAGACGTGGTCTTTTACTATGGGTCTCATAAGAAGGCTCAAGGTCACCCAGCGAGCAATGGAGAGAGCGATGATTGGCATTTCCCTGCTCGATCGAATCAGAAATGATGAGATCCGCAGGAAAACTAAAACGACCGACATCGCTCGAAGGATTGCTCAGTTGAAGTGGCAGTGGGCGGGACACATAGCGCGGAGAACCGATGGCCGTTGAGGCGGAAAGGTTCTCGAATGGCGACCGCGAACCGGACGACGTTCCGAGGGCAGGCCCCCTACAAGGTGGACCGACGATCTGGTCAAGGTCGCGGGAAGCCGCTGGATGCGGGCAGCGCAGGACCGATCGTTGTGGAGATCATTGGGGGAGGCCTATGCCCAGCAGTGGGCGTCGTACGGCTGAAATGATGATGATGATGAAAATATACGGATACATTTAAAACTAGTGAGACACTATAAAACTCCAAATGGACTGACGAGAGCTTACTCGGTCGACTTTCTTCAACCCGACTGATTGTCAGGCCGACTCGGGTGTGAACGAGGCTTCATACCACAGCCCGCCTCCCAACCAGCTGGCTGTCCTGAGCCGAACGGTTAAACTATCGCAGACTCATGTTAAAAAAAAACAGGGCTCGTCGCTTAAACATGAAATGCCCCGAATTACCTAACTTACAAGGGCGTTTACAGTGCCATACGGTAGGTTATATGTGAAGTTGCAGAGTTGGCCTCATAGTAAAAGTTGTTCATATTCATGAGTACAATCACCACCTAAGAGGAATTGCACTTATAGAAAAACTCCCTGTATAATCTGGCCTAAGGACCAGGTTTTGATGACTCTAAATTAATTTAAAATACACATACAAAAAAAAATATTCATGTAAGAATTGCTATAGCGGTCTTGAACATGCTTCACCCACGCCGTTGGCACAGTAATAACACGAAGTACACTGTAAAGTGTACACGAAGTACACTGTTATTACACTGTAAGTGCACAGTAATAACACGAAGTACAATGTACTGTTATATTACTGTGTACACTGTACACAGTAATAACACGAAGTACACTGTAAGTACACCGAAGTACACGAAGTAATACACACAAATACCTTGTGGGTTATTTGGGGAATAATCTTCCAGAAATCGGGACTAGCCTGCAGTACATCGTAAGGGGGGAAATTGGTGCAAGGGACACGACAGCTCCTGACCAAGTGCCAAAGCCCTCAAGCGTTGCAACACAAGTCCAATCTCCACTTTGGCAGCCCGTGGCGAGCCCATAAAACACCCGTACTGTAGAACTAGCCGTAAGGAAGAAGCCCTAGAAACATACAAAACATCCTGTTACTATTCTGTCGCCATTTTATGGACATGTGCTTATTGTGCACAAACGAGATATGCATATCGAAATTCACACCAAAATGGGCCGAGTTGAGCAAAAGGAACCTTCCGACAGAACGCAGAAACAAATCACGTCATTTTCAAAGGTGTAGTGCTCTGGGAATAAAACAAAGGCCGTATCACTCGCAACCTTCTCTTCGCGAAAGAAATGTCCGATTTGCTATCGCGCTCACTCGAGATTTACTCTTTCCGCACTTAATGCGAGAGGGAACTTCGAGAGGGAACGCAGATCGCTGGCTGTCCGCTGCAACATGTTGGCTCGAAGGTTTGCAAGGTGTACACAATCAGTCAAAATTACGCTTTTCAAAGCAGACTGCCAGTCGTTTTACACCTGCAGCCTTTGGGCTAACTACACGCGTCGGACATACAGCGATTTGCGAGTTCAATACAACAACGCATTCAGGGTCCTGTTGGGGTTGCCGTGGCGTAGCAGTGCTTCTGGGATGTTTGCGGAGGCGCACACAGATGGCTTCCATGCTA
Source organism: Crambus lathoniellus (assembly GCA_949710035.1). Lineage (NCBI taxonomy): Eukaryota > Metazoa > Arthropoda > Insecta > Lepidoptera > Crambidae > Crambus > Crambus lathoniellus. The sequence goes on from OX453319.1 coordinate 4,860,245, forward strand.
TCATGAGAAAAAGAAGCGCCTCCATGTTAACCCGCCTTCGCGGCGCCTCCAACAGAATCCTGAATGTGTTTGCAGACCGGTGGGACTCCCCATTATTATGCCACTGGGTGCAGCTACACACCCGGCTGTAAATTAAATTTTAATGTTTTTATTTTATTTTTGTGTGTAAACACTAACACTAGATTTTAAGATTAAAATTGTTACTAACACTTTTTTATTTAATTTATTTAATTTAATTTAATTTAATGCGACAGCCGCGACTCTACCGGCACCGAAAGGGACCCCTTACACGTGGACTGCCCCGATTCTGGGAAACAAATTAAGCGTTGCACGTGCAAGGCTGAAATTCTCTGAATCCCATTGTTCGAAACCATCTCCCATTGTGTGAAAATTCGGAGAAACAATTAGGAATAGGTATAAATATCGCGAGCCCTCGCATTAAGATCACCCCCAGTCCTCTCAATCGGCGGTTACCCCTTCTGGGAGCCAGTCGATCTAACTTCATTCATTTCATTTTACTTTGTTTTATACGATTTTATTTTTACCACATTCCAATTCATTTCATTGCCGACCCGCCCGCTTTGGGCATCGGTATTTTTGATTTTTGATTTCAGATATGACCAGTCACCTCCTTTGGATGCTGGTCATCCCCAATGCGCACATCGCCTAGGCGGGTGACGCCCTGCGCCACGGCCCTCCAGGGACGTGGTCGCCACAGATATGCTGAAATACCCGTCCAGGTAACAGCTGTTTTCAGGCAGTGTTTAGTCGGTAAGAGTCCGACATAACCATTACAGCCGGCTGTAATGGTATCCATGAGGATTCACTGCCTCCTTCCCCCGTAGTCCGGAAGGTTGCCGGATGAGCGATTGTTTCAATAGGAAACGATCGGTCGTTCGACGCAAAAAAAAAAAAAAAAAAGCATTAAGATCATTCGCTGTACAAAAGTTGTAGAAGAAGCAATAAAGCAGTCACTCTGCCCTAAAGCATCAAGCACCACTGGTTTTCTTCACTATCATCTGGAACCCCTGCTCCGCTCAGCATCTCATGTACACCGGGACTGCCACCGCTGAGAAACGGACGGTCCCGTACAGCTTTCGTACCTCGACATTTTTATTAAAAAATCTTTCAACTTCAACCTCCTGCTAATACTACACAGCGCTTTGCAACACTCGCGGCTTTTATTTTCCGTTTCAAACTTAAATCTCATTATTAACCAGCGGGTCATAATATTGTACTGAATTTCATTATAACCCGCTGCTCAATAATGACTTACTTTAGGTGAGGTTTGCATGATAATTTAATAATGTGGCAAATTCGAGCATGTGGTATGAAAAGATTATAAGTTAGGAGGAGGGCTAATCTACTTTTTCTTTAGGGTGCCTACCATCAACTTTAAGACAGCGATTCAAAAATAGCGCGATGCAGAATAGGTTTCTAAAATGAATTGCTTTCTTTCGTACTCTGACCTTCTAAAAACTGGATCGCAAATGAATTGCTAAATGTTAATGACCGAACGATTTGTGTCCTTATTTCTTCTACCCGTCTCTTTCACTCGATTCTGTCATGCCCGGAGAGTGAGAGGGACGGGTATAACCTGCAGGTGACATGTTAAATCGACCGGGTTATAAGTCAAATAAGAGTTCCTGACAGCTAAGCGGCTGTGAAATGTCATTGATCGATCACTGAATCGCTGTCATTAATATTAAGCTGTCGTGGTACGAATAAGCGAAGCAGATCAGTTTAGGTCCTAAACAAAACCGCAATAAGAGTTGATGGTAAGCACCCTGGTGTGTCTTCGTTTCTCCGGACCCGAACGAGAATTTAACACCGCCTTCTACTTCGGTTTCACAAGCCACGGCCCTGCGACCCTCGCGCATTCATTGCCCATATACGCGTACGATTTCATCAACAAACCAGGCAACTGGGCTTCCATCGTAGACTTCAGGGGAGAACTTATCTTTGACTACTACGTCAATCCTGCTGGGGACGTCCACTTCAGCACCAATGGAGAAGATGAAAGGGTGATATTCACTGGTGTAGATACAAAAAACCCTTTTTGGGAATTTGTGGATGAAAAACGGAACATAACAGCCCAGTTCGTCGCTCCTAGGACGAACCCACCGGATTTGACGTCCCCGCCAGAGCAGCTGGAAATACTTACGAGTACTGCAGCGCCTCTAGCGGGTGCGGGAGGAACTGTTCTCGTGGACACCTCGCCGCCGCAGAATTACGTTCAGAATGTGGCCAATCATCAGCAAGGGTTGACGCTTGCCAGCGTGCATAATTTTATTGAGGTGAGTTGCTCTCTTTCACTTAGGTACTAAATAATTTACGTAAAGTAAGCTTCCTAATGGATTATAACTCTCATCTTTTCAGCCCATCCAAGCCTCATCGCAGCCATGCCTCGCCGGCCAGCAGCCGGCCGAAGGGAACTTGACAGAGACAGAGTGTACGATTTGCTTTGATAACCCGATTGATAGTGCCCTGTATGCGTGTGGGCATATGTTTATGTGTCATACGTGCACGATCCGGCAGTGGAAAGGCAGTGGAAACGGGCAGTGCCCTCAATGCAGAGCAGAGATCATAGACGTTATTCGCATATTCAAACCTTGATGTTATTTTTTTTTTGCTTTTACATGTCCTTTTTTCTCATAATTATTATATTTGAAAATCGTGTTTTTTAATTATTCGTTACCTAAGCAATAAAAAAGAGTAACGGGACTCAACGCGACATTTAGTATGTAGTACATTATGTAGGTACATACTTACAGCTTGATGTTTCGGCTATGTTGCTATAGCCGTGGTCACAAGCAGACTGGCGCGATGGCGGTGCGCGGGCAGCGTCGTCCGTCAGTTCGGGCGGGCTTGGAGATCTTCGGCCACCCTCAAATTGTTTATAATTATAATGGAACGCGAAAGTTTAAAATCTTATACTTAATAAAAAGAAATAAATTTATGCATTTTCATTCTAAATCTAAAACAAATTACAGTCATAATAAATGAAGTAAGTAGAGGTTTGTATCCAACAGTTTCAGTTAAAAAAGTCTTGAATGGGTGGTAGGAAAATATTGACGATTCATAAGTGCATGCTTATTATGTCTATGTGAATAAATAAATATTTTGATTTGATTTGATTTGACATACCAATTTTCAAACTTCTAAGTTCAGAAATGCAAAAGAGGAAGTTCCATTAACCTTAACCCCATTTTACCCCTTCAGGGACGGAGTTTTTCAAAATCCGTTCTTAGCGGTCGTCTCCTAGTCATAATCTACCTTCCTGCCAAATTACATCTTCGTTGGTCCAGTAGTGTTCGAGATGATGAGATGATTAGTGAGTTATGCTCTTCCGATTTGAATGTTAAATTTCGTAGTCTTCCTTTTAAGAAACATATTTAAGATGCTATATAGCATCTTAAATATGTTTCTTAAAAGAAATGCTTAAGTATAATTTTAGCTGAAAAATGGAAAATGAAGTATTTAGAAAAAATCGACCCGTCTCACAAGTTTTTTCTAAATACTTCATTTTCCATCTTTCAGTAATAAAAATTGCATTGTGAATGCAAAAAACTAAAAAAATAAAATAAGTTATAATTTTAGTCTTTCGATCGGTACAATAAAAATAAAGAAATAAATTCTTTTTCACATTTAGTGGGTTCGATTCCCAGTTCAGACAGACGATTATTTAAAATTCTTTGAATGCTGTTCGTTTTCTATTTAAAATAAAAATGAAGTCTCCTTCAGTACAATTGTATATCTTCAGTTTTTAAGGTACTTTCCCTCCATCTGGCATAGTTTTGGGACGCCCTGTATACTCGCTGTCTTAGAACTATACTTATATCCCATAATACCCACACACAACTTATCTTAGATCTGAAGCTTATTTTACAAGATCCGGCGTAAGTCAGGGAAGTAATTTAGGTCCTTTGAATTTTATTTTAATGATAAATGACTTACCGGAGGTCATTGAGAGTGCTACCTGTTTATTATTTGCGGACGATTTGAAACTGCTGCTCGCTATAAAAGATAAGGATGACAGCGAGAGGTTGCAACGCGATATAAACAGTGTAGTAGATTGGAGTAGAAAAAACAATCTTTTTTTCAATGCTTCAAAGTGCTCAATCATAACGTTTACAAAAATGAAACAGCCACAACACTTTAACTACCAACTGGATGGAGAAGTGATGGAGCGAACTGAAGCAGTTCGTGACTTAGGCGTGCTCATGGACTCCGAGTTGACATTCCGTAATCACATAGTGACTGTTTGTAAAAAAGCTTATAGACTCTTAGGATTTATATTGAGAAGAGCACAAAATTTCACAAACATAAAAGCCATTGCGGCATTATATAATGCACTCATTAGGAGTAAATTAGAATGCAACGCAGTCATATGGTCTCCACATGAAACTAAATATAGTAACATGTTGGAGAAAATACAAAACAAATTTGTGCGTTATTTGTACCTTAAACTTTATGGTGTGTATCCCTACTATCCGTTAATGTACCCAACACTATTTGTTCTGGGTATGGTTGGGTATAACAAATTGGCGGTAAGAAGGGACTTGGCACTCGTAGTTTATTTATTAAAATTATTGCGAGGTAAAATTTCAAATCCGGAATTGCTAAAGGAGGTGATGTTACAGGTACCTGACAATTATGTGGGGAGGAGGCGACAGCCACGGCTGCTGGTGGTACCACGAGGCAGGACTAATTTGCTTTGTAAAGCCCCGATCACACGCGCTCTGCACACACTCAACGAAATATCACAGATAATTGTTATTTTTTCGTGTTCTTTGAGTGAATTCGCCAAAGTATCACTGTATATTTTATGTTATAAGCAGTAGGGACCATTTATCGAATTGGGATATGTCCTGTTATGATATTGTGTTTGTGTTAATAAATAAAATAAAAAAATAAAATAAATAAAATCATTCTTTCAAAGCTTATCTACTATATTATCTTCAAACGTTGATTATACTAACTGCAAGATAGAGAATAGGTATGTGCCTCCGATACAACTGTTGCGGCCGACATACACATAGTTGACATCACAAGGATTATGTGGTGAAATATTGTGATGTGATTGTGATTTACCAGTGTTTACCCGACATAGATGTTTAAGGAATGTTAAAAAACAGTGAGTATAACTAGGTATAATTAATTTTAGATAAGATAACGAAGAAATTGCTCAATTATTACAGTATCTGAGCTTGTTTCTTATTTGACGATATTGTTTTTCTTATGTCAATTTTATTGTAGTTTGTGTGTTGTAAATATGTTAATACTAATGTTCTGGATTCAATAAAGCAATTTACAAGGAAGTGTAAAAGACTGCCATTTGTGACAAAAAAAAAACAAAAAGTTGAATCTTTTGAATCTGTTGAAATCCAAAAAAATTAATCAACGTAAGTGTATTACGTTGATAAAACTTTTTGGAGATTATTATTAAAAATATGCAAAATGTTGAAACAGTGACAGTTTTAATAATGGGTAGGTATTGACTCCTTAGGCTCTTATAAGTTCTTGTAAATGGCCAGGAATAACATCCATGTTGTCTTGAATTGCGAAATATTGTGCCACTCCTCTAAAATCGTTGTTTTAAGCTCGCAAGTGTACTTGGCAATGGATTTCGATTCTTCATCCGTCTTTTTAAGTTGTCTCGTAAAAAATTGCTCCCCACACCAAAATAGAGCCACCTTGAATACCTCCGGTTTTGACAATGGCACAGGGAGCAAACCTCTCGTTTTGTCGTATAAACTAGCCGACCGTTGTTGTATAAACTAGCCGACGGCCAACTGAAGCTCTTAAAGCAGTTTTGGACTCATCGCTAAACAAAACATTATCACTGCTCCATCGTTCAGTGAGCGTGCTCGCGAGCAAATTGAAGTCGCGCTCTATGGTGCCAACAGTCGGGGAGCTTTAGCAGGTCTACGTACTATCAGGTATTGTTCAGCCAATCTTTTTACTGTGCGCCGACGTGTCTTACATCAAACAGCCGAGAGCGAGCTTCTACTGCGGTAGTAAAGCGATTTCTAAGAACGTTACTCACTTTAAAACGATCGTCTCTTGTTGAAGTGCATCGACGACGTCCTTGTCCAGGTCTTCGAGTGTACCAACCAGTCTCAAGAAAACGTCTGATAGCATCTCGTACGGTTGTTCGAGTCAGAGCAAGAATCCGGCCAATGCGACGCACGCTGTACAATCCGCGCCACGAAAGAAGAGACCTGGGACACCACTGATTTGACTTGCGCAGTAGATGATTTCTTATCTTTACCTATAAGAAATCGCTACTGCGCAAGTCGAACCACGTGATCCTTCAAGTCTCATCTTTTTTGGCGCGGAGTGTATCCAGCATCAGCTACAGCCACCGCTCTGGTTGCTCCTACACCGTCTAAAGGCACTTTTTTTAAAAGAATCAATACGCCTAGTATCCTGACAGTATACAGGGTGTTAGGGGCACCGTTGCAAAAACTTTAACCATGGCTTCAGGTCATCATGCTGAACAACGCACAGCAAGAATTTCTTGTCGGAAATGAAAAAAATATTTCGACTCCTACAAAATGTCCCGATTAGTTGCTAAATTTGTATGAAAAGTCGATTTTCTTTTTCATTACCGACATAAAATTCTTGCTGTACGTTGTTCAGCATGATGGCACAGATGATGGTCTGAAGCCATGGTTCAAGTTTTTGCAACGGTGCCCCTAACATCCTGTACCTCTATACACTAAGTGCTTGAAAAAGTTACACGGTGTAAATCTGTTGTTGTCTATGTTATTATTTTTATTTAAAACCTCGTGTCCCCCTGTTACAGCGCCCCGCACCCCCGGCACCGACGGCCCGCCCGACAACCTGCCCCCGCTGACCTTCCACAGCGTGCACGGGGAGAATGTCAGGGTCTTCAATGACGGTTCCTTCGCCAGCAGGGTGCAGGGATGCGAAGGCAATGGTATAGCGTTTAGCGCGAGGCCCGTTAAGGTCAATGAAAAGGTGAGCATTTACCTCAGACATACTCAATCGTTCTGTTCTACTCTACGTGAGAGGGTATAAGGTCAATAAAACGGTCAATTATTTCACTAATTATCTAATTTGTACTTGTTATTTTCGGCTTGGCACTGACTTCAAACAGATCAATAAGTTCCAAGAGTACCTGTAGAAAAATTGCAATCGCATTTTAATCCCATGAATTTTATAAATACCATTTTATATTTCGTTTTCAAGTGTTTTTATGCAGTGAGTTTGTGTTTGAAGTTTTTTGAAGGCGGTTTATTTTTTTTTATAGTAACTAGGTTTGGTTATTTGACAATTTTTTGTGTAAATAATCGTAGTATGTAGTAAACCCCACAATAATGAGACAGCGGAGCGCAAACTGCAACGATTAAAAATATTGTCCATATCTCAATTAGAGCACTAGTACCAGCTACACCCTGTAAGGGCCTAAACTGAGTAAAGCGAGCGTCCGCGACGGGCACACGTCGCGGGTCTCCGTCCGTGGACACGCGCGCGGGCTCCGTGGAACCGCATCACATAGCGCTATTGACTGAACAAGCCCGTGCGTGCTACTGGCGGGCCCCGTCGCGGGCACGCGCGCGGGCGACTGTCGCGGGGAAACGGGCCACAAGGCGCGGGCGCGGGGCCCGCCTCCCCGCGACGGGTGCCCGCGCGGGTGCCCGCGACGGGGCCCGCGACGGAGCACTTTTGTATGGAACCGCGCGGGCATCCGCGTGACGCAGTTTAGGCCCTAAGTCCAACCCGTTAAGGCGATACTCGGAAAAAATATGCTGAAGCGAGATCGCAATGAGAAAACAACGCGCGCGGGAGCGAGACCAATTTTCCCTCTTCCCCCCGGACCGCGAAAGCGAATAGACGTGTGAACCTGTACAAGTTTTAATTACAAAAATTTTATCATTATTTTCAATAAATAGTGCAAAATAAAATTCTCTAAAGTACCAGGCGCGCATAACCCGCTAGAAGCTCAAGCTATCATACGCAACGCAGCAGAGAAGGACAGCAACAGGAGACATCGACACTTTTGCTAGCTACTCTGCGGGCGCAGCCGAGTCATTCATCCATCACCAAGCACTACGTCACACCGTGCGTATACAATCTTTATCGTGCTGCTTGCCGTAATTCGTAAGCGGAAGCGATAGCGGGAAGAGTTTATAAAGGGTTGGCCCAAGAAAAAAAAAAGTTTTTTTTTAACTTGTCCTCATATCTGTACCTGGCGCAATACCTAGCTAATAATCTAAAATGCCAAACCTATCACGTTCGCCACCACTAAGCAAATCCCTTAGTGTGTCAGATCCGGATGTTAACAGGATGACCGCTGAGCATGTTACGCAACGGGACAGTAAACGCCGCAGAATTGCGGAAGATCGTCCGGATTCGGAAAGTTCCGACTTTCGGGCAATCATACGGGAAGAACTACGTGATATAATGAGTACAATCCAAACACAGCAAAATGTGCGACTAGACAATATAGAACAACAATCACTGAAATAAAGAATCAAAATGATCTCACCCATAAAAATAACATTGAGATAGAAAAGTCGATCGAATTCGTCACAGCGAAGTTGGATGAACTGCAAATTACTATAAATAATTTAGAAACAGAGCGCACTCAAATCTCGTCTCAGATTTCTATCATTGGCGATAGATGCGAAACATTGGAGAGGCTGGCACGTAAAACAAGTATTCAGATAAGGAACGTTCCAAAACAAAAAGGCGAAAACAAGGACAAGTTATTTGATATGATTACAAAACTTTCTACCCACTTAATGGTCGACATTGAGCAAGCAACACTACGTGATGTATATCGTATACCTTCAAAACCAGACCAAGCCACTTCAATTATTGTAGCTGAATTTACCTCAACTCTTTACAAGGAAAGACTGTTGACTGCTGCCAAATCGCACAACATTAATTCAGCCTCTCGCAAAACTGAGTACTTGAACTCATCACACCTGGGTCTAGAAGGTTCCAAAGCAGAAATATACTTGTCTGAGCATCTCACCCCCCAAGCATCGAGATTATTTTACCTAGCACGAGAATTCCGCAAATTAATGGGATATGCATATTGCTGGACATCTAACGGCATGGTATATTTGCGCAAGAAGCAAGGCGATTCATATATATTAGTAAAAAGCGAGGCACAGTTACAAGAACTAAAAAACAAATGACTAGAAAATAAGGGTGTAAACACACTTAGTTATATCATTACCATAGCCCACACTACCTTAGAAACGAACAACAACTCAAACACAAATACACGTTTAATTTACATAAATACAGATTGCAAACTAGCAAATTATAGTATGACAAATACACACAAGTTAAGCCATTTAAACACTAACACACGTATAATTTACTTAACCACAGTAAGCAAACGGACGTATTATATACAATTCTGCAGAACAAGAATATTCCCCAATTCATCTATACCTCATAATGTTCAAGTATTTCATACTCTAGTCAATGATCAAGTCTTGAATATCTTCCCTGTAAACCTTCTTACTTTTTTTAATTTTATTTATGGATAGTCGACAATTGAGTGAAGATATCGATGAGTCGTGTCCCATTCCCTGTAAGGTCATCAATGATCCCGATTCCCTTATCTCAGAACTAAATATGATTAAAACAAATAATTATAAAAATAAATTTAACATTATTTCAGCAAATATTAGAAGCGTAAACAAGAACCTTGACAATTTTTTAATTTACATCATTAGCCTAAAAACTAACATAGATATAATCGTCCTTTCCGAGTGTTGGTGTGATGAGACCTCAACTCCACCAACGATAGATGGATATAACATGTACTTTACAAAACGAAGCTTCAATCAAAATGACGGTGTCATTATGTATATCAATTGCAGCATCAAAGCCAACGTACAAGAGATGGAATTGGATGAAGCTAATTGTCTAACAGCTAGATTAGAAAATTTAACTGTTATTGGAATATACCGTCCTTCAGCCTTCAAAAATCCACAATTATTTTTGGACTCCCTAGACACTCTTTTGACCACAACCAGAACACGCAATATAATACTAACAGGTGACATAAATATAGATACCTTGAACGCAAATTGTGCAATTGTCAGAGATTACTTAGAAATCATAGGATCCCATGGTTTGCTTAACGTAATAGATACCCCCACACATGGACGTACATGTCTAAACCATTTTATGTGCAAACTCGTTGCAAACTCTCTGATCACGCACAATTGTGGTGACCATCGACTGTGTTCCACAGTTTATTGAAACGAAGGTTTCTCATGCAAAATTAAGTTGTTTAAACTAGGCCTACCTTACTAGAAAATAGTGTCCGTAATCCAGGGGGGCTGGTCGCTGTCTCGCCGGCGCGCGCCTGGCAAAACGATCTTCACGCAACCCCCGATGGGAAACTCTTATAGCTAACACTCTTATACTACACAATGCCCTAATAGGCAGCTAAAACTTTCCCGGCGCTTTTCAAAGCGAACACACACGGGTCACAGGTGGCGAACTGAGCGCGAGTTGCGCGGACGGTGGTTGGCGGCGCACTGGTGGCCGCGGCCCGAAGCGCTTGCGTGTCGCCCGGCCCGGCTATCGCGGCGTGAACATCCCCCCGTCCCGGACAGTAGCAAACTGTCCGCCAACTCAATCTAAGGGCAGGCGAGAGAGGGTAGCGATCGCTCGCTTCAAAACAGAGTCCTCCACCAGGACCTCGGCAAACCTGGGCACACCATCCGACCCCGGATGAAGCTGAACAATGCGTCCTAAACGCCAGCGGAGGGGCGGCAGGTTTGGATCCTTTACCAACACGAGGTCTCCGGTCTTGGGTGGGGTCGTCCTATCCGACCACTTAACGCGTTGCTGCAAAATGTGCAAATACTCCAGATGCCAACGGCGCCAAAAACTCTGCGTAAGCTGCTGGAGCAATTCAAATCGCGAGAGCCGTCCGGAGGGCACTTCGGAATAAGGATATTCCGGCAAGGCGTTAAGCGGTCTGCCAATCAAAAAATGGCCCGGCGTAAGGGCCTCTAAATCATTCGCGTCCGAAGACAACGGACACAACGGACGCGAGTTGAGGACCGCCTCAACCTTACAAAATACGGTCGCGAGTTCCTCAAACGTGAGGACCGTCTCCCCAATAACGCGACGAAGGTGAGTTTTAGCGGCCTTTAAAAATCCCCAGTTGCTTCAAAAATCCCTCCCCAGTGGGGGCAGGATGGCGGGGAGTACTGCCATCGTACCCCTCTGCGAGAGAGTGTGGATCCGATCTCAAAATTATTCCTATCCAAAAATTCACAAACTTCCTTTAAATACCTATCGGTGCCCTTGAAATTGGTTCCACAATCGGACCTTATTAACGACGGCATTCCGCGGCGAGACACAAAACGATTCAACGTGGCTACAAAGGCTTCTGTGGTGAGGGCACTAACCACCTCCAGGTGGACCGCTTTAGTGGCCAAACAAACAAATACACACAAGTAAGCCTTTTCCGTTCTAGCATTACGAAGCCGCGATGTCTTAACGGTAAATGGCCCCGCAAAATCCGTTCCAACTCCTGAGAAGGGCATCGATTCGTTCACTCGATCGGCAGGCAAATCACCCATCTGGGGCTGCATCGTATCGGCGCGCAAACGATAACACGGGAGACAACGAAAAATAACGGATCGGATTATTCTCCGCGCTGACAAAATCCAGAACTCTCGTTGGAGGAGCGCGGTCAAAGCATTACAACCGACATGAGCATTCTTTACATGTCGGTCCGTAATCAACAGTCTAACTAACGGTCCATCCTTGGGGAGCAACAAAGGGTGGCGTGATCCGTACGGCAGGTTGGCATGTCTGAGCCTACCTCCGACACGCAGCAATCCGGTACTGTCCAAGAAGGGATTCAACCGCACCAAGGGTCCCTTCAACTTGGACTTACTTGAGCGCAGGGCTTTCAGCTCCGGTTCAAACTCTCGCTGTTGCGTCACTCGCAACCAATGCAACAGAGCGTCTTGCCGCTCTTGTGGGGCGAGGACCGGAGACAACGATTTCTCCTGAGGCTGGCGACAATTTCGCACAAAGCGCCTCATCCAAGCAGTCACGCCGAGCAACTTATCAAGAGAACTGTAGCGGTCTAACAAAAACTCCATCTGCGGAGCCGCCACCGTCTCCACGGCGTGAACACGCATGCCTAGGTCTGGGACTCTGGCCACAGCCGGGGTGGCAGGCCATGAGCGCTCAGGCCGTAACAACCATGATGGACTCCACCATAGGTGGTGGTCCACTAACTCAGGTGCCTCGCAGCCGCGGGAGGCACAATCTGCGGGGTTCAATTCGCCCGGTACGTGGCGCCAAATCAACGGGGCCTTTGAAGTCTGAATTTGTGAGACCCGGTTGGCCACAAAAACCTCAAGGGTGTGGACTGAACTCTTCAGCCAACAAAGGACGACCTGGCTGTCAGACCACGCAAATATCGACTCCAAGTCGACACCGTTTCCCAAGGTGTCGGCAACATGATTGAGTAGCCGTACTAAGAGAGTGGCGCCGGACAACTCCAACTTCGGAATGGTTAGCCTAGTCCGAAGGGGGGCGACCTTACTCTTGGCCGTAACTAAGTGTACGGCGACAACGCCTGCTGCATCCACCGTTCGGATGTAAACGGCTGCCGCGTATCCGCTTTCGGACGCGTCACAAAAGCCGTGCAGGGAGGCTTTAAACTTTCCCGAAGGCAGCATTTGCCTCGGTATACAAACCCGATTGACGTCGGGTAGGGATGACACGAACCTCACCCACTCTCGTAGGAGGCTACCAGAGAGGGGCTCATCCCATGACAATTCCGCAGCCCAGAGCTCCTGTAGGAAGCACTTCATCGAAAACACTACAGGGCTGAGCCAACCGTTCGGATCAAAGGTACGGGCTACAGTAGACAGCACCGTGCGTTTAGTCCAGACCTTTGGGTCTGGCAGTTCCAATCTATATGTGAACAAATCCGGGACTGGTCGATACTGGACTCCCAAAACAGACAGCATGTCTGGAGTCTCCGGATTTTCAAAGAGGAGCGGCTCTTGCTGGTGGTCCTTAGGCAAATCTGCCAATAGGTCCGGTGAGTTAGACAGCCACTTCCGCAACTCATAGCCACCAGCCCTCAAGACCGCAATCAGCTCATCACGTAAGACGAGAGCCTCATCTAAGCTCGAGGCCCCCGTGCAGATATCGTCGACAAATAAGGCCCCCCCCTCAATAAGAGCAGATGCCCGGGGATAGCGTAGCCGTTCACGCTCTGCGAGCTCCAAAAGCGAACGGATCGCCACAAAGGGGCTCGACCGCAAACCATAAGTGTTGGTGTTCAGCTCGTAAGCCAACATCGGATCCTGGGGATCCTCACGCCAAAGGATGAGCTGGTATCGTCTATCCTCCGGGTGAATCACGGTCTGTCTGAACATCATGCGGATATCGGCCACAAAGACGACAGCGTGCCGGCGGAAGTTGGTCAAAACATCACAGACATCGTGATGCAACTTCGGCCCCGCATGCAGACACTGATTCAACGACACTCCGGTTGACGTGGGCGCTGATCCATCAAAGACCACGCGGATCTTCCCATTGGAAGTCTTCAAAACAGCGTGGTGTGGCAGGAAGTAATGTTCCACATTACGCCAGTCCAACTGCGAGATGGACATGTGCCCAAGGTCCAAATACTCCCGCATGAAGTCTATATACTTCTCCTTGAATGCGGGGTCCCTGGCCATCCTACGCTCCATGGACAACAATCTCTTCTCGGCCATCGGTCGGGAGCTCCCTAAAGGAGGGCGAACCGCCAAGAAGGGCAAGCGGGTAATCAAGCGACCCGAGAGGAGGCGCCCAGTGTTGTTCTGGTAGAACAATTCGCACTCCTCCGCTAACGGATCCAACCGCTTGGCAGTGGGGGGTTCCTCCACCTCCCAAAACTTTTGGAGAACGTCGGACAAAGTAGAACCGACAATGGTCTGGCGGTCTACCAACGGGGTCTCTGGTGTCTGTGGTACCTTTCCCATCACCACATGACCCAGCGACGAGGACAAGGCGACAAGATCGGCTGTCTGCAAAACTCGCTTGCTTCCACACAGTACACGACCGAGGACATCCGCACCAATCAACAAGTGTATTGGGCCCGGTCGGTGGAAGGAAGGATCAGCCAAAGCCAGTCCAGACGTCAGCTCAATCGTGGATGGCGGCACTCGCACTTGCGGGAGTGGTCCAACCACCTTATCAAAAACTATCGCCGAAGCACCGATCTTCGGCCTTGGCGTGAAGTGGGGGGAGAAGGAGAACTCAACTCGACCAATCGGATCAGGGATCCGCGAGTCTCCCACCCCCCGTACCGCTTCGTGATGCGGCACAAGCAAAAGACCCAGCTGTCGGACAAGCCACCTGGACATTATGCACCCCTGGGCACCTGAGTCCAAAAGGGCACGCACCGTGACAACATTGCCCTTAGGTCCCCAAACATTCACGGAGGCTGTTGGCAACAGCACAAGCTCCGGAGGGGTGGTTGGGTCCGACAGGGGCGCCATTAAAAATTTTGGGGGGGTACTGGTCCCCCTCGCGCCTGAGTCGGCGCGCCAAATGTGGGACGCTCGTACCGGGCGAGCGGGTCCCAATCGGGTACATACTGGCCCCGACCAACAGCACTCCTAGGTGCAGGGTAATACCCGTGTGGGGCGTGCCTCGGTACATAGTACCCCAATCGAGGCCTCTCCATTAGGGGGGGGGAGTAGCAAATAGGGCCCGTGCCCATCGCCACCGTGGCGTACTCTTGTGGTACCCCCCTACCCCCGCCCGTGGCGGGGGCGTCTCTCCTATAGTTCCCCCTCTCCGGGGGGGACTGAACGGGGGGGCTAAGCCCCGCCGAATCTCTAGGGGACCGGTTCCGGGCTGCCGGGCCCCCGCCCGTGCGCGAGGAATTCGAACCCCGGTCGCTCCCGGCGTCCTTGCGGTCCAAACAAAGGAGGGGGTGATGCCTCCCTCCGCAAAGACGACAATCCTCTGTCCGGGGACACGCCGACTGCATGTGTCCCCCCAAACACCTATAGCACCATTGGCGCTGTCTTGCAACGGCCCTCCGTCCCTCTGGGCGGAGGCCTCTAAATTTGGCACATTCGTGCACCACATGCCTATCTCCCCTGCAATACCTGCACCGCTCACTCGGTGCGGGGGGAGGGGACTGCTGGAAGGCAGCATAGCGATTGGTCGGGCGACGGGGCTGTTCCCTCGCCGCCACCATACGACCAACACCTGGAACCGGGGCGGGCTCCAGGTGGTCCGTCACCCTACATTCGTCCTCCAAAAAACGAAGGAGGTCCGCGAAGGGCGGGAGATACGAGGCGCTGTCGCCTCCGTACCTCTGCTCGAAACGCCCCTTCATTTCAGCGGGCAATTTGGCGAGGACTATGTGCAGCAGTACAAAGGACCACTGATCCACCGGCAGGTCCAATCGCCTTAGGGAGTTGACCGCTGACAGTAGCGGGTTCAGCAACTCCCTCCGTAACAGGTGTACCCGCGTGATTCGCGGGAGGGCCAAAATCGTGGCCACGTGGGTGTCCGCCAGTAACCGGACATTCTGGTACCTGCTAACCAGAAGCTGGCGAGCCACCTGGTAGTTGTCGTCGCTGATGAGCAGGTGCTGGATTACCGCGCTGGCCTCTCCTCGCAGGGAGGAGCGCAAATAGGCCAACTTCTCGCTAGGGGATAAGTCCCGTCGTGAATCCACCAAACTGTCAAACAAATTAATGAAGCCCATCCAGGCTGACAGATCCCCATTAAAAGTGGGAATCTCCAAGGTAGGCAATCGGCCTAGCAACGCCGTCGGGGTAGGTTTGACCTCCCCGCTCAAAACCGGCTCCCCCTTCCGAACAGCCAGGGCCCTCTCAGCCGCTTCCGTGAACTGGTCAGCCAGCTCATAGGCCTGGGCTACATCCTGCTCCAGCTGTTCCGACACAGCATCATCAGCTGGGGGGTTCTCCATATAATACGCGCGACACTCTATGGCGTGGCGCTCCAGGTCTTGCAGCCGAGCTGCCAGCCCGCCATACCGAGCTAGCAACGCGCCTACCCGGTCGGCTCGGTCTATTAATGTGACCGCACAAGCAAGCCAACGCAAAACTCCTTGGATGCCAGCCCTGGATACGGAGGTCGGATTCGTAGGAGCCATTTATAATCCGTTTAATAAACAAAGCAAACAAAGAATTATAAAAGTGGTAAACATCAACAAAAAAAAACAATAGAAATAGGTCGCGTCACGATAATATAAAACACAATTAAAATTCGGACGACATACACGGACCCTACTATTTTCATAAATTATTAACAACTTACCAATTTCAAGGGCTAACAATATAACGGTATAAACAAAACGTATAGGATTAACGGTATGGCATACCTCGCAAATCAACTACTAAACCGTTATCAACAAACGAAAACAAAACTATTTTTAATAATAATACTCGTAATTTAATACTACTAATAATTAAAACTAGTTCCACTTTTTTAACTAGGCAAGCGGACTCGGAACAAACACTAGTATGTGGTACTAATAAACAACACTTTCGAACGAAACTATTCGTCAAATAAATCCGGACACACAAAAAAAAAATATACACATCTAGGCGAGTAAACTCGTATCAAATCACTAGTATGTGGTACTAATAAACACACTTTCGAACGAACTATTCGTCAAATAAATCCGGACACACAAAAAAAAATATACACATCTAGGCGAGTAAACTCGTATCAAAACACTAGTATGTGACAACAATTATATAAGTGTCTATCTATTATCGGATCCACCAAGTGAGAAACATTCGCTTCGAGAATTTACTAGAACAATTTCTTAGTACTTCAATCGTCTCGGAATACCCTCGAGATTTCAACAAAAAAAAATAATTTTTAGGTACTCTTTTTAGGTACGCTTTTTATTTTTACTATGAAATTTTATGTAGTTAATTTTAATATGAAAATTAATTATATCAACTACGCTCTGCTACCAAAAGTATGATCACGCACAATTGTGGTGACCATCGACTGTGTTCCACAGTTTATTGAAACGAAGGTTTCTCATGCAAAATTAAGTTGTTTAAACTAGGCCTACCTTATTAGAAAATAGTGTCCGTAATCCAGGGAGGCTGGTCGCTGTCTCGCCGGCGCGCGCCTGGCAAAACGATCTTCACGCAACCCCCGATGGGAAACTCTTATAGCTAACACTCTTATACTACACAATGCCCTAATAGGCAGCTAAAACTTTCCCGGCGCTTTTCAAAGCGAACACACACGGGTCACAGGTGGCGAACTGAGCGCGAGTTGCGCGGACGGTGGTTGGCGGCGCACTGGTGGCCGCGGCCCGAAGCGCTTGCGTGTCGCCCGGCCCGGCTATCGCGGCGTGAACACTCTCAGTGTTTTGTACTAAAAACCGACATAACTGACCATGATCCTGTATTTCTCAGTCTTTCTAGTTCCGTTGTACCAACACCACCCACCTGTGAATCTTTTACAAGAACAAAAATTGACTATGAGGCTTTAAGAGAAGCTATCAAATCAAAGGACTGGCAACCATTCCTATCCATCGAGGATCCCAATATAGCTGCATTAAATTTAACTGAAACGCTACAGGAAATTATCATACGACACACATCAATCGTTACTTTAAGCAAAAGAAAACGCCCACTAAAACCGTGGATAACTGTTAGTATTATTCGATGCTTTAAAACTAGGGACAAACTACATAAAATTTCTAATATGAACCCTCACAACAGTGAATTAAAAAAACGATATATCAATTATCGAAACACATGCAATCAAACCGCTAAAGCCCTTAAAAATAAATATTATTATGAAAAATTTAACAGAAACTTTAAAAACAGCAAAGTAACATGGGAGACCATTAAGGAACTGTGCAACATTAAAAAACAACGCGTAAACACTTCACCTCTGCTAAAACTGACAGCGTCCACAAAAGAGTCTCTTGACATTGTTAACCAATATTTTACAACCATAGGTGAAAAACTAGCTTCAGATATTATAACGAGAACAGATACAATTACCTATAAAATATTACAAAACAACTCTCCGTCAAATAAATATAATAACTCCATGTGTCTTTTTCCAACAGACGACGAAGAGATAGACAAAATTATTCTTAACTTAAAAAGTAACAGTGCTCCAGGAATTGACGCTATTCCAACAAATGTAATTAAAAACTCTCATGCCGTGCTGTCTGAAGTGATTGCTCACCTATGCAATTTGAGCTTCTCAACTGGAACCTTTCCAGCCATATTTAAAAAAGCCGTTGTCGTCCCCATTTACAAGGGCGGCGGAGTGGATTCAGTATCGAACTATAGACCAATATCGCTGCTAAGTACAATGAGCAAAATTATTGAAAAAGCTTTTAACAACAGACTAGTCAAATTCCTGCAACGTCAAAATATACTAGCTGATACACAATATGGTTTCCGCCTAGGCAGAAGTACCGAAGACGCTGTATCTAGACTGTCAGAACTAGTAACAAAATCACTAGACAAAGGAGAAAGATGTGTTGGCATTTTCTTAGATTTAAAAAAAGCGTTCGATACCGTTTCCATTCCGCTACTCTTGTCTAAACTGGAGAACATGGGCATACGTGGCCTTGCATTGGACTGGTTAACCGACTACCTGACAAACAGGAGCCAAGTGGTTCGGGTGGGGGACCTCTGTAGCACTAGTTCCTCTAACACATATGGCGTCCCTCAAGGAAGTACTCTTGGCCCTACTCTCTTCCTGGCCTACGCCAATGACCTATGCAGCATAAAACTCGATCACGGCAGTGTCTTGGCATTCGCCGATGATACTGCTCTTATTTTTACTCATAAATCATGGTCATTGGTTGAGAAAAGTGCAGAGAGTGGACTTAGGAAAGTCGTAAAATGGTTGGACAACAACCTTCTTACCATTAATATCCAAAAAACAAAATATATCTGCTTTAGAATTTCTGGTGCTACAGATCCGCCTAATAACTTCTCTATCAAAGCGCATCTTTCACAATGTGTCTCAGAAACTGACTGCAGTTGTGACACTGTAACTCAAACTGATAGTCATAAATATCTGGGAATAATACTAGATAAGAATTTAAATTGGAACCCACAAATTTTGGCATTAAGTAAAAGAATAAGAAAACTACTTCCTATATTTAGAAATCTTAGAGATGCCGCAGAGCCAGAACTCATAACAAAAATTTACCTTGCCCTCTGCCAATCGCTTCTGACTTATTGTGTCACTGTTTGGGGTGGAGCCGCTGCTTCCTTTCTTCTGCCTTTAGAAAGAGCACAAAGAGCTGTGATCAAGGTAATGTGCTCTAAGCCCAGAAGATACCCAACTAAGCGACTATACGAGGAAACGCAATTGCTTACTGTCCGGCAGTTGTATATATATAACTCTGTTCTCCGCTACCACAAGATTATAGATCCTACACAGCTACCTAAAGGTAAACGACGAGTCCGTACCCCGGTACCAATCTTTAAAACAATGTTTGCTAGACGCCAAACATATTATATGGGTCCCTTTTTATATAGATACATAAATGACAAAAACTATATTATTGAATTAAATAGAAATCGTCTTAAATCAACATTGAAAAGTAGCTTAATTACACTGAACTATGATGAAACAGAAACCATTTTTAGAATTAATTAAAATTGCTTACGTAACGTATACTATACACACACACTACCGCAAGTACAATCACATCACACACACATCCACACACACCTACACACACGCACACACACCCACACAAACAGACACACACACACACACACACACACATAATACACACACACACACCTGGGCCTGCACTAACTCACCTATTTTAGAAAAGTTTCTTTGTAAAAGCGTGTTTTTTTTATTATTATTTTTTCTCTATTAATTTACTTATTATAATTAGGTACTAGATCATGTTTTGGGGTGGAGGGTTGATGACCTGTAACACAGTATCTGTACTAGTTCAGGTTTCAGCCCGCCATAATCAATTATACTAGATATAAGTTATTATAAGGTGCATTGTAAAAATTGTAAGGTTATGGTGAGAAATAAATAAAGTTTTTTTTTTATTTTTTTTTTATTAGGCAAAAAAAAGCACAAAATCACTTCGTATTAAAAAACTACAGCGATTTTTGAAAAATGCTTCTATACGATCCTAAATATTATTGGTGTCCACTTATTAAACTAATTTCCAATAGTGTAAGTTACCCCATTTAAGAATAATCTTGAATTTTCGTATTTTTTAGAGGTCTTTTCGAAAAGAAAAAGTGTCGAGGCAAAATCATAAAATCGTGTTTTTAAAACTATACGATTCTAGATAAAGGTATGTAGAAATATATATCTTATTACCAGATTTGTAACAACTGTAACCGTCCTATAGTTTTAAATCAAAAAGTCCATACTTTTTCCGAGTAGCGCCTTAAGGCGAGGAATCCCGACCGAAATAGGCACGCTAACGCTTGCTCGGCCGCGCTCTATACACTTCGCGAGGACCCAGCGGCAGCCGGCAGTGAACTGTGAACTCGCGAGCGCCCCGCGAATCGAAAATCACTTAAAATTCAATTAAAAATTAAATAATAAGAAAATTTAATTTATGACGGCCGGATTCCCTCGGCTATTCAAAGACAATTATTTTCATATGTTTTTCATTAACTAAAACCAATTATACTGCAAGTAATATGATATTTGAATTATTATTAGACGGATGTTTGGGATTTTATTTGACACAGTAAAATATCACCAATCGAAAAAAAACGGCCGGAAGCACTAGATAAATAACTGTTAAATAACATATATTTTTTTCCAAATTTTAAGTACTTATGATTTGCGAGTAATCCATAATTAATTTAAAATACCCTATTTTGGGGAATCGGCACCTTAAGGAGTTGTTTACCTTCCATCATCAGGGGTGCGATCACAGTACACGGAAAGATTTTTTTCTCTGTGGGTGCGATTCTCTAACGAAGTTTTAACGTTACATTGTTGTTCACTTCGATTCTTTATGCCAAAATTCAAACTAAACAAGTGAAAGTCAAGCGAAAAAGAACGTCGAGATTGTTGATTGTATCTTAGAGAATCGCACAACTGCTCACTTAACTAACCGGAAAGATTACCTACATATAAGTAAGTATCGATCTAACGGACGAACAATAACTCCTAACCGTTAAAGAGTTGTGCTTTCTTTCAGCAGCTCATCAACATGAGCTGATGACTTTCGGCTTGAAATACTTGAAAAGCTTTAAAAAATATAAATAAAACGCGTAAAATCATTATACAATTTGAGGGTTTTCTTCGATTTCCTTAGGATCCCATCATCAGATCCTGGTCTAGTGATAATGGGGCCACCTCATCAGTATACTCTTTCGAATAAAAAAAATATTATGAAAATCGGCGCAGAATTGACGGAGATATCGGTTAACATACATAGAAAATTAAACAATCATACAGTCGAACTTATAACCTCCTCCTTTTTTGAAGTCGGCTAAAAAGTTATTGCTTTGGCAACGCCCTTGCAGGGTTCATATTGCTAGCATTTTTTATACATGAAGCCCATGCAACAAATATGTTTCCGAAAAATCATGGACTTAGATTATCCACTCAATGGTTCCTTGCCTCCCAGAGGCAAGTATTTTTACCCGCCCCAATGGTTCATCACTCTCTGCTCCTATCCAACTTATAGTAATCTTAATCTAGACACCTTATTTTAATCGTAGAACAAGAAATTGGTCCAATTTAATAAAAATTTGGCGTATTATATTCGATTGAAGTTCGCCGACTTGCTTGCCTCCAGGAGGCAAGGAACCATTGCGTGGTTTAGGCAATGTTAGCTAAGTATGGAAAAATAAAATATAAAAATATAATTAAATATATTGTACTAAATATGTTGCAATACATTAATATATACTTCTCGTGCCCTCAATACCCATAAAAAGTATATATTTAAAATTTATCTACTTACAAAAAAGAAGTCGATACGAAATCGATCCATACTTTTGTAGCCAGTAAGGGTGATTCTTTACTTACATTTTTATATCTTTAATTAAACAATATTTTTCTAAAAGAGAGTTATCTTTTTTTTACTTTTATCTAATAACAACATTGTAAACTATTATTTAAACCCAAATTGGTCTGTAATAATTGTTTATTTATTAGTATTTATTGCATGTTTTAAAAAGAAATCGGTAAAACATTTCCTTTTCTGCAACTTCAACTCGCCGTTTCTAATTAAATCGTAATAAAAATCCATCTACAAATCATACAATCTTATTGCAAATTTAACTAGCATTATAAATCAATAATTAGTTTTTATTAAATCCTTCTAGTTTTTGAGTAAAACTTAATTTAAAGCCGAGCGAGCGAAGCGGAGCGGAGCGGAGCTGTACTGAGGAACCATTGCCCCGTAAGCATATTTAAGCGTGCGTAACCATTGAGTGGCTAAAATTTAGGATTTAGCCGCATGAAGATTGATGCAACATGTAAAGGAAGACTGATGTTATGTCATTCCTTTCCGGGCTAGGGTGGTGTTAGCCCGGGGACTACTGTGCTGTGATGGATGAAAGTTGTATATATACAAACTTGATGGATTTATTTTGCTTGCGCGATGTAGTATTCCATATATATTGGTAGGCGCGCGTAGAGGTGGTTGCGGTAGCGTGAGGTAGCGTCATCTGTCGGGATTTATGTTACGTCGGGTGTTGTGTGCGTCGTCGTCCAGATGTCGCTACAAGGAGTTAGGACTAATCAAATCCCTTTTTTCTTTCCAGGTGTGCCTTCGTATCGTCAAAAAACTTATTTCATGGAGCGGCTTATTATCCTTCGGTTTCACAAGCCACGATCCTGCGACCCTCGCGCATCCATTGCCCGTCACGCTTAGGTGCATCAACAATAGACCGTCTGGAGGCAACTGGGCTAAAGGGATACCCTGCAAGGAAGACAATATCCTTCAATACTACGTCAAACCTGCTGGGGACGTCCACTTCAGCATCAACGGAGCAGATAGAGGGTTGTTTTTGGCTGGTGTTAATACAAAAAACCCTCTTTGGGCACTTGTTTTATTAAATTATGGTGCAACTGTCCAATTTCTCGACTCTAGGCCTAGGCCTAGAGTCGAGGAATTGGCACCTAATCAAGTTAGAAGTCGGAAGCAAAGCCCAGTAGATGAGGATAGATTAAAAGGTAAATCATATCAGAATAAATATGAATGTATTAATGCTTTCGACGCTGGTTTTTGTTCATAAAGGTCGTCACAGACGGTGAAGATACTATAATATTTTATCTTAACATAGAATATCGCTCGCCATACAATTCAATGGAACATCACACACGCCGAAGATAACATATATTTTCATATTAAGTATCTTAAGATGCTAGGCGATACGGCAAAATATATATTTCGTATGTAAAGCTCTTAGCCTTTACGTTAAACCTCGTTTCCCCCTGCTACAGCGCCCCTCACCGCCGACACCGGTGGCACGCCCGACAACCTGCCCCCGCTGACTTTCCACAGCGTGCACGGGAAGGAGGTCAGGGTCTCCAGTGACGGTTCCATCGCCAGCAGGGTGCGGGGATATTACGGCAATAGTATAGCGTTTAGCGCGAGGCCCGTTAAAGTCAATGAAAAGGTGAGCATTTACCTCAGACACACTCAATCTTTCTGTTCTACGTGAGAGGGTATAGGGTCAATAAAACAGTCAGGATTTAGTATAATTTCACTTGTGTAATTTGTTCTTATTATTTTCGACTTGGCACCGACTTCAAACTGATCAATAAGTTCCAAGAGTACAGTTAGGAAAATTGCAATCGCATTTTAATCCCATGAATTTTATAAATAACTACCATTTTATTTTTCGTTTTTACGTGATTTTATGAAGTGAGTTTTTGTTAGAAGTTTTTTTTGAAGGCGCTTAAATTTTTTTATCAAAAGTTTGTACTTACCTATACCTATTTGTCCATTTTTAGTGTAAGTAATCGTAGTTTAAGAAACCGCACAATGAGACAGCGTAGCGCAAACTGCAACGAATAAAACTATTGTCCATAATATCTAAACTAGAACACTAATACCTGGGCCTGTAGCCAAAGTAACATCGTTATGTGGCGAAACGACAATCGCTATCGCTATCGTCTTTATGCTCCAATCAACTTGCGGCAAGACCACGTGATTTAGCGCAGCTTATACCAATCCGCCAATCCTATACCTTGAATTTCTTTTGAACTTCGTTATCGTTTTTGAATTGTTACTTTGGCTAAGGCCCCAGCTCTACCAGCTCCACCCTCTAACTCCAAAGAGTCCGTTAAAGAGTTTACCTTCCATAATCAGCTCACCTAAATAGCCGGAAAGATTACATCTACTTATCGATTTTAACGTTCGTACAATTTTATATTTATATTTATTTACTAGCTGTTGCCCCCGTATTATTGTCACTGTCAATAATACCTAATATCATCCCAGGCACTTGCGAGATCAACAAAATGCTCATAGGTATGCCTTCCGATACCCATGTATCATATGATGCTGACGATATGGGCACACACCCCAATAGTCCTCATTCCTGTTAAGCATAAGCAGAAGTATGCCTGATAAGCATTGATTTAACCTTACTATGTTTGATAACTTTAGTGATGTCTTTTATAAAAAACATTAAATAGCTAAGGTCCAATGACAGACCCCTGTGGTATGGCAGAAGTGAGGAAAAATGGCTTAGATTTTAAAAGTATTATCATTCAACTCCTAAACGACAAGGTGCCTTTTTCATCAGCTTATCTTTAACCGCCTCTGTGGTCAAGTGGTACACGCCACCGATTTCAGACCCAGAGGTCCCGGGTTAGATTCCCAGTGGGGGTACATATTGTATTCGTTTTGGTTGGTGGTAAGACTTGTTCTTAGTCTGCCTAGCTAGCTACCACCATCTCATCTAAGTCTGGCGCCATAACAGTGAGACTTATCCTATGTTAGTAAATGTCAAAAATAGTAGTTTATGTAACTGCCGCATAATGAGGGGTGTTCTAATACCGAGTTATGTGGAGTCTCATACACTACTTTATCTACACTCATTACATTTATTATATATTTCAAAAATAAAGCAAATCAATATTAATAATTAAAAAATGTGAATTGGTGCCAAACTCCACTTATAGGAGTCTATACGGTCTATTCCTTCTAAATTCTATTTTTAAAAAGTTTCTGATTGTTGCCGGCTAAATAAGGGCTTGAAAAAGTTGGAAGTCAGAACCCTACGGTTGCCATGGAGACTGTAAAATAAAGAAATATAAGTGTTTTATAATGAGTGGCAGCTGTATCCGGTTGTTTCATAATGACCATTATGAAACAGTTTTATTTTTTAAAGTTGACTATGGCATAAAGTGTATCATTTTTATACGTTCAGGCATGAGTTCATAATTCGAATATTGGAATGAAATATTCGAATATATAAATTATGAGTGTAAATAAAATATTGTTATTGGACAACTTGGTGTCCTTCAACAGATGGACGCGTGTGTTGCATAACAACACTATACACGTCCAGCCGCTCCGCAACTGTCTGTAGGAGACTGTTGGAGCTGCCTCGCACACGTATCACACGTTGCATAAAAGACGCAATGCGTTTTCTTAGAATAGCTGAAAAGCTATCTACTTCCGCTGCAACCAGCATCCCTGACGCACTACAGTGTCGACGCAGCCCCATCAGCCCCCTGAAGGCATTATTGTATTGGGTGCGTAGGGGCCCTGTATGCTCCTTGCGTATAGTCACAGCCATCTCTATCGAAGACGATAGAGAAGGCTGTGGTATAGTTCATCCATAAGCTGCACGTGTACAGTGACTGACATTATCTTCTAAATAGTGTGATTTTAACCTGCTTAGAAGGTAGGTACATCGTGCAAACTTACGGGAAAGCATATTATTAGCCCTAATACACAGCGCCCTACGCTCCCGCTCAATGTCGAGGTGATCCTTGAGCGACTCGGTTACCCAATGTCCAAGGTATTTCAAACTTTGCACATGCCTAAGAGGATCTCCATTCAACTTCACGTTGGGAACTATATAGGACTTATTATTAGCGTTCAAAACTAACAGTTCACTTTTGGATGTGTTGTATGTACCTAAGACCGTGAGGCAAAGCTGTTATATTAGCATTATTGTGTTCCGGCAGAAAGTTAGATATAAGATAGCCAGTTCCTGAGTGACTGAGGATTCCGGGAGTAGTGCGCTTCCACCTTCAGCCTTAGCACCACTTAACATCAGGTATGATGAAGGCTAAGTGCTACCCCGTTGTGGATAAAAAGAAAGAAAAATCAACATGATTTTTTTTATTTAAATCAACATGAGCGGATGCCTGTCAGATCCAAATACTTGCAATACTTTAGACATAAAACACTTAAAATTATTAGAAAACTTGAGGGTTTTCTTCGATTTTCCTTGGGATCCCCTCATCAGATGCCGACTTAGTGACAAGCAATGGGACCACCTCATGGGTAGACTCTTTGAAATAAAAAAATAATTATGAAAACCGGCGCAGAATTGACGGAGTACATAGAAAAAGAAACATACTCATACATACAGTCGGACGTATAACCTCCTCCTTTTCTGAAGTCAGTTTAAAAGGTATTGCTTTGGCAACGTGGGGTTAATGCTGCTCGTTTCCGTGGGTTTACCCTCGAGACCCCACAAGTGACCCCGGGTGGTTCCAAATGAGCAGCTCCTTCCGGTGGTAGGCTTCGGCCGTGGCTGGTCACCACCCTCCGGACTAAGTCGCATCGCCAAACGGCTTAGGTCGTGTTCCGATACGTTGTCCGGGGTAGCCAATTAGTGAGAGTAGGGTCTGGGTAGTTGCATCTTCTGCGAACTGTTTGTGACCGCTCACTACTGACACACCAGGCGTCTGTCTTTGGAGGGTAGCGGGATCCGAAGCACAGTGCCGCCGCTGGCTGACCGCAGGAAGTAGGGGGCCCAAGTAGCGGGTTAGCCACCTGTGAAAGGCTGCCCCGCCACCTCGCGAAAAATCCCAGGATGCTCCACCTTGCCGGTTGGCGACCGGATGGGAGGGCCAGGTGGCAATCTTTGGGGGGGTTCGGGCGTCCCCGCAGTCTCCAAGCCAGCCTCCTTTTCAGTGTGTCAGTAGTGTGATAGTCCCCGAGTAAGTTGAATGATGCCTCGCCCAACTGTCTCTCTCCTGCCTTTTCACTCCGTCATTTTTCACTTATGGTACTGAATAAAAGGAAAAAGTATAAACAGCGGTTGCACTCCCTCCCACTCAAAGTGCACCTCACTAATATCAGAGGCTTGCACTCAAATCTCGTTTCGGTCCATCACCATCTTGAGACTGAGAAACCTCAACTGCTGTTTCTCACCGAGACGCAAATCAACTGTCCAGCTGACGTGGCGTACCTCAGCTACCCTGGGTATGGAGATCATACTTCGGGGTATGGAATATTTCATCCCATACTTTGATGTTCCGTCGGGCGGTAAAGCTCGCCCCTGGTTCAATGCAGACTGTCGTAGCGCCGAATCGCAGAAAGAGTCAGCATTTTCAGCCTAGGCTGATGCTCGAGCGCGCAAATCACCGGACACTCAAACTCTGAAGAAAGCCTATAACCGAGCCGCCAAGTCTAGTAAACGAATGTTGCGCAGGGCACGTTTTGACCATATCGGCCGGATTGGAGCCAAACTTACTTCCCACCCATCTGGAAGTAGAGAGTTCTGGTCTCTAGCCAAAGCCGCCGAATTAAATTTCTGTCGCCCTTCTTTTCCAACTCTGCTGAAACCAGACGGATCACTTGCTCATGCTGCGACTGAGAAAGCAAACTTGTTTGTCTCTTTCTTTGCAGAAAATTCTCATCTAGATGTCGGTAGCAAAATTCCACCTATGATACCTCGTGCTGACTCCTCTATGGGAGATATACAGATACGCAATAAAGAGGTAATCAAGGCTCTCCGTACTCTAGATATGAACAAAGCTAGTGGTCCCGATGGTATCCCAGCAATTGTTCTGATAGCCTTTGCACTTGGATTGCTGACTTCCTCCGGAATCGCCTAATCCGAGTTGTGGTGGACGGTCAAACATCCGACCTAAAAGACATTAATGCAGGTGTTCCGCAAGGATCTGTCTTGTCTGCAACACTGTTTCTTCTGCATATTAATGACCTGCTGGTGAACACTATTATCGGGTATGCAGATGACACCACCATAACTAACAGATATATTCCAACTGCAAAGGCTACCAATGTTGAAATCCAGTCTTGTCGAGAGTCCCTTGTTGCGCAAATGAAATGAATGAATGAAATGAATCTGGCACTTCAGGCAGTCTCCGATTGGGGCGAGGCCAATCTTGTCAGTTTCAACGCCACTAAAACGCAGGCTTGTTTATTCACCGCAAAACGGAGTCCTTTCCAACTGACTCCGACTTTCCAGGGTGTATCCTTGCCGATAACCGAAAATCTGCGACTTCTTGGCCTGAACTTATCATCCAACCTGAATTTTGGAGAGTACATCGATTCCATTGCAAAGTGTGCTGCTAAGAAACTGGGCGTCCTCTCTAGGGCTAAGCGGTACTTCACGCCGGGCCAACTGCTTTTGTTATACAAAGCGCAGATTCGTCCGTGCCTGGAGTACTGTTGTCACCTATGGGATGGTTCTGCTAAGTATCAGCTAGAACTTCTGGAATCGATCGAAAACCGTGCCAGGAAGCTCATTGGAAACTCAGCCTTGGCTTCGGCGGAACTTCAGAGCCTCAGTCACCGTCGCAAAGTTGCGTGTCTGTCGGTTTTTTATAGAATACACTTTGGGGAGTGTGCGAGAGAACTGCACGACCTTGTTCCCGCAGCCCCTTTCCACCATCGGGGAACCAGACGCAGGCTAGCTAATCACCCTTACGTTGTTGACACTCCACCTGTCCGCACTAAACGCTTCGCAGATTCGTTTCTTATGCGAACTGCTAAGGAATGGAATGCGTTGCCTGCCTATGTTTTCCCCGATAACTACAACCTTGGTATCTTCAAGGCCAGAGTGAACAGGCATCTCCTGGACAAGCATGCAACATCTTAGGCCACATCCTGTTAACAAACAAGATGGTGGTCAAATGCCTGCCCAGTTTTATATTAAAAAAAAACTTCGATCAACAATAGTACTAGATGAAGGCTCACGAACTAAATGAAAAACATGGCACAGACTGATTTTTTTTTAAATGGAGAAAAAAGGTAACGAATGTTACGATCTTACATTATAAATTACAGGAACCGTTCCAAGTTTAAAATACCTTAGTAATATTGACACTGGCAAAATAATCTACTTATAATTATTATACTCTCAAGTGGGAGTATACGCTCGACCATATCTGTCACTCCAACTATGTATTTTGAACTAGGTGTTATTGTTGATCAAAGTTTGGCAAGCAGTTTTTTATACATAAGGCGTTAACAAATATGTTTAAAAAAATCAAGGACTAAGATTATAAGTTAGGACTAATCTAATCCCTCTTTTCTTTCACAGGTGTGTCTTCGTTTCGTCGGAGCCAAATCTCGATTAAAAACCACCTTCTACTTTGGTTTCACAAGCCACGACCCTGCGACCCTCGCGCATTCATTGCCCATGAACGCGTACGATTTTATCCACAAACCAGGCAACTGGGCTTACATCGAAAACTCTAAGGGAGGCTTTATCTTTGACTACTACGTCAATTCGGCCGGGGACGTCTACTCCAGCATCAACGGAGAAGATAAAAGGTTGTTATTCACTGGTGTAGATACAAAAAACCCTTTATGGGCATTTGTCGATGTAAGAGGATACCAGGCATTCCAGTTCGTCGCTCCTAGGGCACCCAATCAAGTTAGAAGACGAAACCAAAGCCTGGTAGATGAGGATAGATTAGAAGGAAGTTTATCGTCTTTGTGTGTAAATGAGCCTTTACCTCCCCTGAGATACGCTAATCCGTTAGTGCCTTTAAGCTTGCACAGGACTAAAGGGAGGAACATTGAGTTTCTAAATGTTAGAGGAGTCGCTGCAAGAGTTGATGAAGAGATTG
Source organism: Crambus lathoniellus (assembly GCA_949710035.1). Classification (NCBI taxonomy): domain Eukaryota; kingdom Metazoa; phylum Arthropoda; class Insecta; order Lepidoptera; family Crambidae; genus Crambus; species Crambus lathoniellus. The sequence continues at coordinate 4,890,281 of OX453319.1, forward strand.
GCCAAGGTTATGTGTTTACTGCGCAGCCGATGCGTCCTGGGCAAACGATTGTTGTCCAAATCTTATCCACAGAATCAGGACGAGACGCTGGAATCTTATCCATTGGTCTGACCTCATGCGATCCAGCGAGCTTAACACATTTCGATTTGCCCGCAGACGCGAAGCTTTTGCTAGATCGTCCTGAGTACTGGGTCGTTCAACGAGACGCGGCAAATGGTTTGGGCAGAGGGGATGAGTTTGCTGTGACGTTGATTATGGATGGGGAAGTTACAGTCAGCAGGAATAAAGCGACTCCTGTGACTGTTATGTACGTAGACCATACCGTGAGGCTGTGGGCGTTTTTTGATATTTGCCGGGCGATCCAGAAAGTGAGGATGCTGAGGACGGAAGCTATGACGTCACCGCCGCAGCAGTCGAGAGTGTTAACTGGCACTGCAGCGCCTCTAGCGGGCGCGGAAGGAACTGTTCTCGTGGACAGCTCGCCGCCGCAGAACAACGCTCAGATTGCAGCCAACCATCAGCAAGGGTTAATGCTTGCAAGCGCGCATTGTATTGAGGTGAGTTGTTCTCTCTCACTTGATTAAAAATTGACGTAAAATAGGCTTCATAATAGATTATAAATAAAAAACCCTGTTTTTGTAGATAAATCGTATCAGATAAATTGTATATACTTAAGTATACAATGACATTATCGACTACTCAAATCACGTGAGACTTTATCATTTGCTTTGCCATTAGCCTTCATTTGCTTACGCTTTAACATCAATACTTTCTAGGGGTATGGATTGGGAGTCCCAATCCACTACAATTGGGACCCTCTTTCAGACGGTGCTTCAAATGTTTAAGCCTTCATTCGCACGGCTGCTTTTCAGACGCTTTGACTACTTTTTTTTCTTACGGTTTGTAATTTGTAATAAAATGTCGAATAATGAGAGTCGAAATATTTTTTTCATTTCCGACAAAAAATCTTGATGTGCGTTGTTCAGCATGATGGCCTGAAGCCATGGTTAAAGTTTTTGCAACGGTGCTCCTATCGCCCTGTATAATTTTATTTATTCTGTTTGAATACTCACGATATTTTAATAGAATGACTTACCTACCAATGTCTCTCATTTTTACAGCCCAACCAAGCCTCATCGCAACCATGTCTCGCCGGTCAGCAGCCGGCCAGAGGGAACTCGACAGAGTGTACGATTTGCTTTGACAATCCGATTGACTGTGCCCTGTATTCGTGTGGGCATATGTGTATGTGTCATAGCTGCGCGTTTAAGCAGTGGAAAGGCAAAGGAAGCGGTCAATGCCCTATATGCAGAAAAGAGATCATAGACGTACTTCGTTTATACAAGTCTTGATGCTATTCATACTTTTTTGCATTTACTTACAATACAAGCCCATTTTTTTATAATTATTTTGGATCAACAATAATCTATATAATAGGTCTTTACCTATGAAATTGCCGTTTTGTATGGAGATTTCTGTAATTATTTTTTTTTCCATACTAACGTTTTTGTTATTATTTAACGACTAATATTATGTAAATTTACAAAATTTTACACACGTATTTATGGACATTTTAACTACTAAATGACACATTCGTTAAGAGAAAAAATTTTTTTTTCACTAAGTTACAACTAATAAAGTACGAAATTCTGGAAACAAAAATAGTCGTAACTTTCGGAATAAGTTTTTTCTATGTAAATAATCAAATATCGTGGTTATTAAATTATCAAAAGTTGCTCGATACGGTCTTAATGTAACGCAATATTAAAGAAATTATATATTTCTAATATTATAAAAGTTGTTAAGTTATATGTACAAAAGAAAAAAACGGCAATTTCATATGTAAAGACCTATTATATAAAAATGAATCCCTATTTCCCTTGGTCACGGCATCACGCGTGAACGGCTGGACCGATTTGGCTAATTTTGGTCTTGAATTGTTCGTGGAAGTCCAAGGAAGGTTTTAGCGGTGAGAAAATAGGGGAAGGAGGGGTAAGTAGGGGTAGAGTAGAAGTAGGGTAGGGGTAGAGTAGGGGTAGGGTAAGGTAGGGGTAGGGGTAGGGTAGGTGTAGGATAGGGGTAGGGTAGGGGTAGGATAGGGGTAGGGTAGGGTAGGGTAGGGTAGGGGTAGGGTAGGGGTAGGGTAGGGGTAGGGTAGGGGTAGGGTAGGGGTAGGGTAGGGGTAGGGTAGGGGTAGGGTAGGGGTAGGGTAGGGGTAGGGTAGGGGTAGGGTAGGGGTAGGGTAGGGGTAGGGTAGGGGTAGGGTAGGGGTAGGGTAGGGGTAGGGTAGGGGTAGGGTAGGGTAGGGGTAGGGGTAGGGTAGGGTAGGGTAGGGTAGGGTAGGGTAGGGTAGGGTAGGGTAGGGGTAGGGTAGGGTAGAGTAGGGGTAGGGTAAGGTAGGGGTAGGGGTAGGGTAGGGTAGGGTGGAGTAGGGGGTAGGGCCACGGGAACGAAGTCGCGCTGGGTCAGCTAGTTATTAATAGAATTAAGTACCTATGTATCGCGAATTAAATATAATAATATAAGGTCCTTAAATAGTGCACATAATTTTAAGGGGTCAATGTACTCATGCATACAAACAACTTTTACTATGGTAACAACATTGAAATCGCGAAAAAAAAACAGCTGTTCCATACATTTTGATCTATTCGATTTAAAATTTTCTATGTCTATTGTATTGTCCATTAGTCTATGGTCTCCTATAAATGCCGTCGGCCGCGTACAGCGTCACGCTCACGCTCACCCTAGATTCAAGATTCAAGATTCAAATTTGTTTATTCAATTTAGATTGTTATTTACAATACTTGTGAACGTCATATCGGTTCGCAAACCCTACAGCGGGAGGCCTGAGGGCGGGAGGGTTGCCATCCCTACTATACAATATAGTATTGTAGCTTGTAGCGGCGGCGCCTCCTCGTCGGCCAGCGGTACAGTGCCACAAACTTTTCTGTTCCGGTGGCAAGGAATTTATAAGTACTACGTACAACAGGAAGGTGCACTCCGTAATTTTGTGTATTTAAAAATACACTTTAATATTAAGAGATAAGGTTTATATTTTAATACAAAATGTCAACGGTCCAGCTGAGACCGCAAGAACGAGGTGAGGGTGTCCCTTTCTCTGAAATTGCCAGCACTCTTAAATAACAGGTTTAGTAGATTTATGGTTCACAACTTTCGTTATAAAAATTTAATCTCGTAAAATTTCCGCTTCGTATTACTTTTAGTCAATAGAAAACATCGCATATTAATTTAGGTATTACCGTATTAAGCATAAAAATGTATCAGGTCGTTTAAGTTTTTTATGGCTTATCCTAGAAAATAATTTGAATGATAGATTTCAGAATGTTAAAGTAGCAACATTACAAGCCGAATGACGTTTTCTGACGTTTTCCGTCTTCGTTGTGCCAAGTTCGCAATTCGCTCGTCGCCGCCCGTCGCCCGTCGCGCATGTTCGTGGCCGCCGTAATGGGATGGAGTGAGATAAACTGACCTCGTTCTTACTATCTCACTAGGACCGTTTTTTAGCAGCAGTGCACCTTCCTGTTATATTATAAATTCCTTGTCCGGTGGTCAAAATGTGAAACTAACGTGTTTTTTTTTAATGTCATTCTGCTGTCAAGTTGATGTCTAACCATAGCGCTGCTGGTGGCTGAAGTTCTTAGAAGTCAGGGCCGGTTAAATTGCTACAAAAAAGATAAACGTACGTAGCGCCGCTGTCACCGGAACAGAAAAGGTTGTGGCACTGTACACCACAAATTATATAGACTAGTACTGTACACTGGCCGGAACGTCGGGAGTCACCGCCCTGTATTTTAATTAATTTGTAGATAATGTAAAGAATAAAAGGTCAATCAACCAGATACTTGTTTTATTGGGTTTTTAGAAATAGGTAGAAAGAAACTTTCACAATATAATAATATTATTGGCTATAAATAACAGAACTATCACAGTCATAATTTCACTATTAGCTCGCACACGAGCTCTGTTCAGCTTGATTGTTTTGGTAGGACTGAATCAAAATGCTGAATAGGGCACGTGGAGCGAAGAATTTGAATTTAAATTAGGAAGGAACAGGATAGGATTCGATAAAATTGATGGCCAGTATGTAGAACTATGGAGTTTCCAGCCATTATAGAGTTTCTAACCATCCATAAGGACTGGAACGAAACGACATCGTTACAGTATCCTACTATATTAGGGTATCAAATACTATATTTCTAAAAAAAATAGCGAAACTACTATATTCTGCCTATAGCCCGCTCTGCTCTACAAAGCCCGCGGATAGCGCGCGATAACCGCGAAGGGGCGCGAACACTATAAGAGGTGTAAAGCCGATTCGCACGAAAGCAGCAACAAATATAACAAGACACTATACTTAAATATTTTTTCATTTTTTGCCATCTACTATATTATTTTAATTTTTTGTTTTTTGCATTCATAATGCAATTTTTATTACTGAAAAATGGAAAATGAAGTATTTAGAAAAAATCGACCCTTCTCACAACCAGCTCCGATGGGACTCGAACCCACGACCTTTCGCTTTCCGGGCGACTGCTCTAACCACTGAGCTATTTTTTCTAAATACTTCATTTTACATTTTTCAGTAATAAAAATTGCATTGTGAATGCAAAAAACTAAAAATTAAAATAACTTGCAATAGTAATTTCACTATTGCCAAATACACAGCGATTGCCAAATACCTGGAAAGGTATTTCTTTCGCGTGTGAGGGTAGTAATATCTCCACATTGATGAAATTAACGCTGGCTATACAGCGAGTAAGAAGTATTGGATAAATTCGACGCTTCTCGTAACGACTCCGTAGCTCAGTGGTTAGAGCAGTCGCCCGGAAAGCGAAAGGTCGTGGGTTCGAGTCCCATCGGAGCTGGTTGGGAGAAGGGTCGATTTTTTCCAAATACTTCATTTTCCATTTATCTACTATATTTTTAGAGGTAACAACTTCGAAAATACTATATTTGATAGAAAAAAAGTTGATAACCCTACTCACGCCCCGTACGCCGCGTTATCGCTTACACACGTTCCGATTTGGTCTGGGAGCAGACCGAATCGGAGGTCGGATAGGAACGTGTGTAGATACTATTACAAGTAACTTGCCATGCGCCGTGCGCCATCCACAATGAGCGGCGGCGGCGGCGGCGCGGGCGGGGCGACACGACGCAGTGAGCGCCGGGGGAATATGCCTGTGTATTTGCAAAATATAGCCTAAAAAATAAAAATGTTGCCGAAAGTCACCATTCCACGCGGACGAAGTCGCGGGCACAGCTAGTTAGTAATAAGTACTATCAGGGTCTTTTCCGCCTGATCAATTAAAATTTTTATCGCATAACACATGCGGCGGCGCAAAGCCACGCCCCCTTAAAGTTTTCGCCTATTAGGTAAGCAGCGATAACTCATTAGTTGCAATCTCCACTGCGCAGCTGAGTGACGCTTCCCGTGTAATCCTTTTGCGAATTTTACGGACGAACTATTTGACTTTGGCGCGCTTATCGAACTACTTGAAACTGATGATGAAGGCTATGCCATAGGCACTCAATATTGAAACCATGGAACCCCATCGAATTTAGGCTCGTTTGAATCGTCTTGACGAGTAGTCTATTGAGAAATAGTGTCCAAGGGTCTGATGATGGAGCCAGAAGAAGGCCACAAGAACTCTGTAATATAACCATGCCACCCCATCGAGCTTAGGCTCGTTTGAATTCGAGTACTCTGATGCAAAATAGCTTTCAGGGTCTGATGATCAAGCTGAATGAAGCCTACAGGAACTCAGTATTGCAACCATGCAACCCCATCGAGTTTAGGCTCGTTTGAATCGCCTTGACAAGTAGTCTGTTGGGAAAAAGTGTGCAAGGGTCTGATGATGGAGCCGGAAGAAGGCCACAGGAATTACGTAATACAACCATGCAACCCCATCGAGTTTGGGCTTGTTTGGATCGTCTTGACGAGTAGTCTGTTAAGAAATAGTGTGCAAGGGTCTCATGATGGAGCAGGAAGAAGACCACATGAACTCAGTATTGGAACCATGCATCCTCATCGAGTTTGGGCTTGTTTGAATCGTCTTGACGAGTAGTCTGTTAGGAAATAATGTGCAAGGGTCTTATGATGGAGCCGGAAGAAGGCCACAAGAACTTAGAATTGCAACCATGCAACACCATCATGTTTGGGCTCGTCTAGATCGTCTTGACGAGTAGTCTGTTGGGAAATAGTGTGAAAGGGTCTGATGGTAGATCTGATCTGATCCCTGTCTCCCGCTGTAGGGTTTGCGAACCGATGGCGTAGCTTCTATGACGTTCACAAGTATTGTAAATAACAATCTTAATTGAATAAACAAATTTGAATCTTGAATCTTGAATCTTGATGATGAAGCTGGAAGAAGGCCACAGGAATTATGTAATACAACCATGCAACCCTATCGAGTTTGGGCTCGTTTGGATCGTCTTGACGAGTAGTCTCTTAAAAAATAGTGTGCAAGGGTCTGATGATGGAGCAGGAAGAAGGCCACAAGAACTCAGTATTTGAACCATGCAACCCCATCGAGTTTGGGCTCGTTTGAATCGTCTTGACGAGTAGTCTGTTAGGAAATAGTGTGAAAGGGTCTGATGATGAAGCCGAAAGAAGGCCATAGAAACTCAGTATTGCAACCATGCAACCCCATCGAGTTTAGGCTCGTTTGAATCGTCTTGACGAATAGTCTGTTAGGAAATAATGTCCAAGGGTCTGATGATAGAGTCGGAAGAAGGCCACAGAAATTCAATATTGGAACCATATAGTACTCTGTCAAAAAATAAGGGAAAGGGAATGGAGAGGGGGACTGGAGAGGAAGTGGTTTCTCTCTCTCTTGATGGGGTTGCATTGCATGGTGGCAATACTGAGTCTGATCCTTGGACACTATTTACTAAGAGACTACTCGTCAAGATGATTCAAACAAGCTCAAGTTCGATGGGGGTGCTTGGTAGTATTACAGAGAACCTGTGGCCTTCTTCCGACTCCATCATCAGACCCTTGGACACTATTTCCCAACAGACTACTCGTCAAGACGATCCAAACGAGCCCAAACTCGGTGGGGTTGCATGGTTGCAATACTGAGTTCTTGTAACCTTCTTTTGGCTCCATCATCAGACCCTTGCACACTATTTCCCAACAGACTACTCGTCAAGACGATTCAAACGAGTCCAAACTCGATGGGGTTGCATGGTTCAATACTGAGTTCTTGTGGCCTTCTTCCTGCTCCATCATCAGACCGTTGCACACTATTTCTCAACAGACTACTCGTCAACACGATCCAAACGAGCCCAAACTCGATGGGGTTGCATGGTTGTATTACGTAATTCCTGTGGCCTTCTTCCGGCTCCATCATCAGACCCTTGCACACTATTTCTCAACAGACTACTCGTCGAGACGATTCAAACGAGCCCAAACTCGGTGGGGTTGCATGGTTCCAATACTGAGTTCCTGTGGCCTTCTTCCTGCTTCATCATCAAACACTTGCACACTATTTCTCAACAGACTACTCGTCGAGACGATTCAAATGAACTGAAACTCGATGGGGTTTCATTGTTTCAATATTGAGTGTCTATTGCATGGCGGCTTGCGGCTTCATCATCAGACGCTGAATCTCATTTCCTGTCAGAGTATTTGTCAAGACAATTCTAACGAGCTCAAACACGATGTGGTAGCATGGTTTCATCATAGAGCTCCCGTGGCGTTCTTCCGGCTCCATCATCAGATCAGCTCAATGTCACCATTGTATTGCATTGTCCTTCAGTTCTGAATTATGTTCCATGTTTCAAGTCTCTAACTCATCGGAAAACTAGTATAAAATCGTTTGCAAAATTTGTGCCAAACAAGAAAGCAACCTAATAAAAACGTGGTAAAATATCTGAGTGACTGATAGCTGGATGCTCATGAGAAATATTAATTAAGTCAACGAATTTCTCTAACAGTAGCAATAACAGTAGCAGATTTTAAAACAATAAATCACGTGACCGAGGCGCGTGCGTCGAGAAAGTGCGCTCGGCCGGCCGATCTTAGCCTACATTGGTCTATTCAAGGTCAACGGCGCATCTATGTTTTAAGTGCGAGCAATAATGAACTTAGTGGTGGTAAGGCAGAAGTGTCCGCGATAGTTAAGTAGGTACCTCATAAAAACTAAAAGTACTTAGTTACTAATGTTTTTTATACTAGGTGCTATAATATACTGCTGTCTTAGAACTACCTATACTATACACATTTTATTATCAATCATACAAAGCTTATCTACTATTATTATCTTCAAACGTTGATAATAATAAGTGCAAGATATTGAATAGGTATGTGCGTCCAACACAATATTTGCGGCCGACACATACCTACACATAGGTTAAAAACACAAGCATAATGCACATTTGTGGTGAAATATTGTGATTTACCAGTGTTTACCCGACATAGATGTTAATTTAGTGTCATCGAATTTGAGGAATGTTGAAAAACAGTGAGTATAACTAGGTAAATAAATTAAATAAATAATAATAATAAATTTATTTATTTGGAACAAGATTACAATTTTACATTTATTGGTACGTTAGTAACTGCATATAGTAGAAACTGTGTTGCAGCACCAACGCCCGAATCCGGAAATATCGTACTTAATCATAATTGTTCCAACAAGATGCGGGTTACATAAAAACATCACTAAGTATAACGTAAAACAAGAACAATCGCTAATACAGTACATAAGCACTTAAGAATAAATAGAAGCAAAAGGCACTAACAAGTGCTAACACAAGTGCATTAAGATGTAGAAAAATGAAATTAATTACGTGGTAAGGAAACTGTGTTCGTGTACCTACATTAGAACAACAACAAACCACAAGAAAACATGCACCGCACATCGCACCTAGTTATGCACTGGTGGCACTGGTGGCGGCCGGGCGGCCGGCGCACACGCAGCGCTTGCGATAGGAATGGGTGGGGACAGTAGACAATAGTGGAATGTGGATGCGAGAAGCAAACAACTTATAAGCTATTACTCCAGTGCAGAAGCTATACTATACTAAGAATACATATTTCCAATTTTGTTAAGCGCAAAAGTTACTTACAATTTTTAATCTAAATAAATATTAGTCACAAGAGGATAGAATAACACGTTAGGTAAGTACCATATATTTATTGATTTATTTTAAATTTTAATTTTATTCTACTTATTGTGTAGTTTTTTTTTTAAATATATATATTTAGCCATTTTTATAACATTACAAACACATTTGTAAACACTAGTGTTACGCAAATGTAGATAGGTACTTAATTATATTTTTATTCAACTTATGTTTTATTTTATTTTATTTAGTTGTTAATAATATTGTTTACATAACCCATTACATAGCCCATCAATTATAAGAAAAAATATCCTCGGTTTCTATGAGGTATACGTACCTACTTAATTTTAGTTATGAGAAACCATTGATAAGGAAGAAATTGCCCAATGATTAAAATAATTTGAGCTTGTTTCTTATTTGACGATATTGTTTTAATTAATATACCTAATAAAAAAAGTATTTTTTTTTTCACATTCAGCGGGTTCGATTCCCAGTTCAGACAAACCAGGCGATCATGTAAAATTCTTTGAATGCAGTTCGTTTTCTTTTTAAAGTAAAAATGAAGTCTCCTTTCAGTAAAGTTTTATATCTTCAGTATTTAAGGCACTGACCACACTGACAACGATCACGTGGAGGCTTATATCGGTGGGAACTGAATAAAAGTAGACTTGGGAAAGAAACTTATTTACTGCAGCCTCACGGCCAAGTAAAGCTAACTACTCCAGCGCCAACGGCGGAACCGTTCTGGACTAAAACAAATTACTCGCGTATGACCATGAAGCTCGACTTAATACTGAAAGTCAAACTTCATGCGTATGACAATACGTTCGTTATTTTTAATCATGAAGCTCGACTTAATACTGAGGTAACTGGAGAGTGCAGTACGAACAATTTTTTGAATACCACAAATAACACAGTGGCTGTCTTCCGTCTCACCTACACTTTAAAAAAATACGTATGGTCATATGAGACAACTGACAGCCACTACCTGCCACTACATACATAAATGTCAAATTTAATGGCGACACTTTTTTATTCAGGGTGAGAGCTCCAGTTACCTCAGAGTATTAAGTCAAACTTCATGTTTTTAATACTATAAAGAACCAATAGGCCATATACAAAGCAAGGAGGTTATTCACAATATAATACCACAGTACCTACTTTTCCTCCATGTGGCATAGTTTTGGTACGCCCTGTATAGGTCACGATGTTTCCTTATAGAAGAAGAAGTAGGTCGTCCAGTCGGTGACGATGACGGCGGCGCGGATGGGCGTCCTCACCCTGGAGGAGCGCGACGTGGTGTTCGCAGAGCGCGTGGGCGCGCCGGCGCCCGAGGCGGGGCCGGGGGGCCGCCCGCGACGCGTTGTGGTTCGCCGGGCGCGCCTACACCTGCGCCACCAGCTGATGCACGCTGCGCGCGTGCGCTGCACCGTCTCAGGGGCAGCTGGCGGCCGCGTGGACATCAACGAGCGTCTAACTCGTCACAATCGCCAGCTCTTCCACCAGGTTCGTGAGGAGTTCAGACCAAGACGTCCCGGGGTTCGAGTCCCAGTGGGACATATTGTATTCGGTTTGGTTGGTGGTAGGACTTGTTATTAGTCCGCCTGGCTAGCTATAGATACTGACCATCTTATCTAAATCTGACGCCCCATAACAATGATGTTTTCAGCATTATTGTGTTCCGGCGGTTGGAGATAAGATAGCCAGTTCCTCAGTGATTGAGGATTCTGGGAGTAGTGCGCTTCCACCTTCAGCCTTATCACCACTTATCGTCAGGTGTGATGAAGGCTAAGTGCTACTCCGTTGTGGATAAAAAAAAAGAGTGTAAGAAGCAGCAGTGGCAATACACCTGGACGAAGCGAGGGCGCATTTCTGTGCGTCAGGCCGATGGTTCACCAGCTTTCCAGCATTGCTGTGGATGTAGAGAGAGTGCTCGGGACCCAGCAGAAGTGACTCGCAGTTATCTATAGTCAATCCTGTACGGGAAAATACGTTGAAATGGTTCCAGTAAAGGATGGCACGGCAGTGTTTGCTTTGCGTTCGACTAGGCGGGTGCACTACCGTGCCCCACCGTGCCCCCAGATTAATTATTGAGGCAGATTTAATTGCCTACATTTGTGCACCTATCCGCGCAAATGTCTTTCGCGCAAATGGAGTTGCGCAAGTGTCCTGATCCCCTCTGTTACAGCACCCCGCACCACCGGCATCGGCACCGGCAGCGGCACGCCCGACAACCTGCCCCCGCTGACCTTCCACAGCGTGCACGGGAAGAATGTCAGGGTCTCCAGTGACGGTTCCATCGCCGCCAGGATGGTGGAGGGATTCGAACATGGTATAGCGTACAGCGCGAGGCCCGTTAAGGTCAATGAAAAGGTGAGCATCTACCGTGGACATACTAAATCTTTTGGTATATAGTCCAGTTAACGAATGCACCAAAAACAGTATAGAGAGAAATGCTTGGAACACAATTTTTGACTTCGTAACTTTGTTTGGGCTATAATATCTTAAACTTTCGCGTTCCATTATAATCCTGCTTGTGACCACGGCTGTCAGCTCAGTCTGCTCAGTCTGCTTGTGACCACGGCTGTAGCAACACAGCCGAAACGTCAAGCTATAAGTACATAATATTATCACAGTCTATATATTTCCCTTCCCTATACGCTGTGATATTATGTACTACATAATAAATGTCGCGTTGAGTTCCGTTACTCTTGTTTGTTTAGACTAGTTAGGAGGTAAACATTTGAAATATATCTGCGTAACTATCTGTCCTAGAAACAAAATTTAAAACATTAAGTATAGAAAATTTAATTCTCTACAACATTGTGAAGACTCCTTTCTAGCTCAAATGCATCTAAACGAAGATATAAGCGAAAATCTGAAGGAATCGCCGATTTTTTTCTATAAGGCGGCGGCGGGGGTGGAGAGCGAGGAATTTTGCATTTTAAATACTCGCTAACCATCCTAGGCAATATATCAAAAATTCAGAACTACCGCACTACTATTTAATGGACTAAAATGCTGGCCATAGGATTGTAGAGAATTAAATTCTCTTCACTATCATCACTACATAGTATAAAACAAAGTCGCTTCCCGTCTGTATGTCCCTATGTATGCTTAGATCTTTAAAACTACGCAATGGATATTCATGCGGTTTTCACTAATAGGTAGCGTGGTTCTTGAGGAAGGTTCTAGTATATAATTTTTGAAGGTTTTGTGGAGTGTCGGCAAAAGTCAAGCCGCCCGGAAGCTTTCAGCGAAAACGCTGCCTAATCCTTTCAAGGTTTAAAAAAAATGCATGTTGAGATATTCCTCTTCTATAGCCATTATATCTTTAAAAAAAATGGGAGTGGTAAATGGGAGAGGGTATAGGGTCAATATAACGGTCAAGATTTAGTACCTATTATTTCACTTGTCTAATTTACATACATACATACACTCACGCTTCATTCACATCCATCAATGTTTTCATACAAGCCCAGCGATTCTTGTCACTGCGTACACCAGTATTTTTTATTAAACCTCGAACTAGGTCCGTGTAGGTTTTTCTAGGACGCCCTTGCGCAAACGGTCCTTCCACATTCGCACAATATATTTCTTTCGTGATTAGCCTTTCATTCATCCAAGTGTCCAAAGCACCGGAGCATTCCTTTCTCAATTCTTGTCACTATATCATCTTTCAGCCCACACCTTTCACGAATCACATCATTGCTCACTCTATCAGTCAATTTAACTCCACTTGATTTCCTTAACGATCGCATCTCTATCGCATTTATTCTGCTTTCATTCTTCTTCTGCCATACCCAAGAGTCACTTCCATTCCATGCATCAGTGTTGGCACCAGCACTCCGTTGTCTAATTTGTTCTCGTTATTTTCGTCTTGGCACCGACTTCAAACAGATCATTAAATTCCATGAGTACCGTAAGGAAAATTGGCGCATTTTAACCCCATGCATTTTATAATTACTAAATTGATTTTATTATCCTTTTAACCTAAGTGTTTTATTGTAGTTAGTAAGATTTTTTTTAAGTATTTTTGAAGGGGGTTTAATTTTTTACTAACCGACTTCAAAAAAACGAGGAGGTTCTCAAGTCGACTGTATTTTTTTTAATGTATGTTTTACCATAACTTCGCCAGTTGTTAACCGATTTTAACAATTATTTTTTTAACTGAAAGAAAATAGTTCATGTGTGGTCCCATAAAAATTTAAAGTAGTAAGTTCAGTAGCTTTTTCACAATCCTGAAAAAACACTTATTTTTCGACAGGTAGTTCTTGCTTTACACGTCAATATCTTCGCGAACTATTGACCAATTTCAATAATTCTTTTTTTATTTGAAAGAGTAAACTCCTGAGGCGGTTACACTGTTACCAAGTTAGGAGCTGATGGTGGAATCCAGGGGAAATCGAGGAAAACCCGCAAGTTTTATAGGTAGTTTACCTGTTTTATAGATTTCCTAAAGTTTTTTAAGTACTTGTTTAAGTACCAAATGCACGAATAGACCTTTAGTTGTATTCTTTTAAGTTATTTAGGTTAGCTGATGGTGTAAGGTTAAAAAACTGAATAAAGTTAAAAGATGGAGGTTGGTGCTCGTCTTAGTGTTCTAATTTAGATATGGGCTACAGTTTTAAACGTTGCACATTGTGCGACGCTTGCTCAATAGATTTCTTACACTAAAAATGGAAAAATAAACTTTTTTTTTTAAATATTAAACCGACTTCAAACAAAAACTCGCTTCCCAAAAAAACGTAAAATAAAAAATAAATTGAATCATTCCATTCAAAGAACGAAAGGGCGGGACTTTATCTAATCAATCTTGGAACTTACTGATCTGATCGAAGTCGGTGTCAAGCCGAAAGTAACAAGAACAAAATATTTTGTGAAACAATAATACACAAAATCTCATGCGCGGAGTGTTGTGAAATATATAACAATAGGTAGGTAATGGCGATTGGCAATAGGTAATTGGCACCGACTTCAATCAGATCAGTAAGTTCCAAGATTGATTAGATAAAGTCCCGCCATTTCGTTCTTTGAAAGGAATTATTCAATTGATTTTTATTTTACGTTTTTTTGGGAAGCGAGTTTTTTTTTATTAAATGTTTGTCTATTTGTCCATTTTTAGTGTAAATAACCGCACAATGAGACAGCGTAGCGCAAACTGCAACGATTAAAACTATTGTCCATATCTTAATTAGAATACTAATACCAGCTCCACCCTCTTACTCCAACCCGTTAAGGAGTTTTACCTTCCATCATCAGCTCACATAGATAACCGGAAAGATTACATTATATCGATCTTAACGTACGAACAATATTATAAGAATTATCATCCAACTTCTAATCGTTAAGGAGTTGTGCCTTCTTTCATCAGCTCATCACATGTGCTGATGACTGTCAGGTCAGATCCAAATACTTGAAAAGCTTTAGAAAATATAAATAAAACACATAAAATATTTATAAAATTTAAAGAGTTGTCTTCGATTTCCTTGGGATCCCATCATCAGATCCTGACTTGGTGACAATGGGACCACTCAAAGCCATCTTCTATCTCACTCGTTGAGGAGCGCAAGCAGCCGAGAAATAATAGCGGGCCATGGACCACTTCATTCATATGAGTACTTATACGCTTTTAAATAAAAAGGAATTATGAAAATCGGTGTAGAAATTGACGTAGATATCGGTTAATATACATAGACAAAACAATACAGTTGAACCGTATTGTAGAGGCAGGATATTTCGCCAGATATTCAGCGAAAAGGGAAGTTACTTCCTCCGATCTAGGTGTCTGTGCTCGGGACCGCGGCCCAACTGTTATGTTCGGTAATAGTTGGAAATTGTATTTATGCAACGCATCTAAGAAACTCTGTAAGCGCGATTCATGTTTCCAATACAACTCTTCAGTTCTGTTTTGACGTAGTGTCTGACGTCAGGCTTACGCGTCGATGTTTACATTCGTACGTTTCGCTGATACTGCATTTCTTCGATACTCGGCGTCTTGCTTATGTAGCAATATGAGTGCGTCGGTACAGTGTTAAATTGCAAGTAATTTGCTATACATACATAAAGCCTATGTAACAAATGTGTGTCAAAACAATTAAGGACTAAGATGATAAGTTAGAGTTAGAACTTATCTAATCCCTTTTTTTCTATCCAGATGTGCCTTCGTATCGTCGGAACCCCCCAAAGTCCATCGGACATTTTCTTCGGTTTCACACACTACGACCCTGCGACTCACACGCATGCATTGCCCGAATACGTGATTGATATCTTCGAACAACCAGGCATCTGGGTTGAAGGCCAATGCTCCAAGGTACTACCACGTCAATTTGACTATTACGTCAATTCTGCTGGAGACGTCCACTTCAGTATCAACGGAGAAGATAAAGGGTTGTTTTTGACTGGTGTAGATACAAAATACCCTCTTTGGGCACTTGTTTATTTATTCAGAGATACAGCTGTCAAGTTCGTCGATCTTAGAGTACCCAATCAAGTTAAAAGAACGAACCAAAGCCCCGTTGATGAGGATAAATTAAAAGGTAAACCATATCAGAATAAAAATGAATGTATTAATGCAGTTTTCGACGATGGATTTTGTTAATAAAGTCTTAGTCTTTATATTAAACCTCGTTTCCCCCTGTTACAGCGCCCCGCACCCCCGGCCCCGGCGGCCCGCCCGACAACCTGCCCCCGCTGACCTTCCACAGCGTGCACGGGGAGAATGTCAGGGTCTTCAATGACGGTTCCTTCGCCAGCGCAGTGGAGGCATCCCACAATGGTATAGCGTTCAGCGCGAGGCCTGTTAAGGTCAATGAAAAGGTAAGCATTTACCTCAGACACACTCGATCTTTCTGTTCTACGTGAGAGGGTATAGGGTCAATAAAACGGTCAGGATTTAGGATCAATGTACTCAAGAGTACAGTTAGAAAAACTGGCGCATTTTAGTCCGATGAATTTTATAAATATACTTAACTAAGAGCGCTCCGCTCGCGACTTCGTCTGCGTTGACCCCCTTTTTTCCCCGTAAAAAGAGTTAGAGGGGGAATTTCCAAAAATCCTGTGTTAGTGCTCCTCTATACTTTTCAAGGAACATACATGTCAAATTTCAGCTTCTTGCGCCCAGTAGTTTTGCCTGTGAGTTGTCTGTCAGTCAGTAACGCAAGAGATTTTATATGTAGATTAATATTGTTTTTCGTTTTTAAGTACTTTTATGTAGTAAGTATTTGTATGAAGTTTTTTTGTTAAAAGTTTTAATTAAAAGTTTGTTTATTTGTCCATTTTCTGTGTAAATGCGTAGTTTAAGAAACCGCACTATGAGACAGCATAGCGCAAACGGCAAAGATTAAACCATTGTCCAGTCCATATCAAAATTAGTTACAACACTAATACCAGCTCTACCCCCTAACTTCAACTCTTTAAAGAGTTTTCTTAGCATCATCAGCTCACTTAACTAACCGGAAAGATTACATAAGTATCGATCTTAACCGTCGAACAATAACTCCGTTAAGGAGTTGTGCCTTCTTTTAGCAGCTCGTCAACACGAGCTGATGATTGTCAGCTCAAAATGCTTTAGAAAATATAAATAAGACACGTAAAATCATTGTACAATTTGAGGGTTTTCTTCAATTTGGGATCCCATCATCAGATCCTGATTTCAGTATACTCTTTCGAATAAAAAATATTTATTAAAATCGGCACAGAATTGAAGGAGATATCGGTTAACATACATAGAAAATGGAACCTACATACAGTCGAACGTATAACTTCCTCTCTTTTGAAGTCGGTTAAAAAGTTATTGCTTTGGCAACGCCCTTGCAGGGTTTATATTGCTAGCAATTTTTTATACATAAAGCCAAGGTGTATGTAACAAATATTTTTCAAAAAAATCAAGGACTAAGATTATTTTAGGAGTTAGGACTGACCAAATCCCTTTTTTCTTTCCAGGTGTGTCTTCGTTTCGTCGGAACCACAAATCTATTTAACGCTATCGACTTTTCCTTCGGTTTCACAAGCCACGACCCTGAGACCTTCGCGCGTCCATTGCCCTTATGCTCCAGAATTTGGGATTTCATCAACAAACCAGGCAACTGGGCTAAAAGCCAAAGATTGTATTTTGACAATATCTTTGATTACTACGTCAATTCTGCTGGGAAGGTCCACTTCAGCATCAACGGAGAAGATAGAGGGTTGTTTTTGGCTGGTGTAGATACAAAAAAACCTCTTTGGGTACTTGTTTTATTAAGTAACGGTTCAACTGTTCAGTTCCTCGATCCTAGGCTTAGGGCACCCAATCAAGTTAGAAGACAAAACCATAGCCCGGTAGATGAGTGTAGATTAAAAGGTAAATCATATCAGAATAAAAATGAATTATTTATGCAGTTTTTAGACGCTGGTTTTCGTTCATATAGCTCTTAATATTTATATTAAACCTCGTTTCTCCCTGTTACAGCGCCCCGCACCCCCGGCCCCGGCGGCCCGCCCGACAACCTGCCCCCGCTGACCTTCCACAGCGTGCACGGGGAGAATGTCAGGGTCTTCAATGACGGTTCCATCGTCAAAAGGGTGCAGCTGCAGGGATTCGAAGGCAATGGTATAGCGTTTAGCGCGAGGCCCGTTAAGGTCAATGAAAAGGTGAACATTTACCTCAGACATCATCAATGATTTCTGTTCTGCTTGTGAGGGTATATAGGGTCAATAAAACGATCAGAATTTAGTATTCTTTCACTTTTCTAATTTGTTCTTGTTATTTTCGGCTTTGCATTGCTTTGCACCGACTACAAACAGATCAATAAGTTCCAAGAGTACTTACAGATAAAAAATTAGAGCATTTAAATCCCATGAATTTATTTATTTATTTTATTTATTTACTTTATTTAAATTTTATAAATAGGTAGCTACCTACTACTTTTATTGCATTTTAATCCCATGAATTTATTTATTTATTTTATTTATTTTCTTTTTTTTTAAATTTTATAAATAGGTAGCTACTTACTACTTAAATATATTTTATTTTTCGTTTTTAAGTGTTTATGTAGTGAGATCAGAACAAATAAAAAACTAAGGTGGAACGCCCCGAACTAAAAAGAAGCCTACAAAACGGGATCAGGGGGCTTAGACAAAGTAACATCGTTATGTGGCGAAACGACAATCGCTATCGCTATCGTCTTTATGTTCCAATCAACTTGCGGCAAGACCACGTGATTTAGCGCAGCTTATACCAATCCGCCAATCCTATACCTTGAATTTCTTTCGAACTTCGTTATCGCTTCGCTATCGTTTTTCAAATGTTACTTTGTCTAAGCCCCCAGGTCACTTGCGCGAATCCATTTGCGCGAAAGACATTTGCGCGAAAAGCTATTTGCGCCAAAAACACTTGCGCGAATGGATATTTGTGCGAATGGAAATTTGCGCGAAAGACATTTGCACGAATGGAACTGAAAATTTGAATACTGGAACCATTTCAGCGTATTTTCAAGCCTCTATTTAAATACATTTGGATAGGTTTGGAACGATGAGATTATCGTCATCTAGTAAACTGTATGCACACCTTCGCTACGGTGTAGTGTGGTATCTCATCAAAAACATAAAATATGTGAAGTGAGAGCCAACTTCAATATTAGGAAATATGCCTTGGTTGTTGACTTCAACGACAAAAGATGTGAGATCTAAATGGGTGCCAAGTTTAACGGTCAGTCCTGAAAATTTAGTACTTACATAAAATGTTTCATAACAACTCAAAATATAATTTCTTCTTATAACTTAGGATAATATATTGAAGCCTAAGGTCTGACTTGGCTAGTTCTCGTATACGAATTATTATTAGGTACTTACTGAAACAGTCATGGAAGAGCCCTATGTTCATCTCTAGTTTCTAGTCTACCAGCAAGCCAAATTTTCGGAAGAATACAATAAGAACTTCGGCTTTAGAGCTGGCGAAGGCTATAATATATATATAATTCGTATATGAAAACTAGCCAAGTCAGACCTTAGGCTTCAATATATTATCCTAAGTTATAAGAAGAAATTATATTTTAAGTTGTTATGAAACATTTTATGTAAGTACTAAATTTTCAGGACTGACCGTTAAACTTGGCACCCATTTAGATCTCACATCTTTTGTCGTTGAAGTCAACAACCAAGGCATATTTCCTAATATTGAAGTTGGCTCTCACTTCACATATTTTATGTTTTTGATGAGATATCATTACTTTTTGTAGAGAAATTATTAGTAGGTACCTACTTATTCATAATAAATTAATACCAAATGTTTCAGTATATTTTATTTGGCCAGTTATATTACTTTGCCCTTGTGTATCAGCTACTGACAATGAAACTAATTTTATGCTCGTGTTTGGTGTGGACGTAGAAATATCATTTTTAACAGATTTTCTTATTTCCAACAGTTTCTTTTTCCTAGTCGTAATAGTGTATGGTGTTTTGCTCGACGAAGTTGCAGTAGGTATTTAATGTTCCTGAGCAGATATTGCATTTCCATTTGCGTTTTGATTCTGGTTTCATTAAGCGATAAAGCTTTCCGGACAAACTCGTATCTTTTGCCGCACAATGCACTAATATAGAATCCTTGGCAGTATCAAAGAATATTATATAATTATTACTACGTAGCCACTGACCTCTATTATTTATACACTGGACAATCTGTCTCCATACAAATTACAGCTAATTTTATGTGGCAATTTAAAGCGCCGCCACTACGAGTGTCCCGAGAACTAATTTTGACACAATCATTACCGCAGTCGACAATATTTATGTCAGCCAGTCCAGTGTGTAAATAATAGAGGTCAGTGTATATAGCAGTAGTTTGTCTTTTACATTTATCATTTAGCGCCATGTCTTGACAATTTATGGATGTAGCCGTTTTTGTTGACATCTAATCTTGCTTATTGATTCTTTATTTGCTAACTAGCTTAAGCTGACCCGGTAAACGTTGTTTTGTCATATAAATTATAGTGGGCTAAAGTAGAATAAATAATAAGAAGACTATGTCTAGTGTGTGTGTTTATACACCAAAAGTTGCCTACACCAGACTATAGATAGCGCTAGTTAGGTATACACTACCAATAAAAGGGCCAAGATTGGTCTCTACTTCCTACATATATAAATTACTCTGTAAAGTAGAGTGCGCGTCAGATAACTCTGCGCGCATGCGCGACTGGTGCATTTTTGGCGCTAGTTACAGTACATTATTTATGCTAAGCTTATGGAAAAGATTAGTATTCGATTTTGACCGCGCGCAGACGTCAGTGATTACATACTCTTTGGAAGCGGCCACGGAAGAGATGACAGTTTTGCAGTTTTGTATCGAAGTTATAGTCTCACAGTTCACACTCCATTTGGTTACACACATATGCAAATTACAAAGGCATATAAACACAGACACACACATAGGCATAGTATACATATTATTTATTTATAAGGAAACTCAGTGTAAATGAAACATAGGTTAACACTGCACCCTTTATTAACAATAAAACAACAAATATGCATCACTAAAGGCATTAAAAATGTTCAAAGAAGTCTTTTTTCAAACACAGCACATCACCAAAGAATTCTATATAACACTCAACACAAACGAGTCTTTCTCTCAAAAAACGGTAGGTACTCCGAGCAACGAAACTATATAATTGCTAACGGAATTACGGATCTTTACGAAACATAACATAGCAAATAACAAATTTAACAAACAATTTAGATTATTTGACATTATTTTCCATAAGTACACTTTAATCTCTTTAAAGTTAATACCCTTCCATCAACTTTCAACAATATAGTATAGAAAAAAAAGGATTTTTCTCTTCTTTTCTATACTGTGGGTGGGTGTATTAACTTGGAGCCATCTATCGTTGACTTTAGTGAATTATTTATGTGCAAAGTGTGCACCTACAGGGAGAATATAGCAACTTTCGCATTTTTTGGCTTCTCGTTTGAATGTATGAAGATTGCGCCCCCTGGTGGTCGGGTTAAAGTACTATGCTCCGTTTTGACGTGAAAGAAGGACAAACAAACAAACAAACACACTTTCACATTTATCATTACGACTCCGTAGCTCAGTGGTTAGAGCAGCCGCCCGGAAAGCGAAAGGTCGTGGGTTCGAGTCCCATCGGAGATGGTTGTGAGATGATGGTCGATTTTTTCTAAATACTTCATTTTCCATATTTCAATAATAAAAATTGGACTGTGAATGCAAAAAAGTAAAAATTTAAATAACTTTATAATTTATATTAATATTAATAATTAATTTAAGTGAAAGGTCGTGGGTTCGAGTCCCATCGGAGCTGGTTGTGAGATGAGGATCGATTTTGTCTAAATTCTTCATTTTCCATTTTTCAATAATAAAAATTGGATTGTGAATGCAAAAAAGTAAATATTTCAATAACTTTATAATTTATATTAATATTAATAATTAATAAATAATAATATTATGGATATCGTGCTAGACGGCGCAAGTTTGTAATTAATTTAACGCGAGTACAAAAAAGTATTTGGGTAATCTGGGGTTCAAACTTGGTTCTCTCGAGTCCTCAATATTGAATGGCCACTACGCCGTTGGCGCTAGCCGAACTTCAAGAGGTATGACGAATTATTGGTATATAACAGAATAAAAACTATTACAAACTTATATTTGTACTTCATCTAATACAAGATCTTATACAGGATAAGTGCATAGGGAACGCAAATATAAGTTTGTCAACGTTTTATTTAAAAAAAATACTAGTTTCGGATTTTTTCCTTTGTATTCACCAGATTACCTGTCTGCATGCCAAATTTCAGCTTTCTAGGTCATCTGGAAGTGGGTTATAGTTTTGATTATAGGTGAGTAAGTGATAAAAATAACGATTTTTGGACGTAAATATCTAAATAACTGTTTGAGGTGTGTATATAAAATTTGGAGCACATATTTATCTCGCTAGTCTCAATACATAAGCCAAATTTGACATGTTTCTGTGTAATAGTTTTTGAGTTATGAGGGAGTCAAAAGTGGCTCCTAATGGTTCGTTTTAAGATACACACGGTGCTGCTCGCCAGTTCTGTTTTCTTTTGAACTTGGCTGATACGCTGCCGCGTATCCAGATTTGAAACTATGTTTTATACATATAAACCTTCCTCTTGAATCACTCTATCTATTAATAAGAAAACCGGTTCAAAATCCGTTGCGTAGTTTTAAAGATCAACACCCGTTTGCACTAAACTTAAGAATCGCCTAAGTCTTTTCCTAGCTAACTTAAGACATTCTTAACAAAAAATTGCTTTGCACTAACCTTAGGACATGTCCTAAGGTTAGTGCAAGCAAGTATGTATACTTAAATGCACTTTAGGCTATTCTTAACTTACGGGCCCAATATCGAGCACCTAAGGCTTAAGAAATACCTATATCAGTGGTTATTGTCTGTGGCATTGTGAGCAAAGAGTAGTGCGACAAGCTTTTCTGTTCCGGTGATTATCTTTGGAACTAAAACAGTTTTCATACGACAGTCCATTTTGACAGCAAAGGAGATTTTTCAGTTTTGTATGGAGCCTCGGCTAGGACCTTGTACACTATACCATAGGCAAGCAAAAGATAAATATAATAACTGAAAACTAATTATATCGCAATAAGCTAACGCGTTTGATGGTACAAAAGCATTATCTAGTCTTAATAATTATGCAACCCCGATTCAATATGGCGCTAAAATGTCACACTAACATTAAAAAAAAGGTTCACATTGACAGATTATCATCAGTCGTCAATGTCATCGTTTTTTCGTACAGAAACATCAAAGTTTCCGAACGTGATCCAGTGAGTCACTGGATATTTTTTTGGTTGAAACTTTTCATTGATTCCTTCGTGAGTTAAAAGGAGACAAAAGCTAAGGCGTTGTCTATTTTATTTGGTAGAGGTAATTCACCGAGAAAAGAAAAGTCAACTGAGCTCAACTGTCAAGAAAAACATAAATACAGTTTTTTTTAATAAATCATGAATGACGTAGGTCACACTGTTGTGTCTCTATCTAACAAACAAGAATACAAAAGCCACAAGCTTTTCTGTTCCGGTGACAGCCGTGACAGAGGAGTCACTTATGCAATACGAAAGGACATTTTTCATTTTCGGCTAGGACATTGTACACTATTCGTACTAATAGTAAAAAATATAGTAAAGTCAAATAAAATATTAAAATTCTCATTGTCTTTGTGGATAAATGGTACAAAAATAAATTTTGAAATAAAAATTCTTTGCCATCCATGGTCAGTGACCTACTTTACCTCGCCAGTTTTAAAATCCATAAACAATTAATATTTGAATTTATTCATTCATTCTCTTAGCAAGGCGATGACTAAGTTACGACGTAGTCTGTCAGTGCCAAAGATATATTATAATATCTTTGGTCAGTGCAAACAAAAATTTTAGCTCGACTGTTTTAGGCTGTTCCTAAACTAAGATGTCTAGGACAAGCTCAACCCGAGTTTAGTGCAAACGGGCATAAGCATACTTACATAGGGACAGACAGCGGGAAGCGACTTTGTTTTATATTATGTATTTACTGTGCCAGGACCCGACAATTTCAAGTTTGTAGCTAATTTGTTTCCGAAATTATACGAAAGCAAAGTTTTGTTAATTCGACACTGACTCACTTCACTCAAGAACCTACCCTACACTGAGAGCTCACTTAAACTAGGTGTGAGAGATATGAAAATCAGTGTGATGAGCTCTTTCTATTGATGTTTAAAAACTGAAGCTTTCTGCAAAAAGATACGAAATCCCACCAAAAACATTCCTGTAAAAAAAATTGTTGTCGGCTTACGAAAACATTGATGAATCTGTCCTCCGTGAGCATGGCCGGGCGATGTAAACAGGCCATGGTCCAGGAGACGCTGATTCGCGCGCAAAATCGTTCGCTGGTTAGGAACGGCCGGGTGGGGAAGACCTTGAGCGATGAGTCGGAGCACACTTCTCGCTTTACGCCTCGTATATTCTCCTGGCCTCATTGAGGTTCTCCCCGCTGAGGATGTACACATACTCTCACCATTTCATAATATTCGCGATGCGAGAACCGTTGCATTTTGCTGCGTTTGCGCTGCGCAGGTGAAACAAAAATACAAAAATCTTACAAAATGGGTGTACAACAATATACCTACTATCACATTTTTACTATCACATTTTTCCTTAACAATATACTAATTATCTATCTATTTTAGAGACTGGTTTCCGCGCTAGGAGACCTGTATGACAGATAACCAGCCTCTCCACTCTGGACCAGGTGTACAGTTTAATGTTACAACTAAATTTAAATATGATGTGAGATTGAACGGTTCCCTGTGTGTGTGTGTGTTTATGTGTGTGTGTTTGTGTGCGTGTGCGCGCGTGCATGTTGCGCACATGCCAGCCAGAATTTCTCTCACTTGCACTCACATGTATTTTGCTCTCAATTACTTATGCCATTCTACATAAGTACTATTAGCAGCCTTAATTTCCTGTACTCGTATGTTTTATGCTCTTACAAATAAAAGCAAAGTGTATTTTATTTTAGACTTTATTCACTTTCTCTGTACTGGCATACAATATGCTCACCAGCTTCGAGAGCAATTTGCGTTCGATTACAGTACAGCGCAACTTCTGTCTGTAAATAGTATACATTATGCTCGCCTTTTTCTACTTTAATTCGTAGTTCTTACATCTTCGCTCATATCATCGATGTATTTATTTCACTTTTGATTTAATTCCTTTAGTATGTAGTACATTATTTTATGTATTATTTATACATTTGTTTACTGCATGTACTTATTTGAATTATATTTTTAAAATAAAATAATAAATATAAGTATAGATCGATTTATCGAGGAGCCCGTGGCGCAGTGGATAGCGCGCTCGGCCTGCGATCGTTGAGGTTAAGCAACGTTCGCAATGGTCGGTCACGGGATGGGTGACCAAAAACTTTTCATCTCGAGCTCCTCCGTGCTTCGGAAGGCACGTTAAGCCGTTGGTCCCGGCTGCACTTGCAGTCGTTAATACCCACCAATCCGCACTGAGCCCGCGTGGTGGGTCATGGCTCATTCTCCTTATTCATCCATAAGGAAGGCCAGTGCCCCAGCAGTGGGGACATTAAATGGCTGATGATGATGAAGTATAGATCTATCTATATTATATTTATTGATATTTGTATATTTTAGTGTGTATATATAGCATGTATTATTAGGTTTTCTACCGCATTCGTTGTTCTCTGTTTCCCAAAGGTTGACTGGAAGAGAATACTTTTAGTATTAAGTCCGCCTTGTATATTTTACTGTGTGTATTTTGTACAAAAGTTAAATAAAATGAAATCAAATCTGGATACGCGGCAGCGTATCAGCCAAGTTCAAAAGCAAACAGAACTGGCGAGCAGCACCGTGTGTATCTTAACACGAACCATTTGGAGCCTCTTTTGACCACCTCATAACTCAAAAACTATTACACAGAAACATGTCAAATTTGGCTTATGTATTGAGACTAGCGAGATAAAAATGTGCTCCAAATTTTATATACACAGCTCAAACGGTTATTTAGATATTTACGTCCAAAAATCGTTATTTTTATCACTGACTCACCTATAATCAAAACTATAACCCACTTCCAGATGACCTAGAAAGCTGAAATTTGGCATGCAGACAGGTAATCTGGTGAATACAAAGGAAAAAATCCGAAACTAGTATTTTTTTTAAATAAAACGTTGACAAACTTATATTTGCGTTCCCTGTGCACTTATCCTGTATAAGATCTTGTATAAGATGAAGTTCAAATATAAGTTTGTAATAGTTTTTATTCTGTTATATACCAAAAATTCAAATAGCGGAAATTCCGCTAGCGCTGACGGCGTAGTGGCCATTCAATATTGAGGACTCGAGGGAACCAAGTTCGAACCCCAGATTACCCAAACACTTTTTTGTCCTCGCGGTAAATTAATTACAAACTTGCACCATTTCGAGCACGATATCCATAGGTATTATTATTTATTAATTATTAATATTAATATAAATTATAAAGTTATTGAAATTTTTACTTTTTTGCATTCACAATCCAATTTTTATTATTGAAAAATGGAAAATGAAGTATTTAGACAAAATCGAGCATCATCTCACAACCAGCTCCGATGGGACTCGAACCCACGACCTTTCGCTTAAATTTATTATTAATATAAATTATAAAGTAATTTAAATTTTTACTTTTTTGCATTCACAATCCAATTTTTATTATTGAAAAATGGAAAATGAAGTATTTAGAAAAAATCTACCATCATCTCACAACCATCTCCGATGGGACTCGAACCCACGACCTTTTGCTTTCCGGGCGACTGCTCTAACCACTGAGCTACGGAGTCGTAATGATAAATGTGAAAGTGTGTTTGTTTGTTTGTTTGTTTGTTTGTCCTTCTTTCACGTCAAAACGGAGCATAGTACTTATAACCCGACCACCAGGGGGCGCAATCTTCATACATTCAAATGGGAACTAACGAGAAGCCAAAAAATGCGAAAGTTGCTATGTTCTCCCTGTAGGTGCACACTTTGCACATAAATAGTTCACTAAAGTCAACGATAGATGGCTCCAAGTTAATACACCCACCCACAGTGTTCACGCCGCGCGTGATTCATTCATTCACGTGGATTCGTGGGGTCGGCGCCAACCGCCGTCCGCGCGACTTCGCGACCAGTTGGCCGTAAGCAGCTGTGAGGAGCGCCCGGTCCGGGTACGGACTTGTGACCCGTGTGTGTTCGCTTTGAAAAGCGCCGGGAAAGTTTTAGCTGCCTATTAGGGCATTGTGTAGTATAAGAGTGTTAGCTGTAAGAGTTTCCCATCGGGGGTTGTGTGGAGATCGTTTAGCCAGGCGCGCCGGCGAGACAACGTTCAGCCCCCCTGGATTACGGACACTATTTTCTAGTAAGGTAGGATTAGCTTAATTTACTTAATTTTGCATGAGAAACCTTCGTTTCAATAAACTGTGGAACACAGTAGATGTGGTCATCACAATTGTGCGTGATCATATTTTTGGTAGCAGAGCTTAGTTGATATAATTAATTTTCATATTAAAATTAACTACATAAAATTTCATAGTAAAAATAAAAAGCGTACCTAAAAAGCGTACCTAAAAATTTTTTTTTTTTGTTGAAATCTCGAGGGTATGCCGAGACGATTGAAGTACTAAGAAATTGTTCTAGTAAATTCTCGAAGCGAATGTTTCTCACTTGGTGGATCCGATAATAGATAGACACTTATATAATTGTTGTCACATACTAGTGTTTTGATACGAGTTTACTCGCCTAGATGTGTATATTTTTTTTGTGTGTCCGGATTTATTTGACGAATAGTTCGTTCGAAAGTGTGTTTATTAGTACCACATGGGTCAGGCCGTAGATTTTGCCACATTCGAGGGTACAAAAGTCTCCGCCTCATATAATTTTAAATATAGTACTCTTAGAAATGTCTCAATCTTATCATCGTGTTTCCTAAGAAATAGCAAACCAAGGCAGATATAGATATTTGGATAAGTTTATATATTTGGAAAACTATTTGACATTTCCTTCCCAAAAGTGACGGATTTTTTATAAAAACCGCGAATCCGCAGTGGTAGGTGTACAGCTTAAACATCGATAAAATTATCATTTTTTAACTTATTGATGAGCTGTTTGATTTGACGTTATAAAATAATAATAAGGTTGCCATTCCTTTAATATCTTTGCGTCTTTCCTAAGAAAAAAGATAAATTTTCGGCAATAAGATTTTTTTTTTGAAAAACCATTTCTTTGCGCTACTTATATTGCGCAACCATTTTCACCCATTTTATGGTTTTAAAACATTTATTAAGATTTTGTTTGAGTGCTGGCATCACCAAAGTATCGTATTCTATGGTCAATGCAGCGTTGACGACCATATTTTTTGACATTTCGGTGTCAACTCCGATCAAAGTGAAAAGTGTCGCCTACTTTGCAGAGTGCATTTTTTGAGATTTCAAGGTAAGTTTTTGATTAAAACTTATAATTGTTGTTGCGCATGGTTTAATTAGATGTGTGTGATCTGTATATGTTAAACTAGCCTTGTTAAATAGTATATTTTAAGAGTTATAATCGATTTCATTTGCGCCTCGGTTCCGCAAAACTGTCTTTATGTCACTTTGCGATACCGGTTGCGTAGAAATTGCGCCACTTATTTTACGCTATTGAATAATAGTGCATGCACACAAGGTTTTCAAGTTTTTTATTATTTTGAAATTACTTTTAGCTGTAATTCCGCTAAAAAACATGACTAGCATTACTATTAATTGATTTGTTAGATTTTATTAATATTCTATAAGTACAGGGTGTTCGGCAGAACGTTAAACATACGAAAATAGGGGTAGGTGCGGTGGTCTGCTACCTAACCAGCCTCAAAGATTTACCTAGGTCCAAAGTTTTTTTATTTTGTATTTTATAAGTTTTGGAATTTCGTCACTTTCATACTAACTTTTAAACCCATGTAACTTTTTTTTTATTGACAGATCTATTTTTTTTATTATTTTTGGCATCCTAATGGTTGGCAGGTCCTTTTAAAAGTGATACTTCAAGCAGGTTGTTGCTAGAGTCAAAGTAATGGACTCTCAAACATTGAAAAGAGTTGAAATAAATTTTAAAGTTGTATTATATTTATATAATTAATAATGAATAATACCAAATACCTCCATCTAACAAATTAAATGTATTTTTTTTGTAAATTGAACAAATCATACATAGGTACTTACTAGTTTTTGTCATCCTGTTTAACTTTTCATTGTGCGCAATATATAAAAAAGAATTACTCATAGGTACATTATTGTTAATTATTAATTAAACATACTTACATACCAACATCGTGTTTCTTTTTCTAGTTTGATGCAATACCTCTTGTTAGTACATGTTTGTTAAATAAAATCACATTAATGTACGTGCTCCTTAATAATTTTGCGCTACCATTTTGCACCACTTTGTGCGACCGACTCGTAGAAAATTTTGCGTCACCATTGCGCTATTTGTGGCAAAATCTACGGCCTGACCCACATACTAGTGATTTGATACGAGTTTACTCGCCTAGATGTGTATATTTTTTTTTGTGTGTCCGGATTTATTTGACGAATAGTTTCGTTCGAAAGTGTTGTTTAGTAGTACCACATACTAGTGTTTGTTCCGAGTCCGCTTGCCTAGTTAAAAAAGTGGAACTAGTTTTAATTATTAGTAGTATTAAATTACGAGTATTATTATTAAAAATAGTTTTGTTTTTGTTTGTTGATAACGGTTTAGTAGTTGATTTGCGAGGTATGCCATACCGTTAATCCTATACGTTTTGTTTATACCGTTATATTGACAGCCCTTGAAATTGGTAAGTTGCTAATAATTTATGAAAATAGTAGGGTCCGTGTATGTCGTCCGAATTTTAATTGTGTTTTATATTATCGTGACGCGACCTATTTCTATTGTTTTTTTTGTTGATGTTTACCACTTTTATATTTCTTTGTTTGCTTTGTTTATTCAACGGATTATAAATGGCTCCTACGAATCCGACCTCCGTATCCAGGGCTGGCATCCAAGGAGCTTTGCGTTGGCTTGCTTGTGCGGTCACATTAATAGACCGAGCCGACCGGGTAGGCGCGTTGCTAGCTCGGTATGGCGGGCTGGCAGCTCGGCTGCAAGACCTGGAGCGCCACGCCATGGAGTGTCGCGCGTATTATTTAGAGAACCCCCCAGCTGATGATGCCGTGTCGGAACAGCTGGAGCAGGATGTAGCCCAGGCCTATGAGCTGGCTGACCAGTTCACGGAGGCGGCTGAGAGGGCCCTGGCTGTTCGGAAGGGGGAGCC
This sequence comes from Crambus lathoniellus, assembly GCA_949710035.1. NCBI lineage: Eukaryota > Metazoa > Arthropoda > Insecta > Lepidoptera > Crambidae > Crambus > Crambus lathoniellus. The sequence goes on from OX453319.1 coordinate 4,920,201, forward strand.
GGTTTTGAGCGGGGAGGTCAAACCTACCCCGACGGCGTTGCTAGGCCGATTACCTACGCTGGAGATTCCCACTTTTAATGGGGATCTGTCAGCCTGGATGGGCTTCATTAATTTGTTTGACAGTTTGGTGGATTCACGACGGGACTTATCCCCTAGCGAGAAGTTGGCCTATTTGCGCTCCTCCCTGCGAGGAGAGGCCAGCGCGGTAATCCAGCACCTGCTCATCAGTGACGACAACTACCAGGTGGCTCGCCAGCTTCTGGTTAGCAGGTACCAGAATGTCCGGTTACTGGCGGACACCCACGTGGCCACGATTTTGGCCCTCCCGCGAATCACGCGGGTACACCTGTTACGGAGGGAGTTGCTGAACCCGCTACTGTCAGCGGTCAACTCCCTAAGGCGATTGGACCTGCCGGTGGATCAGTGGTCCTTTGTACTGCTGCACATAGTCCTCGCCAAATTGCCCGCTGAAATGAAGGGGCGTTTCGAGCAGAGGTACGGAGGCGACAGCGCCTCGTATCTCCCGCCCTTCGCGGACCTCCTTCGTTTTTTGGAGGACGAATGTAGGGTGACGGACCACCTGGAGCCCGCCCCGGTTCCAGGTGTTGGTCGTATGGTGGCGGCGAGGGAACAGCCCCGTCGCCCGACCAATCGCTATGCTGCCTTCCAGCAGTCCCCTCCCCCCGCACCGAGTGAGCGGTGCAGGTATTGCAGGGGAGATAGGCATGTGGTGCACGAATGTGCCAAATTTAGAGGCCTCCGCCCAGAGGGACGGAGGGCCGTTGCGAAACAGCGCCAATGGTGCTATAGGTGTTTGGGGGGACACATGCAGTCGGCGTGTCCCCAGACCGAGGATTGTCGTCTTTGCGGAGGGAGGCATCACCCCCTCCTTTGTTTGGACCGCAAGGACGCCGGGAGCGACCGGGGTTCGAATTCCTCACGCACGGGCGGGGGCCCGGCAGCCCGGAACCGGTCCCCTAGAGATTCGGCGGGGCTTAGCCCCCCCGTTCAGTCCCCCCCGGAGAGGGGGAACTATAGGAGAGACGCCCCCGCCACGGGCGGGGGTAGGGGGGTACCCCAAGAGTACGCCACGGTGGCGATGGGCACGGGCCCTATTTGCTACTCCCCCCCCCTAATGGAGAGGCCTCGATTGGGGTACTATGTACCGAGGCACGCCCCACACGGGTATTACCCTGCACCTAGGAGTGCTGTTGGTCGGGGCCAGTATGTACCCGATTGGGACCCGCTCGCCCGGTACGAGCGTCCCACATTTGGCGCGCCGACTCAGGCGCGAGGGGGACAAGTACCCCCCCAAAATTTTTAATGGCGCCCCTGTCGGACCCAACCACCCCTCCGGAGCTTGTGCTGTTGCCAACAGCCTCCGTGAATGTTTGGGGACCTAAGGGCAATGTTGTCACGGTGCGTGCCCTTTTGGACTCAGGTGCCCAGGGGTGCATAATGTCCAGGTGGCTTGTCCGACAGCTGGGTCTTTTGCTTGTGCCGCATCACGAAGCGGTACGGGGGGTGGGAGACTCGCGGATCCCTGATCCGATTGGTCGAGTTGAGTTCTCCTTCTCCCCCCACTTCGCGCCAAGGCCGAAGATCGGTGCTTCGGCGATAGTCTTTGATAAGGTGGTTGGACCACTCCCGCAAGTGCGAGTGCCGCCATCCACGATTGAGCTGACGTCTGGACTGGCTTTGGCTGATCCTTCCTTCCACCGACCGGGCCCAATACACTTGTTGATTGGTGCGGATGTCCTCGGTCGTGTACTGTGTGGAAGCAAGCGAGTTTTGCAGACAGCCGATCTTGTCGCCTTGTCCTCGTCGCTGGGTCATGTGGTGATGGGAAAGGTACCACAGACACCAGAGACCCCGTCGGTAGACCGCCAGACCATTGTCGGTTCTACTTTGTCCGACGTTCTCCAAAAGTTTTGGGAGGTGGAGGAACCTCCCACTGCCAAGCGGTTGGATCCGTTAGCGGAGGAGTGCGAATTGTTCTACCAGAACAACACTGGGCGCCTCCTCTCGGGTCGCTTGATTACCCGCTTGCCCTTCTTAGCGGTTCGCCCTCCTTTAGGGAGCTCCCGGCCGATGGCCGAGAAGAGATTGTTGTCCATGGAGCGTAGGATGGCCAGGGATCCCGCATTCAAGGAGAAGTATATAGACTTCATGCGGGAGTATTTGGACCTTGGGCACATGTCCATCTCGCAGTTGGACTGGCGTAATGTGGAACATTACTTCCTGCCACACCACGCTGTTTTGAAGACTTCCAATGGGAAGATCCGCGTGGTCTTTGATGGTTCAGCGCCCACGTCAACCGGAGTGTCGTTGAATCAGTGTCTGCATGCCGGGCCGAAGTTGCATCACGACGTCTGTGATGTTTTGACCAACTTCCGCCGGCACGCTGTCGTCTTTGTGGCCGATATCCGCATGATGTTCAGACAGACCGTGATTCACCCGGAGGATAGACGATACCAGCTCATCCTTTGGCGTGAGGATCCCCAGGATCCGATGTTGGCTTACGAGCTGAACACCAACACTTATGGTTTGCGGTCGAGCCCCTTTGTGGCGATCCGTTCGCTTTTGGAGCTCGCAGAGCGCGAACGGCTACGCTATCCCCGGGCATCTGCTCTTATTGAGGGGGGGGCCTTATTTGTCGACGATATCTGCACGGGGGCCTCGAGCTTAGATGAGGCTCTCGTCTTACGTGATGAGCTGATTGCGCTCTTGAGGGCTGGTGGCTATGAGTTGCGGAAGTGGCTGTCTAACTCACCGGACCTATTGGCAGATTTGCCTAAGGACCACCAGCAAGAGCCGCTCCTCTTTGAAAATCCGGAGACTCCAGACATGCTGTCTGTTTTGGGAGTCCAGTATCGACCAGTCCCGGATTTGTTCACATATAGATTGGAACTGCCAGACCCAAAGGTCTGGACTAAACGCACGGTGCTGTCCACTGTAGCCCGTACCTTTGATCCGAACGGTTGGCTCAGCCCTGTAGTGTTTTCGATGAAGTGCTTCCTACAGGAGCTCTGGGCTGCGGAATTGTCATGGGATGAGCCCCTCTCTGGTAGCCTCCTACGAGAGTGGGTGAGGTTCGTGTCATCCCTACCCGACGTCAATCGGGTTTGTATACCGAGGCAAATGCTGCCTTCGGGAAAGTTTAAAGCCTCCCTGCACGGCTTTTGTGACGCGTCCGAAAGCGGATACGCGGCAGCCGTTTACATCCGAACGGTGGATGCAGCAGGCGTTGTCGCCGTACACTTAGTTATGGCCAAGAGTAAGGTCGCCCCCCTTCGGACTAGGCTAACCATTCCGAAGTTGGAGTTGTCCGGCGCCACTCTCTTAGTACGGCTACTCAATCATGTTGCCGACACCTTGGGAAACGGTGTCGACTTGGAGTCGATATTTGCGTGGTCTGACAGCCAGGTCGTCCTTTGTTGGCTGAAGAGTTCAGTCCACACCCTTGAGGTTTTTGTGGCCAACCGGGTCTCACAAATTCAGACTTCAAAGGCCCCGTTGATTTGGCGCCACGTACCGGGCGAACTGAACCCCGCAGATTGTGCCTCCCGCGGCTGCGAGGCGCCTGAGTTAGTGGACCACCACCTATGGTGGAGTCCATCATGGTTGTTACGGCCTGAGCGCTCATGGCCTGCCACCCCGGCTGTGGCCAGAGTCCCAGACCTAGGCATACGTGTTCACGCCGTGGAGACGGTGGCTGCTCCGCAGATGGAGTTTTTGTTAGACCGCTACAGTTCTCTTGATAAGTTGCTCGGCGTGACTGCTTGGATTAGGCGCTTTGTGCGAAATTGTCGCCAGCCTCAGGAGAAATCGTTGTCTCCGGTCCTCGCCCCACAAGAGCGGCAAGACGCTCTGTTGCATTGGTTGCGAGTGACGCAACAGCGAGAGTTTGAACCGGAGCTGAAAGCCCTGCGCTCAAGTAAGCCCAAGTTGAAGGGACCCTTGGTGCGGTTGAATCCCTTCTTGGACAGTACCGGATTGCTGCGTGTCGGAGGTAGGCTCAGACATGCCAACCTGCCGTACGGATCACGCCACCCTTTGTTGCTCCCCAAGGATGGACCGTTAGTTAGACTGTTGATTACAGACCGACATGTAAAGAATGCTCATGCCGGTTGTAATGCTTTGACCGCGCTCCTCCAACGAGAGTTCTGGATTTTGTCAGCGCGGAGAATAATCCGATCCGTTATTTTTCGTTGTCTCCCGTGTTATCGTTTGCGCGCCGATACGATGCAGCCCCAGATGGGTGATTTGCCTGCCGATCGAGTGAACGAATCGATGCCCTTCTCAGGAGTTGGAACGGATTTTGCGGGGCCATTTACCGTTAAGACATCGCGGCTTCGTAATGCTAGAACGGAAAAGGCTTACTTGTGTGTATTTGTTTGTTTGGCCACTAAAGCGGTCCACCTGGAGGTGGTTAGTGCCCTCACCACAGAAGCCTTTGTAGCCACGTTGAATCGTTTTGTGTCTCGCCGCGGAATGCCGTCGTTAATAAGGTCCGATTGTGGAACCAATTTCAAGGGCACCGATAGGTATTTAAAGGAAGTTTGTGAATTTTTGGATAGGAATAATTTTGAGATCGGATCCACACTCTCTCGCAGAGGGGTACGATGGCAGTACTCCCCGCCATCCTGCCCCCACTGGGGAGGGGTTTTTGAAGCAACTGTAAAGGCCGCTAAAACTCACCTTCGTCGCGTTATTGGGGAGACGGTCCTCACGTTTGAGGAACTCGCGACCGTATTTTGTAAGGTTGAGGCGGTCCTCAACTCGCGTCCGTTGTGTCCGTTGTCTTCGGACGCGAATGATTTAGAGGCCCTTACGCCGGGCCATTTTTTGACTGGCAGACCGCTTAACGCCTTGCCGGAATATCCTTATTCCGAAGTGCCCTCCGGACGGCTCTCGCGATTTGAATTGCTCCAGCAGCTTACGCAGAGTTTTTGGCGCCGTTGGCATCTGGAGTATTTGCACATTTTGCAGCAACGCGTTAAGTGGTCGGATAGGACGACCCCACCCAAGACTGGAGACCTCGTGTTGGTAAAGGATCCAAACCTGCCGCCCCTCCGCTGGCGTTTAGGACGCATTGTTCAGCTTCATCCGGGGTCGGATGGTGTGCCCAGGTTTGCCGAGGTCCTGGTGGGGGACTCTGTTTTGAAGCGAGCGATCGCTACCCTCTCTCGCCTGCCCTTAGATTGAGTTGGCGGACAGTTTGCTACTGTCCGGGACGGGGGGATGTTCACGCCGCGCGTGATTCATTCATTCACGTGGATTCGTGGGGTCGGCGCCAACCGCCGTCCGCGCGACTTCGCGACCAGTTGGCCGTAAGCAGCTGTGAGGAGCGCCCGGTCCGGGTACGGACTTGTGACCCGTGTGTGTTCGCTTTGAAAAGCGCCGGGAAAGTTTTAGCTGCCTATTAGGGCATTGTGTAGTATAAGAGTGTTAGCTGTAAGAGTTTCCCATCGGGGGTTGTGTGGAGATCGTTTAGCCAGGCGCGCCGGCGAGACAACGTTCAGCCCCCCTGGATTACGGACACTATTTTCTAGTAAGGTAGGATTAGCTTAATTTACTTAATTTTGCATGAGAAACCTTCGTTTCAATAAACTGTGGAACACAGTAGATGTGGTCATCACAATTGTGCGTGATCACACAGTATAGAAAAGAAGAGAAAAAATCCTTTTTTTCTATACTATATTGTTGAAAGTTGATGGAAGAGTATAAAATTTAAGGAGAGTAAAGTGTACTTATGGAAAATAATGTCAAATAATCTAAATTATACTTTTGTTTGTTAAATTTGTTATTTGCTATGTTCTGTTTCGTAGAGATCTATAATTCCGTTATCAATTACATAGTTTCGTTGCTCGGAGTACCGCTTTTTGAGAAAAAGACTCGTTTGTGTTCAGTGTGATGTTAATTATATAGAATTCTTTGGTGATGTGCTGTGTTTGAAAAAAGACTTCTTTGAACATTGTTAATGCCTTTAGTGATTCATATTTGTTGTTTTATTGTTAATAAAGGGTGCAGTGTTAACCTATGTTTCATTTACACTATGTTTCCTTATAAATAAATAATATGTATACTATGCCTATGTGTGTGTCTGTGTTTATATGCCTTTGTAATTTGCATATGTGTGTGTTTATACCATAGATGGTTTAAACACCAAATGAAGTGAGAGACTATAATGGGGGAGTTTCCTGCAGTAATTTTTCGATGCAGTAGATGGCGCTGTAACTCTAATACAACCTACTTTTTTCAGCATTTATGGCAAAGGATTAGTTCATTGAGTCTTAAAAAGACTTGTGTTTCGGTCGGTTGTACTGTCAAATTAATCTGTATGGTTTTTGTGATTGAAGTTCACTTTCTACCTTATCTGTGGGATAATAATGTACTCTTTGGTCGATGATTGATTATTTTAAAAGCGGCCCATTCACGGCAGGCCGCCCCGCCATCCGTCTCGCCTCACACAGGATAGTGAATGTTGTTGCAGGAGCCTCCTGCGACAACATTCACCATCCTGCGTAAAAGCCTAGTTTACATTGGTCGAGTAGGCGGCCGAGTTGAGTAGCGAGCGACAAAAAGCAGGCTAACTCGACCAATGTAAACGAAAGGGCGAGTAAACTGGGTAGGGCTAGCACAACTTGAGCGCGACTCGAGTGACAAAGAGTCGCGGGCACTTTCAACCAATCAGATCGCTCGTAGATAGCGCGCGCGACTTAAGGCGAAGTGCTGATTGGTTGAAAGGAGCGCGACAAAGAGTCGCGCTAAGTTGTGCTAGACCTACTGAGCGAGTCGAGTGGTCTCGCGCGGAGCATAGTTGCTCGGCCAAGTTGTTCCCCACCACTTGTAACTCGACTCGTCTGCCTACTCGCCCTGTGTAAACCGTTGACTCGATCGGAAAACCAACTGGGCCCAGTACTTTTACCAGAGGTTCTGGGCCCAATTACTTTACCAATGTAAACGGTGTAAGGCGAGTCGAGTAGTATTTTTTTTATTTTTTTATTCCATATAACAATACAATAATTGTATTGGAACTTAAAATATGTACTTACAGTACCTCAGTTACTGGACCCAGGGGTGCTACCGGCTAAAAAATATGGATATGGGTATGGGCTTCTTCTGTCATTTGAATTCCTTATTTTAATAAATTTCAGCAAAAATCTATCAAGATAAGGAATTCAAATGAAAGTTGAAGCCCATACCCATATCCATATTTCTTAGCCGGTAGCCCCCCATAGATTTTTGCTGTTTTGTTCTATTGAACGTTGCTAGCTAGTTATCGTCATACCCGACGTCTTAAAACAAGGAACTGATAGCGGCTATTTTCTTTATAAAATAGACTTATAGTTCCCAAAAACGTATGAAGTTCATACCCATAAAGTTACGCGGTAGCCCCCAGGTCGCTAGGCCACCGAGCTGCTCTTTTAATGTAAACTAGGGCGGAACGGCCTGCCGTGAATGGGCCGGGCCGCTTTAGTCTTCCTATTAGGTGCCCATTAGACTGTAGGTTTTGCTGTCAGTTTGCTATCATTCACGATTCTTTTAGCTAATCAAAATGAACCATTCATAACGCTGCCCGAAGTTCCTCTATACCGATTGGTTAGATAGTCATGAGTGATGGAATTGACTGATTATTGCATGACCGTCTAATGTACGCCTTACTACAGACATACTATTTTCTTTGCTATTTTCTATTAGGTACTTTTTCGTTTACTTCTTCAGAAAAAGTTAGGTCGCTATAGTGGGGTAGCGCCATCTAGTACAAATTTTTGAACTGCACGATGAAACGTCAAAAGAAACTCTCTCATTTCGATACAAAACTGCAAAACTGTCATCTCTTCCATTGCCGCTTCCAAAGAGTATGTAATCACTGACGTCTGCGCGCGGTCAAAATCGAATACTAATCTTTTCCATAAGCTTAGCATAAATAATGTACTGTAACTAGCGCTAAAAATGCACCAGTCGCGCATGCGCGCAGAGTTATCTGACGCGCACTCTACTTTACAGTGCCACAAACTTTGCTGTGCCGGTGGCCAAAATGTGAAACTAGCGTGTTTTTTTTAAATGTCATTCTGCTGTCAAGTTGATGTCCAACCATAGCGCTGCTGGCAGCTGAAGTTCTTAGAAGTCAGGGCCGGTTAAATTGCTACAAAAAAAAAGAAAAACGTACGTAGCGCCACTGTCACCGGAACAGAAAAGGTTGTGGCACTGTACAGAGTAATTTATTATTATGTAGGTAGTGTATACCTAACTAGCGCTATCTATCGTCTGGTGTAGGCAACTTTTGGTGTATAAACACACACATTAGACAGTCTTCTTATTATTTATTCTACTTTAGTCCACTATAATTTATATGATAAAACAACGTTTGCCGGGTCAGCTTAAGCTAGTTAGCAAATAAAGAATCAATAAGCAAGATTAGATGTCAACAAAAACGGCTACATCCATAAATTTACAAGAGATGGCGCTAAATGATAAATGTAAAAAACAAACTACTGCTATATACACTGACCTCTACTATTTACACACTCGACTGGCTGACATAAAATATTGTCGACTGCGGTAATGATTGTGTCAAAATTTGTTCTCGGGACACTGGTAGTGGCGGCGCTTAATTGCCACACAAAATTAGCTGTAATTTGTATGGGGACAGCCTGTCCAGTGTATAAATAATAGAGGTCAGTGGCTACGTAGTAATAATTATATAGTATTCTTTGCTACTGCCAAGGATTCTATATTAGTGCATTGTGCGGCAAAAGATACGAGTTTGTCCGGAAAGCTTTATCGCTTAATGAAACCAGAATCAAAACGCAAATGGAAATGCAATATCTGCTCAGGAGCATTAAATACCTACTGCAACTTCGTCAAGCAAAACACCATACACTATTACGACTAGGAAAAAGAAACTGTTGGAAATAGGAAAATCTGTTAAAAATGATATTTCTACGTCCACACCAAACACGAGCATAAAATTAGTTTCATTGTCAGTAGCTGATACACAAGGGCAAAGTAATATAACTGACCACATAAAATATACTGAATCATTTGGTATTAATTTTATTATGAATAAGTACCTACTAATAATTTCTCTACAAAAAGTAATGATATCTCATCAAAAACATAAAATATGTGAAGTGAGAGCCAACTTCAATATAAGGAAATATGCCTTGCTTGTTGACTTCATACGAATTATATATTATAGCCTTCGCTAGCTCTAAAGCCGAAGTTCTTATTGTATTCTTCCGAAAATTTGGCTTGCTGGTAGACTAGAAACTAGAGATGAACATAGAGCTCTTCCATGACTGTTTCAGTAAGTACCTAATAATAATTCGTATACAAGAACTAGCCAAGTCAGACCTTAGGCTTCAATATATTATCCTAAGTTATAAGAAGAAATTATATTTTAAGTTGTTATAAAACATTTTATGTACTAAATTTTCAGGACTGACCGTTAAACTTGGCACCCATTTAGATCTCACATCTTTTGTCGTTGAAGTCAACAAGCAAGGCATATTTCCTAATATTGAAGTTGGCTCTCACTTCACATATTTTATGTTTTTGATGAGATTATGGCATTACGCCTCCCGGAGCAGAGACACACGGGCGCTAGAACATCCTTTCACAGCGACGCAGGTCAGTCCGTACGGCCACAGAATAAATAATATAGTGCTAATGCACAGAAGACTCACTCTGCAAGCTCATTCAAATAAAAATAAATGTTTCTGCGTGGAAATAAAGTCCATTCCGGTTGCTTTGTCATCGCTTGCCTACTGTTATAATAACCTAGAGTTCGCGCATGCAAGCAAAACTGTACCCAATAGCTACGCGCGAGCGTTTCTATTTCTATGAATGTCTCAAACAGCTCGCTCGCTGGTTAGGGTTGCGAGCGACTTGCGAGTTCGGTTTTGTTGTTTATTTTGTTCTTTCTTTTATTTATACACCCGTAAACACAACACCTTATATACGGATTATAAGAACGTTTAGTAGTCATTGTTCGGTGCACAAAAATCACAGAAATGATCGATCGTTTTACGCGCGAACGACGAGCGTACGAGCCGAGCGGCATCCTTCTGCCATACGCCTGCCCGGCAGGCGCGCCGGCCGAACGTACCTAAACTGCGGAGTGACACCTCCGGTACGGCCCAACTATTGTTCGTTCGCGCCGTTCGTTCGGGAGCCCGGAGAGCTGTGAAACCAGCCTTAGGGCGTTTGTGCACTACCACTGAATTTTACCGATCCGGAAAAAAACGGATGCTTGTATTTAATTAATTACTATTATAAATGATTAATTATTAAAATACAAGCATCCGTTTTTTTCCGGATCGGTAAAATTCAGTGGTAGTGCCGAAACGCCCTTACATTACTTATTTTAAGACTAGGCTTATTGATGGTGTGATTGTGAGAAATACTTATTTTTTACTAGCGGTCGCCCGCGGTTTCACCTACGTGGTTTCCGCTCCCGTGAGAATATCGGGATAATAAGTATCCCATGAATGAAGTATTTAGAAAAAATCGACCCGTCTCACAACCAGCTCCGATGGGACTCGAACCCACGACCTTTCGCTTTCCTGGCGACTGCTCTAACCACTGAGCTACGGAGTCGTTACGAGAAGCGTCGAATTTTATCCAATACTTCTTACACGCTGTATAGTCAGCGTTAATTTTATCAATATGGAGATATTTTAAATACCTGGAAGGGTATTTCTTTCGCGTGTGAGGGTAGTAATAGGTCGTGGGTTCGAGTCTCAACGGAGCTGGTTGTGAGACGGGTCGATTTTTTCTAAATTACTTCATTTTCCATTTTTCAGTAATAAAAATTGCATTGTGAATGCAAAACACTAAAAATTAAAATAAAGTATCCCATATTTCAATCCAGGCTATTTACTATCTGTGTGCCAAATTTCAAAGTAGCAAAGAAACAATGAAACAAACAAAGTATTTTATTTGTTGGAATGTTTTAGCCTAGAATATTCTTTTCGCGGCTACATGAGGTCTTACTGATGCACGTAGCACCCTAGAAAAGCCAAGCCACTGAACTTGAAAATCTCCACCTTCCCTTTTTGAAGTCGGTTAAGAATGGAGATTGTACTTACGTAACACGCAAATGTCCGTTCGCGCAAATGTGTTTCGCGCAAATGTCGATTCGCGCAAATGTCCATTCGCGCAAGTGGATTCGCGCAAGTGTGTTTCGCGCAAGTGTCTTTCGCGCAAGTGTGTTTCGCGCAAGTGACTTTCGCGCAAGTGTCTTTCGCGCAAGTGTCTTTCGCGCAAGTGTCTTTCGCGCAAGTGTCTTTCGCGCAAGTGTACCAGACACACACAGTTACACGCACAGCACACATAACTTATCAGTCAAAGTTAAAGCCAAAAGCGGTACCTACACTCTGTGCCTACACATACACACATGCACACAGCTCACGCACACGTAGATATGTAAATACCTACATAAAAAGTGGCTTCACTTTAGTTCGGTTCGGGGCGTTCCGTCTTACTTTTTACAAGCTTTTTATTAACTTGCCATGTAAGTTAGTTAGTAAGTATGTGTTAGTTAGTTAGTGGGGGACAAATCTTGCAAGCTTAATTTGACCCACTTCCCAGTGTCCGATTGAAAGCGGTTTAATTTTTTTTTTTTTGTAAAAGTTTGTTTATTTGTCCATTTTTAGGTGTAAATAATCGTAGTTTAAGGTGTATCGATGAGCTCAGTAGCGCCGCCAATGGAAATAAATCAATTGCATTTTATTAAAGGCTAGGATTAAAAGTTTCGGTTATTTCGCGCAAATAGAAGAGCAAATGCAATTTTTAATTATTTTTTCATGGTGTCAAATATGAGCACCAAGTTATGGATCTTGATATTGCCAAATGTGGCCACTTTTGGCACTATTGAGATTCACGACTTATTGCGTAAGTTTGAGTTCTCAAAAGTATATTTAGAAAATACATTCCACTCTTTCACCTGCGCAAAATAACCGAAACTTTTAATCCAAGCCTTTAATAAAATGCAATTGATTTATTTCCATTGGCGGCGCCACTGAGCTCATCGATACACCTTAAGAAACCGCACAATTAGACAGCATTGCGCAAACTGCAACTATTAAAACTATTATCGATATTGAAAAGATCTAAATTAGAACCATAGCAACTTCAACCCGTTAAGGAGTTTTACCTTCCATCATCAGCTTACCTAAATAACCGGAAAGATTACATTTTAACGATCTTATCATACGAATAATATAAAAAGAATTATCATCCAACTCCTAAACGTTAAGGAGTTCTGCCTTCTTTCATCAGCTTATCAACATGAGCTGATGACTGTCAGATCCAAATACTTGAAAAGCTTTAGAAAACATTTTAAACACGTAAAATCATTACAATGAGGGTTTTATTTTAATTTTTAGTTTCTTGCATCCACAATGCATTTTTATTACTGAAAAATGGAAAATGAAGTATTTAGAAAATATCGGTCCCATCGGAGCTGATTGTGAGACGGGTCGATATTTTCTAAATACTTCATTTTCCATTTTTCAATGAGGGTTTTCTTCGATTTCCTTGGGATCTCCTCATCAAATGCTGACTTGGTGACAATGGGACTACCTACCTCATGACATTTTCTGTGCTCATGAGGAGGTGCCTATACTCTTTAGAATAAAAAAATAATTATGAAAACTGGTGAAGAATTTACGGAGATATCGGTTAATACCTATACTTACATAAAAAAAGAAACATATATAACGGGTGTTTTTTTTAGAGGTATAGAACTTTAAATTGCAATAAAACAACGATGGATTATTCGATTGACATGAATTTTTTTTTATTCGAAAGATAATCTTGTGGCATTACATTTTAAATATAATTTCTGGCATATGACTGCCACGGCTGGCTCGGATGTAGTCCAATCTGGACGTCCAATTTTCGATGACTTTTTCCAACATTTGAGGCCGTATTTCGGCAATAACACGGCGAATGTTGTCTTCCAAATGGTCAAGCGTTTGTGGCTTATCCGCATAGACCAATGACTTTACATAGCCCCACAGAAAATAGTCTAACGGTGTCAAATCACAAGATCTTGGAGGCCAATTCACAGGTCCAAAACGTGAAATTAGGCAGTCACCAAACGTGTCTTTCAATAAATCGATTGTGGCACGATATGTGTGACATGTTGCGCCGTTTTGTTGGAACCACAGCTCCTGGACATCATGACTGTTCAATTCAGGAATGAAAAAGTTCGTAATCATGGCTCTATACCGATCACCATTGACTGTAACGTTCTGGCCATCATCGTTTTTGAAGAAGTACGGACCAATGATTCCACCAGCCCATAAAGCGCACCAAACAGTCAGTTTTTCTGAATGTAACGGTGTTTCGACATACACTTGAGGATTAGCTACACTCCAAATGCGGCAGTTTTGTTTGTTGACGTAGCCATTCAACCAGAAGTGCGCTTCATCGCTAAACAAAATTCGCTTATTAAAATCGGGAACAACGGCAATCTCCTATTCGTTTTTCGAAATAAAACTGCACAATTTGCAGGCGTTGTTCAGGCGTGAGTCTATTCATGATAAATTGCCATACCAAACTGAGAATTAATCACTTGACAGCTGTCAAATCGGTCGCCATCTTGAAAAGTAATGCCAACTTAAAGTTCTATACCTCTAAAAAAAACACCCTTTACATACAGTCGAACGTATAACGTATACGCCTAAGGCATTAGGTCCGCCTCTGTAAATTTTTTTATTTGTGCATAAAGTGTTCAATAAATAAAATAAAAGAAATAAATATAACCTCCTCTTTTTTGAAGTCGGTTAAAAAGTGATTGCTTTGGCAACACCCTTGCAGGGTTCATATAGCTAGCATTTTTTTTTATACACAAAGCCTATGTAACAAATACCTATGTATAAAAAAACAAGGATTAAAGATGACAAAAGATTCATCATCATCATCATTTCAGCCGTAAAGAATATAGGTACCTAATATAAGTTAGGAGTTAGGACTAATCTAATCCCTTTTTTCTTTCCAGGTGTGTTTTCATTTCGTCGGAACCCCATTTCTAAATGACCCCGGCTTCTACTTCGGTTTCACAAGCCACGACCCTGCGACCGTCGCGCATTCATTGCTCAAAAACTCGTTTAATTTCATCACCAAACCAGGCAACTGGACATACATCGCAAACTCCAAGAGAGACTTTATCTTTGACTACTACGTCAATTCTGCTGGAGACGTCCACTTCAGCATCAAAGGAGAAAATAAAAGGTTGCTATTCACTGGTGTAGATACAAAAAACCCTCTTTGGGCATTTGTCGATGTAACAGACCAGGGAGTTCAGTTCGTAGATCCTAGGGCACCCAATAAAGTTAGAAGACAGAACCCAAGCCCGGTAGATGAGGATAGATTAGAAGGAAGTTTGTCGTCTTTGTGTGTAAATGAGCCTTTACCTCCCCCGAGATACGCCATTCCGTTAGTGCCTTTAAGCTTGCACAGGACTAAAGGGAGGAACGTTAGGTTTGTAAATGATAGAGGAGTTGCTGCAAAAGTTAATAAAGACATTGGCCAAAGTTACGTGTTCACTGCACAGCCGATGAGTCTCGGGCAAACGATTGTTTTCCAAATCTTATCCACAAAATCAGGACGAGACGTTGGAATCTTATCCATTGGTCTGACCTCATGCGATCCAGCTAGCTTAAGTTCTTGCGATTTGCCCGCAAACGCCGAGCTTTTGCTAGATCGTCCTGAGTATTGGGTCGTACAACGGAACGCGGCAAATGGTTTGGGCAGAGGGGATGAGTTGGCTGTGACGTTGAGTATGAATGGGGAAGTGACAGTCAGGAGGAATGGATCGACTCCTGTGACAGTTATGCACGTAGACCATACCGTGAGGCTGTGGGCGTTTTTTGATATTTGCGGGAAAGTGAGGATGCTGACGACGGAAGCTGTGCCGTCACCGCCGCAGCAGTCTAGAGTGTTACTCCCTCTAGCGGGAGGAACTGTTCTCGTGGACAGCTCGCCACCGCAGAACTACGCTCAAAATGCGGCCGACAATCAGCAAGGGTTGACATTTGCAAGTGCGCATTATATTGAGGTGAGTGCTTCCCTCACTTAATAAAAAAAATACGTACAATACGTACAGTAGGATTCCTAATGGGTTAGAAATTAAAACCCTGATTTTGTTTCAAAGCGTTAGAAAAGCGTCTAAAAGCGGCCGTGTGAATGAAGGCTTATAGTATAGGTACATTTATTATTACCGTTTGTTTGACTTAATACTCTGAGGTAACTGGAGTTCTCACCCTGAATAAAAAAGTGTCCCCAGCAAATTTGACATTTATGTATGTAGTGGTTGTCAGCTGTCTCATATGACCATACGTATTTTTTTAAAGTGTAGGTGAGACGGAAGACAGCCACTGTGTAATTTGTGGTGGACAAAAAATTGTTCGTACTGCACTCTCCAGTTACCTCAGTATTAAGTCGAGCTTCATGGTATAGTGTGACAAGCTTTTCTGTTCCTGTGATTACCTTTCGAACTAAAACAGTTTTCATACGACAGTCCATTTTGACAGCTAATTTCGTATTGCAAGTGGCTCCTCTGTCACGGCTGTCACCAGACAAAGACAGATAGACAGACAGACAAAAATTTTAAAAAATGTTATTTTGGTAATATGTACCGTATATAATAATCATATGCATGTAGTAAAAACCAGTTATTTTAATATTACAAACAGACACTTATATATGTTATTTTAATTTTTAGTTTTTTGCATTCACAATGCAATTTTTATTACTGAAAAATGGAAAATGAAGTATTTAGAAAAAAAAGTCCCATCGGAGCTGATTGTGAGACGGGTCGATTTTTTCTAAATACTTCTCACTTTCCCTTTCAAAAAGAAAGTCAAAAAGTTAAAAAAAAACGTAACTTTTTATCTTATTCCCCAGATATGATGAGTTTATGTCAAATAGGTATAATTTTATTTATTTATACAATATCTTAGTAGAAACTGACTTGCCAATGTCTCTCATCTTTACAGCCCATCCAAGCCTCATCGCAACCATGCCTCGCCGGCCAGCAGCCGGCCGAAGGGAACTCGACAGAGACAGAGTGTACTATTTGCTTTGATAATCTGATTGATAGTGCACTGTATGCGTGTGGGCATATGTGTATGTGTCATTCGTGCGCGGTCCAGCAGTGGAAAGGCAGTGGAAACGGGCAATGCCCTCAATGCAGAGCAGAGATCATAGACGTTATCCGCATATACAAGCCTTGATGTTTTTTTTTTAATTTTTGCATTATTATTTTATGTTAATGTAAATGGAGAATTTGAAAAAAAAATCTAATAAAGAGTAGATTTTTTAAATAAGTTACTTACCTACATACCTATTCCAATTTTTTAGTATCTAAAATAAATGTCATAAAATAAGGTTGAGGTTTTTTAATACTTAAATTGAGCATACTCATCTAAGTTGATGACAATTCAAAATATATACAACTAAACTACATTAAAAATCTAAAAAAAAGGTTAGTTAAGCCAAAATTACTTTAGGAACTCGAACAAGTAATGGGGCAGCTAAAACTCAGGAAATGGGATACCATTGTTAGATATTTCAATGGTCATGCAACATGTTGAAACTTGCATTGAATATAAAACAATGATACTTAAATACAATTTTGTAGCACAAAATAAATGACCCAGCATAAACATTTTGTAAAGACAAAAGACCACGTGTTTGGGATGCAATCGTGGGGTGGGACTAAGCTCGACATGGTGCAAGCAAACAAATAAATAAGTAAGTAGTAGTAGGTACCTAATTAATTTTGCTATGCCCTTGCAGGGCGTCACATGTATACCTTATATAATTTTCCATCTTTAGAAATTGTAATGTGATACGCAATAAACAATAAACAATAAATAGATAGAAAGATACAGTATGAAGAATGGAAGTGCGAGAAGAATAAAAGCGAGAACTTGTATGAAAGCTTAGAAGTAAACAGACTCCAACCATTTTATGCTGGAGGTATAAGAAAAAAATATAATCATAAAAAAAGCAAACTAATAAATCCTTAGAATTTTGGAAAGTATTGTGTGAACAAAGCCTCCGACAAACAAAGATTCAGGAAACGTAGAGTAGGGATAGCTAGGAAGTTGAGCAATATAGTGACGAGGCTCATGAGACTAGGCTACGGTAGAAGGCAGACGTGGCAAACGACTATCGTTCAAAGTTCTGCTAATGAATTTAGTAGAGTCGTGCGGTGTGTAGTGATATCGAGTGGTGCACAATGTGAAGGACTTACGTTGTGAACTGCGGGTTGAGAAGTTGTCATAATACTTCGGTGAGTTCTTTATACTTTATGATTTGCCTGACGTTAATTCTGGCATTCAAGGTGTGTCTTTAGTTAGGGCCAGCTGAGCAGAATAGAACGGAATGACGGATGAAGTCTTTCACTTAGGGGTGCTTAGGGACTTAGCTAGGCCACTCCACAAAGCCACAAACATACATCCACCTCACCTACTTCACACAGACATATTCTTGGTGTCAAATTGTCATTCAGATAGACCATTTTAGCCCTAATCACTTCGCGAATATTGGTTTTCATATAACAATTTAAATACTTTAAACCCAGTGGGGGAATTGATGTTTGCGGTCGAATTCCACAGGAACAATGCGGTGAGAGCTAGAGGACTAAGTTATTTATGTTTTCTAATGGGTGGAGTATCGATCCCCTCCCCCGTGGGGGGATGGCTTAGATATAAAACTCTAAATAATTAAATTCATTCAATTTAGAGTCGACTTACAAAACCTGGGTTAGGAGTGTTAAGTCACAGTATGTCAGTCGGCAAAGGCCTCCGCCAACTTTTTCCATTCATGTAGCTATCCTCAGCCACTCTATTCCATGTCGTTGCTGCGATTTCTCGTATGTTCTCGTCCCACCTTCTTTGTGGTCGACGTCGACCTCTTTTCCTTTTGCCCTCTCAGTATGACCACCCGAAACGTGATAAGTATCGCATGATAGAGCGACTAACCGACATTCAAACGTCAAAACCCATAATCTTTTGACAGTTAAACTGGATAACTTATCATATCTTATCGAATTTTTTGGTCATGCATGCTGGGGTACCAACTTGTTACAATTAGCTCCATTTTACAACGTTTTTATTAGGTTGCTTTCTTGTTTGTACGCAAATTTTGCAAACGATTTTATACTAGCTTCCCGATGAGCTCGAGACTTAAAACTATGGACATAGGTCAGAACTGGATGACAATGCAATATTATGGTGTCATTGAGCTGGTCTGATGATGGAGCCGGAAGAACGCCACAGGAACTCCATGATAAAACCGTACTACCCCATCGTGTTTGGGCTCGATAGAATTGTCTTGACACGTACTCTGACGGGAGACGAGGTTCAGGGACTGATGATGAAAGCCATGCCATAGGAACTCAATATTGAAACCATGCAACGCCATCGTGTTTGGGCTCGTTTGAATCGTCTTGATAAGTAAGTAAGTACTCTATTTGAAAAATATTTCTAGACTGTTTTAAAAACGTGGTTTTTAAAAAATAAAATTTTAAAAGAGATTATTTCTTTTCCACTTATCATATGGCCTGCCCATCGCCATTTGAGCCTCTTGATTTTGTATGTAACATCTTGGACCTTGGCCTGACATTTATTATACTTCTTGGCATGTTGGTAGTTTCTTATTGTTACAGCTCACGTTTGACTGCCATACATTAATAATGAACGGGTAGTATGCAAGTAGGTACCTATTTAATAGTTTACTTTTGAGATGATGATTTCAAGCGTTCTGTCTTTCATTGCCTTCTTTAGACCCCAGTATCTTTTCCAACCGTTAGTTATTCTGCGCTCAACTTCCTTGTTTATGCAATCATTTTGTGTTTTTAACTGTAATAATAATAGGCTTCTCCTGGGCAGGCATTAACACCTTAGACTGCATCCTGTTAGCCAAACAATGCTTGCAACAAATGCTTGCCCGGTTTAAAAAAAACAAAAATTCGTCTGAGTACCTACGCGTTTGGCTGAACCGATTTTGATTCGGTTTTCAGGAAAGTATTTGTTACATTTAAGATAAGGTTTTAGTATATTAACCGACTTCAAAAAAGGAGGTTCATCATGATGCACTAAAATGTTTGAAATAAAAATAGGTAAGTAATCTTGTTAAAAAATAGAACCACCTTAAAAAATGCCATCAAAAAGTAAAAAATAATACCTCTTATAATGTATTCACACCAAATAACTTACTTTGAAGTCGGGCGTGCATGCACATTTTTTTGTGTTGTTGTATGTTTTTTTATAGGCCCATTAGCTGTTAATGTTCTTGTTTTCTCAGAGTATTACTAATTGCGGCCCGCTAACTAAAATGGTGCCGTGTAGTGCCGGCACATAAATAGAATAGCACTACCCCCTCTCTTCCCGTGGGTGTCGTAACAGGCGACAAAGGGAAAACTGCCATCAGGAGATGGGCAGCAGCGTCTCCAGGTTACAACAGGCCATACTGCGATCGCCAACCCGCCTGCCAAGCGTGGCGATTATGGCAAACCCCCCGAAAAATGGATACACAACCAAAAAATCGGCCCCCAGTCCCCGGCGGCCCCGCTATTCCTAGCTACGGTAGCCGCTAGGCTATGGTAACGGCGGGGCAGGGGGTGCTAAGAATCCCCGGGTAGGCTCCGGCTACCAACACCGACGACTCGACCTGGCAACCTACAACACGCGCACATTGAGGCTCGACGAAAAGCTCGTAGAGTTGGAAGAGGCAATAAGTAAGTTACATTGGGATATCATTGGGTTATCTGAAGTCCGAAGAGAGGGGGAGGACTCGATAACCCAGCAATCCGGTAACTTACTTTACCACCGGGAGGGCGACCAACAGTCCATTGGTGGTGTCGGGTTCATCGTCCATAAATCCCTTGTCAACAACGTGATCACCATCGGAAGTGTCTCGAGCAGGGTAGCGTACCTGATACTCAGATTATCGAAACGATATTCGCTGAATGTTGTCCAGGTCTACGCTCCGACCTCGAAACACGATGATGTCGAAGTGGAGGCTATGTATGAGGAGATCTCTAAAGCCATGCATAGCTATAAAACCCACTACACGGTTGTGATGGGGGATTTCTATGCAAAGTTGGGGCAACGTTGCGGTGATGAGCTGAGAGTGGGGCAATTTGGATTTGGGCAACGGAACGATAGAGGCCAGATGCTGGCAGACTTCATGGAGAGGGAGAACCTCTATATGATGAACTCCTTCTTTAGGAAGCCCGTAAGCCGCAAATGGACCTGGATCAGTCCGGACGGTAAAGTCAAAAACGAGATCGATTTTATCATGTCGACGAAGAAGCACATATTCAATGATGTCAGTGTGATCAACGCTGTTAAGACAGGAAGCGATCACCGTATGGTGAGAGGCACATTGAATATCGATGTCAAGCTCGAAAGATCGCGACTGATAAAATCAACGCTCCGACCAATACCAGCTCAAATTCAAAACCCCGAGTGCTTTCAGCTCGAGCTTCAAAACCGCTTCAGAACAGCATAGACGTGGACGATCTATACAACATGGTGGTGGATACTGTCTGCACGGTAGGGTCTAAGTACTATAAAACCCGCCGTCCCAATTTAATACCGAGCGTATTAAAGAAGCCATTGAGCGGAACAAAGGCTCCAAAGTGTTCGCGAGAAATCTGTCTATCGGGCAAAGTCAATTGACGAGGCTGAAAACTGAGGAAGGTAGCATCATTTCGTCAACACCTGAAATCCTGAGGGAGATTGAGAGTTTCTATGGACAGCTATATTCCACACAAACACCTGTTGAAAGCAAGGCTACAGACCCTAGAGCCAAGCTTACCCGACACCATACCGAAGATATCCCGGACGTCAGCCTGTACGAGATTAGAATGGCTCTCAAGCAGCTTAAAAACAACAAGGCGGCGGGCGATGACGGAATCACAACAGAGCTTCTGAGAGCGGGCGGTAAGCCGATACTTAAAGTTTTCCAGAAGCTTTTCAATTCAGTCATCCTTGAGGGCAAAACGCCAAAGGCATGGGGCAGAAGCGATGTGATGCTGTTTTTCAAGAAGGGTGATAAAACTCTCTTGAAGAACTATAGACCCATCTCGCTTCTGAGCCATATCTATAAGTTGTTTTCGAGAGTCATTACGAATCGTCTCGTTCGCAGGTTCGACGACTTCCAACCTCCCGAACAAGCCGGGTTCCGGAAAGGCTACAGTACCATAGACCACATTCATACGCTGCGGCAAGTTATACAGAAGACCGAAGAGTATAACTTGCCACTTTGCTTGGCGTTCGTGGACTATGAGAAAGCCTTTGATTCGATTGAGACTTGGGCGGTGCTGCAGTCTCTCCAGAGGTGCCAAATAGACTACAGGTACATCGAGGTGCTGAGGTACTTATACCAAAACGCCACCACCGCGTACCGGACGACGTTCCGTGGGCAGGCCCCCTACAAGGTGGACCGACGATCTGGTCAAGATCGCGGGAAGCCGCTGGATGCGGGCAGCGCAGGACCGATCGTTGTGGAGATCCTTGGGGGAGGCCTATGCCCAGCAGTGGGCGTCGTTCGGCTGACATGATGATGATGATGATGAACTAAAATGGACGCCGCCGTTCGCCATTTCAGGCCTTGGTTGACAACAACTGCGTGACTTTTACCACGAAACACGGAGAAGGCGAGATACAAGCGACGGCCGCCATAGTTTGCGATAATTAATCGACAGTAACGCTGTTCGGAGACGTATATAATGGGGATCAAAACTAACTTTTTATCACGACAGAGGGCGTAGGTGATATTGGAGGGCCGTTTTGTTGATTATGTCACAATAACAACCAATCATACAGTGGCACAAACTTTTTTGTTCCGGTGACAGCGGCGCTATGTACTTTTTTCTTTTTTTTGTAGCAATTTAACCGGCCCCGACTTCTAAGACCTACAGCCGCCAGCAGCGCTATGGTTGGACATCAACTTGACAGCAAGTGACATTAAAAAAACACGTTATTTTCTTATTTTCACATTTTGGCCACAGGAACAGAAAAGATTGTGGCACTAACATATGATAACAGCTGTCAAAATCCATAGATGTATCAAAATCGATGAAATCTTTTAACTATACAGGGTGACATCGAAGTCGTTAGCATCCTTTTAAAATAAGAACATACTCATGATAAGAGTCTTTTCCCCAAATATGAGGCAAATCCAAGATGTAAAATGTATTTTTTTAAACCCTAAAAAATCCCATAAAATACTCAGTAATTGATCACTATAGCAAATAAAAATTAAAATAACTAAACATTACAATTTGATAAAAAAAATATTGATTAGTTAATATTCAAATAACATACAAGCCTTAAACTACTTCATTGGCCTCTCGACAAACGCGGGCTCTACTATCACGTGAATTTATTCAATTTCGCGCACGGAATTCACCGAAAAAAATAATGTCACCCATGCTTCATGTCCGCTTTGCCCGCGTCCCAGCGCCCGCGCTGACACCATTTTTCACGTAAAAACATAGCTTTATACGAGTACATTAATGGGCCAACAATAGAGAAGGCTGTGCCCGAATGGATGCCAATGACTTCAAAAACACCCTGAAGTTTTAACTAGTCATCGACCAAAGAGTACATTATTACCCCACAGATTATGTAGAAAGTGGACTCCAATCACAAGAACGCCATCTACAAAAAGCTTTGTCCGTTTCTCCCCATTATCAACTTTCGTATGTAGTTTAATAAAATTGTATAATCCTACTAATATTATAAATGTGAAAGTTTAGATGTTTGCAACTTAATCACGCCAAAACTACTGAACGGATTTGGCTGTAATACAGATACTTTGTAGCCTGGAGAGGGACATAGACTACTTTTTATCCCGGAAAAGTATCACATCCCCGCGGGATAACGTCTTGTAGTCCACGCGGGCGAAGCCGCGGGCGGAAAGCTAGTGTAAAATAAAAGAAACATTTTAGCAGAGTATTTATTACAACAATAATAATTGCACAAAAGTAGACCTGCACTTATGGTATTATATTTGCCTGTACTATATTATGTTACCAGCAAAAAGAAACAAGTATTCTCTTTGAAAATTCAGCATTTTAAGGCGATACTCGGAAAAAATATGCTAAAGCGAGATAGCAATGAGAAAACGACGCGCGCGGGAGCGAGACCGATTTTGCCGATTACGCAAAAAAAACACAAAATCACTTTGTATTCAAAAACTATAGCCATTTTAAAAAATGCTTCTTTACGATCCTAAATATTATTGGTGTCCACTAATTAAACCAATTTTCAATAGTATATGTATCCCCATTTAAGAATAATCTTGATATTTTTTATTTTTAGAGGTATTATCGAAAATAAAAAGTGTCGAGCCAAAATCATAAAATCGTGTTTCTGAAACTATACGATTCTAGATAAAGATGTGCGTCAAGTTAGCAGCCTCACAACAGAATTAGATGGTTTTGATTATGTCAAAAAATACTGTATAAATAGTGTTAAATAGTGATGTATATTAAATAAATAGTGTAACTTTGATTCAAAAGATATTTGAGTATCTTAGTGAGGCTGCTAACTTAACGTCAACTTAGCAGTCACCTCAAGAAATACAGTTCGTATCAATGTGATTTATATGTCAAAAAATACTGTATAAATAGTGTATCGTAAACGCAAAATTTCAAAAGTAGTGCTTTAATACAAGCCGAGATATTAGGGTCTCTAAGTGGGCTGCTAACTTGACGTTTCTTGCGATGGAGATTCCAGGGAAACAGGTACAAGTTTTAAATAAATAAATACTTGAAAAAATACTGTGTGAAATAGTGAATCTTAGGATATAAATAAAAAAAGAATTCTTCTTTGCTATTTTCAAAAAATCTAATGTAAACTTCTACATAATAATCTGAATATATGCTGACGATCAATGTTGAACTTTGCTCCTTAGTAATAAGGTTCAAACTTTATTTCAATCGTGAAGTGCGTACTATCGAGCAAAAAAGTGAAATATATATTTTTGATTGTGTCAATACATACGTATAATCGGTTTAATGCTATTGATTAGGTATTTAAAGAAATATATTTCTACCCACTTTTTAACCGACTTCAAAAAAAGAGGAGGTTCTCAAGTCGACAGTATTTTTTTATGTATGTTTTACCATAACTTCGCCAGTTGTTAACCGATTTTAATAATTCTTTTTTTATCTGAAAGAAAATAGGTAGGTAGTTTATGTGTGGTATCATGAAAAAGTTAAAGTAGTCAGTTCAGTAGTTTTTTCACAATCCTGAAAAAACACATAGTTTTTGACTGGTAGTTCCTGCTTTACACGTCAATATCTTCGCGAACTATTGACCAATTTCAATGATTATTTTTTTACTCGAAAGAGTAAACTCCTGAGGTAGTCACATTGTTACCAAGTTAGGATCTGATGGTGGAATCCAGGGGAAATCGAGGAAAACCCGTAAATTTTATGGTAATTTACGTATTTTAAAGATTTTCTAAAGTTTTTTAAGTATTTGCATCTGGTAGTCATCATCACATGCTGATGAGCTGGTGATGGAAGGTACAACTCCTCAAATGTCGTTGATATGTAAAGATTTTTAGTTGTATTCTTTCAGGTTATTTAGATTAGATCGTTCTTTCATAAATAATAAATAATAAATAATAAATAATAAATAATAAATAATAAATAATAAATAATAAATAATAAATAATAAATAATAAATAATAAATAATAAATAATAAATAATAAATGAGTGTTTGTACCAAAATTTTGAAGTCTCTCCGGCATTTCAGAAGCGTCCCATCTTGCAGCTCTCAATTTATTTCTCCGTTTACGCTGTTTGCGTCGATTATGTAGCTTGTATATTTTGTTTGTTTATAATATACTAGCGGATTCTCGCGGTTTCATCCGCGTGGTACCTGAACGAATGTAGCTTTCTAATGATCAAAGAATTTTCTAAATAGGTCCAGTAGTTTCGGAGCCTATTCGATGAAAACAATTTAACAAACAAACAATCAAATCTTACCTCTTTATAATATTAGTACTTACTTATAGATAATTATATAATTTGTACCGCTTTAATTGTTTTCTGTTTCCCAACGGTTGACTGGCAAAAAATACTTTTAGTATTAAGTCCGCCTTGTATATTACATTACCTATGTATTATGTACAAAAGTTTATTAAATAAAATAAAAAAGAAATAATAACAAATATGCTAGCCCCAAGCTTATTTTTCACATACAAAGTTCCAGCTAATTGAACTTTTGTCCAACGACACTTGGATCGCTTATTTTGACGTTTAGTCGTTGAAATCCGATCGAAACAAAGGTCATGTAAATAGTAGAATACCTTCGAGTTATCGTTTTGAAACGATTGAAGGACGATTAATGTACCAGAATACACTTCGACGACACTTCGATAGAATCGCTGCCGCTCAAGTTCTATCGACAGTTGTGAATACGAATATGGTTTCAACGACTAAATCGCTACGATATCGTCACGGTTTATATTACGAGAATCGGGCTACTGGTCAAGGTCGCGGGAAGCCGCTGGATGCGGGCAGCGCAGGACCGATCGTTGTGGAGATCCTTGGGGGAGGCCTATGCCCAGCAGTGGGCGTCGTACGGCTGAAATGATGATGATACGATAGATTATGTATCATTTAAAATGACTGGAATAAAAAATTTTACAATATCAGTACGTCTAAAGAAAACTGTACACGACTGTACCTAAATTCGAATGTATGGTAGAAGTTAACATTAGATTTTTTGAAAATAGCAAAGAAGAATTCTTTTTTTATTTATATCATAAGATTCACTATTTCACACAGTAATTTTTCAAGTATTTATTTATTTAAAACTTGTACCTGTTTCCCTGGAATCTCCATCGCAAGAAACGTCAAGTTAGCAGCCCACTTAGAGACCCTAATATCTCGGCTTGTATTAAAGCACTACTTTTGAAATTTTGCGTTTACGATACACTATTTATACAGTATTTTTTGACATATAAATCACATTGATACGAACTGTATTTCTTGAGGTGACTGCTAACTTGACGTTAAGTTAGCAGCCTCACTAAGATACTCAAATATCTTTTGAATCAAAGTTACACTATTTATTTAATATACATCACTATTTAACACTATTTATACAGTATTTTTTGACATAATCAAAACCATCTAATTCTGTTGTGAGGCTGCTAACTTGACGCACATAGATAAAGGTATGAAGAAATATATATCTTATTACCAGATTTATAACAACTCTAACCGTCCTATAGTTTTATATCAAAGAGTCCATACTTTTTCCGAGTAGCGCCTTAACTTGCCCCATTATTTATATTAATTTATTACAGCGGAAGCATTGTCACTGTAACTCACTTCAGTAAAGACAAAGCTTCCGTTTCCCTTTCCGAACGGTTGCGAATCAGGGGTAGGTAAGGACCATTACTTTTTTTAATCCACAACAGGGTAGCACTCAGCCTTCATCACACCTGTATTTTTTTTTTTTATCCACAACGGGGTAGCACTTAGGCTTCATCACACCTGATGATAAGTGGTGATAAGGCTGAAGGTGGAAGCGCACTACTCCCGGAATCCTCAATCACTGAAGAACTGGCTATCTTATCTCTAACTGCCGGAACACAATAATGCTGAAAACATCATTGTTATGGCGTCAGGCTTAGATAAGATGGTGGTAGATAGCCAGGCGGACTAAGAACAAGTCCTACCACCAACCAAACCGAATACAATATGTACCCCCAATGGGAATCGAACCCGGGACCTCTTGGTCTGAAATCGGTGGTATGAACCACTAGACCACAGAGGCGGTTAGTTAGGCGGTTGCGAATCAGGGGTAGGTTAGGACCATTACTTTTTTTAATCCACAACAGGGTAGCACTCAGCCTTCATCACACCAGACGTTTTTTTTTTTTTTTTTTATCCACAACGGGCTAGCACTTAGCCTTCATCACACCTGATGTTAAGTGATGATAAGGCTGAGGGTGGAAGCGTACTACTCCCGGAATCCTCAAACACTAAGAAAC
Organism: Crambus lathoniellus; assembly: GCA_949710035.1. Taxonomy (NCBI): domain Eukaryota; kingdom Metazoa; phylum Arthropoda; class Insecta; order Lepidoptera; family Crambidae; genus Crambus; species Crambus lathoniellus. Next base: position 4,947,256 of record OX453319.1, read on the forward strand.
TGGCTAGAAATCTTATTTCCAAGACTTACTAAGACTATAAGAACAAGTCCTACCACCAACCAAACCGAATACAATATGTACCCCCACTGGTAATCGAACCCGGGACCTCTGTGTATGTAACCGGTGGTGTGAACCACTAGACCACATAGGCAGTTAAGCTCACTTGCTTCTTAGCACTTCTATATTATATTAGTAGTGACCTTATGAGTGACAATTTTATGACATAAAAAAATACACTGTGTATAAGTGCAAAAACAAAGATTGTTTCTGACAAGATGTAACTTGGAAATGTTTAAAAGAAATGCTTACATTCAGGCTATATTATGGCAATAGCATGGCTATTGGACCATTGTTTTTATGATGTTAAGGAGTATATGAATTTTAAATAATCAGTGTATATTAACAGAACTTCAATATTAAAATTAATTTAGACATTTATAAATATCAATTAACAAGTCAAATTGTATTTACCTATGTAGGTTTGACATGATATGGACATAGGTTGTTGACAATTTTTTATTCGCAATTTGACATTAATTATAAATCTTTGTGTGTACAGTGGCACAATCTTTTCTGTTCCGGTGACAGCGGCGCTATGTACGTTTTTCTTTTTTTTGTAGCAATTTTCCCGGCCCTGAATTGTAAGACTTTCAGCCGCCGGCAGCGCTATGGTTGGACATCGACTTGACAGCAGAATGACATTTAAAAAAACATGATAGTTTCACATTTTGGCCACCGGCACAGAAAAGTTTGTGGCACTGTATATTGTTTTAACATGTTTGAATTGACATGCAACTATATAATTGACAATTTTTAATTTACAATTCGACACTTTTAATTATTTTGGAAGTCTTCATAAACATTTTGCATGCTTCTTACATAAGGCAAAACATGTGTACCTTTTTATTTGTAAGACCGTTTTATAAACCGTGCTTTTATGCAAATAAAATATTATGATTATGATTATGCAACCAACTTATCTGTAGAATAAAGCAAGGAGCCACGTGGGGCCACGATCGAAAATGACAACATCTGTACGACACACACATGCCGTTCCGTCGCGTATGGTCAAATCAGTCAAGTGACTGAAAAACCGTCAAAACAGCTTTCGGTCAAATTAGCGATTAGTCCTTATCTCGAACTGTCAAAATAGCAATTGGTCCATATCGCGAATGGTCATATTCGCATTATTTTCTAATCGCAAACGGCCAAATTCACCAACAGTCAAGATCGCAATCGGTCGATTTCTGTCGGTCGATCGGCATAATTTTTTTATAAAAAAAATGTTTTGTAAAACGCTTTGCTATAATGATGCTTTGCTATTTTGGCGGTTTGCTATTCTGACGGTTTGCTATAATGACGCTTTGCTATATTGACGCTTCGCTATTTTGATTAACTGCTATTTTGACTAGGTAACTGCTATTTTGACTAGCTGCGATTTTTATGAATTTGACCGATTTCGAATTTGACCATAGGCGACGGAACGACACATGCAATACACATGCACACATGTGAACATGACAATGACGGCGTCAGTAGTTCCGCTTTTGGCCGTTCTACAGATAAGTTGGTGGCTCTGTAGCATTGGTCCTATCCTATGACAGCTCATTTTCATGCAAACCAAAATGATGCTTCTACACAAGGAATAGAGTCTAATTTTCAAGCATAAGCTATATATAAATAAATTAAATATATAGTATAATACAGGGTGTTAGGGGCACCGTTGCAAAAACTTTAACCATGGCTTCAGGCCATCATGCTGAACAACGCACAGCAAGAATTTTTGTCGGAAATGAAAAAAATATTTCGACTCTCCATACAAAATGTCCCGATTAGTTGCTAAATTTGTAGGAAAAGTCGTTTTTTTTCCTTTCTGTCAAAAAATTCTTGCTGTACTTGTTCAGCATGATGGTCTGAAGCCATGGTTAAAGTTTTTGCAAAGGTGCCCCTAACACCCTGTATAAGTACATTCAAAATATCTAATGGTGTTTTTCTTGAGCTTTATTCCAATAGCATAAGGAACTTTTTGCTTTGCACGAATGATCTGTCATAGGACTCGTGTTACATAGTACGAAGTAGGTGTTAGTGATGTAACGAATATTCGCATTCGCATTCGCATCCGCGAATATTCGCTTATTTCTTGATATTCGCATTCGCATTCGTATTCGCAAACACTGTGCGAATATTTTGCGAATATGAACGCAAGAAAAAATATCCACTTTATAGAAGTCGGTTAAGTTTTTTTTTTGTCGATTCGTAAATTCATTAAGTCTCCTGGACTTCCAAAAACGCTGTAATATATGAAAGTTGCTTTTCTATCTAGAAAGACACTCTTGTTTAATCTTGAGACGTGTCTATTCTATATTCTTCTCGTCTTGAGTAGAATTCAAGTGATGAAAAGGTGTTCTGATCTTTGTACATTTTGTAAGGCGGCTGTGACAGTTTATTGAGAACTTTGAGCCTTTCTTTCATTACGTTTTGAATCTTGTGTGAAACATTCGCATTCGCGAATATCAGCGGCAGATATTCGCAACCGTTTAGGAAATGTTTAAAAATTAACATTCGTTACATCACTAGTAGGTATACAACGTGTAACGTGTAACTAAACCAGAATATGTTTACTATGAGACCAACACTGAAATCGCGAAAAACAAAACAGCTGTTTCATACATTTTCAAATTTCTGTTATTATTTTTTGTATGAAATAGCAAATTTTTATTTTCGCGATTTCAGAGTTGGTCCCGTAGTAAAAGTTGTTCAGTAAGATGGTCCCTATCTACCATATTCTGGGTTAACCATTACTTCTGTTACACGTTGTATAGTATAAGTACATTTAGATATTAGTTTTAAAACTCTTCCTTCTCGAACGGGTGGTATTTGTGCCCAAGCGATCTGTAAACAAAAGAGATGTTTTATATATATTTTGTATGTTTTAGCTTGATAGACATTTATTTTTTGTGAATTTTTGTTGGGTGTATATAGGGTTATTTTTTTACCATCCCTAATAATTTTAGGGATTAGTCTTCTCATAAAACCAAACAACTTCTATGATAGGACCATAACTGAAATCGCAGCTTTTCCTTACGTTTTGATAAAATATTTTTGCACTTTTTTATGAAACAGCTGATAATATTTTACACGATTTTAATTTTGGTCGTATAATAAAAGTTGTTCGTTTTCATGAGAAGAATAGTCCCTAAAATTATCCGGGATAGTAAAGAAATAACCTTGTATAAGTATATTATACATATAAAATTCGATTAAATTTGAAACGACCAGGAAAACCGTCATATCCTTACAGGGGTTTTAATAAGTACTAATTATTTACAATTTTATGACATACTGACATACTTATACAACTTATAGTAGATGCCGATTTTCATACTTATAAATTTATCGAAATTTCAAATTTATTTTTACATTAAACTAACGGTTTCTATTAGTGTCCAAAGTTAAGGAAATCAGACTTCATCAACAGGTTAATAAAATAGATAAAATAGCATCACGCACAAGTTTAAAGCACAGAATAATACTAAAGGTCTTAAAGTAAGTGCCTTAGTACGTACTTAAGTAAGCTTATATATAGAAAAAATTATTCAAAGATTTTTAAATTAGCTTAATTCGCTTAGGTATATATCGAACCGCTTATTAGGGCGATACTCGGAAAAATCGTGCTGAAGCGAGATAGCAATGAGAAAACGACGCGCGCGGGAGCGAGACCGATTTTGCAGATTAGGCAAAAAAAACACAAAATCACTTCGTATTAAAAAACTATACTTAGCGATTCTTTAAAAATGCTTCTACACGATCCTAAATATTATTGAAACTAATTAAACCAATTTCCAATAGTATTTGTAACCCCATTTAAGAATAATCTTGAATTTTCGTATTTTTAGGCCCGATTTCACCAATGATTTTTAAACGCGATTAACGCTAAACGTGTTTAAAACGTATTTCTGTCCCTGTCACATTCAAACAGATGACAGAGGCAGAACTAAGTATTAAACACGTTTAGCGTTAATCACGTTTAAATATCAGTGATGAAAGTCGCCCTTAGAGGTCTTTTCGAAAATAAAAAGTGTCGAGGCAAAATCATAAAATCGAATTTCTGAAACTATACGAATCTAGATAAAGGTATGAAGAAATATATATCTTACTAGCTGACCCTGTGCGACTTCGTTCCCGTGGCCCTACCCTCTACTCCATTCTACCCTCCCGTACTCTACCCCTACCCCTACCCTAGCCTACCCCTACCACAGCGGTGACACTCCGTGTCCGTGAGAGTTCGAGCGCCGGTGACGTTTAGCCGACGCTAGGGTTGATCCGAAATGGAATATAAACTAATGCCAAAGAAGGTTACGTGTAGGATGTTATATAATTTGTGTAAGAATATTTAGGTAATGAAAGACACGTTCAATTTTCAATAAACTAACTAGCGACAATTTACGAATGACTAATTTCGAGTCGAAAATACTTTATTAGAATATGTTCAGGAATACGTAGGTATATCTCGGTAAACAAGTATCATTTTGGTGAAACCGAAGGTTTTGTCTGTGTAGTTATGGATAAGGTTGTGATGACGAATAACTACCGAAAGTATATCCTAAGGGATGGCACAGTGGATGTATAGCCTAGCGTGCCATCGTCCGGGTGAATCCCTTAGACATATAATCTCCGGTTGTTCTCGTCTCGCAAACGGCGAGTATTTGCATAAACATAACCAAGGATAATACACCAACAACTTGTTCTGAAACATAATCTTGTGGCATCCGAGGTGCCGTACTACAAGTCAGTGGCGGTACCTCCATACAAGCCCAAAAGCCGGGCTTGCCCTAACAAAATCTCATTTACACTACTAATGAATCACAATTAATGATAACAACAAAATAATATTCACAAACGTAAATTTTCAATCAAAAATTAAATTTTTCAAACAACTGTTCGATAGACAAGTCATTAACTACATAATATAGCGTATTAATCGAAAAATACAATTCATCTCTCTCGCACTCGTTGGCTTGCAACCGGGCTTTGCGAATTCATATATCCGCACTCTTCTAACATTAACGAAACTGGTACCCCACTACATACATACTGCTGTACCTATCTATAGATTCTATGAGAAATTTCAAAACTGAGCAAAAGCCGGCATGCAAAGGAAGTTAGCCGCAAGTGGGAGCGATGAACCCGCAGAAACAGCTCACGATCGGGCCAATCCCTGCACAGCAGCACACAATCAGGCCAATGGCTGCGTTGCGTAGCGCATACAAACGGGCCAATCAGGAGCAATGCGATCACCTGGGTGAATTAAGTAATAACAGGTTGTTTTGCAGTTTAATTGAGCCAATGTTTCTGTGATAAAGTTTTCTGTTTTGCATTAATTAGTGTTTTTCGTTGTACAAAAAGATGTCAGAATTCAGAACGATGAGTGATGTTGTTTTTTTGTGATTGTGAAAGATTAAAATGTGTTAAAAGTTTTAATCGGCGCCGCCCGGCCGGTGAGGCGAGGGAAAGGTAAATTCATTTCACTTTGCCGAAAAAAGCAGCGAGTATTTTCAGACAGACCTACTCCAGATTTGTGTATTTTGCAAACTAGTAAGACTCACAAAAGGCAATTCAATAGAAATGTGTACAAAACTCGTAGAAAACATCCCGTTCATTTAAGATGGTTACGCTTATATATGGCGCGGTCGCTTTTACGTGACCTCTACAATTTGGGCGGCTTATTAAAGAATTGCTGTCTTAATCTTGTTTTTGATATATCTTTCATGATAGCTGGAATTGAAAGCTGAAATTAACAGGAACTAATGTTCATGAATTACTTAAATTCATTTAATATATGTCATGTGTCTTAATGTTATGGAAACTGAGTATTCGATCTCTAAAGTACGACAAGTCTAAAATTTATCACATTTATTTTTATCTTTATATCGTGTAAAGTTACAAGATCTAAAATTCTTGACATAATAAGTGTCTAACACGGGTATTTTTTTCAGCTGTTTGTTTGGTTGTAAATGTAATAGTTTATTTGCAAATCCGTTTTTTCTGATTTTCGAAACCATTTATATTACGTTGGTTTACGACTACCAAATCAAAAACTATTTTTTAATTAAGCCTTTATTTACTTTTTTGCATTCACAATGCAATTTTTATTATTGAAAAATGGAAACTGAAGTATTTTGAAAAAATCGACCCGTCTCACAAGACTCACAACCAGCTCCGATGGGACACGAAACCACGACCTTTCACTTTCCGGGCGACTGCTCTAACCACTGAGCTACGGAGTCGTTATAAAAAATGGACGCCTTTTTTGGCTTTAGGTCTTCGGGCTTGCCCTGATCTCAGACCCTAGGCACGCCACTGCTACAAGTATGCACCAGAACAGGTTCTTGAAAATAGCCATGCCACATTGTATTGGGATCGATCTATTACTATTATTAGTATCATTACAGACAGGCAGGACTATTGTAGCATTAGCTACAATACAACAATATCAGGCTTATTAAAGCCTGATATTGTATTGATAGATCGACATGAACGCCACGCAATAATTGTTTATGTCGCTGTTCCCCATGACATGACAAGTTGATGACAACCTTGGGAAAGCTGAAAAAGATAAAGAAAACAAATATCTTGATTTAGCTCACGAGATTGTTGACATTGATTCAGCAATTGTTGTTCCGATAGTCATATCTGCCCATGGTCTGATAGCCAAGAGCCTGGATAAACACCTTAAGAGGCTTGCGTTAGGTGGATGGATCGGGAGTCAGATGCAGAAGGCAGTACCTACTTCTGTACACGGCCTGTGTCTGTCTCTGGATCCTTAACCATCGGTAGCCGGGACCATCATCTTGCTACCGTTGGGGAACTGCATTTTTGTATTTTTAAATGTTATATTTTTTAATGTTTTATATTGTAAAAAAATTATGTTTAGAAATATAATTCTGTAAGTATTTTAAATGTAATAAAGGGAATAATAATAATAATATATGTACGTAAAATAAGCTACTAACAGTAGGACACAGTTAATGTGTCCGAATAAAATACTAAATCGTTTAAAGAAAATACTAAGTTAGCGACAAAAATACTGAGTGAGTGAATCAATAATCGCCCAAATAAAAATTAGTCCTCTCAATAATTATTTATTATCGACTGAATTTTAACAACTTTCGCATTTTTTGGCTTCCTAGTAGTTTCCATTTGAATGTATAAAGATTGCGCCAGCCCTCGGCCAAGGCATTCACCCGACTGCCCGTTCCCCGCCCCGCGCGCCTCTCACGGCCCCCGCTCACATCCAGACACCCACACATAGCCGCAAGCGATTTTACGTGCACACATGCTTAAGTGTCGTTTCTTTTCGCGTAAGTGTATATATTCTTTGCCCCTACCCTACCCCTACCCTACCCCTACCCCTACCCCTACCCACAAAAAATAACCACGACATTTAAGGCCTTAAATTTCTAACCTATCACGTGTTCTACAAGACTACACTCATACAATTGTTTCATTAAACAAATCTAGTAATATAACTATATCACTAGTATTATAATTATATTCCTAGTAAGAAAGCTATAAAAAGCGATTCATTACTATATTACGGTACATAATTATATCCCTAGGGATATAACTATATCACGGCTATAGCTATCTTACTGCGACATAGTACTTCCCCCACAGTAATTCCTCAGTCAGAAAAAACTTTACAGCATGATAAAATATCATTAAATTAAACGTATTGTATAAATTCCCAGAGGAGCCCGTGGCGCAGTGGATAGCGCGCTCGGCCTGCGATCGTTGAGGTTAAGCAACGTTCGCAATGGTCGGTCACGGGATGGGTGACCAAAAACTTTTCATCTCGAGCTCCTCCGTGCTTCGGAAGGCACGTTAAGCCGTTGGTCCCGGCTGCACTTGCAGTCGTTAATACCCACCAATCCGCACTGAGCCCGCGTGGTGGGTCATGGCTCATTCTCCTTATTCATCCATAAGGAAGGCCAGTGCCCCAGCAGTGGGGACATTAAAAAATGGCTGATGATGATGATGATGATGATGATAAATTCCCAAAAAATTGTAATAATAAAAGGTAAGGTATTTTTTAATGAAACTCTTATTTAATTGATATCTTTTTTAGGAAAAATGCTCCGTCTAAACTTTCTTTACCTGACATATTCATTTAACGTATCAAAACAATATAATATAATAAATAATAATAACTTCTTACATTCACACCAATTATCTAAGCCCATTTTAATTTCATTAAGAAACTGTATCATGGAAAACTTGATAACGGATAAATATATACTTAAATACTTTTTTTTTTGTAAATACATACTTAATATACATAGTAAACACCCAGACCAAGACAAATAGACATGTTCATGCACACAAATATTTGTCTTGTTCGGGAATCGAACCCGAGACCACTGGCGCAGAAGGCGGGTAGCCTACCCCTGCGCCAAATCGGTCGTCAATATATATTATGAAATATCCAAAAAAAATCCCAGCAGAAACACCAAAATTTTAATAAAATAATTGGTGTGAGTTGGACCGGAAAATGTCTTTGTCGAATTTTTTTACGGAATTATACTATTTTGCCAAGCATAATGTCAAATGTCAAATGTCAAAATATTTATTGCAATCATGTGGTTACAAAGGTGGTGGGTGAACGTGATAAACCAGTACCAGTAACATGAACCCTGCTAGGGCATAGCAACATACATACACAATCAAATAAATATCAAATAAAATTATTGTACATTTAAATTATTGTAAAATTTCCTAACAACTATAAACATTAAAATAATAATATAATAAAATAATAACATAACATAAAAAGCTCACAATGAAAATAGGAACTAAAAATTCTTATAATATAAAAGACTATGTCACATCCAATTCATAATAGGTATCTATAATTTGCTCTCAAAAAATTCTGTCAAAGTATAAAAGCTTTTCTTTATTAAAAATTTTTTAAATGTCGTTTTAAATTTATTTATTGAAGTTATATTCTTTATTTCTTCGGGGATTTTATACATAAGTACTCATGTTTGAAAAAAGTTTTGGATTTTTGTCTAGTATCACTTACTGGTAAGTATAAATAACTTATTTGGTAAAATAAATTTGGACTGAGAAATTATAACAGTTAAACCGTTCAATATAAACAGATTTGTATATTTATTAGGATTAAATGCCTAACTTCAGTGTGTTTTTTTTTTGGATATTAATATAAACGTTTATGGCTCATACTCTTTTAAAACCCAGCAAAGTTTCATCGACTGAGGAATTAATGTATGGGTCTCCATACAAAGAATCGGTTCATTGCCTACACTATAATATATACTTACGCAGTCATCGGCACCAGTCGGCCGTTGCAATCGAAGCTGTCAATCAGCTTGATGTCCTCAGCAGACAGGCTGAAGTCTGACACGTCGAAGTTGCTAGCGATGCGCGATTTGGTCACCGACTTGGGTATGACTATGTTGCCGCGGTCGATCTGGTATCTGTTAAAATGTAAAAATTTCATTTTTATGACAAGCTTTTTTGCTGACCTTACTTTAATATTGTATTGTCATCCATTTGACGACCGATTTGGCGTAAACTACCTGCCTGCTGCGCCAGAGGTCTCGGGTTCGATTCCCAAACAAGACAAATATTTGTGTGCATGAACATGTCTATTTGTCTTCTTGGTCTGGGTGTTATCTATGTATATTAAGTATGTATTAACAAACAAAAAGTATTTAAGTATATATTTATCCGTTATCAAGTTCACGTAGACACAGTTTCTTAAGAAATTTACTACGGGCTTAGATAATTGGTGTGATTGTAAGAAAATATTTATTTATTTATTTAACGGGTGTCCCAAAAGTAGGTATAGGATGATATGTAGAGATCGGATAATAAGAAATTATGGAAGCGGCTTCTTAAAACATCTTTTTTTATATATAAATCCCTGGATTCCAGAAAATTCGCGATTGCAAAATTTGTTAGTAACATGATGTGAAAACAACGTCTTTAGCATGAGGTATTTATTTAAAAATTTTGGTACAAAAGTGCACTCCATAACAGCTAACACCTCAACTTTAGGTAAATATGCATCCGATTATCCGATCACTGATGATATGTCTCAATAAAACGCGAATGGATTGGAATTTCTTCGTAGTTTTATTTTATTTTAAAGAAGAGACTTGTATGATTTTATCTGAATAGAATATCTGCTAAATGGCCGCCAAGGGCATTTTTGCTGTGAGCAAGTTTTTCATGACACTTTCAGACATTTCGCTGCTAATTTCACACATTTCGCTACTTATTTCACCAATAACTCGGCGAATATTTTGTCTATATTGTCTATGTTTTGTGGATAGTTGGCGTAGACTTTATCTTTCACGTAGCCCCAAAGAAAGAAATCCAGTGGCATCAGATGGCAAGATATCGGTGGTCATTTGACATCACCTCTTCTTGAAATTACGAGATTTTTCGACCTTTCGACGAGTGTTTGTAATTGATCGTGAATTTTCGTTAAATATTTTTATAACTTCTATGCGCTGTTTTATTGTGAAACGCTCCACGATTAATTTTACATGTGTCAAGATGACGTATGTCAAATTTCAACCCGCCCCATCTTGAATATTTCGGAAATAGCGCAAATTCAAATCCTATACCTACTTTTGAGACACCCTTTATTTATTATTATTATCCATACCAAACCCGTATGCAAAATTTCAGCTCAATCGGACACTGGCAAGTGGGTCAAATTTGAGTTGCAAGATTTGACCCGAATGGACATACATGTATACATACATACACTGCATGTTAAATAAAAGCTTGTAATAAATATCTACACTCATTTGCAAAAACAACGCACAAGAAGGGATCGGACTACTGTTATTGGTACGTCAATATTAAAAAGTGACATTTAAGGCGATGATTCCCGACCGAAATAGGCATGCTAACAAGCGTTCGGCCGCGCGCGATACACTTCACGCGGACGCAGTGGCAGCCGGCAATGAACTGTGAACTCGCGAGCGCCCCGCGAATCGAAAATCACTTACAATTCAATTAAAAATTTAATAATAAAAAAATTTAACTTATGACGGCCGGAATCCCTCGGCTATTCAAAGACAATTATTTTCGTATATTTTTCATTAACTAAAACCAAGTATACTGCAAGTAATAGGATATTTCGATTAGACGGTTGTTTGGGATTTAATTTGACACAGTAAAAAATCACCAATCGAAAAAAAACGGCCGGAAGCACTAGATAAATAACTGTAAAATAACATATATTTTTTCCAAATTTTAAGTACTAGTGATTTACTGAAAAATGGAAAATGAAGTATTTAGAAAAAATCGACCCGTCTCACAATCAGCTCCGATGGGACTCGAACCCACGACCTTTCGCTAAAACCCACGACCTTGCTTTCGCAGCGAAAGGTCGTGGGTTCGAGTCCCATCGGAGCTGATTGTGAGACGGGTCGATTTTTTCTAAATACTTCATTTTCCATTTTTCAGTAATAAAAATTGCATTGTGAATGCAAAAAAACTAAAAATTAAAATAACTTACTAGTGATTTGCGAGTATTCCATAATTTAAAATAAGTACCCTATTTTGGGGAATCCCAGCCTTAAAGGTTTAGGGGGAACTGGGAATCAAATTTCAGAGCTACTTAATAGCGACTAACCTGTTTATGACTAATTTTGTGACCCTTTTGACGCCATTTTTGTGACCCATTTGACTTTAGATGCAACTTGGAATCAAACTTGAGACCTAGTTCATAGCGACTCACCTGATCAAGACCTGGGCAGGGGTCTTCCCGTACTTCTTGGCAACTTCCTGGACTCTTGAGTCGTCCATGAGCGCCGGGTCGCCGGGCTTCGCCCACGGCCGGTCCGGAGACCCCAGAGGAGAATACGCGGTTATAACTATGTCGTGAGACTCGCAGAAAGCCTTCAATTTGCTCTGGTTCAGGTATGGGTGGCACTCCACCTATAGAAGAAGGAAAGGAAATAATGTTAGACATCATCTAAATATATAAAAATGAATCCCTATTTCCCTTGGTCACGCCATCACGCGTGGACGGCTGGACCAATTTGGCTAATTTTGGTCTTGAAATGTTCGTGGAAGTCCAAGGAAGGTTTTAACGGTGAGAAAATAGGGGAAGGAGGGGTAAGTAGGGGTAGAGTAGAAATAGGGTAGGGTAAAGGTAGGGTAGGGTAGGGGTAGGGTAGGGGTAGGGTAGGGGTAGGGTAGGGGTAGGGTAGGGGTAGGGTAGGGGTAGGGTAGGGGTAGGGTAGGGGTAGGGTAGGGGTAGGGTAGGGGTAGGGTAGGGGTAGGGTAGGGGTAGGGTAGGGGTAGGGTAGGGGTAGGGTAGGGGTAGGGTAGGGGTAGGGTAGGGGTAGGGTAGGGGTAGGGTAGGGTAGGGGTAGGGTAGGGGTTGGGTAGTGGTAGGGTACGGGTAGGGTAGGGGTAGGGTAGGGGTAGGGGTAGGGGTAGGGTAGGGGTAGGGTAGGGGTAGGGTAGGGGTAGGGTAGGGGTAGGGTAGGGGTAGGGTAGGGGTAGGGTAGGGGTAGGGTAGGGTAGGGGTAGGGTAGGGGTTGGGTAGTGGTAGGGTAGGGGTAGGGTAGGGGTAGGGTAGGGGTAGGGGTAGGGGTAGGGTAGGGGTAGGGTAGGGGTAGGGGTAGGGGTAGGGGTAGGGTAGGGGTAGAGTACAGGTAGGGTAGGGTGGAGTAGGGGGTAGGGCCACGGGAACAAAGTCGCGCTGGGTCAGCTAGTTATCAATGATTTTGACGACCTCCGTGGCCGAGTGGTGTACGTACAGTCACGAGCAATAATATGTATACAACATGGAACTTTGTCACATTGAAGCGTTCCGAAAGAAAATCAGTGTCACAGAACAGGGGGCCAAGCCTGCTAACGTTAATTCTCAATCGTGTTTCAATTGTAGTTCAGTTGTAGTGCTTTTTTAAACACTAGTTACAAGAATTATGGATGGAGTATGATGTGATGTGAATGTAGTGTGTGCTGTGACCATCAATAGTATTGTGAAAAAAGTACATATTTCTTGTAACTAGTGTGGAAAAAAGCACTACAATCGAAACACGATTAAGATACGATGTTAGCAGACTTGGCCCCCTGAAGTCATTCAATATTGTAATTTGACGTAGTCCTATGTTGTATACATATTATTGCTCGTGACTGTACCGGTTTACATGGTGCCGCTATCTCTAGAGGTCCCGGGTTCGATCCCCGGTCGGGTAAATATTGAAATCGAACTTTTCAATATTTCCTCGCGTCTGGGTGTATGTGGTAATACCCGTCGTTGTTTCCAATGTCCATAATACTAGTGCGTAAGCTACTATACCTTGGTATTTGAACAATGTATGTGATGGTGTCCAATATTTATTTTCAACACACTTGCTCATAAAGTGAGCCTTATTATATCGATCTTAGGGCCATAAACCGAACTATAACACACGCGTGCATAATAATATTACAGTACTAGTTGCGTAATAGAATTATCCCTACAAAGTTAAGTAAGTACCTAACTGCAAGTTATATGCGAGTAAACAGAGCATTTTCAATTTCGCCGGGTAATAGGTACAGTTCTTTTTTTGTAACAACAAAGAGGTTTTATACGGCTGAAAATCCATTTACGTTTTTAGAAAAAATAAATGTGTCCCTAATTAAGACAAAAAAACATAATTAAGTATATTATTATCAAATTATTTAAAATTCACAATAATTTGTTATAAAACATTTGCATTTAACACTATTATTATAATTATTTTGAAGTAGGCTGTATGGCTGTATGTAATCACTCACCGTACATTTGGCGCGTGCAAAAAAAAAACTTGCGCGCTTTTTCCCTTAGCTATTATATAAGTTATTATAGGTAATTAAGTTATGTATTCAATAAATGTTTGTTTTTCCTCGCAAGTGTGTTGAAAAAGAGCGTATGAAACGCGTGAGCAACTTACTCACTAGACACTCGGCTGATTTACGCCCTCGCCTGCGGCTCGGGCTGCAACCCACAGCCTCGTGTATATTGAGCAACCTTAGCTCACTTGTATCATAATATACTATTATTTACTAGCTTTCCGCCCGCGGCTTCGCCCGCGTGGACTACACGACGTTATCCCTCGGGAGTGTGATATTTTTCCGGGATAAAAAGTAGCCTATGTCCTTTCTCAGGCTCTAGACTATCTCTGTACTAAAATTCATTCAAATCGGTCCCGTAGTTTAGGCGTGATTGTGTAACACACAGACAGACACAGACGCATTTATAATATAAAGTAAGGAAGTAAGGGTTAGGTATTTAAGTATTTTAATAAGTCTTTTTTGATCTTGGTGATAATTTGCAGCAACAACCTCTCAACATAATATTTAAGTATACAATACTAGCCGCCGCCCGCGGTTTCACCCGCGTGGTTCCCTTTCCCGTGGGAATATCGGGATAAAAAGTATCCTATGTGTTATTCCAGCCTATAATCTATCTCTGTTGCAAATTTGATCCGAATCAGTTCAGTAGTTTTTGCGTGAAAGAGTAACAAACATCCATACATCCATACTCACAAACTTTCGCATTTATAAAATTATTAATTAGGATTTTAAGCACCCATCCAAAAACTGACCACTGATAACTGCACATTGATTTTCTTAACTGGCTAGTCACCACCTAGATATCAACCGCCTTCTCTGTGGTCTAGTGGTTAACCACCGATTTCAGACCAAGAGGTCCCGGGTTCGATCGACTCCTAGTGGGGGTATATAATAATAGGTCTTTACATATGAAATTGCCGTTTTTTTCTTTTGTACATATAACTTAACAACTTTTATAATATTAGAAATATATAATTTCTTTAATATTGCGTTACATTAAGACCGTATCGAGCAACTTTTGATAATTTAATAACCACGATATTTGATTATTGACATAGAAAAAACTTATTCCGAAAGTTACGACTATTTTTGTTTCCAGAATTTCGTACTTTATTAGTTGTAACTTAGTGAAAAAAAAAATTTTTCTCTTAACGAATGTGTCACTTAGTAGTTAAAATGTCCATAAATACGTGTGTAAAATTTTGTAAATTTACATAATATTAGTCGTTAAATAATAACAAAAACGTTAGTATGGAAAAAAAATAATTACAGAAATCTCCATACAAAACGGCAATTTCATAGGTAAAGACCTATTATATATAAGTATATACTATATATTGTATTCGGTTTGGTTGGTGGTAGTACTTGTTCTTAGTCCGCCTGGCTAGCTACCACCATCTTATCTAAGTCTGACGCCATAACAATGATGTTTTCAGCATTATTGTGTTCAGGCAGTTAGAGATAATATTAGCCAGTTCCTCAGTGATAGAGGATTCTGGGAGTAGTGCGCTTTTACCTTCAGCCTTATCACCACTTAACATCAGGTGTGATGAAGGCTAAGTGCTAACCTGTTGTGGATTAAAAAAATAGATGATAAAATGCTGCAGTTGCTTCACAAGGTGTAATTTTTGGTCATCCATCCGAAAACTGACCACTGCCAAAATCGCTGCACAATCCTAACCTCACCTGATTAGTCACTGGCTTCACAGTAGCGTGCTGCAGTAGACTCTCCTCCTGCTTCGAGTTGAAGTTGGATATCCATAATGCTCTTCACCAGACCCTCGTTCACGAGAGGTTTATAAGGCCTTATACCAAAAGCAGTGCACTACAGATATCTCATGTTAAGTTTTTTTTTTTTTTTTACTTTTTTGCATTCACAATGGAATTTTTATAAGAAAAATTGAAAATGAAGTATTTTAGAAAAAATTAACCCGTCTCACAACCACCCAACACAACCGTCCCAGCGGAGCTGGTTGTTAGACGGGTCGATTTTTTCTAAAATACTTCATTTTCAATCTCATCTTAAATCAAAGGCTAAAGAAAAATAAATTGGCCACCCATCTCAAACACAACCACTGCCAGAATCACTGCACAATCGTAACCTCACCTGATTAGTCACTGGTTTCACTGTTGCGTGTTGCAGTAGCCTCTCCACCTGCTTCGAGTTGAAGTTGGATATCCCTATGCTCTTCACCAGACCCTCGTTCACCAGGGGTTCCAGGGCCTTCCAAGTATCTACGTAGTCCACATCGGAGAATATTATCTTGTTGTTCTCATCGCAGGGGAACAGTTCTCCTCCTTCCTGTTTAAGGGAAAATAGAAGATTTAAATTTTAAAGAATATAATTTTCAGGTTGGAGTGTAAAAACGGCACTTACTTGATACGCCTGACTTAGGTTAGCGTATCAGGTACAGGTCGAGAGATATTTAAGGTTAAGGTTGTCTAAGGTAGCCTGCAGCGCGCCATGGACCAGGTCTGTCCGGTGGAAAGTGTTCCACAGCTTGGAGATAATGAACCTCATCTCTGATGAGAAAACCCAAAGGTATTGGCAGAGACACTAACTTGATACGCTTGCGGCCAATGTATCAGATCAGGGGCCCTACCGGCTAACTTTCCGAACTTCGGCAACCCTGCCGATCTGCTTTAACTTAGAACAGATTTAAATCGAAGTACGGAATTTCGTATTATACTATTTGCCGAAGTTATTTGGAATATACTCTTATCGATGTTCCTGTGACATCATGAATCGGGGTTCGCCATTTTGGGCTGATTGGGGCTCGATTTAACTGTATAATTTGAAGCCCGGCAGACTTGCCGAAGTTTGGAACGTTAGCCGGTACGGCCTCAGGTCTGGTCGGTGGAACATGTTCCACAGCTTGGAGGTGATGTAGAGTTCTTCCCAGATGGACGAAAGTAATAGCAGAGATTTTACTGAGACTGAGACTGAGACGCCTGAGGCCAGTGTATCAGGTACAAGTCGAGGTACTTTAGGTTGAGGCTGTCCAAGGTAGACTGCAGCGCGCCGCGGACTAGGTATGGCCGGTGAAACGATGTCCACAGCTTGGAGGTGATGAACCTCCACTCTGATGAAAAAAACCCAAAGGTAATGGCAGAGACACTTACTTGATACGCCTGAGGCCAGTGTATCAGGTACAAGTCGAGGTACTTTAGGTTGAGGTTGTCCAAGGTAGTCTGCAGCGCGCCGCAGACCAGCTGGTCTCTGGCCAGTGGAAAGTGTTCCACAGCTTGGAGGTGATGAAGAGCTCCTCCCTGGTAGGGGAAACCTAAGGTAATAGCAGAGATGCTTACTTGATACGCCTGAGGCCAGTGTATCAGGTACAATACAAGTCGAGGTACTTTAGGTTGAGGTTGTCCAAGATAGCGTGCAGCGCGCCGCAGTCCAGCTGGTCTCTGGCCGGTGGAAAGTGTTCCACAGCTTGCGAGGTGAAGAACCTCCTCTCTGATGGAGTACAAAAGTAATGGCAGAGACACTTACTTGATATGTCTGAGGCCAGTGTATCAGGTACAAGTCGAGATAATTAAGGTTGAGGTTGTCCAAAGTAGCGTGCAGCGCGCCGCAGACCAGCTGGTCTCTGGCCGGTGGAAAGTGTTCCACAGCTTGGAGGTGATGAAGAGCTCCTCCCTGGTAGGGGAAACCTAAGGTAATAGCAGAGATGCTTACTTGATACGCCTGAGGCCAGTGTATCAGGTACAATACAAGTCGAGGTACTTTAGGTTGAGGTTGTCCAAGATAGCGTGCAGCGTGCCGCAGTCCAGCTGGTCTCTGGCCGGTGGAAAGTGTTCCACAGCTTGCGAGGTGAAGAACCTCCTCTCTGATGGAGTACAAAAGTAATGGCAGAGACACTTACTTGATATGCCTGAGGCCAGTGTATCAGGTAAAAGTCGAGGTACTTTAGGTTTAGGTTGTCTAAGGTAGCGTGCAGTGCAGCGCGCCGCAGACCAGCTGGTCTCTGGCCGGTGGAAAGTGTTCCACAGCTTGGAGGTGATGAAGAGCTCCTCCCTGGTAGGGGAAACCGAAGGTAATAGCAGAGATGCTTAATTGATACGCCTGAGGCCAGTGTATCAGGTACAAGTCGAGATACTTAAGGTTGAGGTTGTCCAAAGTAGCGTGGAGCGCGCCGCAGACCAGCTGGTCTCTGGCCGGTGGAAAGTGTTCCACAGCTTGGCGGTGATGAAGAGCTCCTCCCTGGTAGGGGAAACCTAAGGTAATAGCAGAGATGCTTACTTGATACGCCTGAGGCCAGTGTATCAGGTACAAGTCGAGGTACTTTAGGTTGAGGTTGTCCAAGGTAGTCTGCAGCGCGCCGCAGACCAGCTGGTCTCTGGCCAGTGGAAAGTGTTCCACAGCTTGGAGGTGATGAAGAGCTCCTCCCTGGTACGGGAAACCTAAGGTAATAGCAGAGATGCTTACTTGATACGTCTGTGGCCAGTGTATCAGGTATAAGTCGAGATACTTTAGGTTGAGGTTGCGTGCAGTGCGCCGCGGACCAGTTGATCTCTAGCTAGTGGAACGTGTTCCCAGCTTGGAGGAAACCTAATATTAAGGGCTGAAATTCTTACTTGATACGCCTGAGGCCAGTGTATCAGGTACAAGTCGAGGTACTTGAGGTTGAGGTTGTCCAAGGTAGTCTGCAGCGCGCCGCGGACCAGGTCTGGCCGGTGGAACGTGTTCCACAGCTTGGAGGTGATGAAGAGCTCCTCCCTGGTGGAAACCAAAGGTTAAAATAAAACGTCGTTAACATGACGAGACGAACCGAGATGTAATAACAGGATGGTATTGGCGTATTGTTCGTAGCCGTAGCAGCAGCGTAACGAAATATCGTAGCCGCATAAACCAGTCGCAGTCGTAGCCCTACACGCGTACCTGTCGGTCTTGTCCTGCTAAGCGTTTAGGCGCATAATGTCCAATTCGCAAAATGTCCAGCGTTCGCAAAACGTCCAGTTCGCACAATGTCCAGTTCGCAGATTGTCCAATTCGCATAATGCCCCGTTCGTATAATGCCCAATTCGCACAATGTCCAGTTCGCAGAACGTCCAGTTCGCGAAAATGTCCAATATTCATCATAATGTCACACCATCAATCAGTAATTTCTAACAGATCAAATAATGAGAAATATAAAAGTGGCTGTCCATTAATAAAGTGATGATTTTTAGCAACTTTTTAGCGCTGGGGGAAACATACCTATCTTGCCGCATCATGACGGGGCCTCCAGACTCACGCGAGAAGTCTTGACAAGAAGTCTCGCCGAGACTTCTCGCGTGAGTCTGGCTGGAGGGCTATCTTAGGCTTTGTGTTTATGTTATTTTGTTGTGAATACTCACCTCTTGACAGCTCCCTCTCCTATCTTCTGCGTGAGGGCAGCCCCGACCTCTTTCTCGTTGCCATACACAAACGCGCAGTCAAAGTGCCTGTAGCCAACGGCAATGGCGTCCGTCACCGCCTGCGTCACCTCACCGGGCTTGGACTATGACAACAAATGTTAAAAATTATCGCAACATCACAGAACATTATAATAGTACATAACGGCTTCAGCACACCAAACGCAGGTCAGAAGCAGCGCTGTTTGAATGCGGGACCGCGCAAGTTGTAATACAAGAAACTTTACGAACTATACGTCACACTTATTTTCAGAGCAGTGGCCCGATTCTGCTAACGTTAAGTCGTAATCGTGTCTCAATCGTGTTTCAATTGTTGTGCTTTTTTACACACTAGTTACAAGAATTATGAGTTATGACAGTATGATGTGATGTGAATGTAGTGTGTGGTGTGACAATCAGTAGTATTGTAAAAAAAGTTCACATTTCTTGTATCTAGTGTGTAAAAAAGCACAACAATTGAAACACGATTGAGACACGATTATGACTAAACCTTAGCAGAATTGGGCCACTGGTCAGTAGCAGCGGCGGGAGTCGGCAGTACCTACTCGGCACACTGCACGCAGCAGCAGTTTTAAAGCAGTTGCATCGCGGGCCCGCGTTCAAACCGCATTCGAATTCGATGTGACAGGTTAGGCAGGCAGCAGGCATAATAAAACTCTCGTCAACTGCTGTCGACGCGCTGCGGGCCTTGGTGTGTCATGCTAACATGGGCGCCATAGTTTTACAACGGCGCGGGCCCGCGCTCAAACTGCTCGGCTTTGCGCCGCGCCTGCGCTGCTTTTGCCCCGCTCCCGCGCCGCCACCGCCGGCTTGTCGTCCGGTAGTTGCAGTGCAGTGCGTCGCGGCGCAGAGCAGTTTGAGCGCGGGCCCGCGATGCAACTGCTTTGAAACTGCTGCTGCGTTCAGTGTGCCGAGTAGGTACTGCCGACTCCCGCCGCTGCTTCTGACCCGCGTTTGGTGTGCTCAAGCCTTTAGACTAAATGTATTGTCGGCCGCTGACTGTGAGAGCGCGTTACGCAGTTTAACGCTTTCGCATATATTTTTAACTTCTCGTTCACACCGAACCGACTATACGCTATTACGTAGTGCGTTGTCGCCGACTCTGGGTGGCCGATTATTGTACTGCGCGTATATGCACGGCGGACGCGGATTGGCTACGTTGCCGAACGTAACATAACAGCGTATTGAATGTACACAACGACGACTGTACCTACTCGTGAGTTCGTGACTACTTATACACAAGCCTACTCTTATGCTATTCACACAAGTAGCACATTATACGCTATAGCGTATTGTCGGCTTGGTGAGAACGCATACTGCAGACTGAGTCCACGTTCACACTGGGGCCGACAGTGAGCATACTCACAGTCGGCGGCGGACAATACGTTTGGTGTGAACGATGCCTTACTGCACAAAATTACTACTCTGACATGCTATACCTAAACTTAGTGGGAATCATCATCACAGCCATTTTTAATGTCCCCATTTTTGGGGCACAGGCTTTCCTTATGGATGGATAAAGAGAATGGGCCTATCCATGCCTCCTCTTCATGCCGACACACCACGCAGGAGGTTCTTCAGAGATAGCGGAACCTTAACCATTGGTTACTCGCGTTAAAATACTAACACTACTGTTCGTGTGGGGTAAAATTTTACCCCAATTTTGATTATTCAATCAAACCAAAAGCAGTAAAAATTGGTAAAAATGATGAAACGAACAATTAATATTTAATAAAAAATGCTAATCAACTTAAAACACTATTTTAGTTTGCATTATTTTAAGCATGACAACAACGACGACAACAGCATAATTTAACATTGCATACATTACCGACTAAGATTTTACCTCAAACACACTCTCCTGGCTCAACCACAACGAATAGCTCGGCACTAATTATCAAAAGTCACGGCATATTAGGAAGCTACTAGAAAAATGTGACAGTAGAAACAAAAAAATGAATGACGATATGTATGTTTGATTGAAACCCTCTGGGGTAAAAATTTACCCCACGCGAGTAATTAAGGGTTAAAAACTGGTGCCTACACTATTTGGCCATGGAGGTGGTCGATAAGTACTGATATCAGCAATTCAATAATACTATTTACTCAATAGGATAGTTATGATAGTGTTATCTGTGTATGGTAACCGGCATACTTTTGTGTTATTGCTATCACTTATTATCAACACATAATAGTCATGACCAATAATATATAAACTACATAAGACTATGCCATTGTCATATTACAATATTTAATGACGTCTTTGGCACAGATAGTTTTGTTTCCAAATGCTTCAATGTGACAAAGTGCTATGTTGTTTACATTGCTCATGACTGTACATGGGACAAACATGATAGCAAAGCAATTGAGTTCTTGTTGATACTGTTTCAATAAGGTTTTGGGTATATTATTTTACAGAAATATTTTTTAAATGTTTTTGTTTAATGGTTAATGGTTAATGGTTAAAGAACTTTATTTCTCATAAGAATTACAAAAAAAATTCACTTACTGAGAAACATACAAATAATGTAGGTAGTATTATCTAAACAACAATGAGCGTACTTAAACATGACTTAAACAGAAACAAAAAAAAAAATTACCATGTCGTAGGTAGTTGCATTTAAAGCGCTTAAATAGTTTGGTTGCGACTACTACCAACCACAATAATATTCTACAAAAGACTCGGACGGACGGAACATAGATGTAGGATGCGTCAAAACTAGTCTACGCTACTAGATGTGGCATTGAGTGACGGCACATTAATACTAATACTTAATCTTAAACATTAATACTTAATCTATTTTAACATGTCACAATTTTGTTGTTTGTTTTGTTGAAATATATATATAAGTATATATATATTTTTTAACTTACCTTTATTCTTATTTTAAATTAGTTTTTTTAGTTAAGAAGACGATAATATTTTAAATTAACTTATATTTAAAAAATTTACTATCGCTTATTTTATAGGAATTTATCGCTAAGTTATATATGTATATATTTTTTGTAAAACCAACTACTTAAATTTAAATCAATTTTTTATAAAATATTTATTTATAAACTAGACTATAGTTATAATTTACGTTTCTGGCTTATAATAAATGATTTTAATGATTTTTTAAAACTATTGATCGATTTAATATTTTTTAAATGATTAGACAATTTATTATAAAGTTGAGCACCTTCGTATTCTATATTCTTTTTTCCATAGTTTGTTCGAGGCTGCCTGAGAACTAAGTTATTGGAACTGCGTAATCTAATTTTTTGGATTTGTGATTTACGTTTAAAACTTATGCTAGTGTTTATTTCTTTATTTAAGATTTTTCTTATAAGTAAACAAGTAAAATACACGTAAGTCTGTCTAATATCCATTATATTTGTGTCCTTGTATATTTTATCAGTGGATGTGCGGAAATCGTAGTTAAATAATATTTTTATTAGTTTATTTTGTTTAGTTTGAATTAGATTTAGGTTAGTTCTAGCAGAAGAACCCCATAATTCAATTAAATAGTCTATATGCGGTTTTATAAGTGAATTATAGATTAGATAACGAATTTTTTTTGGAAAGCATTTTACATTATTATATAGTGCACCGGTTAGAGATATTAATTTAGATTTAATTTTTTCAATATGGGGCTTCCAAGTGAGATGACTATCCAATATGACGCCTAGGTACTTTTCTTTATACTTTCTGCTGATATTTTGACCGTTGATTTTCAGTTCTATTTCTTCATCCGTGTTCTTATTTTTAGCAGAAAATATTACGTAGTTGGTTTTCGCGGTATTTATGGTCAACAGATTCGACTGGAACCATTCATTTAATGTATTCAGGTCACTTTGAACTTGAGGTAAAATGATGTTAATAGTACGACCAAAATAAAATATACATGTGTCATCTGCATATAATGTTACACTTCCTTTAAGATCGATATTGGATATGTCATTAACATAAATCAAAAACAAGAGTGGTCCTAAAATCGAGCCTTGCGGGATACCACATGTGATTTGTAGAGGGTTACTTGTTTGGTCGCCTATTTTTACCATTTGCTTGCGATTCTGTAAGTAGGAATGTATTATTTTGTATGCACTGCCTTCGATGCCGATATGGGATAACTTTTGTAGAAGTATCTTATGGCTAACGGTATCGAAGGCTTTTTTCAAATCAATAAAGACGCCTAAGGCTACTTGTTTCTGATCAATTTTGTTTTTTAATTTTGTTACTAGGTCGATAGTTGCTGCTAGAGTGTTTGATTTTCGACGGAATCCGTACTGTTGTTGATAAAAGTAGTTTTTTGAGTTTAAGTATGTTTCCAGACGCGAATGGAGTATCTTTTCAAACACCTTGGAGATTACTGGCAGAACAGATATCGGCCTGTAATTGCAAGGATCCAACTTGGATCCTGATTTATAAATAGGAGTTACTTTTGCAATCTTCAAACAATCCGGAAAGATACCTTGGGTCAAGCATTGGTTTATGCAAATTGTAAGATCTTCAATGATTAATGTTTTTACGCATTTAAGTGCCTTTATGCTTATTTCATCAATGCCACTACTAGTGTTAGGATCTAGATTATTGATTAGTTTCATCACTTCGTCTGTAGATGCTGGGGCAAATTCAATCAACTTGTCTTGTTGTGATGCTTTCGATACGTAGTCTCGATGAGAATCCGTATGGTACTTTTCGGGAATTTCTTTGGCTAGCACCGCACCGATTGTAGAAAAATAAGAGTTAAATTCTTCGCATATCTCTTTTTGATCTGATATAGTCTTCGAGTCAACTATGATTTTCTCGGGGCCAGATAGTTCCTTCTTTTTGTTACTAGATAATTCACTTATTAACTTCCATTGATTACGAGGCTTATTGATATTATCATAAAATTGTTTAACATAATAGTTAGTTCTTGTACGTTGTATTGTTTTATTTAGGTTATTCTTCACTTGCCAAAAATGTTGTTCTAGTTCTTTATTTGTGTTATCTTTCTTGTAACTTTGCCAAATTTTGTTTCTTTCTTCTATTTTTGTAATAATTTCCTTATTTATCCAATCCTGTCTGGGTTTATTCAAAATTTTTTTCTTCATGACTTTGCTTGTAGCTATAGCCTTTGTTAATTTCTCCTTCAAACCTTCATAAGATTTTACGATAATTTGGTTTTCAGATTCCATATTTTGAAACAATTTATTATAATCTATAGCAGTGTAACTTACTTTCTGCAATGGAGGAGATTCGAATTTTTTAACTTCAAAATATATTTGTTTGTGATCTGACATTGACGAATCAATGATTGCGAAATGGAAACTGTTGCATTTCAGATTCGAGCAAACGTGATCTAAAATAGTTCTGGTAGTTGCAGTTTCACGGGTGCAGTACAATGGATCAATTTTATTTACTATTTTGTAACCATTTTCCTTGTAGGTATTTTTGTATTCACGAATAGTATGGGTGGACTTGAGCAAATCAAAATTAAAGTCTCCGAATATAATACCTCTTTTCATTTTTTGTAACTGTAGGGAGTATGTCTCCAAAAAGTTCGTTGCATTAGTTCTCTCGGGCTTATATATGGCAGCCACATCCAATGAGTATCTGGACACGTGGACCCATAAGTAATGGTTGTCATCCTCACAGCAATCAGTTATATGATAATGTTGGAGGTCGTTGTGAACAAAAATGGAAACACCACCACCTCTAGTATCTTGTCGAAAATTAAAGTAATGGGTAAAACATGGTATTTGGAGTCTATTCGCTTCTGCCTCACTCTTGATCCACGTTTCAGTTAAAACGATAATATGAATGTTTTCTTGAAATGAATTTAGTATACATCTTAGCTCTTCTAGTTTGCCTGACTTTACAATACTGCGTGCATTAGCGTAATAACACTTAAGAGATTTTTTTGTTTGTGTTACATCTTTGTAGGTGTTTGCTAGTTGGTACGTGGTTATTGGATCTAAGGAAATTTTGCCGGCGTTGAAGCAGTCTGCAAATTTTTCAATGTCTTTTTTTCAGAGATTTTGACTATTTTAGGGGTGCCTTTTATGTATTTTATTTGAAGGTCAGATTCTCCCTTTGATACACGAGTTTCCAGCTCTTGTTTTAGCTTCTGTAAGTAAGTGCGTTGATTTATAGTTTGATCTGAGAAGATTTTAATATTGTCAATTTTAGTATTTCTGTTACGAAGTATCGTCTTAGCAATTTCTTCGGATGAGTAACAGACCTTTATAGGACGGTTTTTGCCAGAGTTAAACTTGCCAAGACGAAAAATTCTCTCCGGTTCTGGACTTTCATTGTATATCATTTTAGTAACCTTTATCACCTCTTGTTTATCATAGTCAAATCGTTCTGTTGCAAGACTTGCATTAGATTCTGGGATTCCCACTATTACTATATTCCTGGATCTCAAATTTCGTTCTTGTACTTCAGTAAATAAAGCTTCGCAGTCAGGAGATATTATTTGATCAGTAGATGATGCCGGATGTGTACTTTCTATGACACTAATATTTGATTGCAGTTCCTCAATTTTTCTCTTGTTACTTTCGGTACTTAGTTTCAGGTTGTCTAATACATTGGCGAATGTTTTTTGTTCTTGAATGATATTATCAACGGTACTACCAATATTTTTCATTTCATCTTTTATGGTATTAACAGTTTGGCATAGTAAGTTTATGTTTTCGTTTTGTGTTTTGCCTGTAGATGTAATGAATGTCATCATTTCAGACATTTGTTTTTTTATTTCTGATAATTCATTTTTAATAATAGTAATATCATCTTCGGGCTGCTTACGTTTATTGCGCAAAGTAATCTGGGATGATATATCCAATTCACTGTTAAAAGTTGGTATTGACAAGTTTGGTTGAGAGCCTCCCAGTTTACTAGTGTCACTTCCAGTTGTAGTAGACATTTTAGTGTTCATCGTATATCCGTGTTACAGTTACTCACTTGTGCTTTGTGCTGTGCTATTGGCAGGCGCGCATTGCGAGCAGGCGAAAAAAGTCAGGAGTCCGTCTCGTTTCTCCGAGGTGAAGAGGGGGGTGATTTCGTCTGTAGCACACTGTAGTTTACTCGCCCAACACACAGTATGTTGCGCCAAAATAGATCTTGACGGATTAAAGCGAAGGATTGTAATCGATTAAACTGTATTTTCACAAATTTTATAACAAATTGACAACACATCCACTTTGTACGCTCACCGCACGAAAAATCAACTTTTAACTAGAACTAGAGAAATTTAACAGAAAACGATTGATTTTTTAATACCTACTGAACTTCCTTTTAACCGCCCCGTCTTATATAGAAGAAAGAAAGAAAGAAAGAAAGACATTTATTGGCACATCACATCACATCAGAAGACAATTTTTTTGTATTCTAAACACCACAACTTTATTAGAAGACAATATCTAATAATTTATTTTGTTGTTTTTTAAAGAAGGCAAAATAAAACAATAAAATAAATTATTAGATTTTGTCTTCTAATAAAGTTGTGGCATTTAGGTCAAAAGGTTAACTATCAATTATAGGTAGGTACAGATCATGCAAAATAACTTGGCATGTCAGAAGGCGCTGATCGTCAAAAATAAGGCTTATTCCTATGTCATAATTTTGTTCCAGATATCAACATGGGCCAAGTTATTTAGCACGCACTGTACATTTTTTTTGCAAATTGATAATCCAACTCTGAAAGAAAACTTGCTCTATATTTACTAAAATAGGTAAGTATATGGTTAAAAACGTTTAAAAGTAATTATATTTCCTTACAATTTAATTTCATAGTTATCTATCCTACCAATGAATTAATCTAAATGGAAGGGAATAAAATTCTAATCTATCTTGAAGTTCTAGGTAGTATAACAAACAAAATATAATCAAACTCACAGATCAATTCAACTATGAAGTCAGAATAATGATCTAGGTAGATGTTACTTCAGAACAAACTAAACTCGCAAAGTTTGTTTAGAAGACTACCTGATTTTGAATAATAAATAGGGGAAAAATAACGAATGGTCAGTGACGCAGTTGCAGACATACATTTTAAACTCAATGGTTGCAGACAGCATCTCAATATGGTTCTAATTTTCTAAGGAGACTTACTTTTATAGAAATTGTAAAAAGCAATTCATTTCAAGGTAAATAGTAAAGAATTACTAGTACCTACTTGATTATAATAATATCTACCTTCCATGTCCCCAATCCCAATATAGGGCACTCCAACCCATTGTAGAATTTTACTTTAGGAACTTTTGATGCCATTTTATTTAGTTTTTCTAGTAGTTTTTCTCTCAAACAAAATTGAATTGGAATAAAATAAATAAACTCCGTAAACTCGCCAACTCCAACTTTACGACTTTGACATTTGTGACTTTGACTTTGTGCTTGACATTGACATTGACAGCCGGCCAAAGAATCACAGATTATTACATATTATGCCGAGCTTCAACTGCGTCTAATGTCAATAATTACCGCGCTATTTCAAATATCACGCAGGTGAAGCCTCGGCATTAAAGTTTATAGTGCCACAAACTTTGCTGTGCCGGTGACAGCGGCGCAACGTACGTTTTTTCTTTTTTTTGTAGCAATTTAACCGGCCCTGACTTCTAAGAACTTCAGCCGCCAGCAGCGCTATGGTTGGACATCAACTTGACAGCAGAATGACATTAAAAAAAACACGCTAGTTTCACATTTTGGCTGGCCACCGGCACAGCAAAGTTTGTGGCACTGTCAAGGAATTTATGTTGTACGTAGTACTTATAAATTCCTTGGGCACTGTACAGAAAAATGACAGTTTGATTGATTACTTACAGATTAGATAACTCTTATGAAAAATCTTTGATGTGAAAAGTGCAACCTGTCAAATTATGTGTTCGTATCAAAGATATTTGGTTAGTATTGCATGAATCTCATTTAAAAAAAATTATCCACAAAGTTACCTATAGTCCTACACTCCTATCAGCCGGCCTAGCATGAGCGGTTTATAACGCGCGATATGATATGGTACGGCAAGTTGTCTTGCTTACCCCACTAAGGTGTAAGCAAGACGGCATGCCGTACCATATCATATCGCGCGTTACAAGCCGCTCATGCTAGGCCGGCAGGGGGGCTACCGACCGGCTAAGAAATATGGATATGGGTATGGGCTTCAACTTTCATTTGATTTCCTTATTTTGATAGATTTTTGCTGCTTTGTTCTGTTGAACGTTGCTAGCTAGTTATCGTTATACCCGACGTCACAAAAAAAGGAAGTGATAGCGGCTATTTTCTTTAAAAAAATTACTTAAAGTTCCCAAAAACGTATGAAGTTCATACCCATAAAGTTACGCGGTAGCCCCCCTGTTCCGGTGACAGCTGTGACAGAGGAGCCACTTGCAATATGAAATAAGCTGTCAAAATGGACTGTCGTATGAAAACTATTTTAGTTCCAAAGATTATCACCGGAACAGAAAACGTTGTCGCACTGTACTATGATTATGGCCTACAAACATACAAACCTTGTAGGTACTTACCTATTCTAATATACTTAGGTAGTTACCTAAATTAACCAATTTATGTTTACCTACAAAAACAAATTTAAAAAGCTTGCGAAGAAATAATAATCAGGCAAGGCAACATCCTCAGTTGAACACTTAGCGAATAACAGATACGTTCAGTCATTTTTAGGCTACAAAGTTTGTTAAAGATAATTATTTATCAATTTATATTGTTAACCGTTCATAAAGCTAGATAGGTACCTTCCATGTTCCCAATCCTAGAGCAGGGATTTTCTGGCCATTGTTGAACGTAAATACTGGTACTTTTGGCGCCATTTTGTATAACTTTTAATCACACTACACGTCAGGTGCTCTAAACAGACTATCGCAAACTAAAACGAAAGACTCGCAAGTTTATAAATGACTTATTAATGATGACTTGCTAAAGTTGTTACATAGTCAATGAGAACGCAGTATGACAAGTTTGACGACCTCCGTGGCCTAGTGGTACTACGTTCGTACTTAGCAGTTTTCAAGGTGCCGATATCTCTGGAGGTCCCCGATTCGATTCCCGTTCGAGCAAAATTAAATATTGAAAACGAACTTTTCACTATCTTACTCGTCTTTACCCGTCTGAGCAAGGCTTCATTTGACATTTGAATTCCATATTATGCTCAATAAGGACATAAGTAACAATGGTTTTTAAAATGTCAGATGAAGCCCATGCCCATACTTATCCATCCATATGTTTTGCAGGTAGACCCCCGGTTTGGGTGTACCTATGTGTCAAACTTCTAAAGTTTGGTATAGGAACGATGTACACACACTCGACAGCACATCAAGTAAAACAATTGAACTGCGATTACGTAGGGCATTAAGGCAGTCTCAAGGTCTTTTTCGTGGTACGTTGTATGTATGTAGGTACACAAGTAAGAGGTAGGTACGTAGTGAATCCTTTCGGCCCAGTCCGACCCTTTTTTTTTTTTTTTTTTTTTTTTTTTGTGACCCGGGGGAAATGCCGTCGCATTCCCCCCCGCCCGGGGAGACGAAGGGGATATGTGGGGCTTGAACCCACTAAAACCCCCGGGGTGTTCTTTACCCACGCGGACGAAGGTTGCGGGACAGTTGTGTCAAGCACCGCGCCCTCCGCCCCGTGTTCGCGTCCGCGGTCGACGCTCTTCTACGTTTAGACGACAGAACGTCCTACCTCCGGTGTGGCGCGCCGAGAACACCAAGCGCGCTCCTCCACCACGGGAGCCCTAGTGGACGACGAAGTTCCCCGCTCCGCCGCCCGACCCCTCTACCTATTTTGCCGCGTCCTGGCGTCGCCTCTCATCCGAGAGGCGCGCAGAGCCACTCACTGGCTTTCTCCATCTTTCGACCTCTCATCAGATTTTAAGTTTTTATATTTTAAACGGTCCATCTTGTACCCACGAGAATGGGAGAAAAAGTCGGTCCACCCGGGCAGAGATCCCAGTACCCGGGTAACCCTACATACACTGGCCCAGTCCGACCCTGATGTTAAGTGATGATAAGGCTGAAACGTGGAAGCGCACTAGGTAGGTACTCCCGGAATCCCCATCACTGAGGAACGCTATCTTATCTCTAACTGCCCGAAGACAACAATGCCGAAAACATCGTTGTTATGATGGCACAGAATGTTATGGCGTTACGTCAGACTTGATTAGGTAGATAAATAAGACTCAAATGAATGACACGTAAAATTGTGTTACCTATTTATCATTTATTTTTTAATTTATTTAATCTTTTATGTTCTTATTATTTTTATCATTTTATTTCTAGTTATTTTAATTTTTAGTTTTTTGCATTCACAATGCAATTTTTATCACAGAAAAATGGAAAATGAAGTATTTAGAAAAAATCGACCCGTCTCACAACCCAGTCCCATCGGAGCTGGTTGTGAGACGGGTCGATTTTTTCTAAATACTTCATTTTCCATTTTATTTCTAACCTAATATTCATGCATCAGGCTGATTCAGGCTTACAGAAAATATTTCCAATGCGCATGCAAGTCATACATACAATACAAATCATAAATCATCCTACTAATATTATACCTAAATGTGAAAGTTTAGGATGTTTAGATGTTTGAATGTTTGTTACTCAATCACGCCAAAACGGCTGATCGGATTTGGCTGAAATTTGGTACACAGATACTTACCTACTTTGTAGCCTAGAGAAGAACATAGGCTAGGTACTTTTTATCCGTCGCGTCGTGCGTGTAGCTCACGCGGGCGAAGCCGCGGGCGGATAGCTAGTACCTACTTACCTACAATAAGTATAAAATGAAAGTAGGTAGGTACCTAGTGCATTACTAAATCTAAATTGTTGATTTTAAATTACTTAGCTACGCGTACCTACCTATTACTTATTTGTTTGGATGTTTAGGTGTTTGGATGTTTGAATTTTGAATGTTTGTTACTCAATCACGCCAAAACGGCTGAACGGATCAACTAAGTACCTCATTACAAATGACGTTACTCATTAGACGAAAGTATTTAGGTACTTAGCAATCTTAGCATACCGTCCTTTAATTTTTATTATGGCCCGGGTTATCTGTCAATTTGTCTGGGAGATAACACTTGCAATACAGATGTTTCAATAAAATAATATCCTACTAATATGTCTTATCTCGCTTGTTGAGATAACAAACTGCCCCTCAATATTATACTTGTGTGGTGAAGTTGGTTAGAAGTAGGTAGACATACACCGGCACCAGGGGCTTCGCTAAACTTGGGGGGGCATGAAGTGGCAGCTGCCCCCTTCTAAAGACTTAAATTATACTTAGAGTGCAAACCAGATAAGTCCGCGCGCAGTCGAAATCAAATAATAATCTTTAACCCTAAATTAGAAAAAAAAACCGTATGTAACTAACGCCACACCCCAGTCGCCCTCGCTCGCGCACCGAGTCCGGTCTACTGTAACATACATTCATATTTTTCTCAGTCCCCTGGGCCTTGTACTGCCCCCAAAGTAGTAAGTGGGTGGGACACTCCATATAAGTGGGTCAGAGGCGACACGTGGTAGGTGTATAGTGTGTAGGTACTTGTAGGTGGGCGATTAAGGTATTGAATGTGTATCAGAATATAATTCTTTGCGCATGCTAGGCCTACATGGGGGATTCATTATTATCCGCCAGGGATCATCGGCTTCCCGCGACCGCAACCAGATCGTCGTCCACCTTGGCTTGGGGTCTGCCCGCGGACATCGTCCGCTACGCGGTCGCCATTCGAGAACATTCCGCACCAACGGCCATCGGCTCGCCTACTATCACTACAACTGAGCAATTTTTTCGAGGAATGTCGGGAATTTGCAGGGGACAGGAGGTCAGGGGGGCTACTGGCTAAAAAAATATGGATATGGACAAGGGCTTCATTTGACATTTGAAGGCCATATTATGCCCTTTGATGATCATATTATGGACTTCAAATGTCAAATTATCTCCTCTTCTCTTTTCCATATTTCTCAATTCCATAACTCGGTCCCTTTCCTAGTTCCTATCACCTTTACACTGACGATCTACAGATCTACACACAGGCACCTTTATCTGAACTGTCAAATGCAATCATTTCTATCAACTCTGATCTCACTGAAATCTGTTCCTGGAGTAAGTCTTTTGGTCTAGCCCTAAACCCGGCGAAGACTCAATGCATTATTGGTAGTTCTCATTTCGTTTCGAGGTTACACACTCAAGCTCGGACTACTCTATCCTTTTCCTACCTACTTCCCCATATCTTAAAAATTTTTTCTCCTTTCGATCTTCGTCCACACATTGTACCTTGCGTTCTACTTTTAACCTTGCCTTAGAAATCCCGCGTCACACTTCCGACTTCCTCTCCTATTCCTTTTCCGTGCGTGCCGTTCTCTTGTGGAATGCGCTTCCAGAGGGTATCAGAAAGGCTCAGACTCTGGTGTCCTTTGGTAATCAAGTTAAAAGTCATTTCCTTTCTTAACTTATAATATTATCTAAGTATTTATCTCCTTTAGTAATTAATATTTTAAGTATATACTTTTACTCCATCATTTTATATTCTTTTTCAGCACCCATTCCCCTATTATCATTTTTATTTATTTCTTTCACCCAAGGTTGCCTGGAAGAAATTGCTATGTAGCAATAAGGCCGCCTATTGTGTATTTTTCTTTTCTCTTTTTGTACTTGTCCGTGTATTTATTGGTGCAATAAAGTTTATTTGATTTGATTTGATTGAAATGAAGCCCATGCGGCATGGGCCATGCCCCATGCCCATATCCATATTTTTTGGCTGGTAGCCCCCCAGGGGGATTGCAGCAGGGGAGAATACAAAAAAAACAGAGATTTAGATAAATTGCGTTTAATTATACACTAATATAAATACTTAACGTTTAAAAGACGGCCTTTTCGTTTATACAGCTTTCTCTAAGTGGGCGATTACGAATCAAGCTATTAGTTATATAAAAATACCTAATTTAATTATGACACAAACAAGTTTTAAATAAAACTAGAGACCATAGACATTTCTTTGCCAAGAAGACTCTATAAAGAAGCTTACTCTAAGCTTTCGTTATTTAAGGCGATACTCGGAAAAATTATGCTGAAGCGAGATAGCAATGAGAAAACGATGCGCGCGGGAGCGAGACCGATTTTGCAGATAAGGCGAAAAAAAACTCAAAACCACTTCGTATTCAAAAACTACAGCGATTTTTAATAAAATGCTTCTATTCTATACGATCCTAAATATTATTGGTGTCCACTAATTAGACCAATTTCCATTAGTGTAAGTAACCCCATTTAAGAATAATCTTGAATGTTCGTATTTTTAGAGGTCTTTTCGAAAAGAAAAACTGTCAGGCAAAATCATAATATCGTGTTTTTGAAACTATACGATTCTAGATAAAGGTATGAAGAAATATATATCTTATTACCAGATTTGTAACAACTGTAACCGTCCTATAGTTTTAAATCAAAAAGTCCATACTTTTTGCGAGTAGCGCCTTAAAGTATCCATTAAATGAGTAAAAAAAACTATGTAATAAGCAAGTCTAGACTCCGATACACATTCCATACCTTAATCGCACCTAATAAAGACTTATTTTGCTCGTTAAAAGTCGACTAGATCAACAATAAGAAAAATCATACAACTTTCTTCTTTATCACTCACAAAACAAGGTTCTTTTTATCTTTAAAACTTGATTCATAATCTTCCACTTCCTACCTTTTCGCATAAAAAATTGATCCCGATCAATCGGTTATAAAAAGATTCAACAATAAAAAAAACAATAGGTAGCTACAAGAATATATTACAACACTTTTTACATCGTTCGATCGAGGTTAGTTTTGCTAACGAATACTAGATGGCGCTACTATACACTTCGAAGTATTTTTTTCATTCTGGTAATACAAGTAATTTTTTTTTTAAGGCCCGTATTCTAGAGCGACAGATCTCTTCTCAAGTATAGTTAGCAAGGGATGAATGTATTCGTTGTATGTGTTTGCATCCCTTTCTAACTATACATGAGAAGACATCTCCACTAGAATAGGCCTAAGATATTTTACATTCACCCAAAGAAGGCATTTAAACGTTATTTATAAAATATGATTAAGATTGCTTATGAAATAATTTGAGTAACAAAAAAAGCTTAGTTTGTGATATGTATGACGCTGAATAAATGCATATTTCGCGAGCTTACAGTAAATCAAATCATACCTAACGCCATCTAGTATACAACTAGCAAAATATACCTCATTTTTGTGTCTAAGTCATTTTGTATGTCCGACTGAAATATATTTGTAGGAAATCATCTCGTGACCAAACGCCGCGAAAGAAAACAAAATGGATTCTATTATCCGTTTAAAATTACATTACTATACAGACGATCATTCTTACAATGATATAGGGAAATCAGCCACCTGATTGGCAAACCGTCGGAAACCGAATGGGATTCGAATTCCATGTTGTCTTTTTCTATTTTATAGTGAGTGACAGAGACAGTGCATATGTTACCGGCCAAACCCGATTTTAGGACAAACTAGTTTTTCCTAGGCTAAACTAGTTTATCGCGTTAACATTTCACAGAGCGAGTTTGCCTCGGACGTCCTGTAGAACACGTCACAAAAAAAAATAACCACGAAATTCACTTAATTTTCTAACCTATCACGTGTTATACAGGACTTCCGAGGCAAACTTGCCTTCTTGGGTTTGGCCGGTAACACATACATTCCGTTGTCGGGAGTACTCGGGAGCGTTTCCGACAGTTTGCAAATCAGGGGGGGCTGCGAAGATATTTATTTAATTTACTGAACATACAAAATCACCCGACTTTCGTTTCATTCCTAGTTCGATCACATTTTGAGCAATACAAAAATATATTATTGCTTACCCAACCGCGAACAGTACAATCGAACTAATTGAATCGTGAGAAGTTCATTTTCTAATAGGTATCAAAATTCTATAAGTTCGAAATTTAAACTTGTTGACATTGACACCGACCTTTTATAGTTTTGACGCTTGCAAACAAATTATTAGCAAAATGGGTCAGGATTCAATTGTTTCGACTGTACAGCCAAATTGAAATAGTAAAGTTACTACATTTTACAAATAAGTTATATATAAGACAATATTATCACATATGAGTATGTTACATACACTCATAGACTACGCAACCAAAAGTACTACGATTCATTGAATTTCGAAATGAAAACAAAAATCGAAAAAAAAAATTGTAGCTTAGGGAATTTGTCAGAAAAAAATATATCAGTCAAAAGCGCATTTCAAAGGTGCGCTCATATTTCATAGTGATTTTGACATTTTTGACGTAAGATCGTAACATTCGTAAGTTTCTTCTTCGTAATATGGTTTTAATGAGATTTTGCTTTATAATGTACCTAGAAGCGGCCGCCCGCGGTTTCACCGTGGGAATATCGGGATAACAAGTATCCTACGTGTTATTCCAGCCAGATCTATCTCTGTTGCAAATTTTATCCAGGTCCGTTCAGTAGTTTTTGCGTGAAAGAGTAACAGACATCCATACATCTATATATCCACACTCACAAACTTTCGCATTTATAATATTAGTAGGAAAGAAATATAGTTTTCTATTTATTATAAAGAGGGAAGATTTGAATCTTTATTATAAATAAACTTCTGGACCGATTTTGAAAACTCTTTGACCATTAGAAAGCTACATTCTTCCCGAGTGACACAGGCTATATGTTATCCCGATATTCCCACGGGAACGGGTGCTACACGTGTAAAACCGCGGGAAGCCACTAGTTTTATATAATTGCAAATTAACGGTTGTCATGAAAACGGCAAAAATACATTGAAAAGTCCATTCTGGTAAAGATTTCGGTAAATATCCACAAACATTGAAAATATTGAAAATTAAGTAAGTATTAGAAAACATCAACCCGTCTCACAACTATAGCTCTGATGGGACTCGAACCCACGGCCTTTCATTGTCCGGGCGAATACCTACTCTAACTACTGAACCACAGAGCATTCGAGCTCCATCGGAGCTAGTTGTGAGACAAACAGATCTGTTTTCTAATACTTCACTTTCTATATTTTCAATAATAAAAATTGTATTGTGAATGCAAAATAGTACAATTATTATGATAGATCTATTTAAATAAATAAATAGGCCATTAAAATTACTACTTTACATTAAAATGTGCGATACATATCCTTCTACGGAAATATTACATTAATTTATACTTAAATTACATTTGACATAGCCATAAAAAAAACATAGAATATACAATTTTTCTTTCATACAGCGTTATTTTTTTAACACCATCTTATTTATATATCCAGACATTCAAACATTCCATATAAAAAAAATAGACAGGTCAAAGGGGTTCGAAGATTTCGGCATTTTAATTTTTTTAATTTAATTACTATTGATCTTTTTTTGCAAATAACTTTGTAACGTGACACTTTAGGACTATAGTGATATATTTTTTGGTTGCATAAATATCCCTAACCGATCTATGTAGGTTTTATCGTGTGCCGCTATTTTGAAAAATATTAGGGGTGTAATCATCTGCTACGGCGCATGGTGTTAGCGCGCGCAGTTTTATTTAGGATAACTCTGAATTGCCTTTAAATTAATATCAAAAGAAAAAGTTTTTAGTAAAAATTTCATTTTCATGACAAGCTTTTTTGCTGACTGTAGGTACTTAAATATTGTATTGTCATCTAAACCAAACCTGTATACAAAATTTCAGCTCCATCGGACACTGGGAAGTGGGTCAAATTAAGCTTGCAAGATTTGTCCCCCCACTAATTAACTAACATGGCAAGTTAATAAAAAGCTTGTAAAAACACACGTTTCGTAATTTTCTTCAAATATTATAATAAAACGTGTAATACTTTCACCGCAATTGAGAAAATTATTAGTTCAGAATCGAGAGTAGAATCGATCCCACACATTTTTGATAGGGGTTAAATTTTTCAAAAAATATATTTTGTTTCTATTTATTGCCGCTTCTAAAAATGTTTGTGTCTACTGCCTATTCAATAGGTACGCGCGCGACCACAGCCATCTCTATCGTCTTCTACAAGCCATGCGCATAAAGTTGGCAACGTAGTTTTAAGTGAACCGATTTGACACCGTTTGCACCGTTTGACAGGTAAACAGCGAGTAAACCTCGAGTACTGAATCCTATGGAGATGGCATATCTTCTATACATCTATACAAATAAATAAAATTGGAGTGTCTGTTTGTAACATTAAATAACCGCTTTTTACTACGTGCATATGATTAAATATACGGTACATATACCAAAATGATATGTTTTACAATTTTTGTCTGTCTGTCTGTTTGTTCCGGCTAATCTTTGAAACGGCTGGACCGATTAATATGACAATTAGAAGAAGTTTGAAATTGAATTCCAAGATTTTCTTACATTGTGACTTAGTTACACCTCACTTTTTCGTAGGTATGCCACCTCCATAGGATTTAGTACTCAGAGGAGTAAACCGGTTCACAGCAATGTTGCCGTTCCGTATCATAGCATGGCTTGTAGAAGACGATAGAGACGGCTGTGGCGCGACCCGTCACGTGCCCTCTTACGTCATAGTAGAGCTTAAAATCCGACAGAAAGTCAAGGAGACCTATGAGCACGAATATCTTGGAAGTTTCTTTAAATAGTAGATTGTACAACAAGTGCATAAAACGTACCATTTTACCCGAGACGTAT
Source organism: Crambus lathoniellus (assembly GCA_949710035.1). NCBI lineage: Eukaryota > Metazoa > Arthropoda > Insecta > Lepidoptera > Crambidae > Crambus > Crambus lathoniellus. The sequence continues at coordinate 4,985,183 of OX453319.1, forward strand.
ATATCCATCCGAGCCGTAGGCAAGGGTGGATAGACAATTCGAGGGTAAAATGGGTTTTATCTACGAGTTATACACTCTGCTTTTCACTTCGAGTGTGAGGAAAATAAATAACAATATTGCAAAAAAGAAAAAATAAAGACTTCGCCATATTGGCGGGAAGACTTTATTTTTTTTTATACGTGGCAGTGGCAGCACAGTGACTTTAGCATAGATCGTAGTCCATAATGCTCTTGAAATACTTATTTCTTACAAAACTCATTAATTTTGTCTAGTTTTATTAATTTAGTAAGTAATTTAAAATGTATTGTGTACAAAATTAAGGAAACAGAATGAAATAACAAGTTTATTTAACGAAGTTTAATTGCGTGTGTGACTGTTTACCTGACGACCTTTGTCTTAGAGTCTGAGACTTAGACGAAGATTTTACTTTATGCACTAGAGCATAAAAAGCGATTTTATGCAGCCTATACCCAACATAAACACGAACTTTACGAGCATGAGAAGTGAAAAAAAAATTATGGAATTCAATCTAATATATAAAATTCTCGTATCACAGTGTTAGTGTTACCATACTCCTCCGAAACAGCTTCACCGATTTTTATGAAATTTTATATGCATATTCAGTAGGTCTAAGAATCGGTTACTATCAATTTTTCATACCCCTAAGGGTTATCCACACCTAACATCTTTTTTTAAATTTTTTTGACAAATTTTTTTTTATAATGTGGCATTAAAAAACACATACAACTCTAAATTTTCATATTATTTTATAGTTGTTTTAGTAATTTAAAGGGTAGGGGTAGGGTAGGGTAGGGGTAGGGTAGGAGTAGGGTAGGGGTAGGGTAGCGGTAGGGTAGGGATAGAGTAGTGATAGGGTAGGGGTAGCGTGGAGTAGGTGGTAGGGTCACGCGAACGAAGTCGCGCCGGGTCAGCTAGTTTAATATAAAATAAATTAGTTTGGGTGTATGGGCTTTTCCGTACACGTATATAAATTTAGATGGTTTTAAAGAAATAACCCTGTATAACCTCGTGTGTAATTACAACATTTGACAATAGGGTATTTTACTGATATTTTTTTATTTTAAAATGTTTTTTTGAAATATTAGCTACAAAAAACAAGTTTTTATTTTGATCTTATTTTGAATATTTTCATAATAGGACATCAAAATTTATAAATAAACTAGCGGCCGCCCGCGGTTTCACCCGCGTGGTTCCCGTTCCCGTGGGAATATCGGGATAAAAAGTACATATAAACCTTCCTCTTGAATCACTCTATCTATTAAAAAAAAACGCATCAAAATCCGTTGCGTAGTTTCAAAGATTTAAGCATACAAAGGGACATAGGGACAGAGAAAGCGACTTACGACGTTATATTTTTGTCTTCATAATTAAATAAGTATATACATTTCAATAACAGTGAAATACCCTTTAAGGTTTATTTTTCACTTTTAGGGACAAAATTTTATAGGATCTAGAATTATCAAGAACGAATCGAACTCATAGCATTTCACTTTTAAATTCATAAAAATAGAACAGTTTTTTGTTTTATTTGAAAGTTACCAACTTTTATGAGCACCTTTACACACGGGATTATATCCTTATAAGAGCCATTTACACTGACGCAGAATCGTAGCATTACGCATTCTATTATGATCATTAAAAGGTATTTTTTTTATTAACATTAGACTCTGCGTCACTGTTAAAATAGTACTTAGAGCGCTCGCCAGATAACTTTGCGCGCGGTCGAATTTGTAACTAATTTCAAATTTGGCAGGTCGCCATGGTATTTGTTGTGACAGGGGAAATGAGTGTGTCAAGTGTCATTGTGTTTTATTAGTTTATTTAGTAATCGTCATGCCAAAAGTTATCAAAAGTGCTGGAAGAGAGATTGTTTTACAGGTGAAATGTGCTTGCGAAATAAAACAGGACAATAAAAGGCTACTTAAACGATTTGCTAAAGTGCAGGCGCGGACTGCTTCTTTGACAGGTCATTTTTAGGGTGACCATTATGTGATATTTTGCTTTCGCTTGGGGTATTTTAGTTACTATTATTATCTACTCTATAGTTACTATAAAGTAACTAAATAAAATATTTCGAAATATATTTATTTTGTTGTTATTTAATTCCTAAATTACTAACAATTATAATAAACAATGTAAAATCTATCTGCTTATAAAAGTGTTTTTAATGTCTTAGAGTTTTATATTGCTATTATAAATGGAAGCATCTAGATAAAATTTACTGTATTCTCAATTATAGCAACCGGACAAAAGCCAGTTACATTTTTTCCTCATCTACACGTGATGGGAAAATTATTTACAACTACTGGCAACATTAAATACGCCACCAGTCGCGCGCAGACTTATCTGGCGCGCACTCTATATCTCAAACAGTCAGACTCTTATTTCACAAGCTCTAAATCTAGTAAAACCTCATTATTTCAAAACGGCACCCGTTTTCAAAAGTCACATCACAAAATCACTGAGTCACAGCTCCTGGAGCAGTCATTGTCACTGATATTTATCACAGTGATTTTTAGACACTGCGACATTATGTCACTGTGATTTTTAGTCACTATGATATTTTGCCACTGTGATATCTGTCACAGTGATATTTATTCGCCTTTTAATCTTCTACTGAATTCCTCTTGTTGTAATTCTCTCCATTCCTTCTTCGCCTTCATTCGTTTTAGTTGGCCGTCCCTGGAACAAAAATAAAAGATTAATTTATCTAAGTATGCACTGTGGCGCAAAAGTACTTGCACTATAAAAATTGCTTTTATTTTTTTATATGACATCTCCTATTATTCTGATATTGAAAACTGTGTAGTATAAGTACAAATGTAAAATTCACTAAAAATAAACATGAACCGATATATTCCCCAAGAACGTGGAAAAATCGTGTCTTGAAATGTTTTTACGTAATAAATTCATCAGTGATAAGATAAAACACAACATGAATTTCATCGACGATTTAAGATCACCCGATCTAACCTGTCCAGCCTTCTTTCTTTGCGATTATTTGAAATCTCTGGTGTATGTGAACAAGCCACAGACTCTAGCAGCCCTAAAAGGAAAAAAAAATACAAGAAAAGGAACATAATATCGCAGGACGTGTTACGGCAAGTTATGGAAAATGTATATAAATATAAATAGGACTCAAATGTGCGTCAACTCTGGAGGTCACCATTTAAGTGATATCTGTCGCTGTGATATTTGTCACAGTGATTTTGTCACCGTGATATTTTGTCACCGTAATATTTTTTCAACGTAATATTATTGTCATTGTGATATCTGTCTGTCAGTGATATTTTGTCACTGTGATACTTGTCACTGTGATTTTGTCACAGTGATATTTATTAGTGTTTAAGTTACTCACCATTGCAAATCGACCAGCCCTCCTCTCCTGGCGACGACAGCCTTGACTCTATTCGCGAAGTCTACGGCACTCTCGTGTTCATCTCTCCGCATGCTCGGCAGGTACCACACATCACAGACTATGGCCCATGAGGTCATCAAGTTCAGTAAGTAGTGCAGCATTCCATAGCGAGAGCGTAGCTATAGAGGGTAACTTACCCCAGACCATTAGAGCAGCTTAAGTCGCCAAAATGCGACTGACTACTGAGGTGACTTTACGGATGACCCTTGTAATCTAAAGAAATGGAGAGACAACGCAGTCGCTGTGACAATTTGTCAGTTATATTTTGTCACAGTGATATGTGTCACTGTGATATTTGTCACTATGATATTCGTCACTGTGATATCTGTCACCGTGATATTTTGTCGCTGTGATATTTTGTCACTGCGATTTTGTCACTGTGATTTTGTCACAGTGATATTTTGTAACTGTTATTTGGTCACTGATATTTTGTCACTGAGATTTTGTAAGTTACTCACCATTGCAAATCGACCAGCCCTCCTCTCCTGGCGACTACAGCCTTGACTCTATTCGCGAAGTCTACGGCACTCTCGTGTTCATCTCTCCGCATGCTCGGCAGGTACCACACATCACAGACTATGGCCCATGAGGTCATCATGTTCAGTAAGTAGTGCAGCATTCCGTAGCGAGAGCGTAGCTATAGAGGGTAACTTACCCCAGACCATTAGAGCAGCTTAAGTCGCCAAAATGCGACTGACTACTGAGGTGACTTTACGGATGACCTAGATAATATTCGTCACTGTGATATCTGTCACCGTGATATTTTGTCAACGTGATATTGTCATTGTGATATCTGTCGCTGTGATATTTGCCACTGTGATTTTGTCAGTGATATTTGTCACTGTTATTTTGTCAAAGTGATATGTTGTCACTGTGATTTTGTCTATGTGATATTTTGTAACTGTTATTTGTCACAGCTGGGCGCTACTGTGCCACGGTGTACATCAGCTGTATACATAAAATCGTTTTAAAATTATAAATTGTGCAAGTATTCATTTGAAAACAACAAAAAAGTGTGTAAAAGTGACTCAAAAAGTGTTAAAAATATTAACTATTCACCAACGTTTAAGTGAAAAGTAGAAATAAACGAAATAAGTAAAGAAGCCGGCAGTAGCAAAAAGGTGTAATTAACTGTGGAAAAGGACATTATTATACTAAGAAATAGTAAATGCAAGACATTATTACAATTCGTGTTTAGTGGAAAAATATAAAAAGTGCTAAATCTATAATAATAGTAATATTGATAACCTTAAAAACCACAAATATTGTCGATTCATTCAACCGTGGCGCCATCTAGTAGAAACGACCGATAATGAAAACAAATCTATAATTATTGTTGCTACTTCAACCTGCGAACGCAAGACCGACGCACAGCACACCCTTTTTGTTGCTTTTTATCTGCTACACAAACACTCAAATACATCTACCGTGCACCGATAGGGGGCGCAGTTTAGTAAAATGGATGAAATTAAAAATATGCTAAGAAATATTCAAGAGGAAATGAAGCAACAAAAAGCTGAAATGTTTGAAATAAAAGAGGACATAAAAAACACTATCAATAATAATATTAATGAGAAATTTAAAAATATCGAAATAAGAAATCAGGTCATGGAAGAAAAAATAGAATCCCAGAAAAATCAAATAAATTATTTGGAAAGAATTTCAAGAAGGAAAAATTTGCTACTTTTTGGCGTTGAGGAAAATGAAAAGAGCTATCACGAACTAGAAAAAAAAGTAATCGAAATAATAAATAATAAAATAAATGTCAAATGTGAAAATAACTGTATCGAGTTTTTAAGAAGAGTTGGTAAAAAAGGTGATAAAGTCAGACCCATTATTATAACACTACAAACAATGGGGTTTAAAATAACTATACAGAAAAACAAGAAGAACTTAGAAAAAACGCCATATTACATAAAAGAAGATTTTCCATTAGAAGTACGTAATAAGCGCAGAGAATTGCAAGCAGAGCTTGAAAAAGAGAGAGAACAAGGGAAAATAGCATTTATAAAGTACGATAAACTAATAATAATAAATAAAGACATCCAAAGCAGTGAACCAAAAATAAAAAATAATAAGAGAAACCTGTCAGAATCACCTGAAAATACAAAACCATCTGAAAAAAATTGCTACAAAGATATTCATAACAAGAAACAACCGATTAAAATAAACAAGACAAATAACATGGATAATTTTATTTTGAAAAAACCAACTCTGGCCTATACTACTGAAAAAGCACCTTCTCCGACCAGAAGCTCAAACCATGATACAGACATGCAATTAAAGGCAGACTCTCCCAATCCCCCAGTACGGCTTGTCACCGCGGGGGATTCAGACTACAACCCTCCAACTCCACCCCAAAGATTATACATATGTACTTACAATACAAGGTCACTTTTGTCAGATGAACGACTTTTAGATTTCAAAAAGGCTGTTTCGGCAATAAAATACGATATAATTGGCCTAGCAGAAATAAGAAGAACAGGATATAATATTACCGAAGACAAGGAACATGTTTTCTGTTACTTTGGTGAGACAAAAGGCCAATATGGCGTCGGCTTTCTAATAAAAAAGAAATACAAGCAATACATTGAAAGTTTTATTGGAATTACTGAACGTATTTGTGTTTTGAATCTCAAGATTGAAAATACGATGCTGACAATCATTCAAGTCCATGCACCAACTATTGACGCCAGCGAACAAGAAATTGAAAACTTCTACAATCACCTCCAGCGAGTTCACAGCGAATATAATAATAATAATAAAATAATTCTAGGTGACTTTAATGCTCGCGTCGGCCAACAACTAAAAGGTGAAGAAAGAATTCTGGGTAAATATTGTTACGGAAAAAGAGATAAAAGAGGTGAAACTTTACTTCAGTTTTGTTGGGAAAATAATTTTTTAATCGCTAACAGCCAATTTAAAAAGAAACCAAAGAACTTGTGGACCTGGATCTCTCCAAAGAAGACAAAAAGCCAAATAGATTACGTTCTACTAAATAATATGAAGAAAGTTACCAACGTTGAAGTAATATCAAAATTGTCATATCCTAGTGATCATCGTCTCATTAGAGTTACTCTAAATATGTCACCTTGTAAAAAAAGTAGAGCAAAGTTTAAAAGTAACAATAACAAACTAAAAAATACCGAAGAAATAGAGCAGTACACAAAGGCTTTAAATACGAACTTTAGCAACATAATACTAGATGAAAATTACAATGTAGAGTCTATGTACAGCAAGATAAAAGAATCGATATTAAATAGTCTTAACTCTATCAAAGCTCTACCTTCACCCAGATGCAGCGACATGCCTGACTACATTATGTGTCTGATTGCTAGAAGAAACGAATTACACAACAAAAAACCCTTGAATAAAGAAGAAAAACGCACCTATCTTTATAAAAATATATACAAAATGATGAGAAGAGAACGTATACAACGCAAGATAAAAACAATTGAAACACACCTCGACACATCAGGTAGTCTGAAAAAAGGTCTGAAGGTATTGAACGACAACAAGCACTGGATTCCTTGCTTAAAAGAACAGTCTAATGGCTTCAAAACGTATTCTAGAACAAAAATTATTGAAATCGCCACAGAATTTTATAAAAACCTATATTCATCAAATAACATCTTAACAGAAGATAATTTATCGTTCAATCCAAACTCTACGAACCTAGACAGATTCTCTACCTCGGAAATTATGAAAAAAATAGAGCGCTTAAAGGCTGAAAAAAGCAATGGCCCAGATGGCATCCCAAATGAAGCACTTATAGCAGGCAAAACAATTTTAGCACCATACTTAACAGCCTTGTTTAACAAAATTATAGACGATAGAGAAATACCTAAAAAATGGGCTGAATCAGATATAATCCTACTTTACAAGAAAGGAGATCCCGCCGACATTGGAAACTATAGACCAATTAGTTTGCAACCTAATATATACAAACTATTTGCTTCATGCCTAGAAGATCGTCTGGCGTTATATATAGAAAAATACCAACCTCCTGAACAAGCTGGTTTCAGAAAGAGTTATTCCACAACAGATCACATCCACACTCTAGAATTGGTTATTGAGAAGTATACCGAACATAATACACCGCTATATTTAGCATTTATTGACTACGCCAAAGCTTTTGATTCCATATATCACAATAGCATGTGGAAAGCTCTATACGAATGCGAAGTGCCATCTGAGACTATACAGCTTTTGAAAGATATTTATAGTAAAAGCGTCAGTCGGGTGAAATTAGAAAAACGGGGCCCTGAAATAAATATATGTAGAGGCGTCAGACAGGGGGACCCGCTGTCGCCAAAAATATTCATCGCTGTGCTACAAAGTATAATAGGTAAACTTAATTGGGATAGAAAAGGTATCAATGTGAAAGGACAATATCTTAGCCACCTACGATTTGCTGATGATATTATACTCTTTTCGGAAACAGCAACCCAATTAGAAACTATGATTAATGAGCTATACAAAGTGAGTAAAGCAATCGGCCTGGAACTAAATACCGCTAAGACGAAAGTCATGACCAACCATTCTGAAAGACCCATTCGAGTCGAAAATACTTTATTAGAATATGTTCAGGAATACGTGTATCTCGGTAAACAGGTATCATTTTCTTCATCTAGACATCAAGATGAACTAAAAAGACGAACTAACATCACATGGAACAAGTTTTGGAGCAACAAAGACATTTTAAAATCAAAACTTCCGATGAGACTTAAAAAGAAAGTTCTAGATTCGTGCCTCCTACCCTGTCTCACATACGGCTGCCAAACCTGGATATATAATAACAACACAAACAACAAAATACAGGTATGCCAAAGGTCTATGGAACGTAGTATATTAAACATAAAAAGAAAAGACAGAAAAAGAAATATAGACATAAGAAAATCTACAAATGTAATCGACGCCTTAAAACATTGCAAAAAACTGAAATGGAGGTGGGCCGGCCACATAGCACGGATGGACAAAGAAAAATGGACACAAAGAGTAACTACTTGGACAGGACCAACTAATAAAAGGAAAAGAGGTAGACCAAAAGAAAGATGGCTTGATGAGATAGTCAAAGTAGTCGGAAGAGATTGGAATACAAAAGCAAAGAACAGAAAAACTTGGAGTGAAATGGAGGAGGCCTTTACCCTATAAGGGGTCCTTAATATACTGAATTTATATCTAATTAATTAATTTGTTTTTTATATAATATATTATTATCAATTTAAATCAATTCATATGACATATCAAATCTAATATTACATTGAAATATTATATCAATTTACTATAAAAATGCATGCAAATCAATTAAGTATTTAAAATTTTGTTACATGTAGTTTATTTTTTATTATTATTAAGGAATAATAAAGGCTATAATAATAATAATAATAAACGGCGAATATTTGCATAGACATAACCAAGTGGCCAGGATAATACACCAGCAACTTGCTCTGAAACATAGTCTTGTGGCATCCGAGGTGCCGTACTACAGGTATGCACCAGAACAGGTCCTTGAAAATAGCCATGCCACATTATATTGGGATCGATCTATCATTACAGACAGGACTATTGTAGCTAATAAGCCTGATATTGTATTGATAGATCGACACGAACGCCGCGCAATAATTGTTGATGTCACTGTTCCCCATGACGACAACCTTGTGAAAGCTGAAAAAGATAAAGAAAACAAATATCTTGATTTAGCTCACGAGATTGTTGACATGTGGGACATTGATTCAGCAATTGTTGTTCCGATAGTCATATCTGCCCATGGGCTGATAGCCAAGAGCCTCGATAAACACCTTAAGAGGCTTGCGTTAGGTGGATGGATCGGGAGTCAGATGCAGAAGGCAGTACTTCTGGACACGGCCCGTATAGTGAGAAGGTTCCTGTCTCTGGATCCTTAACCATCGGTAGCCGGGACCCTGATCTTGCTGCCGTTGGGGAACTGCATTTTTGTATTTTTAAATGTTATATTTTTTAGTGTTATACATTGTAAAAATTTAATGTTTAGAAATATAATTTTGTAAGTATTTAAAATGTAATAAAGGGAATAATAATAATAATAATAATAAAAAAAAAAGTCGTCAACGTGACAGGACATTCTTTTCCCATTTTACTATTTAATATTTTATTCAGAGTTTATAATATTCATTCAGACTGCAAGACCATAATTATTAATTACTCAATATTACCTTTTACAATACCAAAGAGAAAACCTACCTACACTGAAATAGAAATACTGACAAATTCACAATGAATACTCCAATGACATTTGAAAATGTCATTACCATCGTACCAAACCAAACAAATTGAAATGAATGCAACATAAAATATGTTGACGAGAAGCAGAGCAGCACGCTCAAGACCTCCGGGCTCGTCACCTCGCTCCGCCTCGCAGTTGTCGGCAACTACCTCAGTGCCGTGTGTCCAGCTGACATCTGCAGTTGCGTCGAGCGATAGTGACGAGTACTTCTCTCCGCCGTCGTCGCCACCACCTGTACGTCGGAGGAGGGGCCGGCCACCGAAGGGTTTGGGGCTTCTGGGGCAATCGGCTCCGGTCAGGGCCCCCGCTCCCGGTGGAGTGCAGCGCATGCGATGGACATTATCCATTAATGAAAATGTCATGCGCGCATATTTTGAGGCAACAGAGGCAGGAACTAATCTTACTGCGTATCGTGTTCGGATGCTTTCTCTGTTTCAGGCTCTCGAACCATCTATCAACGTTTCGGCTCAACGACTGTCGGATCAGGTACGAGCCATTCAACGGGGTCACTTGTTGGATGACTCCGTACTTGATCGGCTCCGTACAGAGGTGCAACGTAACCATATCAGTAATACTGCATCGCAGACGGCAACTCAAGCTTCTGCCGCGGCCACATTGCAAGCTGACGTTGCTGATGGTGGTGGTGGAGATGATATGGTTACTACTGTAAGTCCCCAATACAATGATATATTGAGGAGTACTCTTGTAGATGTAGTTCTGGAATTTCGATCGACTTCGATTGACCTTAGACCTCGGCTTCCGCGTTTTCCCATGCACAAAAAAAATAGGGCGCTGATGTGTGCTTTAGATTCACTACTATCAAATTACTTTGATAGTAGTGAAGACCTGGCTGATACTCATTCGATCTTGTATTGTGCGGCTATTACGGCTTGTCGTGTTGCTCATGTCAAATTTCCAAATACTGACACAGCAACACGCCCTCGTCTGGCTGTACCAGCCTGGCAGTGTAGGATTGAACGTCGTATCAGTGAGGCTAGGGTACTCATCGGTAAGCTCAGCTGCTTTAGGGAGGGCAACATGCGCCCTAGGGTCATGCGCTTTGTGAAGCGTGCATTCCTGGGGACTGGTATTAGTCCTCAAAATTACATTTCATGTGTCACAGAGCGCATCGACTTCCTGAAGCAGAAAATTTGTGCATGGGCTAATCGTATTCGAAGGTATAGGGTGCGAGTCGATCGCTTTACTCAGAACCGCATGTTCGAGAGAGATCAACGATGTGTTTATGCATCCTAGGAGCGATCGAATCAGAGTGATACTGATATGCATCGGCCGGATGATGATGCCATGATTTCTTTTTGGCACAACATCTGGTCTGTGCCTGTCACTCACTCTGAAGGCGCGTGGATAAGGGATGTTGAGCGATCGTGTGAGCTTATACCTGAGATGAATGAAGTAACCATTGACTACCAAGACGTAGTTTGTGCAGTTCGTTTCTTACCCAACTGGAAATCTCCAGGCCCGGACGGACTGCACAATTTCTGGTATAAATGGTTACCTAGCTAGCACGTTTGCTTAGCATCGCAATTTCAAAGTGCTTTATTATCTCGATCGCTTCCAGAATTTATGACAACAGGCATAACCCATCTGCTCCATAAATCTGGTAGTACTGCGGACCCTAAAAACTATAGACCTATCACCTGTCTGCCAACAATTTATAAAATTCTTACGTCCATTTTGAGGTCGAAGATTAATAAACACATTGATCAAAATTCTATTTTGTTCGCCTCTCAAAATGGATGTAGGAATGGGGCCCGTGGTACTAAGGAGCTACTCCTCATTGACATGGCTATTAACCAACAGGTTCGTCGAAACCGAAAGAACCTGTCGACTTCCTGGATAGATTATAAGAAGGCCTATGATTCCGTGCCGCATTCGTGGCTCATGAGGGTGCTGGAGTTGTATAAAATTAATACAACTCTACGCACTTTCTTGATGTCGTGCATGCGAAAATGGAGAACCGTCCTTTTCTATCCAGGATCTCGACGGGTTCTAGGTCAGGGCGACCCTATAAAAATAGAGCGAGGTATCTTCCAGGGTGACGGTCTGAGTCCATTGTGGTTCTGTCTGGCCTTGAACCCTCTGAGTACACTTCTCGAGAGTTCAGGATTAGGCTACCGTTTACGGAGAAATGGTCAAGTAATATCACACCTGCTATACATGGATGACCTGAAACTATTTGCCCATAGCAGTTCTCATTTGACAGCGTTACTGAAGGTTACTGAAGCTTTCAGTAATGCCATTAAAATGGAATTTGGTGTGGACAAATGTGCAGTCATGCATGTAAAGCGTGGTCAGATAATGGAATCCACGGGTATACAACTCTCGGATTCTATTAATCTTAGATCTCTCTCCGTTAACGAAACCTATAAATATTTAGGTATGTCACAGGCATTAGGCATCAACGATGCTGACATGAAACAGTCGTTGCGTGAGCGTTTCTTGGGGCGCCTCTCAAAAGTCCTTAAAAGTCTTTTGTCTGGCGGAAACAAGGTTCGCGCATACAATGGATGGGTCATGCCGGTACTGATGTATTCCTTTGGCATACTTAAATGGACTCAAACTGAACTGGATGCCCTGGATAGAAAAGTTCGTACATTGCTAACAGCACACCGCATGCATCACCCACGTTCATCGACCATGAGATTGTATATCCCGCGGAAGTGCGGTGGTCGTGGCTTCTTAAATGCTAAGACATTGCATAACCGCGAGATATGCAATCTTAGGGAGTATTTTCTCCAAGTCGATATGGGGTCTCATAGAGATGTAGTTGCTGTTGACAATGGACTGACTCCTCTATTTTTAGCAAAAGAAAACTGGCGCAAACCTGTAGTACTTAGTACTTCTGACCGCAGCATTGTGTGGCAAAGCAAGGAGTTACATGGCAGATTCTACCGGGCTCTCCATGGGCCCGACGTAGATTTATTAGCCTCAGTATCCTGGCTCCGTTTTGGTGAACTTTTTGGTGAAACCGAAGGTTTTGTCTGTGCAATTATGGATGAGGTTGTGATGACGAATAACTACCGAAAGTATATCCTAAGGGATGGCACAGTGGATATTTGTCGAGCGTGCCATCGTCCGGGTGAATCCCTTAGGCATATAATCTCCGGTTGTTCTCGTCTCGCAAACGGCGAGTATTTGCATAGACATAACCAAGTGGCCAGGATAATACACCAACAACTTGCTTTGAAACATAGTCTTGTGGCATCCGAGGTGCCGTACTACAGGTATGCACCAGAACAGGTCCTTGAAAATAGCCATGCCACATTGTATTGGGATCGATCTATCATTACAGACAGGACTATTGTAGCTAATAAGCCTGATATTGTATTGATAGATCGACACGAACGCCGCGCAATAATTGTTGATGTCACTGTTCCCCATGACGACAACCTTGTGAAAGCTGAAAAAGATAAAGAAAACAAATATCTTGATTTAGCTCACGAGATTGTTGACATGTGGGACATTGATTCAGCAATTATTGTTCCGATAGTCATATCTGCCCATGGTCTAATAGCCAAGAGCCTCGATAAACACCTTAAGAGGCTTGCGTTAGGTGGATGGATCGGGAGTCAGATGCAGAAGGCAGTACTTCTGGACACGGCCCGTATAGTGAGAAGGTTCCTGTCTCTGGATCCTTAACCATCGGTAGCCGGGACCCTGATCTTGCTGCCGTTGGGGAACTGCATTTTTGTATTTTTAAATGTTATATTTTTTAGTGTTATACATTGTAAAAATTTAATGTTTAGAAATATAATTTTGTAAGTATTTAAAATGTAATAAAGGGAATAATTTGTCACAGTGATATTTATTAGCTTTTTACTCGAATTCCAGTTACTCACCATTGCAAGTCGACCAGCCCTCCTCTCCTGGCGACGACAGCCTTGACTCTATTCGCGAAGTCTACGGCACTCTCGTGTTCATCTCTCCGCATGCTCGGCAGGTACCACACATCACAGACTATGGCCCATGAGGTCATCATGTTCAGTAAGTAGTGCAGCATTCCGTAGCGGGAACTGTTCCAAAACGCGTCTCCGAATCGGGGGTCGTATCTGAGGATATAGGGGGGAACGTTAATCGTTATCATCAGCCATTTATTTTTCTCCAGTGCTGAAGCACCGGCGTTCCTTATGGATGGATAAGGAGATTAAGGCCATGACAAAAAAAAATTTGGTGACCCATCACACTTTTGACCAGAGCTACAATTGCTTAACTTACTTGATTGTGACCGGGTATATCGAAAATGCCCTCAAAGTAGGAACCTCAACTTACAATTTTATTAAAAGATATCTCCATACATTTTTAGGTCACCCATCTTCCTTTTGACCAAAGCTACCATTGCTTAACCTACTTGATCGCGACCGGGTAGATGGTGCCGCCCACTTCAAAGCTTCCTTTCTTGAACTGCATCACTGAAGTATTGTTGATGCAGGTGCCTTCTGGGAAGATCAGGATAGGCGGGTTGCCGGGAACAGATATGTGCTCCTTCAGTCTGTTAAAAAATTAATAAATCAATACTTAATCTATACTAATATTATAAAGAGGAAAGATTTGATTGTTTGTTTGTTTGCATCGAATAGGCTCCGAAACTACTGGACCGATTTCGAAAATTCTTTACCATTAGAAAGCTACATTGTTCCCGAGTGACATAGGCTATATTTTATCCCGATATTCCCACGGGAACGGGTGCCACGCGGGTGAAACCGCTAGGATCCGCTAGTAATATTATAAATGTGAGTGTGTTTGTTTGACGTGATTTTCGATATGGGGATTTTCTTTTTATACACAACGGGGTAGCACCGTAGCACTTATAGCCTTCTTCACACCAGCCGGCCTAGCATGAGCGGCTTTTATCACGCGATATGATAAAGCACGTCATGCTGTCTTGCTTACCCCACTAAGGTGTAAGCAAGACAGCATGACGTGCTATATCATATCGCGTGGTATAATGATGTTCATGCTAGGCAGGCTGATGTTAAGTGGTGATAAGGCTGAAGGTGGAAGCGCACTACTCCTGGAATCCCTGAGGAACTGGCTATCTTATCTCTAAACTGCCGGAACACAATAATGCTGAAAACATCATTGCTATGGCGTCAGACTTAGATAGGATGGTGGTAGCTAGCCAGGCGGACTAAGAACAAGTCCTACCACCAACCAAACTGAATACAATACCTACCCCCACTGGGAATAGAACCCGGGACCTCTAGGTCTGAAATCGGTGGTGTGAACCACTAGACCACAGAGGCGGTTAGAACTGAGGCTACTTCCATTGGGACTCAAACCTGAAGCATTCCACTCACCTTTTTGCGACAGCGTGCCTGTCCTTAACCTCCGACCTCTCGAACCAGATGTGGGGCGAAGCCCTAGCGAGGGCGCGTTGTAGCAGCCCTAAGAAGCCTCCGTGCCTTTGGCCGATCTAAAAATTTTTAATCAAATTATTTACTAAATGTATGGGAAACATTGTAATAGAAGAAAACACACAGGGTCAGTTTGGTATTGAAACAATTTGTGATGGTGGCCAATATTTATCTATACATCTATTCTAATATAAGGTCCTTCTTAAATAGTACACATAATTTTAACCCAGTTGTTACTGAAACTAACTTTTTATCGGCAAAAAAATAACAACAAGAATAAAATGATAAAATGTTTGAACTGAGGGTAATTTTGATGTTTTTTTTTATCTTTATAACGATCGGTCGCCGTAAATGGGTTAAGGGGTCAATGTACTCATGCATACAAACAACTTTTACTATGGTACCAACATTGAAATCGCGAAAAAAAAATCAGCTGTTCCATACATTTTGATCTATTCGATTTAAAATTTTCTATGGAACAGCTGAATTTTTTTTTCGCGTTTTCAATGTTGGTTCCATAGTAAAAGTTGTTTGTATGCGTGAGTACATTGACCCCTTAAAGTTATGTGCACTATTTAAGGACCTTATATTATAAAGAGGAAAGATTTGATTGTTTGTTTGTTTGCATCGAATAGGCTCTGAAACTTTCTAAATCAGTCCAATATCAGTAGGACTGATTTAGAAAATTATTTCGCCATTAGAAATAAGCTTTCTTCCCGAGTGACATCCTACTCCTACTATAATATTATAAATGTGAAAGTTTAGATGTATGGATGTTTGCATGTTTGTTACTCAATCACGCATTAACGGCTGAACGGATTTGGCTGAAATTTGGGACACAGATACTTTGTAGCCTGGAGAGGAACATAGGCTACTTTTTATCCCGGAAATATATCACATTCCCGCGGGATAACGTCGTGAAGTCCACGCGAGCGAAGGCGCGGGCGGAAAGCTAGTATATCATAAACGCGAAAGTTTGTATGAATGTCTGATACTCTTTCACGCAAAAACTTCTGAATGGATTTATAATGAAACTTTACAATAATATAGCTTATACATCAGAACAATACATAGGCCACTTTTTATCCCAATATTCCCACGGGAACGGGTACCACGCGGGTAAAACCGCGCGAGGCAGCTAGTTTAATCATATTGATTTAGCTCCATATTATATTTTTGGACGATATTCGAACCCGCACCCCTGGAAAACCGAACCTATGCTCTTGCCAACAAAACTCGGCCTTTCGGTAGCATAATAAGTTAAGAGCTATTAATTTTTTTCCTATTCTTCATAATTCACAACAACAGACAGACCTTGGCAAGTTTTTTTCCGTTTTTTCTACCACGGGTGTAATTACCATTCAAAATCAAAAACAATATTACTTATTATTAAATTAATAATATGATTTTAAATTCATTTTCTGCAAATAAATTTAAATTAAGTACTTTAACTTTTTTGTATTCACACTGCATTTTGCAATTGCATTTGCAATTATTTTTATGCATTTACAAAATAACATAAAATTAATTTAAAATAATAGAAGTACTTAACAGAAACTCACTAATATATGTTTTTCTTCAAAGTTTTATGTAATACAGAGACATCAAATAGAAAAATGATCCTAATAAGTTAAATGTATAACAACAAAATATTATTATATGTCTAGCCTTCGTGGACTACACGACATTATCCTGCGGAAAAAGTTATTTTGCCATAGGAATGAGCCTGATTCCCGCAGTAAAAAGTAGCCTATGTCCTTCCTAGGGTCTCAAACTATCTCCATTCTAAATTTAATCAAAATCGGCTCAGCCGTTTTGACGTGAAAACGGTACATATAGACATACAGACAGACAAACAAACAATCATACACATTTTCGCATTTATAATATTATATATAGTAGGAATACATCGAAGCACACTTTTCCATGAATAAAACATAAACCAACGTCACCTTTTTAAAACATTTTATATTTCTGACGTAAATGTGGCCTTGTCGAGTCGTCACTTATTTTTAAAAGTGCAAAGGTTTTTCAACTGAGAATACTATTGTGTAGCAGATGTTGATAAAAAGTTGACATCAGAGAAACAAGACGGGGAAAATCAATTATATGTTTTGTTGAATTCTATTGTGTTTTTTTCTAAATAACCCTTTTAACTTTTAATACTTATTTTAATCCCCAAGCATAAATGATCCAAGCACTTTTGAGAATCGAACCTTAAATAACACAAATGCAATATTTCAATCATGCTCATTTACAATCACAAAAGCCCCCTTTTATAGTAAGTAACTTATTTTAATTTAAAAAAAACTTACCTTTTAAAATTTAAATGAATGTGTTTTTAAGCATTTTTGTCTTCTTATTATACAGGGTGTTAGGGGCACCGTTGCAAAAACTTTAACCATGGCTTCAGACCATCATGCTGAACAACGTACAGCAAGAATTTTTTGTCGGAAATAAAAAAAACTACTTTTCATACAAATTTAGCAACTAATCGAGACATTTTGTATGGAGAGTCGAAATATTTTTTTCATTTACGACAAAAAATTCTTGCTGTGCGTTGTTCAGCATGATGGCCTGAAGCCATGGTTAAAGTTTTTGCAAAGGTGCCCCTAACACCCTGTATAAAAATGTAGGTTCTTGCATGAAGACATAATAATTATTGTATCATTGCGAAATCTTTGCGGTAGGTGGATACCGCAACCGATCCAATACCGGATATAATATAAATCATATCTCTACTGGTTCGAAGCATATTATACTTACTATAGGTATGCCTGCATAATGATGAGTCATTAATGACACCAGATCTTACTACTTATATACTTACTGACAACATCTCCACTCACTGATAGAACATCTCTACGTACTGACAGCACTGCTTGCATTGTGGACCATTCACAGACAGAATGTCACTTTTTACTGACACCATTTCACATTTTACTAACCTCATGTCACTACTTAGAGACCGCGTCGCATAGCTTGGCGTGTGTCAGAGGGCGCTACCTAATCGATAACTACTTGCCTGATAGCACAGCCTTAGTACTGTGCTGATAGTATGTGACCATTTTCAAACAGAATGGCAATTTTTACTGACATACTGTCACTTTTTACTGACAGCGTGCGACTTTTACTGACAGCATGTCACTTTTTACTGACAGCATGTCACTTTTTACTGACAGCATGTCACTTTTTACTGACATGACACTTTTTACTGACAGCACGTCACTTTTGACTGAAATCACTTACCAGCGAGTAACTATTGTCGCACATAAGCACGAGAACATCGATGGGACTTGTGTGGTTCGCGACGCATATGCCGCCGCTTGGCCGGTTGTGGCCGTCATGGTAGCTTATCACGGCGGATATGCAGCGAGATAGGAAGTTGAAGCACACGAGGGATACGGCCTTGTTCGTCTTCTGTTTAAGGGGTCCGTCGGGGAGGGTGCCGATGACGGCTGTGCTTATGAGAAGCCACCAAACCTAGGGAACCCAGTGATGGTGATGCAATGTTCGGTGAGATTATGAGACCCGGGGGAAGGAGAATGCCTCTATACATTATTTTTTAATTTTGTATAAAAATGTTATTTTTAAAACAGGATTTATGATGGCTACTTATTGTTTTGTCATCCAAAATAAACTTGTAAGTATACCAAGTTTCACTGGTCTGTAGTTTAGGTCGGTAGTTCTCGGTATCCCGATATTCCCACGAGAACGGAGGCACTAGTTATAATTAATGGACAGGACATTCTCCTTTCTTATGGCATACATATGAAATATCATGAAAGACGGCACATTTTCACATAAACATAATTATAAGAAAAATGCATTATATTCTACCCTTTGTTAAGGCAATAATGGTCTCCAAATTTATTTTAATTCGGATATAAAATACAAATATCCATTGCCAGTAAAAAAAACATTTGAAGACTCATTACACAAAATAAATAGAAGACATACACAACCCCAAGACCTTAAAAACAAAACACATACTCCGAAAAGTAAATAAAAAACTACTACCAAAGAGAAACAGGTGTGGACACTCAACATTGACACGTCTATTGGACTGGTGTGATTCGCTACGCAGAAGCCATTGCCTTTCGGCATGTATTGCGTATCATGGAACGAAGCAACCAGAGAGACACTTCTCATCAGGATTCTAAATGACATCATGTATGACATTTCGCCGAGGTATCTCCTTATCCGTCCTTCTGGTAGTAAGTTTATTATGGAAGTGTTCAACAGCATCGTTGCCACCTGGTGTTGCCAGTTTATTTGGTAGTTTTTGGTAGGTTTGGTAGATTTCGGAGTTGCCACAAGGAAAATTGGAAGGAGAAATAAATTAGTATAAGCATAGTTGGTAAATAAAATATTAGTATATTATTTAAGAGCGTGCAGTCTGCACACTAGCGCCACCATTGAAAAACAAATCATAGTGCTTAAATAAAGACGAAATTGTGAATTTATAGATGATCAAACGAACTACTGTGAAGTTCGATCGCTATTATATGAGTCGTTTCATTCGAAGATTAATATTTACAAGGTAGTCCCTTTAACTTAGTTGCCAGTTAGTTAAAGGGACTACTTTGTAAATATTATATCAAAGAATGAAACGACGAAATATAATCTCTCTGTAGTGCACTCTGAAGAAGCTTTGTGGTACTTTTTATCGCTTAAAGGATATTTGTTTTTGCCTGTCGTTTAGTTTAATTCAGTTTTTTTGCGAAAAGGGCCACTTTTAGCAATAAAACTCCATTAAATTAAACGAGAGATCGCGTTCGCTAGAGATCTGGCTATAGGGCAAAGTCAACTGACGAGGCTGCAAGCTGAGGACGGTAGTATCATTTCATCAACACCTGAAATCCTGAGGGAGATTGAGAGTTTCTATGGACAGTTGTACTCCACGCAAACACCTGTTGAAAGTAAGGCTACAGAACCTAGAGCCAAGCTTACCCGACACTATACCGAAGATATCCCGGACGTCAGCCTGTACGAGATTAGAATGGCTCTCAAGCAGCTCAAAAACAACAAGGCGGCGGGCGATGACGGAATCACAACAGAACTTCTGAGAGCGGGCGGTAAGCCGATACTTAAGGTCCTCCAGAAGCTCTTCAACTCTGTCATCCTCGAGGGCAAAACGCCAAAGGCATGGGGCAGAAGCGATGTGATGCTGTTCTTCAAGAAGAGTGATAAGACTCTCTTGAAAAACTACCGACCCATCTCGCTTCTGAGCCATATCTACAAGTTGTTTTCGAGAGTCATTACGAATCGTCTCGCTCGCAGGTTCGACGACTTCCAACCTCCCGAACAAGCCGGGTTCCGAAAAGGTTATAGTACCATAGACCACATTCATACGCTGCGGCAAGTTATACAGAAGACCGAAGAGTATAACTTGCCACTATGCTTGGCGTTCGTGGACTATGAGAAAGCCTTTGATTCGATCGAGACCTGGGCAGTGCTGCAGTCTCTTCAGAGGTGCCAAATAGACTACAGGTACATCGAGGTGCTGAGGTACTTATACCAAAACGCCACCATGTCAGTCCGACTACAGAACCAGAGCTCTAATCCTATCCAACTACAGCGAGGTGTGAGACAGGGAGACGTCATTTCTCCGAAACTATTCACAGCTGCGTTGGAGGATATTTTCAAGCTACTGGACTGGAAAGGATTCGGCATTAACATCAATGGCGAGTACCTAACACACCTGCGGTTTGCCGATGATGTAGTTCTCATGGCTGAGACTTTGGAAGACCTGAACACAATGCTCGAAGATCTCAGCAATGCTTCCCAAAGAGTGGGTCTGAAGATGAACATGGATAAGACGAAAATCATGTCCAATGCCCATGTTGCATCCGCTCCAGTTAATGTTGGGAACATTACACTCGAAGTTGTTGACCACTATGTCTACCTAGGACAGGCAATCCAATTAGGTAAGTCCAACTTCGAGAAAGAGATCTCTCGTCGAATCCAGCTCGGATGGGCAGCGTTTGGGAAGCTCCGGCATATATTTGCGTCCAAAATTCCTCAATGTCTCAAGACTAAGGTCTTTGACCAGTGTGTGTTGCCAGTTATGACTTATGGAAGCGAGACGTGGTCTTTTACTATGGGTCTCATAAGAAGGCTCAAGGTTACCCAGCGAGCAATGGAGAGAGCGATGCTTGGTATTTCCCTGCTCGATCGAATCAGAAATGATGAGATCCGCAGGAGAACTAAAACGACCGACATCGCTCGAAGGATTGCTCAGTTGAAGTGGCAGTGGGCGGGACACATAGCGCGGAGAACCGATGGCCGTTGGGGCGGAAAGGTTCTCGAATGGCGACCGCGAACCGGACGACGTTCCGTGGGCAGGCCCCCTACAAGGTGGACCGACGATCTGGTCAAGGTCGCGGGAAGCCGCTGGATGCGGGCAGCGCAGGACCGATCGTTGTGGAGATCCTTGGGGGAGGCCTATGCCCAGCAGTGGGCGTCTTACGGTTGAAATGATGATGATGATGAAATTAAACGACAAGCTAGAAAATATAGATAAAACAATAGAAAGTATCACAAAGCTTCTTCGGAGTGCACTACAGAGAGATAATTCGCAATATGATCTATATTTATGCACTATGATTTTTTTTCCAATGGCGGCGCTAGTGTGCAGACTGCACAGATAATAATAATGACGAACTACAGTAATAGTTGAGATCTGTCTATAATCGAACGTAAATTGCCTCAGAATAAGAATAAGTACAAAATTCATAAAAAATATAATAGATAGGTAAGTTATTAAAATCATGCGTTTTAAACAGTTGTCGATTGTTATTATCTACAAAAATTCAAACAGTTATGTAGACAAAACGCTGATTAAAGGAAGATCTCGAAGCAAGTTAGTAAAAAAAAACAAGAAAAGTAATATAAAAAAGTATAAGTAAGTATAAAAAAATACTAACAAAAACGATAATAAGTTAAGAAGTGATACATATTTATATTATAGCCTTGATGTGTTTTACTTACTTACTTAGACTATTATTCATTTATAAAAATTAAACGATAGTTTGAATAAATATTTTTTTGTTTACTTTTTTGCATTTACAATGCAATTTTTATCATTGAAAGAAGTATTAGTAAAAATCGACACGTCTTACAACTACATAGCTTCGATAGGACTCCTACTGACGACTCCGTAGCTCAGTGGTTAGAGCATTCGCCCGGACAGTGGAAAGTCGTGGGTTCGAGTCCTATCGGAGCTAGTTGTAAGACAGGTTGATTTTTTCTAATACTTCATTTTCAATCGATCATAGAGTAGGTAATTTATTATATATGTTTCTTTAAAACACATCAAGATTGCAAAACATTGAGATTTAGACTATACTTATTTCGTTAAAAATTCTGAGTTCTAAAATATTTCTGTAAACGATACTATCAGTTAAAATGCTATCAAAGACAAAGTGGTGCCTTTTGAATTTTAGTTTCCTCAACGACCATAGAGGCGCTGCTCTGGATTTCATACAAAAAAGATTTTCTTTTTTGGGGTGTAAGTATCTTTTTTGTTGAGAATTAATTATTGAATTAATCCATACTTAATTTCTAAAGCATGGATCCTATGACAGCTACTTCGTGAAAAGAAAAAAGTTCTATAGGCTAAAAAAATTGCACATGCAGTATTAAAAAAAATCGACTCATCTCACAACTAGAGGGCCTACTCTGAAACGTAAATCCGAAACTTCGGTTAGCCCCGTCCCTCTCACTCTCCAGTCATGACGGAATCGAGTGATAGGGGCGGGACTAACCGAAGTTCGGATATGCGTTTCAGATTAGGTCCCTGCTCCGATGGGACTTGTTCGTCTCCACGACTCTGTAGCTCAGAGGTTAGAGCAGTCGCCCGGATAGCGAAAGGTCGTGGGTTCGAGTCCCATCAGCCGGCCTAGCATGAGCGGCTTTTATCACGCGATATGATATGGTACGGCATGCCGTCTTGCTTACACCTTAGTGGGGTAAGCAAGACAACTTGCCGTACCATATCATATCGCGCGATAAAAGCCGCTCATGCTAGGCCGGCTGAGCAGGTTATGAGACGGGTCGATTTTTTCTAAAAATACTTAAGTACTTACTTCATTTTCAATTTTTCAATAATAAAAAATTTTGTAAATGCAAAAAAGTAAAAATTTAAATAACTTCTATAGGCTATTCGAGTTAAACTCAAGAAAAACAGCATTAGACATATTTTTATGCAGCTTAAACTAGAAAATTAAACCCTACTCCTTTTGCTGAAGCAACCTTTTGCTTTGCACGAATGAGCTGTCATAGGACCCATGCTACATTTTATATGTACATTTTACATATAACAGTCACACAGATAGAGGGTAAGTTTGAAACCACTGGCCAAATTTTTAAGTTCCACTCAGAATCGGTAAGTGAACTAGTGTTGCCGAACTACTAATAATACTATCGATAGTTTTAATCGAAAAATGCCAAACTATCGATAGCCTATCGATAGTATCGATACTATCGATAGTATCGATCTCTCTTTTAGTGCAATACTATCGGTAAGCTGCAATACTATCGGTAAGCAGCAATACTATCGATAGTATCGATCCCTGACGGCGAAAAAACTATCGATAGTATCGATAGTATTGCTTTTCAATATTAATAAACTATCGATACTATCGATAGCATTGCTGCTTACCGATAGTATTGCACTAAAAGAGAGATCGATACTATCGATAGTATCGATACTATTGTTTTTGCTTAAACTATCGATAGACTATCGAAATGCTATCGATAGTGGACTATCGATCGGCAACACTAAAGTGAACAACTTTCCCCTAGAAACATAGGTCGAAATAGGACAAAAAATTTTGGACTTCCCATACTACACACTACACACACGTGATCAGTAGGTATGATTTGTATGAAAGGTCAAAAAAAATTGAAATATTTCGACCCATGTTGATAAATATTATGACACGTCTGCGAACAGCGGTACGGTCGCTTAATTGTCGCAAACTGTATGGCGGCCGTCAATTATCTCTGCTTTCACCGTGTTTCGTGGTAAGAGGCTCGCAGTTGTTGTCAACCCCGGCGACCATTTAACCATTTTCTCTTTTAAATATTAGGGGTTAAAGTATCAAATTGCCGTTTTGTATGGAGATTTTTGTACAATTTTTTTTCCCATACTAACGTTTTTGTAATTTATTCAACGACTAATATTATGTACCTAACTTTACAAAATTTTACACACGTATTTATGGACATTTTAAGTACTAAATGACATATTCGTTAAGAGCAAAAAAAAAATTTTTCACTAAGTTACAACTCTAATAAAGTACGAAATTCTGGAAACAAAAATTTGTGGTAACTTTCGAGATAAGTTTTTTCTGTGTAAATAATCAAATATCGTGGTTATTAAATTATCAAAAGCTGCTCGATACGGTATTTGGTATTTGGTATTTGGTGTTGACAGTTTTCCGCATTTAGACTCATATTTGGTCCGTTATGCGTGAACATGGCTAGTCGAGCCATCCTAGCTCCTTCCAGAAGCGCAGAAGCCTCCTGGGGCGTTCACAGGCTTCTAGGAGCGACCTCACCTCTGTGAGGATTTCTGTTCGTTGTGCGGCCAAACCTACGCACTCCAGGATCACGTGGGCGGCAGTTTCCTCTGCGTTCAGGCAACCTCTACATAGAGGACTGTCTGTCGCATTCATAATAAATAGTTGTCGGTTTAAGGTAAGGTGACCTGTAAGTGTACCAACAACTATCCGGAGGTCTGGACGATTGAGACTGAGCAGCCTGCAGGTCAAACGCGGCGAGACTGCAGTCATCGCCATCTTAGACTGTCTACAGCTTGTTAGAGCTACCCAACGAGTATTATGTGCAGCACGAGTTCGTTGCCTTACCCATGAGCGCAGTTGGCTGAATGGGAGTGGCAGAATGGGTGTAGGTCCTGCCACTATTGTGGAGGATCCCATTCTAGCCAGCTCATCGGCGGCGTCATTCCCGTGTGATCCACTATGCCCTTTAATCCATTGTAGGATTACTCCGTTGTTGGATGCTAAACGCTCCAAAACTTTGTGGCATTCGTAGACGATACTGGAGTTGATGGTGTTGGCCTCCAGTGCTGTTAGGACGGCCATGCTGTCGGTCAGTATGCGGATGTTTAGTTCCTTCATACCTCTAGACAGGGCCGTGGTAGCGGCGTTTATTATTGCAACACATTCGCATTGAAATATCGAACTGTGTTGGCCCAGCGCTAGTGATATTTTGATATTCAGATCTTGTGAGAATACTCCAGCTCCAGTTCCAGTCCCCATCTTGGAGCCGTCCGTATAGATTCGGACTTCATGTATGCCAGAGTGATCTCGGTCATTTTCAAATAACTGTATTTGGTATTTCTTTTCGAAAATGTATTGCTTGGGTATCCTATCGCATGGGGCAGCGATTAGTGACTCATGTTTCACTAAATCATTCCACAATGTGGAGTGAGGACCCTCTCGATTGTACCACAGACCCAGGTGTTTTAGCCTTATAGCAGCCATGGAGGCTTCCTGTTGTATAAACAGATCCAAGGGTGTTAAATCCAGGGCTACTTCTAGAGCGGCTGTGGGGGTGGTTCGCATGCAGCCGGTTGTCGCAGAGCATGCCAATCTTTGGAACTTCTGCAGCTTGTTGATGACGGTGCTTTGCTCCGTTTTGGACCACCAGGCAACGGCTCCGTATGTGATTATGGG
The DNA here is from genome assembly GCA_949710035.1 of Crambus lathoniellus. Lineage (NCBI taxonomy): Eukaryota > Metazoa > Arthropoda > Insecta > Lepidoptera > Crambidae > Crambus > Crambus lathoniellus. The sequence continues at coordinate 5,010,968 of OX453319.1, forward strand.
ACGTATAACAGTTTTATACAGCCACATCGTTATTTTCGGTGATAGTCCCCAACTTTTGCCGAGTAGTCTTTTGCATTGGCAGAAGATGATTGTGGCTTTGTTTAGTTTGCTTTCGAGGTGTCTATTCCAGAGGAGTTTGTTGTCTAGTATCACTCCTAGATACTTGACTTCCTTGCTTAGGGAAAGACTGGTATTAAAAAGTTTTGGGAGTTTAAGATTTCCTAGACTCCGTTTGTTTGTGAACATGATCATTTCTGTCTTTGTTGGGTTCACTGTTAGATTGTGTTTAGTGCACCACTGTTCGACGACCTTTAGCGCGGACCTCACTGCTCGATACGGTCTTAAGGCGCTACTCGAAAAAGTATGGACTATTTGATTTAAAACTATAGGACGGTTACACTTGTTACAAATTTGTGTTATTAATTAAGATATATATTTCTTCATACCTTTATCTAGAATCGTATAGTTTCAAAAACACGATTTTATGATTTTGCCTCGACAATTTTTCTTTTCGAAAAGACCTCTAAAAAATACGAAAATTCAAGATTATTCGTAAATGGGGTTACTTACACTATTGGAAATTGGTTTAATTAGTGGACACCAATAAATCTAGGATCTTATAGAAGCATTTTTTTAAATCGCTGTAGTTTTTTAATACGAAGTGATTGTGTTTTTTTAGCCGAATCTGCAAAATCGGTCTCGCTCCCGCGCGCCTCTTTTTCTCATTGCTATCTCGCTTCAGCATAATTTTTCCGAGTATCGCCTTTATGTAACGCAACATTAAAGAAATTATGTATTTCTAATATCATTAAAGTTGTTAAGTTACTTATATGTACAAAAGAAAAAAAACAGGCATTTTCCATTCTTTAACCCCTATTAATTAGCAGACCGCAATTTAGTTATGACTTAAGGAACCCTGAATTCATCAACTCTCGTTGAACAGCGTATAGTCTATTCCAACCAGATGATTGTTGCAAACATGAAGTTCAACAGCTTACAAAAGACTAATCAGTGATAAGACACTATGATTAAGGATTTCCTTCTGGGGTGCCATTGCGAGGTAATCGTATCAATTTGACAGTTCATATCGTATTCAATCGGTTGGAATTTGAATGGAATGACATTTATTATGATACCTACAATATAAACTGTCAAATGAATACGATTGACTTTACGCAATCCCAGCTAGCTGAACTGTTTAAAGTGATTAAATTAATGTATCTACATTATGTAATTTTATTATGACTGACTATACAGGATGTTAGGTGCACCTTTGCAAGAACTTAAACCATGGCTTCAGACCATCATGCTGAACAACGTACAGCAAGAATTTTTTGTCGGAAATGATAAAAAAAGATCGTCTTTTAATAGAAATTTAGCAACTAATCGGGACATTTTGTATGGAGTCGAAATATTTTTTTCATCTCCGACAAAAAATCTTGCTGTGCGTTGTTCAGCATGATGGCCTGAAGCCATGGTTAAAGTTTTTGCAACGGTGCCCCTAACACCCTGTATACTTGAACTTGTAAGACAAAACGGTTCAAACTTGAATTAAAAGTGTTCAGAGTGACTCTACAATTGCAATTATTTATTATATTTTAAACTTTATATTTTTCACTATCAAACTTCACATCAGTAATCAAATCAGTATCTTTAGGCTTTAGTAAGCTGACGACTACTTGTTGCTTACATCTAGCGACAATCAGGTTGTGTAAGATTGTGTAAAAAAAAATAACTCTGTATAGATATAATTACAAGAACGTACATCATAGATTAATGGTTAGTCTTCGCTGTTTCGCAGACAAATCATTAATCTCTGTGTTTAGATGCTTACCCCAATGACGAAGATCATAACCCTGAGCGGCAGCAGGAACAAGTATCTGACCACGAACCCCATCGCCCAGATGATGGTCAGGCGCCAAGTCAGGAACTCGTATTGTCTGAAACAAGGTAAGACAGTGGTTCTCAACTTTAACGTACCATTTTAAAACCCTTTAAAAGGCCGAGGGAATAAATATTTTCTTACAATCACACCAATTATCTAAGCCCATAGTAAACTTCTTAAGAAACTGTGTCTATGTGAACTATGTGATAACGGATAAATATAAATACTTTTTTGTTTGTAAATACATACTTAAACATAGAAAACACCCAGACCAAGACAAAATAGACATGTTCATGCACACAAACATTTTGTCTTCTTCGGGAATCGAACCCGAGACCTCTGGCGCAGAAGGCAGGTAGTTAACCCCTGCGCCAAATCGGTCGTCGAGGGAATGAGAGTTTCTTTTGACGTTTCATCGTTAGTTCAAAAAATTTTACTAGGTGGCGCTACCCAACTATAGCGACTTAACTTTTTCAGATAATTCAGAGTCTTCAGAGTATACAATCTAGGCGCAAGCAACAATTCGCATCAAAAATGCCATTAAGGGTACCTACGATAAAAGATCTGAAGAAGCAAACGAACAAGTACCTAGCAGAAAATAGTCTGGCATCACTATACGAATATCGTTTCTGAATATCAAGTTATACAAAAAGTTACACAGAGCGTATCCTCTGAACAGGAGGTGAGGTGGGAGGTGATTTTAGGCTGCTGAATGAACGAATCCTTTGCCATAATATGCTGAAAAAAGTAGGTTGTGTTACGGTTACAGCGCCATCTAGTGTATCAAAAAATAACTGCAGGAAACTCTCCCATTAGAGATGGTAGGAAAATAATTTTTGTATGTGAGTAGAAATATTTTTTATGATTTTTTTAAAACGGAAATACATTGGGAAATATGTGGATTATTGTTAAAAATAATTAATAATTAGTTTAGTCGGAGGTTAAAAAGTACTGTTTACGAAAAATATAAGAAAAGAGACTTATCTACTCTGCCTTTACGTTAAATAGGGTTAAAAATCTAGAAAAAAAACTAATCAGATGATTTTTCAAGGCAGACAAGGCAGATAATATACTCTAAGGAGCCGGGAATCGAACCCGAATATTATCGTTATCAAGCTGACATTTTGGTACTTATTTATATGTTGACAAAAAGCTATGGCAAAATGCTGATTATAGAAAGATCTCGAAGAAAGCTAATTATCCTTTCACGAGTAAGAAATCTTAGGAAAAGCTTCTAAAACATTATGCATTAAACTCTGACCTGTTAGTCCTGGTGAGCAGGTTCCAACTCCTCAACTCCTCGGCCTCGAAGACGGAGGTGACCTGGTCCTCGATGATGGACTCCATGCCGGCCTTCACCAGGTCTAGGCAGTGCGACAGGTTGAATTCTAGGCTAACCTGTGAATGATACATTGTTTGTTTTAGAGAAAATATTAAAATTTTCGCTGCGAATACGATACAATATTTTGGTGTCTATATTCTTCGTATAATAAGTAGAAATACTGTTTAGTGCCAACTTACATTTGTACAGTTTTTTTAAATAAGTAATGTATAATTCCCACAGATAGCTGAACAAAGAATTTTTAAGAATGTTTTTTTCTTTAGAAGCATAGACACCAAAAATAGATAGTTAATTACTAGTTTCTACTACAAATTTTGACAAGCTCCGCATACCCTTTCTTCCGGGCTCTTATGTCCGTTCTGAACTCGCTCCTGACTGCTACTCCGCTTGTAGTTCAGCTCTGGCGAAGGTCCGAGGATCTCTTCCCGTTCTATGACTGTCATCTTTGTGCCTGTGGACAGAGACAGCAAATATCAAACTGTATGTCCCCAGAACTAGTAGCGCAGAATAAAACTGACAAAAACACATTTTTAACCGTGTGATTAAACGACATTATATTGAATCCCTCGCTGCGTTCAGGATTCTACTTTAGAATCCCTAGAACCCTTCACTGCGCTCAGGATTCAAAATATCGCCCTCGCCATAAATATGTTATTTTGCTCCCTTGTAATACAATCTACTATTTTTGTACAAACCATTGCTGCCCCCATTCTCCTTGATGATGGCTGAGGGTGGCTTATCATCAGGTATGGGCGGGTCTTCCTCTTCATCAGAACTGTCACTGCGGTGGATCTTCTTGGCAACCTCGATGTGTTGCCGGCCATACTGAAACAAGAAGATGCATAATAATAATAATAATAATAATAAAACACTTTATTGCACACAATAGATAAAACAAATTACAAAGAAACATTACAAAAGCACAGAAAGCATACAACAAGGCGGCCTTATTGCTAAATAGCAATTTCTTCCAGGCAACCTTGGGCGAAAGATAAGTAAGGTATAGGACAGTGGGGAGTGGGTGCAAATACAGGAAAGGATATTTGATATCGATGTACATATACAATAGGTATCGAAAGAATATATTTATTTATTGATAGCGAAGGAGAGAATATTATATAAGTTTATATGTAAATATTAAGTATGGGAAAGGAAATGACTCTTTACTTGATCGCTGAAACTACGCAAAGAACGAGCTTTACGGATACCTTCTGGGAGTGAATTCCATAAACGGACAGCGTGTACCGAGAAAGAATAAGAAAGGAAATCGGTAGAATGTTTAGGGATAGCAAGAGAAAGATTAGAAGAAGAACGTAAAGTACATAGTGAAGATGAGGATCGATAGCTGAAGCTATCTTTAAGGTAAAAAGGAGAAGTTGGGACGAAAAGGATGGAATAAAGGAGTGTTAGAGTGTGTAAGTCCCTGCGCCGGCGAATAGGGAGCCAATTTAGCTTACAGCGGAAATGAGATACGTGGTCAAATTTACGTAAGTTGAAGATGAATCTGATGCATAGATTCTGCAGACGCTCTAACTTGTCAAGCAATTCCTCCGATAAGTCTGTGTAACAAACGTCAGCGTAGTCTAAGATGGAAAGAATGAGGGATTGAGCAAGGGTTATTTTAGTGCTGGACGGCAAAAAGTTACGCAGGCGATTGAGAGAACCGTAAGCAGCAAACACTTTCTTTCTTAAAGCTTCAACCTGAGGCCTCCAAGAGAAACTCTGATCAAAAATTACACCGAGGTTTTTGACCGACTCGGAAAAAGGAATAACAATGTTATCAAATTTCACAGGAGGTAGCTGCTCAAAATCGATCCTCGAAACAAAATGAGGACTACCAATAATGATGGATTGTGACTTGGAAGGGTTAACAGTAAGCCCAAATGACCTACTCCAATTACTGATATGTGCTAGATCAGAATTGGTAGCCGCTATTGCATTGGACAGTTCTGAAAGTGGTGCTTGTGTGTAGATCTGAAGATCATCTGCATACAGGTGATAGGAACTTGAAAGAGAGTGAGTAATAGAATTTATAAAGATTGAGAAGAGAAGTGGAGATAGGACGCCACCCTGAGGAACTCCGGCACCAATGTCACACCACGCAGAGGATGAGTCTCCGAGGTGGATTCGTTGCCGTCGCCCTAGCAGGTAACTTCGAAACCAATCGATTGCGGCTGTAGCTAGGTTAAGAGAATGTAACACACCGAGGAGGACATCAAAGTCAACTGAACTGAAAGCATTACTGAAATCCAGTAGCGTTAACAGTGTCAGCTGACGACTCTCCATGCCTCGGCGTATATCGTCCGAGATCTTGACCAATGCCGTGGAGGTGCTATGGCCTTTACGGAAACCAGATTGAAAGGGATTAAAGAGGTTGTTAATATTGAAATAAGCGGTCAGCTGTATGTATACAAGTTTTTCAAGGACTTTAGAAAGGAAAGGGAGTATGGATATAGGACGATATTCAGAGAACATAGTAGGATTTTGTTTTTTTGGAAGTGGGATAACGTTTGCGTCTTTCCAGACTGTAGGAAAAGTACCAGTTGAAATGGAGGTGTTTAGGATTCTGGATATAACAGGAATAAGGAAATCTAAAATAGGAAGGATCATTTTTCGACTAATGGAATCGGCACCCACGGCATTGGAACTGATCGACAGGATAGTTCTCTTAACATCACAGTCCGCAACCTGATTAAGAATAAAAAGAGAATCATTAGAAGGTAAAGTAGAAAGAAAAGATAAAGTTTTGGCTTTACAAGTGCCATCCATAGGTAAAGATGAGCAGAAGTGATTATTAAGCTGATTCAAATCAATATTATTGTTAGAATTATTGTTACTATAAGATTTTCCAACTCCAAGTGTCTTCAAGAATTTCCAAACTTTCGAAGGATCTGCTTCATTTTCAATGGAGTCATGAGTGTGACGTCTTTGTGCGTCTCTTATCACGGTATTGCAATGATTTCTAGCGCGGTTATATTTTATTTCATTTCGCTCCGAAGGGTCGATTTTGAACTTAGCTTTAGCCCTGTTTTTTCTATTCATCAATATGCGAATCTCATCTGTCAACCACGGTGCAGGAAGGTGTTTCAATTTAATAGGCTTAATCGGAGCATGGATGTCATACAAGTCAGTGAGGAGATTATTAAAAACTGCAACTTGCTCATTAACATCATCGGATGTGAAAATTGACTCCCAATCCATTCCCGCAGCATCCTGAAGTAGAAGTTCCTGATTAAGTTTTGAAAAACTACGCTGCAGCTTAACAGTTGGTTTAAGTTTCGGAGGTCGAATGCGATACGATAAATATATCAAATCATGATAAGAAAAAGCGTCTGCAGAATGTTGACCATACTTTACAGCTAAGGTTGGAGAGGAGACAATGATGAGATCAAGTAATGATGGGGTACAATTGGGAAAATGATGGGTATTGAGTGTTGGGAAAAAATATAGATTCATAAAGTCGAAAACACACTTCTGTGGTGTGACACTTGTGTGTGGTGACTTGACTAACCATACAAAATGTGTGAAACCGATACACGTCGTACCGCGCGTCAACCCACTGCGACAAGTGAGCAGCTAGCGTATTCTACGTATAGGTATGGTATAGGTATCATTCGTTCAAGCTTTTACAGCTCTTGTAAAGTTCAAAAAAGCTACGCCATAAAAATCAAAATTCCTTTATTCACTTTATGTTGATTATACAACACTTATGAACGTCAAAGAACGCCTTCGGTTCGCAAATCCTACGGCGGGAGCAGAACAGGCTAAGAAACTCGTCAAGGGCAATCCTTTTCTCCCTGTTATATTTCACACATTGAAAAAATAACCTTTACACATAGTAGGGTCACTTTCCTTAACTTCGGAACATCGGTTCGCAAACCCTACGCTGAAACGGAAAGACGGTGAAGCTGCATTATTCCTTATTCCCTTGGGAACAGGCACTAATCAGGAAAACTGCAGAAAGCAGATGGTATTGTATATTTTGAAAGGCAACTCAACAACAAATTTAAAAAGATCATAAATAAAACTGATTTTATCAGAACCGATAATAAGTAAGTATTAGGTACTTTCGCGATATTATTCTTATTCAATATCATGCAATGATACAGTTTATCAGATTAAATAATCCTTTTTATTTTTAAATACTTAAGGTTTATAATTATTGGTGTAGGGCAAAGTCTAATTTTTGTCGTGATAACGTCTTATGATCGATGAACGCTGGCTGCACCCACAAAAAAGTTCTGCTTGAGCTCAAAATAGAACTAGTATTTCCCCATAAATCAAATCAAATCATGATTTGTAAAAGTCAGGGCCGATTAAATTGCTACAAAAAAGAAAGACGTTCATAGCGCCGCTGTCACCGGAACAGAAAAGATTGTGCCACTGTACAGTGCCACAACCTTTTCTGTTCCGGTGACAGCGGCGCTACGTACACCTTTTTTTTTTGGAGTAATTTAACCGGCCCTGACTTCTAAGAACTTCAGCCGCCAGAAGCGCTATGGTTGGACATCAACTTGACAGCAAAATGACATTAAAAAAAATCACGCTAGTTTTTCATTTTGGCCATCGGAACAGCAAAGTTTGTGGCACTGAAAATTAGATGTGTGAGAATGCTTTTTCTATAATCAACTTGACGATAGAGGTCGCTGGCAAGGTAACCTTCTACTTCGACGTTATTTTTCACAATGTTTTCTTATGATGTTATCACGTAAAATTATTATCGTCCGTAAACAGACTTTACAGACAACCAATATAACACATTTTCAAAAACCGAAAATGTAACTTTGTCGTTCATACAAACACTATGAAAAACAAAGTTATATTTTGCTGACAAAAAATATGGTGGAATTTTGGCAGGGTATAGGCAATCGGTACGTTAAGTGTGTACGGAATCCTTCATGGGCGAGTCCAACTCGCACTTGGCCGATTTTATTAAAACCCCTATTTGGTCTGTGTAGGTTTTCTAGGACGCCCTTGCGCAATCGATCCTTCCTTCCACATTCGCACAATATATAATATCTTTCGTGATTCGCCTTTCATTTGTGATTTACATCGTTGTTTATCAAATAACCTTACATAACTAAATAAACAGCTATGAAGGAAAATCTTTAGCTAAATGACCTTTATTTGCAGCCTGCGCCTGACCCGGCGATAAAATATCCATTTCCTTACATATTTACACGAGATAACTAGTTTCTGATAATAATTGGTGATTGGAAAATGCATTTAGATCAAACTTGTACAGCTCTGGTTGACTAACAGTATAAATAACTTAAAGAGTAGGAAGTATTAAATTTAACTGCCTCTGCGGCCTAGTGGTATACATCGCTAGTATCAGACCCAGACGTCCCAGGTTCGTTTCCCAGTTTTAGTTCGTAGTGGTGCCTGCTCTCAACCACCCCATCTGGTCAGCCCACCCGAAGTGGGTAATCTTATGAAGAGATTGAGCCCCAGCCCCAGCCCCGCCTCCTGTTGAGCTTTCGAGCTCGTCAGGGGGCGGGGCAGGGGTTAAAACCGCCCAGCCCTGACGCGAAGCCTATTAGACTTGGCGGGAGAAACAGGCCTTGTCTGTCTGAGTCCAACATGCCGTTAGCGGTATACGAAAAGACTGTAAGTATTTATTTGCCCTTACTATAAACAAAAAAAAAAGGTTCGTTTCCCAGTGGGGGTTCATATGGTCGCGGCGAGGGACAGGCCCTGTGTCGTGACTGAATCCAACATGCCGTTTGGTTAAGGCGCTACTCGGAAAAATATGGACTTTTTGATTTAAAACTATAGGACGGTTACAGTTGTTACAAATCTGGTAATAAGATATATATTTCTTCATACCTTTATCTAGAATCGTATAGTTTCAAAAACACGATTTTATGATTTTGCCTCGGCACTTTTTCTTTTCGAAAAGACCTCTAAAAAATACGAAAAGTGAAGATTATTCTTAAATGGGGTTACTTACACTATTGGAAATTGGTTTAATTAGTGGACACCAATAATATTGAGGATCGTATAGAAGCATTTTTTTAAATTTGCTGTAGTTTTTTAATACGAAGTGATTTTGTGTTTTTTTTGCCTAATCTGCAAAATCGGTCCCGCTTCCGCGCGCGTCGTTTTCTCATTGCTATCTCGCTTCAGCACATTTTTTCCGAGTATCGCCTTAAACGAAGACTGTATTTGCCCTCACTATAAAAAAGGTGGTAGGTACTGGTATTCTGTTTGGTTGGTAGGGCTTGTTTTAAATCCGCCTGACTAGCTACCACCATCACCACCATCTTATCTAAGTCTGACGCCATAACAGATGTTTCCGAAATTGTTGTGTTCCGGCAGTTAGATAAGATACTTAGCCAGTTCCTCAGTGATTGAGGATTCCGGGAGTAGTGCGCTTCCACCTTCAGCCTTATCACCGCTTAACATCAAGTGTGATGAAGCGTTAACCTGTTGGGGATAATAATAATAGGTACCTAACTGGACCGTCTGTCCCAGGCCAGACAGTGGTCAACACTTACTTCGAGTGTAATGTTCCCAACATTAACCAGAGCGGGTGCAACATGGGCATTAAACATAATTTTCGTCTAATCCATGTGCACCTTAATGCTGGGGCTTCACCTGCGTATAATGCCATTAATTAGTGCGCTATTCGATATAGGTACTACGCAGGTGTGGCCGGGTCTTAGCGCACTAATTTGCATAATGAAAAGACAGGCGATAGCTCGGACGGCGGTAACATTCGACACATCAAATTGATTTAGTGGGCTTTTAGTGCGTTGTTGTGGCTACACCTACTACAGTGTGCTACAGTCATTCGATATAAGAACTTGTCAAAACACGGTCACATTCAAAAACTCTTTGTAAAGTAATACTCTCTCTCCGATTAATAAATGATAGTGCATAGTCATCGGGTTAGGTTGGAGGACAAATGAGTCTGGCATGGTAATATAATAAATTTCTTCAAGCAGCATCCGCCTTCGTTTTGATTTTTTTATCCACAGATCACACGCTAATCAAGCCGCTCGCTAGACGCTAGAATCAAACATCACATTTATCGCATAGTTTAGTGCACAATTTAATGAACGCTAATCATGATTGGAACGTTAGGCGTCCGCCACGCAGGTGAAGCCCCAGCATAAGACTCACATCTACTACCTTATAGAGTACCTAACTAATTAGATCAATTTTCATGATATAACTGCAAAACGTGCCGTGCCGCCGTCTGTACATATTGAGTTACGAACTCCATACAAAATTACCTTAAGTGGTATACTGATACTGCAAGCAAGAGCTCAGCTGACTAGCCGCGTGCGCATCGCGTGAGTAAGGTCGAGTTTAAAGGTCGAACTAAGTTTGTTTGTACTCTGCATCGCGATACACGTTAGTTTACTCATTTCCTGTAATGGCAAAACAGGTTTGATAAATGTAGGACAGAGCAGGGCATTGGTTAGACGAGATTTTTGGTTAAGCTCTTTTTAACCGACTACAAAAAAGGAGGTTATCGGTTTGATCTGTATGTATGTGATTTAGTTGAAGTTGGATAATATTTGAGTATAGCGTTCCAAGCACGTGTGCTTAATTTCGTAAGTGTATGTTTATAATTTTTAATCCCGATATTCCCATGGAAAAGGGAAACTAAGTGTGTAAAACAGTTCATCATCATCATCATCGTAGGTACGCTGCGTCAGGCGGGACGGGATCACTTGGCGTAGTCGCGCGCGCGTAGTATATTCAGCAAAATATAAGAGCATCTCGCTAGCTAGGGGGCGCCGTCCAAAATCTATAAGGAAGACTGTTGGTATGACTTTCTTGAGGACTAGCTAGGTGTTGGTAGCCCTGGGACAACTGAAGAAGTTAGTCGTAAGTTCTATACAGGATGTTAGTTTAAACAAGGGACATATTTCAGGGGGTGAAACTACCCATCAGTACAAACAACTTTTACTATGGGACCAAGTGCGATATCGCGAAAAAAATCGGCTGTTTCATACAAAAGTGCAATAACGAATGGACCAAAATGTATGGAACAGCTGTTTTTTTTTTTCGCGATATCGCACTTTGTCCCATAGTAAAAGTTGTTTGTATTGAAGAGTACTTTCACCCCCTGGAGTATGTCCCTCTTGTTTAAACTAACACCCTGTAAAATAATGCGAAATTGCGAACTTGGTGAATGAACTTCGCAGGCGCGATGTAGGTTCTCCATATGTTAATCGTTGGTGGCCATAGTAGTTACGATACTTACGATGTGCAACGGTTAGTAGCACCATCTATCGGCGGAGTCAGCTTTGCCATATGTCTGAGTCTTCGTGCTGTTACTGCCGTTCTGTGCGATATGTGCATCATCGCCTAGATGTCGCCACACCTTCTTTTTGGAGATATTAATTGAACAGTTTATGATGGATTCGTTGTCGGAGTCGATTCCTCCGGTCCATTTGTCTTCGGAGTCGCCGTCGATGTCTCCTCGGTTTTCAATAATTTCTTTGGTTTCAGGTCTTCTTTTGGCGCTAGTCTCTTCGGCGTTGTCACCGGGGCGCGCGAAGTATGACCACGTGGTGCTCTTGTGTTTTGCTGAAATTACTACGCGCGCGCGACTATCGTCGTGTGTGCGTGACGCAGCGTACGTCCGTATTCGTCCACTGCTGGACATAGGCCTCTCCTACTTCGCGCCACTGAGCCCGGTCTTCATGTCTGTCTCCTCGGTTTTCAATCATTTCTTCGGCTTCAGGTCTTCTATTGGAATACTCTCTCCGGCGTTGTCACCGACGCGCGGCATACGACCACGCGGTGCTTTTGTATTTTGCTGAATTTACAACGCGCGACTACGCGTCGTGCGTGCTTGACGCAGCGCGCGCCCGTATTCGTCCACTGCTGGACATAGGCCTCTCCTACTTCGCGCCACTGAGCCCGGTCTTCATGTCTGTCTCCTCGGTTTTCAATCATTTCTTCGGCTTCAGGTCTTCTATTGGAATACTCTCTCCGACGTTGTCACCGACGCGCAGCGTACGACCACGCGGTGCTTTTGTATTTTGCTGAATTTACAACGCGCGACTACGCGTCGTGCGTGCGTGACGCAGCGTACGCCCGTATCCGTCCACTGCCGGACATAGGCCTCTCCTACTTCGCGCCACTGAGCCCGGTCTTCATGTCTGTCTCCTCGGTTTTCAATAATTTCTTCGGTTTCAGGCTTCGATCAACAATAGTACTAGACGAAGGCTCACGAACTAAATGAAAACTTTATATGGCACAGACTAACTTTTTTTAAACGGAGATAAAAGGTTACGAATGTTACGATCGTAAATTATAAATGACAGGAAGCGTTCCAAGTTTGAAGTACCTTAGTATTATTGACACTGTCAAAATAATCTACTTATAATTATACTCTCAAGTGGCCGTATAACGCTCGGCCATGTCTGTCACTCCAACTAATATCTAGAACTAGGTGTTATTGTTGATCGAAGGTTTCAGGTCTTTTATTTGGCGCTACTAGTCTCTTCGGCGTTGTCACCAGCGCGCGTCGTACGACCACGCGATGCTCTTGTGTTTTGCTGAATTTACAACGGACGCAGCGTACGCCCGTATTCGTCCACTGCTGGACATAGGCCTCTCCTACTTCGCGCCACTGAGCCTGGTCTTCAGTGGGATAATTGTCTAACTCAACATCTATCGCGATTGCTTTCAGTTTGACATCCATCACTTGTTGTTGGAGGCAGTTGAAAGAACTATATTTGTATTACTGCAGCAATGGTTGTACAATCTTTTAAACTGAAAGAGATCGCTATAGATAGATATTCGATAGACAATCAAGAGGCAGGTCTATACGTTTCCAGCCTCCGCCTGCCATCTTTCGCAGGTCGTCGGAGTCAAACCGCTGAGCAATTATTATTATATTGTAGCCACATCATATCCATTGTATTGCAGCAACATCATATTTCTATTGTATTAATAAGTGTCGATAACTATTCTAATTTGTAAATTATGAGCGTTACATTGTACCTACTCGCAGTCAAACCTTTTAAAAGGTTTTGCGAGACCTTTTTATAACATTGCTGTATAACGATATTTGTAAAGGAATAAATAATAATAATACATTTACTTATAAATAGGTACTAATATTATAAATGTGTATGTTTGTTTGTTTGTCGGTCTTTCTCGACAAAACGGAGCAAAGGGTCGACATGATCAGATAGTATAGATCACGTCGACCCTTTGCTCCGTTTTGTCGAGAAAGACGGACAAACGGACGGAAGGACTATCGCGATCTATACAGGATAATTTTTTTACCAGTGCACAAATTTTTAGGATCGACTCAGAATCGGTAAGTGAACAACTTTCTCCTAGAAACATAGGTCGAAATATGACATATTTTTTTTTACTTTTCATACAAATCGGACTGATCACGTGATCGAATAGTAGGGTAGTCCAAAAACTTTTGCCGTATTTCGACCCATGTTTCTAGGAGAAAGTTGTTCACTTATCGATTCTGAGACGATCCTAAAAATTTGTGCACTAATATTTTATAAAGAGGAAAGATTTGATTGTTTGTTTGTTTGTATGTTTGTTTGCATCGAATAGGCTCCGAAACTACTGGACCGATTCAGAAAATTCTTTGACCATTAGAAAGCTACATTCATCCTGAGTGACATAGGCTATATGTATTTTTTCCCGGTATTCCCACGGGAACGGGTACCACGCGGGTGAAACCGCGAGGTTCCGGCTCCGCTAGTTTTTGATATGGGCATAGTTTGGGAGCAGGAGAGTGACATAGGCTAGTTATTTATCCCGGAAATCATCACATTCCCGCGGGATAACGTGGTGTAGTCCACGCGGGCGAAACCGCAGGCGGAAGGCTAGATTCTTATACAAGGTGTTAGGGGCACCCTTGCAAAACTTTAACCATGGCTTCAGACCATCATGCTGAACAACGTACAGCAAGAATTTTTTGTCGGAAATGAAAAAAAAAATTGGACTTTTCATACAAAGGAGATCAGTCACGCTTCATAAATGTTTGGACCAAAAAAGTAAAAGTATCGGCCAACGAAAAAAAATTGCATATTACTATTGTAAACGGTGTAGCGATCATTTTTGTTATGGCGTCAACAGTATATGATTAGCGGCCAAGCAGTTATTCAAGTTTAAAATGTCATTTTTTTTCTCTTTATTTTCAAACTTGAATACCGCATGGCCAAATTGTGGCCAACGAAAAAAAATTGCACATTACTATTGTAAACAGTATAACGATAATTTTTTGTTATGACGACAACAGTGTACGATTAGCGGCCAAGCAGTTATTCAAGTTTGAAAATGTATTTTTTTTTCTCTTTATTTTCAAACTTGAATACAGATTGGCCAAAGTGCGGCCAACGACAAAAAATTGCACATTACTATTGTAAACAGTGTAACGATAATTTTTTGTTATGGCGTCAACAGTGTACGATTAGCGGCCAAGCAGTTATACAAGTTTGAAAATGTATTTTTTTTTCTCATTATTTTCAAACTTGAATACCGCATGGCCAAAGTGCGGCCAACAAAAAAAAATTGCACATTACTATTGTAAACAGTGTAACGATATTTTTTTGTTATGGCGTCAACAGTGTACGATTAGCGGCCAAGCAGTTATACAAGTTTGAAAATGTATTTTTTTTTCTCTTTATTTTCAAACTTGTATACCGCATGGCCAAAGTGCGGCCAACAAAAAAAAATTGCACATTACTATTGTTAACAGTATAACGATCATTTTTTGTTATGGCGACAACAGTGTACGATTAGCGGCCAAGCAGTTATTCAAGTCTGAAAATGTATTTTTTTTTCTCTTTATTTTCAAACTTGAATACAGCTTGGCCAAAGTGCGGCCAACGAAAAAAAACTGCACATTACTATTGTAAACAGTGTAACGATAATTTTTTGTTTTGGCGTCAACAGTGTACGATTAGCGGCCAAGCAGTTATTCAAGTTTGAAAATGTCATTTTTTTTCTCTATATTTTCAAACTTGAATACAGCTTGGCCAAAGTGCGGCCAACGAAAAAAAAATTGCACATTACTATTGTAAACAGTGTAAAGATAATTTTTTATTATGGTGTCAACAGTGTACGATTATCGGCCAAGCAGTTATTCAAGTTTGAAAAAGACTTTTTTTTTTCTATTTATTTTCAAACTGGAATACAGCTTGGCCAAAGTGAGGCCAACGAAAAAAAAAATGCACATTACTATTGTAAACAATTTAACGATAATTTTTTGTTATGGCGTCAACAGTGTACGATTAGCGGCCAAGCAGTTATTCAAGTTTGAAAATGTCATTATTTTTGGTACAAATACGATCGCAAAACGGATTGACGTAAAATGTAATCGTTTATAAGAATATTAGTTATTACATTGAGATGAGTTCCTCGTCAGCATTATAATTGACCTACGAACGTCCCACATGCTGGGTACGTGAATCGACTAAACAATAATGCAATACTTTTCGCTGAATAGTAACTTTAACTAAGGTCTAGTACACTACAGAGCCAGAATAAGGAAATAATGTCTCCCTAAAATAGATATTGACTACAACACAAAGTGACTTTGGCCAAGCTCTATTCAAGTTTGAAAATAAAGAGAAAAAAATGACATTTTCAAACTTGAATAACTGCTTGGCCACTAATCGTACACTGTTGACGTTATAACAAAAAATTATCGTTACACTATTTACAATAATAATCTGCATTTTTTTTGTTGGCCGCTCTTTGGCCAAGCTGTATTCAAGTTTGAAAATGAAGAAAAAAATGTCATTTTCAAACTTCAATAAGTGCTTGGCCGCTAATCGTACACTGTTGACGTCATAACAAAAAATTATCGTTACACTGTTTACAATAGTAATATGCAATTTTTTTTCGTTGGCCGCACTTTGGCCAAGCTGTATTCAAGTTTGAAAATAAAGAGAAAAAAATATCATTTTAAAACTTGAATAACTGCTTGGCCACTAATCGTACACTGTTGACGTCATAACAAAAAATGATCGTTACACTATTTACAATAGTAATCTGCAATTATTTTTTGTTGGCTGCACTTTGGCCAAGCTGTATTCAAGTTTGAAAATGAAGAAAAAATGTCATTTTCAAACTTGAATAACTGCTTGGCCACTAATCGTACACTGTTGACGTCATAACAAAAAATGATCGTTACACTGTTTACAATAGTAATATGCAATTTTTTTTCGTTGGCCGCACTTTGGCCAAGCTGTATTCAAGTTTGAAAATAAAGAGAAAAAAATGTCACTTTAAAACTTGAATAACTGCTTGGCCACTAATCGTACACTGTTGACGTCATAACAAAAAATGATCGTTACACTATTTACAATAGTAATCTGCAATTTTTTTTTGTTGGCTGCACTTTGGCCAAGCTGTATTCAAGTTTGAAAATGAAGAAAAAATGTCATTTTCAAACTTGAATAACTGCTTGGCCACTAATCGTACACTGTTGACGTCATAACAAAAAATGATCGTTACACTGTTTACAATAGTAATTTGCAATTTATTTTCGTTGGCCGGCACTTTTACTTTTTTGGTCCAATTTGACTGATCTCCTTTATACAAATTTAGCAACTTATCGAGACATTTTGTATGGAGAGTCGAAATATTTTTTTCATTTCCGACAAAAAATCTTGCTGTGCGTTGTTCAGCATGAAGGCCTGAAGCCATGGTTAAAGTTTTTGCAAGGTGCCCCTAACACCCTGTATATAGCAAAACTGGTTAGTAAATGTAGGCCAGGGCATTGGCTAATCGAGTTCTTTTTGCTTCCCCTGTATAACCTAACCAAACTAAACAGATTTTGCTTATTTATAAATGGTTGCCTCTATTTATCGCAAAATGAACCAATACCTATATTTGAGAGCTTCTAGAGTAAAAGTGAACACGTGTTAATCTTTGGAAGAAACACAATGCGTCACTATTGTATGATGTCAATACTTAAAGTACAAAGTTGAACCATACCTAATATGTCAACATGTAAGCCGAGTTTGAAGGCGCAGGGAGCCACTGACGTTGTTCTAACTGCTGCACCGATTTCGAAAAGTTTTTAGTGAAAATTTCATTTTTTTATGACAAGCTTTTTTGCTGACTTTACTCTAATACTGTATTGTCATCTGAACCAAACTTGTATACAAAATTTCAGCTCCATCGCACACTGGGAAATGGGTCAAATTAAGCTTGCAAGATTTGTCCCCCACTAACTAACTAACTAACATACTTACTAACTAACTACCTGACATGGCAAGTTAATAAAAAGCTTGTAAAATTCTATCATGAGTAGAACTACGATATTCCTGAGGCTATATTTTATCCACAACGGGGTAGCACACAGTGTTAAGGCGATAGGTACTCGGAAAAATTATGCTAAAGCGAGATAGCAATGAGAAAACGACGCGCGCGGGAGCGAGACCGATTTTGCAGATTACGCAAAAAAACACAAAATCACTTCGTATTAAAAAACTATAGCGATATTTAAAAAATGCTTCTATACGATCCTAAATATTATTGGTGTGCACTAATTAAACTAATTTCCAATAGTGTAAGTAACCCCATTTAATAATAATCTTGATATTTCGTATTTTTAGAGGTATTTTCGAAAATAAAAAGTGTCGAGGCAAAATCATAAAAACGTGTTTTTGAAACTATACGATTCTAGATAAAGGTATGAAGAAATACATATCTTTTTACCAGATTTATAACAACTCTAACCGTCCTATAGTTTTATATCAAAAAGTCCATAATTTTTCCGAGTAGCGCCGGCTGAAGGTGGAAGCGCACTACTCCCGGAATCCTCAAACCACTGATGAACTGGCTATCTTATCTTTATCTGCCGGAACATAACTATGCTAAAAACATTGTTGTTATGGCGTCAGACTTAAATAAGATGGTGGTAGCTAGCCAGGCAGACTTTAAACAAGTCCTACCACTATGCTATGCCCTTACAGTGACAATGACAACCTCTTGTCACCACAACATTATGCTGAAGATGGGGTTCTAGCGGCGACATCGTGTTTTTTTTTTCATGTTTCTTATTGATTATTTCTTTCTTGTTTTGTGTCGTCAATAAAATGAAAATATTTTTTTTATTTCATTTGACATGCAATAATGTTCACGCTAGCCTGGCGCTATTCTGAGTCAGCGTTGCGGCGCCGCACCGCTTGAACGTGTTTTGGCCTTTGCTTGCAATCTCGACCCCCCGTGGTGGTAAGAAACAAGTGCTGGGAGATTTAGCTAGGTAGCCCAGGCACAGATCTATGGGCGGAGCGAGGGGAGTTTAGTAGCGTGTCAAACAACGAAGCGTCTCATTCATATTTTTTTTCACAATCATACCAATTATCCAAGCTCATGGTAATTTCACAAAACTTGAAAACGGATAAATATATACCTACTTAAATATTTTTTGTTCGTAAATACATACATAGAAAACACCCAGACCAAGACAAATAGACTTGTTCATGCACAAATATTTGTCTTTTTCGGGAATCGAACCCGAAACCTCTGGCAAGGCGACAGTGTAAAGTGTAAAGTGCCCCGGTGTCGGTCAATCGTCATTCGTTAATTGTTACATGATTGACCGTTTCAATTGAAGGTGCAAATAATGGAGCTTCAATTAATGCGAAGATTGATCGCCCACATTTGTTCCGCGATGTCTGCCATGTTTCTTGACTAGCGAGCGAACAAATGACCGTATAATCTGTCAATCGCACAAAGAGACATTCAATTGGTAGCGTCATTCGAAATTGTCAATGGGCTTTCCATCATTCGCCGTCAATCACGTAGTTTCGAATGACAATGGCTTCAATTGCCTCTGTAGACGATCATTTGGTCCTTCAATAACGTAAACATTGTCAATTGCGAATGATCGTTACCGGGGCACTTAAGGCGCTCCTAAACTCGAGTAACGTTCAATTTGGGCGTAAGGGAATCCAAAATAATAGTAACGGTAATCGCTATGCGCAAACGCAATACCCTCACTTAAAAAAAGTGTTCAAGAAATAACATGGTGAAAGGAAAACATTAGGTACTTAAACTAATAGCCATGTAAACATGTTTATTTGCCTAACAACACGTTAAAGATAAAGATATTACGATTAATTGAGACTTAGTGATCCAAATATAACAACTTTATCTAATAAAAACATCGATATATCAGGTTCCCGCGGGATAACGTGTCGTGTAGTTCACGCGGGCGAAGCCGCGGGCGGAAGGCTAGGTATGTTATATTATTCAAATTCTACATACTTACATAACTATTGATCTAAAGATATAACAAATTTATTTTCAAAACTAGGTACATGTATACATAGGTACTTAGCTAGAATTATTAGATTATACTCATAATAACAAAATTATGCTATAGATCATTTAGTATATATGCAGTGACCTAATAAGATTTAATATCTAAGGCCAATAATAAACACGCAATTATATGATTTGTCAACAAATTTGTTTACTCTATCTATCCCATCATCTATTTATTGAGTGCGATTTATAATTAGGAATGTTACAAAGTAATCCAATATTTTTGTTTCTTTAGTCTTTTAAAATGCTGAAAGCTCTTTGTAAAAAAATCATTTTTTTGCCAAGATTTTTTGTAGACTGTACTTTAATAATGTATTGTCATCCAAACCAAACCTGTGTGCAAGATTTCAGCTTAATCGGACATTTAATTTTTTTGGTTCAAAGTGAGGACAAATAGTTAGTCTTTTTGAATATCAGAAACGGCATGCTGGACTCAGGCAGACACATGGCCTGTCTCTCGCCGCGCCCAGCCTTCCCGCTAAGCCTAAATAGGCTTCGCGTCAGGGCTGGGCGGTTCTAACACCCGCCCCGCCCCCTAACAAGCATGAAAGCTCGAGAGGGGGCCGGGGGCCGGAACCCCCTTCTCAATCTCCCCCATCAGGTTTCACTTGAGGTGGGCTGACCAGATGGGGTAGTTTTAGGCACCACTACCAACTAACTCAATTAAACACTGGGAAGTGGATAAAATTTTACCCAAACCGACATACACACATAAAAGCTTGTTGTAAAAACTCACTAAATTGTTTGTGCTAATATCAAACAAGTATTATTTATTCTTTCTTCTTATTGTTCTTTACAAATGTAGCTTGCCTGAAAGAGATTGCTACTTAAACGGCTACCTTTGGTGTAAGTACTTACTTTATCTATTTATTTTTTTTGTTGTGCAATAAATTGTGTCATTCATTACTTAATTATATTATTATTACTGAATATCTCCATGAGTGATTGAGTTACTTAGACCATTATGCTTATGCTTTTTAAGTCTTCACAAAAGCATGGTGTTGTTATAGGAAAAATTGTGAGAGCTAAATACCACCAGCCCCTCGAGCAGCCTTCAGGCAGGTCTGTTGGTTTTTATGATATCACAATTTTTCCTATACTTAAAGAATTGCATTGTGAATTATAAAAATGATTTAAAATCTTATTGGTGTTGTTATATCAATATTATGCAAGATCTTCAATCTAAACTCATACTTAGTATAGGCATGGATGAACGAAACAGGTATTCAGACCTTTTAGTAACTAATACAGCAGATTTCACTTGGTAAGGCAACTATAAAAAGTGTACAATCATACAAATTTACTTATTATTTTAACCTTTTGACCACCAAGGTCTTCTATAGAATACAAATGTTTCTGTGTTCTAAACGCCACAACTTTAGTAGATATTGTCTTCTAATAAAGTTGTGGCGTTTAGAACACAAAAACTTTTGTCTTCTATAGAAGACTGTGGTGGTCAAAAGATTAGGCAATAACATGTAAGTAATTCCTGAACTTTGTCTTATGAACTTTACAGTTCTAACAGTTTCCTGCAGACAAGGTAAAAGAAACAATGGTGTTCATATTGACATAAACCAACATTGTTATGTTATGTGTCTGTTTGCTTTGGATACCATGTAATATTGACAAAGTTCGCCGGCCGTCAATGACGACTTGTGGAATCAGCGCCAAATTGATCAACTGAGATCCAAAACAAACAAAACAAATGCGTAAAAATGGAAAACTCGCAACGCGCCATTATGACCACTTTTTTTATAATTATGGCGTAAAAGAATTATTGTTACAGCTTATCTTTGTTTTTCACAAAGAACATTTAGAACAATAAGTAATAATCCAACGTAAGAAAGCTTAAAGAACGATTTAATTTATAGTTCAATAAAATAAACAGCTGTCGCTATGAACGTCTTATCGGATATGAGTGAGGTTATCTTTAATCAATGTTATAAAACGATTTTTAATCCTTGCACAATGCTTTGTACTTAATGGACTAAAGTAACCAAATTTTAAAGGTGACTCATCTGCTCGAATGTGGGAAGAATTTAATTAGAATATACATACGCACGTTAATAACACACTTTGTAACGAAAGACAAGTACTTACGAAGGAATTTAATATTACGTACCTACTTCTTCATTTGTTTTGTAAACATTGAAAAATGCTTGTGGTAGAATTCTTACACAATACTTTTGTATAATCGTACAAAAGGAGGAATATTAGAATTTGAATGAGTTAAATTATTTATAAAATACGACTTACCTCGAATAGTTTGAGAAGTAATTTGACATACAGCCTCCGAACACCAAGGGATTTGCCGATAGAAGCCAAGAATATCACACACAAGATGAGAAGGAGAAACGGCGTGTACAATATCGAAATCGCTACCGACACACACGACATGATTAGGGCCATTTTCACAACTGAAATAGGGATGAATGACAAAAAGATTGATTGTGAATGACAAGAGGAAAGAAAGACGTCATTCATAACAACAATGTCAGAAATTTCTTGCCAGCAGCAAAAATATTGGGTTCGTTTCTACGCAGCAACTTTTGACTAAACATTATTGTTATTGATTTACTATTGTGATAAAAAAAACAAAATTCAATAAAATTAACAATCAATTTACAGTTTTTTATAATACTTTTGATCTTAAGAAGTTTTATTGTCCATGACTAATCGATTTAATCAGAGATATTTCCACATGTAGCACTAGCAACATTGTCACTTAATTAAAATAAAAAAAGGGGATCATATCAGGATTTGTGTTGAAAATCCTGTTTTGATTTAATTCCAGGAAAATAAGTCAAAATGTCTGATCTTCCCTACGGACCCCCTGTACGAGTATCACCACTCATCCGGGTAATTATATTTTTCTCATTAAAAATAATATTTTTCCCATACATTATGTAACACAGTGTTTTTGAACGGTTTTTCCATATTTAAACCTTCAATTCTGTTTCTTTTTAATGCATTTTAATGTCGTTTGTCATTAAGAAAAATTTTCTTCGCTTTACCAGCCAGCTTTACCAAGATTTCACCAAAAAGTTTACACTTATTGAAGATAACCTCTAAGTTCATTCTTCAGAACATGAAAAAAAAGGTTTTTTTTTTTTATTTCATACCTACTTAGTGAGTTTACAGCATTGTAGTTAAGTACTTCTTACATTTAGTTATCCCAAAATAAAAAATTGATAAAACCTTATCTACATTTAAATATTTGTCACCTACATACAAACCTGTTCAGTAAGAAAATTAGCTGACTAAAAATAGTTCAACAATTCTATCAATCTAAAAATTATTGGTAAATATTAGCGACATAGAATAGAGTGGCTGAGGATAGGCAGGAGTGGAAATAGTTGGAGGAGGCCTTTGCCGATTGGCAAACAGACATAGACCTAAAAAAAATTAGCAAGGCAAGGCATATTACACCCACCAATGAAAAATAAACAAAGACAGTCTGAAGTAAAAGGATGTAATAAATAATTTAGTATAACTTACCTTTAAATCGACTGTCAAAAACTGAATTGGATTTGAATTCTATGTTTTGTCTTTGTCTATTCTGGATATGTGAAAGTGACAGTGCATACATTCTGCTGACAGGAATGTTTCTGACAGTTTGTGAATTAGTGGCCTGGATCAATAGGCCATAAAAGTTAACCCTTTAGAGCCGGAATAGTCTAGTCGGAATCTTAAGACGATCGTGATCAAACTGTCGGCTGATAGTTTGGTTTTGAGAGCCTGCGCGCACTTGTGATTTTTAGTTGACCGATAGTTGGTCGATAGTTTAGTTGAATCCGGGTGCGCACTCACATTGTCCTTCATGCACAGGCCGATAGTTGTACAACTATTGGCCAGTCATTTTCGATAGTTCGATACTAAATGCGCAGTCTACCGATAGTTGGGCGATAGTTTAGTTGAATGCAGTGCGCGCGCTCGACAATGTGTCCTTCATGATTTTCGATAGTTTGATCAGTCAATAGTTTAATTTTCAGTGCATGCACTGCCATATATCTCTATACTGAATCCGAGATCGATCAAACTATCGCCCGATTAAAAATCACAACCCCCATTTTTTGTTTTATACATAATTACTCGTACTCAAACATGCTTGTACTTACAATACCTTAATGTATGAAAAGTGTAGTGACCTAGTGACCCACATGTATGTCAAAGACATCTCATCTCTTCCAAACCAAAATAACCTAAATATTTTATTTTAATTTTTAGTTTTTTGCATTCACAATGCAATTTTTATTACTGAAAAATGGAAAATGAAAGCTCTGATGGGACTCGACCACAACCTTTCGCTTTCCAGGTGACCGATTGTGAGACGGGTTGATTTTTTCTAAAATACTTCATTTTCCATTTTCAGTAACCTAAATATTCTCTAATAAGATAAAATAAATATTAGTTTTTACCATTCCAGTTTGGCCGTTGGTCTTTCCTGACCGCCGGTATCCTGTATGGAGCCTTCCACCAGAACAGGCTTTCAAAGAAGGAGGTTAAAGTCCGTGAGATAGAAACCAAGGAGAAGGTCATTAGGGACGCGAAGCTGAAGGAAGAGAAGGCTAGGGCTGCAGCTGGTAAGGAGAAAACTTATTTAAGGCAGGGGGGGCTCACTCCGCAATTCAATCGACTACGCGCTGTCTACCGCGAGGTAGAGAATAGGCGGGTGTCACGCGCGCTCTCACCGCTCAGTTGTGCATGCGACGCCACGCGAGAACGAAGTTACTTATTTTACTTTCGCCACACTTTCGCGCCAAAACACACGTGTGTTACCTTATGGTTTTAGCCATAGCAATATTATTGTGCGGCCTTCGGTTGTCTTAACAACGATAGAAAGAGACCGGATTTAAAATTTCATCATCTTCCTAAAAAACCTGAAAGGTACCTAAGTTTTTTTGTGTGACTATACTGTCTTATTCTAATTATCTATAATACTTAATGATCCGAATATTTGATTTAAGGACCCCCGACCCACCTTAGCATAGGTAATTAATTACGACAAAAATAAAAATTGACAAAGTGATTCTCGCTTTTATACCTACATAGCTAGGTTAGGTACCTACGAATAATTATTATTAGGGAAAAGGAATCAATTGGAAGTAGCTGTAGCACTTTTAAAATAGGTAGCTACCTACCAAATTACAAAACATCTACCTACTTTCTGTCTTCACTACATAGTATAAAACAAAGTCGCTTTCTCTTTCCCTATGTCCCTTTGTATGCTTAAATCTTTGAAACTACGCAACGGATTTTGATGCGTTTTTTTTTAATAGATAGAGTGATTCAAGAGGAAGGTTTATATGTACTTTTTATCCCGATATTCCCACGGGAACGGGAACCACGCGGGTGAAACCGCGGGCGGCCGCTAGTAGAATAATATAATAACTGTGAATGCTCTAATCACCACTGAGCTACGGAGTCGTTACGGCCTGGCCACGAAAATGCGCGGGGCGGCCGGGCGGCGGCAGCGGCGACACGGCGACGAGCGAATTGCGCAATCATTGCGCGCTCGCAACAGACGTCAAATCAAATAAGTCAATGAGACGCACCAACGGATGCGCAATTCACTCGTCGCCGTCGCCGCCGCGCATATTCGTGGCCAGGCCGTTAGAGTATTCGCCCGGACAGTGAAAGGTCGTGGGTTCGAGTCCCATCGGAGCTAGTTGTGAGACGGGTCGACTTTTTAGCGACTCCGTAGCTGAGTGGTTAGAGCATTCGCCCAAACAGTGACAGGTCGTGGGTTCGAGCCCCATCGGAGCTAGTTGTGATGTGAGACGGGACGACTTTTTCTAATACCTACTTCATTCTCAATTTTTTCAGTAATTAAAATTGAATTGTGAATGCAAAGAAGTAAAAATAAAAAATCTAAACTGTCTGTATTTAAAAATCATTTGCGCTATTTGTTGTTCCTTTTAGCACTTACCTGCTTACTTCGTCGTTACATTGCAGTCGAGTCGACCGGCGACCCTACGCGGCAACCAAGACCACCCAAAACCAATTTGGCTTAAGCGTTTCCGAGTAATAGAAGCGTATTACGTACAGCTACGGTTCAATTTCGCTTGTAATGAATGGTAAATTAGTTAGGCAGGCGTGCGGGTGCAAATTATTTTAGACCTAATTGTCGCGTGGACAAGATTGATAATTTATTGTAACTGTTTCGGAAGTGAGCCTTCTGCTACAAATATTATTCTGTGTTTAAGGCTAGGATTCCCTAAAATAGGGGATTTTAAATTATGCATTACTTGCAACACGAGTATTTAAAATTTGGAAAAAAGATATGTTAGGTATTTTACTTATATTATTTTATTATATCTAGTGCTTCGGGCCGTTTTTTTTCGATTAGTGATATTTTACTGAAAGTATCAAATAAAATCCCAAGCATTTTTTTTTTAATTATTTATTAGAAACCTGGCAAGCATTTGACCGCCATCTTGTTTGGCTAACAGGATGCAGTCTAGGATCTAGCATCCGTCTAATCGTAATCCAAATATCTTTTTACTTGCAATGTATACATACTTGGTTTTAGTTAATGAAAAATAATTGTCTTTGAATAGCCGAGGGATTCCGGCCGTCATAAGTTTAAAATTTTTATTTATTTCATTTTTAATTGAATTTTAAGGCGCCGCCGATTCCCCAAAATAGGGTATTTTAAATTATGGATTACTCGCAAATCACAAGTTCTTAAAATTTGGAAAAAATATATGTTATTTTACAGTTATTTATCTAGTGCTTCCGGCCGTTTTTTTTCGATTGGTGATATTTTACTGTGTCAAATAAAAGCCCAAATAATCCGTCTAATAATAATTCAAATATCATATTACTTGCAGTATACTTGGTTTTAGTTAATGAAAAACATATGAAAATAATTGTCTTTGAATAGCCGAGGGATTCCAGCCGTCATAATTAATTTTTTTTATTATTTAATTTTTAATTGAATTTTAAGTGATTTTCGATTCGCGGGGCGCTCGCGAGTTCACAGTTCACTGCCGGCTGCCGCTGGGTCCGCGCGAAGTGTATAGAGCACGGCTGAGCAAGCGTTAGCGTGCCTATTTCGGTCGGGATTC
The DNA here is from genome assembly GCA_949710035.1 of Crambus lathoniellus. NCBI lineage: Eukaryota > Metazoa > Arthropoda > Insecta > Lepidoptera > Crambidae > Crambus > Crambus lathoniellus. Next base: position 5,037,552 of record OX453319.1, read on the forward strand.
CTCGCCTTAAGTGATTTTCGATTCGCGGGGCGCTCGCGAGTTCACAGTTCACTGCCGGCTGCCGCTGCGTCCGCGCGAAGTGTATCGCGCGCGGCCGAGCAAGCGTGAGCGTGCCTCGTTTCGGTCGGGAATCCTAGCCTTAAAGATTTTAAGAACAGCCAGCCCCAACAACCTAGCCTCGGAATTAGATATGGCTACTATACTTTGTTTATTGTGGCATGGATCCTATCCTATGACAGCTCATTTGTGCAAAGCAAAAGGATCTTTATGCTTTTGGAATAAAACTTAAAAAAATCCGCATTAGACATTTTTTATGCCGGTTATGCTAGAGAATTAGACCCTATTCCTTGTTAGAAACAACATTTTGCTTTGCCTGCACGAATGAGCTATCATAGGACCCATCCCTTGCTACATTGAAGAACTTATAGGTTTTCTTACTGATTCCTTCAGACGTTGCATTATTAGTAGTTTATTTATAACAAAGATTATTAAAAAAACGCTAATATTAATTTTATTATACCAATGCCACTATTTCATTTTATTAATAAAATCAAACGCGTAATTTTCGAAAAATAAAGCAACGCCTTATTTCATACCACACTGAACTGTTTCTCAAATTCTGGTAACGCCATCTATCAATCTTTATGGAAAATCTTGGTGTCATCGAATTTTCTGTGAAGAAAAAGAGTTTTGCATACATGTATTATATTAACCAAAGAATGGAGGGCCATAGCTAGAAACAGCTTGAGACCTATCAGAGGATTTAGTTAAAAAATTGTTGATTCCTAAGCAAAACTCCATGTAATTTCTAATAGTCAATTAAAACTGCTATGACCAAATGAGTCAGGCCCTCAGTTCATCAATTGTCAAAAATTTGCTGTCACCTGTCAAAGTAATTAAGCATTTATTGTTAATAATTTTTGAATCCGAATATAGTAAAGAATTCGTGAAATCTTTTTAGAAGTTTTCAATTGTCTAGAATATACCGTTACAGATTTATAAAGGTTTAGCTTGGGCTCTCGTTCATCAATTTGTACAATAATGAATCTTCCAAATTTGCAAGTAAACTAAAGAAATAGATAAAAATACTTTGAATTTCTGATTCTTTAACACTTCTGGGAATTTCTAACGTAGAAACAATGGTCCAAACGTTAATAGTTTAGTAATAATTGGATTTTTTTCATTTTGACAATTTATGAACTGAGGGCCTGACGTTTTCGGTTCTACTGACTAGGTTTCGTCACATAGATTAATGAAAGTAAGCTTACGTTTTTTTACGAAATCTTTACTAGAAGTTGATTTAGCATCTGTTTCTCTAAGTACCATACTTTCAGAGATTGAATTTTTAATTTTTGTGAGAACAAAATTGACAGATGGTGACCATCGATTTTTACTTTTTTTTAAGGACGGTATTATTATAACAAAGTGTAAAAAGGCGTTAAGTTTAGGCGAGTGCGCATTTTTTGCCACCTTCGTGGGCCAATTAAAACTACTCAATAAACCAGGGGGGCGCAAAAATAAATATTTCAAGTTTTCAAGTAAACAAATATGGGTTTCCGCCGGCAGATTTTACCCTTTGGCCTCTATTTCATTAGGAGTCATGGTTGTCTCAAAAGATGGCGCTAGTAAAATTTGAGAAATAGCTACAGTAATATAGTAATAAATAAAGTAATGTAGCCATGGCTTCCGAAGCCTTCCGACGTTCTATGTAATTTGTTCGGAAAAGATCGACGTTTCTGAACGCAACTCTAATGTCACGTCAAATTGACATTGGCTGTCACTTGAAGTTGACAGTGACACTTGATTGGAATTCTTCTTGGAAAAATGTCGGAATAATTTTGCTGAATTTGTTAAAAATCGCTCGCGTTGAATGTGCCTGGCATATCGAGTTTGAATACATCTTAAATTATCTATGTGATCCCGGTTTGTACGACCAAGGTTTTGATGCCATCTCTGGAGTGGCCGGTCGCGGATGCTTTGAAAGATAACCTTTTCTACCACACGCGCTTGTTGTCGGGACACTATATCGTAATAAAAAAAGCTCCCACGTGTGTGTCTTTGTGTATCTATTGTTGAAACGCCCAGTGTCTTGTGAACGCTGTTATTTGTGTTATGAGTGAGGTGACTAATTGGTAAGGTCTGCAGAAGAAGACGGAGCCACAGGGGGGGGCCCCCCTCTCCCCACGCTGCCCAGGGACTTTCTACAGCACAGACCACAGTATGTAAAATCACCTTACTTCACATTCTCTCCGCTGTGTATCGCAGTCCTATTGTTCAGTTACATCCCGGCTGAAACCAAGATTTGTCCGGAGTCTATACTCATGATAGCCTTCCACTGCGCCAATGCTGACTCCGCGGTCTAGGCAGGGGTGTACTGAACATTTCTTGGTAGCAAGAGCGTAGCTTGAAGGCCTGAGAGGCCCACGCCAAAAGTTTGTCTATTAATCAGTGCCGTTTGATGACCATCTGGTCCGGACTAGATTAATTTGTACTTGTAAATGGTAATTAACTTGCATTTGAAAAGTAAAGGGCATTCCTTTGTTATTGGTTCCATGTCTTGTAATTAATTGTCATGTATTGAGGTTCCAAAATGTAAACAGATGCCTTTCTTTGTTCATAATAATTATTATTTAGTTTTGTCAGCAAATTTGAGTTGTGAATATTGACAAGTTTGTTGCTAAATAATAGCTAATAAAAGGTTAGCTAATAAGTTTGCACTCAATACTTAGTGAAACTTAAATGATTTAAGACATTGTTTACACATTGAAACTTATTGAAACTTGTGCTTTGAAATAATTAAAATCATCTTGTTGTATGTCGATATCCAAGTGAATTTCAATGGTCAGTGATTTGTTTGAACTGAATAACTTTTGACTTACAAAGTCAAAGTTAGTTTGTGTCTAAGTTATAACCTCTTGAGAGTTAGAGTTATAATTATATACTTGAGTTTTGTTGTTTTCTGATAACCTCCAAATATTTAAGAGTTTGTGTCATTATAAATACTTTGTTGTTGTAATATTGGAATTTTGTGGTTATCAATAACCTCAAAATATTGGAGATTTTGTGTTATAGTGAATATTTTGAATTTGTTGTTTTTGTTGATAAATTTGTGACGTTACAATGACGGCCTCCTCTGCTAAAGCCAAAATACGTTCTGAGTTACGGTGGTTAGCGTCTGCAGTCGCATTGTTGGATCGACCTGATAGGACGGAGGCCTTGTTGAACAGATACGTAGATCTGCCCGTACGTTTGGCTGTTGTTGATGAACAGTATGCCTTATTTTTGGAAAGGACTGTTGAGGCCGATGTGGAAATGCGACAAGAAGTCGATTTGGATGTGGACCAGTGTTATGATTTTGCGGACAGAATTACCCAGGTGGCTCGGCCTTTGCAAGTGGCAAGAGAGAATGAACCGAGCCCGTCCCCGGTCACATCTAAAAGTATGCCCCCTCTCTTTGCTAGATTGGCCCCCTTAGACTTAAGGCGTTTTGCTGGTCGTCTAGAGGACTGGGAGGGCTTTATTAATATTTTTGATAGTCTGGTACATGCCCGGGATGATTTGACCCAGGGCCAGAAGTTAGCTTATTTATTATCCGTGTTGGAAGGGGAGGCCCTTGAATCGGTTCAACATTTGGCCCCCTCGGATGAAAACTACCCTATTGCCAGGGATTTGATTGCCCGTCGGTACCAGAACGTACGACGTCTGGCGGACAACCATGTTGCCGCCATTTTGAATTTACCCCGCGTTGCCAGCGTGATGCACTTGAGAGTGGCTTTGTTGAATCCGCTGTTGGTTGCCTACAACGCATTGAAAAACTTAAAACTCCCAGTGGAGCAGTGGTCGTTTTTGTTACTGCACATTGTCCTGGGAAAGTTGCCGAACTCTGTTAAGGTCCGTTTTGAGCAGCAGTATGGTGGGGATAGTGCGACTTATCTGCCACCCTTCTCGGACCTCTTGACGTTCCTGGAAGGAGAAAGTAGACTGGCAGATAATTCCTCTCTGGCCGGTCCTATGGGACCCGAACGACCTGTGCCACAGAGTGGATCCCCCACCGGACCCCCCCGTAGGGGGCGTATGGCCCCTCGCGCGCCCGGCCGCTATGCCGCCGTCCAGGAGACCGCCCGCTGCTTGTATTGTCGGGAACCGGGTCACAGCACGACCCGTTGTGATAAGTTCCTCGACCAGCGCGTCCAAGGCCGTCGAGCGATCGCGCGACAACGGACATGGTGCTACTCGTGCTTGGGCCTGCACATGCAGCGCGAATGTACCCAAGCGCACCCATGCCGCTTTTGTAAGGGCAACCACCATCCCCTCCTCTGCATGAACAGCCCAGAGGGCGGCGGAGCGCCGCAGCGCGTCGCTGCAGGATCACCGCGTATGGGTGGGGGTCTCGGACCCCCCGCGGTGTTTGAATCCCGCAGCAGTTCTAGTGGCCACCAGAGTGGCCCCAGACGCTCTCCGCCACGTTTGGAGCCTCAAACGGGCGGGGGTCCCAGGGACCCCCCAATGGGAAACCGATCCCCAAGGATGGGGATGAGTTATGCGAGCGTTGCCGGAGGTCGTAGAGGCCCCCCGCGACGTTTTGAGCCTCGCACGGGCGGGGGTCCCAGGGACCCCCCAATGGGAAACCGATCCCCAAGGATGGGGATGAGTTATGCGGGCGTTGCCGGAGGTCGTAGAGGCCCCCCGCGACGTTTTGAGCCTCGCACGGGCGGGGGTCCCACGGACCCCCCAATGGGAAATCGGTCCCCAACTAGGGGGTTCGATTTTGCGAGCGTTGCGGGAGGTCGTAGAAGCCCCCCGCAACGTGTTGAGCCTCGCACAGCCGGGGGTCCCCGGGACCCCCCCTCTGAAAATCGGTCACCGTGCCCCCGCGACTATGGGGCGACGTACACGGTGGATGATAGGCACCGATTCTCGCCGCCGCTCGCCGAATACCCGCGTTTGGAGCGGCGCCCGCCCCGTTTTCAAGGGGCCGGGAGATATAACCCGCCTGATACCGGGCGATTTGGACGTAGGCAGTATGTGGGAGACTGGGACCCACTGGATCGCTATGAGCGACCCCCTTACCATGGGGGGACGTCTGGGGACCCCACATACTAGCAATCAACGTGTTTACGGTCGATTGTAGCCACCCCTCCAGAGACCGTTTTGTTGCCCACGGCCTCTGTGCTTGTCAGGGGATTGAATGGCGACCTTGTGGAGGTTCGCGCCTTGTTGGATTCCGGTGCTCAGGGGTGTGTTGTGTCATCTTGGTTAGTTAGGCGGTTGGGCCTCAAGGTGCACCCCCACACGGAAGGCGTGAGAGGTGTTGGCGATGTGAAAGTCCCCGGGTTGTTAGGGCATGTTGACTTCACATTTACATCACGTAATGGGTCCACGCCAGGCATTAAGACCTCGGCGATTGTGTTGGACACAGTTGTTGGCCGTCAACCTTCAGTTGACTTGGGACCGAGTATGTTGTCTTTGGTGTCTGATTCCCCACTCGCCGATCCAAATTTCTTCCGCCCAGGCCCGATTGATGCTCTCCTTGGAGCCGATGTCCTGGGGCGAGTTTTGTTGACGGGGAAGCGAGTTTTGCAGCCAGATGGCTTGGTAGCTCTGCAGACGACACTCGGTACAGTTGTGATGGGCCCTGCTCGCCGCGTTTTGGATTCCCTTGATGAGGATCGCGGTCTTGTTTTTAATGTGTCTCTCTCCGAAGTGGTGCAGAAGTTTTGGGAGGTTGAGGAACCTCCACCAGCCCCGCGGGTTGACCCAGTAGCGGATGAATGCGAGTTGTATTACCAGAATAACACTGGTCGCCTCCGCTCTGGTCGTTTGATCACCCGTCTCCCCTTTCGTGCCGGCCGACCTCCTCTGGGCGAATCCCGACCGCTAGCGGAACGTAGGCTAGTGGCGATGGAGCGTCGCATGAGCAAGGATCCGGTCTTCCGCCAGAAGTATGTTGAATTCATGCGGGAGTATGAGGAGTTAGGGCACATGTCCGTGAGCGATTTGGATTGGCGCTCCGTTGAGCACTTCTTTTTGCCGCACCACGCCGTTTTGAAATCCGGAAAGATTCGGGTGGTCTTTGACGGTTCGGCTCCCACCTCTACTGGAGCGTCCTTGAACCAGTGTCTGCATGTAGGTCCCAAGCTGCACACGGAGATCTCAGACATTTTGACCAACTTCCGGCGGCACCAAATTGTATTTATGACTGACATCCGGATGATGTTCAGACAAACGGTCATCCATCCAGAGGATAGGAGGTACCAATTGATTTTGTGGAGAGAGAGTCCTAGGGACCCCTTGTTGATTTATGAATTGAATACGAATACGTACGGTCTGGCATCGAGCCCGTTTGTTGCGATTCGTTCTTTGTTGGAGTTGGCCGAGAAGGAGCGCTTGAGATACCCTCGCGCCTCCGCCATTTTGGCCAGTGACGTCTATGTGGATGACATTTGCACGGGCGCCTCATCTGTCTCAGAGGCGATTGTCCTGAGAGACGAACTCACCGCCCTTTTGAAGTCGGGAGGTTACGAGTTGAGGAAATGGATATCCAACTCGCCTGATGTACTGGCAGGTTTGCCCGAAGAGCACCAGCAGGACCCCCACCTATTCGAAAATGTTGATAATCCCCATGTGGTGACCGTCCTTGGCGTACAGTACAAACCGGTCTCTGACACGTTCACTTATTGTGTGGATTTACGACCACCGAAAGTCTGGACCAAGCGTTTAGTATTGTCTACTGTCGCACGTACCTTTGACCCCAATGGGTGGATTTGCCCCGTGCTGTTTATGGCCAAGTGTTTCTTGCAACGGTTATGGGCTTCGGGTGTGTCGTGGGATGAACCCCTCTCGGACGAGTTACTCCGAGATTGGTCGAGCTTCGTTTCATCCCTCCCCGAGATTAATGAAGTGCATTTGCCGAGGCTATTCCTCCCTTCTGAAAATTGTAAAGTTACTCTTCACGGCTTTTCCGATGCCTCCGAACGTGGATTTGCTGCGGCCGTGTACCTCCGCACCGTTACTGTTGACGGAGTTGTTGCTGTGCATCTGGTGATAGCGAAAAGCAAAGTCGCTCCCCTTCGGACTCGTCATACGATCCCGAGGTTGGAATTGTGTGGAGCTGCCCTCCTAATGCGTTTGTTGAACCACGTATGGCTCACATTAGGTCGATCTATTGCAATACAAGAGGTTTATGCTTGGACGGACAGTCAGGTCGTCCTTTGTTGGTTGAAGGCTCCGGCGCACACCTTGGACGTGTTTGTGGCCAATCGAGTGTCGCAGATTTGTAATTCTGACATCGAGTTGATTTGGAGACACGTGCCGGGAACCATGAATCCCGCGGATTGTGCGTCTCGGGGTTGTGTAGCCCCAACCCTAATTAACCACCCCCTCTGGTGGGGCCCCCAGTGGTTGATGCGGCCTGAGTCGGAGTGGCCGCCCTCTCCAGCGTTGTCGAACGTAGCCGTTCCTGATATGCGGGCATGCGTCCTGGAGACTAACCCCGCCGGGGTAAAGGATTTGTTGTTGGATCGGTACAGCTCCTTACAGAAGCTGCTTGGTGTTACCGCTTGGATCAGACGTTTTGTGTACAATTGCAGAAACCCACGCGCGAGGCGTGATTCGTCGGTTCTCACTCCGGACGAGCGTAGGGACGCGCTCTTGTTTTGGGTCCGGAGAGTACAAGCTGATAGTTTTGAGTCCGAGATTGAAATTTTGCGTTTAGGCCGTCGCAAGTTGAAGGGCGCGGTATCGCGATTAAATCCCTTCCTGGACGAGAGTGGGCTTTTGCGAGTCGGCGAAAGACTTCGAAATGCGAACCTGCCGTATGGAGCTCGTCACCCCCTTTTGTTACCTAAAGCCGGACATTTGACTCAACTGATAATAACAGATCGCCATGTGAATGCACAACATGCTGGCTGTAATGCTTTGTTGGCCATTTTGCAGCGTGAATTTTGGATTTTGTCTGCTCGCCGAGCCATTCGCACTGTGGTTTTCCGTTGCCTGCCTTGTTATCGATTGAAGGCCGCGACCATGCAGCCCCAGATGGGTGATTTGCCTGCTGATCGCGTCACGGAATGTAGAGCTTTTGCCGGAGTCGCCACCGACTTCGCCGGTCCCTTTACTGTAAAGGCTTCGAGACTGCGTAATGCTAAAACCTATAAGGCGTACTTGTGCGTGTTTGTGTGTTTGTCCACCAAGGCTGTCCATTTGGAAATTGTCTCGGAATTGTCTACCGAAGCCTTTGTCGCCGCCTTGAGCAGATTTGTTTCCCGTAGAGGACTGCCGACATTGATACGTTCCGATTGTGGTACTAATTATAAGGGAACGTGTAATTATCTTAAGGAAGTAGTTAAGTTTTTTGTTGATAATAAAATAGACATTGGAACCACCCTCTCCCGGCGTGGGATAATCTGGAAGTTTAGCCCACCAGCTTGTCCGACCTGGGGAGGAATTTTTGAAGCTTGTGTAAAGGCTGCCAAGACACACTTGCGTCGCGTGATTGGAGAAACTATTCTCACGTTTGAGGAACTTGATACGGTATTTTGTAAAATTGAGGCCGTCCTCAACTCGCGACCCTTGTGCCCGTTGTCTTCGGACCCGAATGACCTGGAAGCGTTGACCCCAGGTCATTTCTTGATCGGACAGCCCCTTTTGGCGTTGCCTGAATATCCGATTCAGGATGTAGGATCCCATCGTTTGTCGCGATACCAACTTTTGAAACAGATGTCCCAAAACTTCTGGGCACGTTGGTCGATGGAGTATTTGCATATCCTGCAGCAGCGCGTGAAGTGGACAGATAAAACCACCCCACCCCAGACTGGCGACCTCGTGTTGATTAAGGATGCTAACCTGCCGCCCCTATGTTGGCGAAGGGGGCGCATTGTTAAACTCTACCCCGGAACTGACGGAGTTCCTCGTTTTGCTGAGGTTTTGGTTCGAGATTCGGTTTTGAAGAGAGCCGTTAGTGGGCTCTCCCGATTACCCGTAGATTGACGTACCGTTCTTAACGGTCCGGGGCGGGGGGATGTTCGGAAAAGATCGACGTTTCTGAACGCAACTCTAATGTCACGTCAAATTGACATTGGCTGTCACTTGAAGTTGACAGTGACACTTGATTGAAATTCTTCTTGAAAAAAATGTCGGAATAATTTTGCTGAATTTGTTAAAAATCGCTCGCGTTGAATGTGCCTGGCATATCGAGTTTGAATACATCTTAAATTATCTATGTGATCCCGGTTTGTACGACCAAGGTTTTGATGCCATCTCTGGAGTGGCCGGTCGCGGATGCTTTGAAAGATAACCTTTTCTACCACACGCGCTTGTTGTCGGGACACTATATCGTAATAAAAAAAGCTCCCACGTGTGTGTCTTTGTGTATCTATTGTTGAAACGCCCAGTGTCTTGTGAACGCTGTTATTTGTGTTATGAGTGAGGTGACTAATTGGTAAGGTCTGCAGAAGAAGACGGAGCCACAGGGGGGGGCCCCCCTCTCCCCACGCTGCCCAGGGACTTTCTACAGCACAGACCACAGTATGTAAAATCACCTTACTTCACATTCTCTCCGCTGTGTATCGCAGTCCTATTGTTCAGTTACATCCCGGCTGAAACCAAGATTTGTCCGGAGTCTATACTCATGATAGCCTTCCACTGCGCCAATGCTGACTCCGCGGTCTAGGCAGGGGTGTACTGAACATAATTTATAATAAAGATTATCAAAAATAAATAAAATAAGGCTTATATTAATCTAGGTATGCTAAGTACTATTTAATTAATGAAATCCAACGCGTAATTTCCCAGAAATAAAGCAATACATTATTTCATCATAAGTATCATAACACAGTGTAAAGCTCCCGGCATTTATCTTGAACCAACCCATAAACTAAACAACCTGCGCAGTTGCAATATTTAAAACTAATTTTCTTCTGCGCAGATTTTATTGTCTATGGTTTGGTTCAAGAAGTTGGCCCCACACCGTAGCGACTGTTTCTCAAATTCGGGCAACGCCATCTATCGAGCTTTATGGAAAATATTAATATCAACTGAAATATCAAATGAAAACGGCCAAAGATTTTATATTAAAACCGACTTTTTTTTGTTACAGCGGAAATGAAAGAATTGGAAGAAATGGCAAACAAGAAATGAACAGCCTCAAATAAATCTTAGTTGTAAGTTAATAGTGACTACCATCTTGTAATTACGCGCCATTTTGAATTTAATCCTCATCTATTCTCTATGGTTTAGCGCAAATGAGGTCTGATTCAAAGTGGTGCTTTCCATCAACTTTTAATTTATGTTGTATAAAATATAGGTGATTATATAAAATTATATAGTTTTTTTATTATCTTCCCAAGAATCTCAATCTTGTTAATGTCAAAAAATATGGATATGAGCCCATATTATGCTCATATTGGACTTCAAATGTCAAATGAAGCCCATGTCCCATATCCACGTTTTTTTTTAGCCGGGAGCCCCCTGGGCTGGTATCTCGGGTTCGATTCCCGGTGTGATTAGAGTAGAAAAAGTCTGACGCTTTAACAATGTTTTCAACATTCTTGTGCTCCTACAGTGAGAGATAAGATAACCAGTTATTATGGTTGAGGATCCCGGGAGAATTAGTGCGCTTCCACCTTCATGTGCGATGTCTGCGATTTGCGGATAAAAAAAATATGAGCTACTGTGGTTTAAACATGAAGATGGGTTTAAACACAAGCGGTTGTAATCAGCACAACAATTTTGACTTTGTAACGTAATTCGCTAAGAACGTTGATTGGGTGTGGTATTTTGGACTTTTTTAACAAGCTTTTTCTTAACTTGCCATGTTAGTTAGTGGGGGACAAATCTTGCAAGCTTTATTTGACCCACTTCCCAGTGTCCGATGGAGCTGAAATTTTGTGTACAGGTTTGGTTTAGATGACATTACAATATTTAAATAATACATAATACATAATTTTGCAAGAAATGTAGTAGGGTTTGCAGCTGAATAAATAAATAAATAAAAAGTAATATCATTGCAAGATCCTTCTTCCTTACCTTCCTCTCAATCGTTTTGCTCGTGCCAGAGATTGCGGTCGTGGTCACGACGATACGTCCAATTCGCATTCGGTCAGGCGTGGGTACAAAGGGGGGGAGCTATGGGGAGGGTTAACCCCCCCCCCCCCCCCCCCCTTTTTGTGTTCATCATTCTATCACGTGAAATAAGCTTTTTCACAATTTTTTGTGATTGTTCACTGAATCCTTAGTACAATAGCCAATGATGTTTTATATGTAGATACGTTATCTGAACTAAAAAGTGGCGACGAAAAAGTAAGGTAATTGCCCGAAGTTTACTCAGTCACACCACACTCAGACCTTTGTCGTGTCAACGCGCTGTGACAATTTCTCGATTACGCCTGATATAATGAATTTAATGCCTTCCTGTGTTTAGAAAAGTTGCAAAAACTATGCCGGATCTTTAAAAGACAAAAAAAATTATTAACTTCATACGTAATTATTGAAATTATAGAAAAGTTGCAAAAACTATGCCGGATCTTTAAAAGACAAAAAAAATTATTAACTTCATACGTAATTATTGAAATTATAAAAATTAAATAATTGGTGATGACATTTGCGCTGTTGCCAGTTCGACATGCATGAGCGAGATGCATGAAATGTGAACGCATGAAAGAGACAGAAAACTGGCACACAAGACAGTGCTTGCAATAATTGTTTATCTCTTTTTGACAGTGGGGGTTTGTGTATATATGTCTCTTACTAACATTATTTGGTGAAAAAGAGATGGATATGCGGAAATGCCTGTTGTTAGGAAGAGATAAATATATTTTGACAACATGTGTTTGTTTTTTTTCTCATAAAGCGTACAGTCACAGCCTTCTCTATTGTTCTTAGAAGGCTGTGGTACAGTACGTAATGAAAAACAAATTCGCCATTTTAAAATGCAATCTATTCGAGTGTAACGTGTCTATTAATAAAACGTCATTGACAATAGCACTATTATTTATTCTGTGGTACAATGGGGGATTTTTCTGACAGCTATAAAGAAAAAAAAGTTGATTTAAATTGGCGACAGATGGCGCTCGCAAATAACGAAATGATCAAAAGTAATCTAAAAGACTAGAAGTTAGGTCAAAAACATGCACGCACGACGTTGCCAGGTTATGCTGGTCATGTCATGTCATGTCAGTCGAGCGCGGGGATTTTACACACTTTGATTGCTTATGCTTCAACTAGTAGATTAACGTTGCGTTCTCATTGATATTTTTGTTACTTCGTTGTTATTTTACTGTTTTAATATTAGACAGTGCTACCTACGGATTTGAAAACAAATCAAAATGTTATCAACTTGTCATTTTAGTTTATTTCTGGTCACACCCACTTCGCTATTTGTCAGCGCCATCTCGTTTCTCGTTTTTTTCTGGCCCTCAAAAATCTCTCATTTAACAGCGTTTTAACTTTAACAGATGGGCCCTCACAGCCCCTTTGTCCACTTGTCTCCCCCGTTGTCTACCCCAGTATAGACACGTCCAGTTTTTTGTCCACTTGTCCGGTGGAGACAAGTACACTTCAGCAAAATGTTATTTTTACAGCACACAATGTAATTTGGTAACATTGTTATTGTCTGATAACATTTGGTGCTGGCAACCCTCATATCAAAATAATATAGGTACCTACTCTGAAAATGTTGTTTCGAAACACACTAGTTGATTTTATGATGTCCATAATGCCGTCGTAATGGCTACATGCACCTCGCCGACAAACTGGACAAGTTTCATTTTAAATGTTGGCTGCAAGCCAGATTCAACGGCTCACAGGCAAGATTTGTGTTATTCCGAGATTATTGATATAATTTTAATTTGTGAGTACCTACGTTACGTACGCTACGTAGAGTAGAACCACAATAGGTATAGAGAACATTGTGGTAGAACTGTACAATGTAAGTGAACAGACGTACTATCAGCAAATCCACCAGGTAAGTATTACACCGTAAGATTCATGAGCAGTTTTAGTATACTGCACTAAAGACCTTTCGCAACAGACTGCCATCTGGTAAATTTACCAATAGTGTCACAGAATGGCCGGTCCAAACCCTACACAAACGATATTGTTTATAGGTAATGTTTTTAAACAAAATGTCATTTGGGTTGACCAGCTTCCTGCTTGGGATCTAAATTTTTTCAAAAGAAAGAGCTTATGAAAGATTATAACAACCAACAACTGATGTTTCGCTCTATACGCGGAACGTGATGTGACACGTGCGTGACACGTTTTAGTGCGTGCAGCCGGCGTTCATCGATTTATTAGACGTTATCACGTCAAAAAATCTTGAACCTCACCGACTCATCAAGAGATAAACGAGTTCAAACACACACGCATTTATAAATAACTTAATAGGTCTAAATACCTAGGTAAGTAAGTACCGTACCGTAGACCTTACTTTAGGAAAAAATGGGGCTACTTTGATAACTTATAAATCTTATAATGTACCTAGTATAAAACCAGTAATATTCGTAATTAAGTAAAAAATGGGCATAGGTACTATCTATAGCTAGTTTATGCTACCAAAGGTTAGTTGAAAAAAAAATGGAAAACGATAATAATTCACTCAAGTAAGTATGAAGAAAACGCAGACTCCAGATAACACTCATATAATTATTGATCCAACTTACAGGTACAGGCATAGTACAGGTACATAACAATATAGATACAGTCGACGTCTTAGTGAACTTATCCCCTCGAGGCTAGTTTGAAGAATGACCTCTCTTTGCTCGTTAATCGGGCTCAAGTCTAGCTACCCCCCACCAATTTTACCACAGATTAGCCTATTAAATTTAACAAAATGGCGGCAAGAGACGGCATTACCAGTGTTGCTATTAAAAAATATGAAAAACCTTCTAAAATCATGACATTCGGCCATCTGATAACGTGCTGTCTCCCGACGCACATATAAAAATTATTTAGAATCAATTAATTAGGTAAGTATACAGCTAATATACTGATACACAATTATTCTCAATAGTAAAGTCTTACAACTATGTACTTACCTATTTAGGTTAATCTTATAGTGATAAAAACCTTAAGTTAAAACTTAAAACATAATTGAAACAAATACATTATATTACACAATGCTCAACAATAATCTTTTAAGGAAGCCGATGACTTGTTTAGAATATAGATATTATCGTGAAAATATTGTTTTAGTAAATCGTTAAGTAATACATAATCAAATAAAATAAATTATCAATAACAAACTAATCTAAAACTATTTGAATCAATGTATAAATTAACATAATCATGACATTCGTTAACAATCGACTATTATTACTTAGAAAACTTATTTTGAAACTATACTTGTTATATAATCATGTATTGTGTAAGTAAGTATATGGAATGATTAAAGTAAAGTCTGGTTATAATCTATAAGCATTAGTTATGGGTCATAAAAGAAAAATGGATTAGCTTGGTACTAGTTTACATCAATGCATTGTCAGGAGCTACATTCAAGAATATTAGATGGTGTCAGAAGCAAAATCCCTAAGAATGTTACATTAGGAATAGGTAGGTACAGAATTTAACTTTAACCTGATAACTAGACACCCTTATCACTTCACTCAAATAGTGGAAAAAGCAACTACGAGTCATGAAAGGATTAAAGACCTAATATTACATGAATTTAACTATCGCTAAGTTTGACCTAGTTTAGTCCTTACAAAAACAACTGTAGGCCTCTGCACAGTTACCAATTTTTACCCAGATATGAGTAACAAACCAAGTTATAGATACGTATTTACCATAGTGCACAATTTGTATTAAATCAAAATATGAGTTAGGACAACTAAAGGAATTATTTAAAGGCATGTTCGTAATAGGCATTATTACCGATTAATTTAAATATCCTTATAAGGAAGTTACACTGATAATGAAGATGCCGCAGGTACAATTTGAACCGTCACAGCAACAATTTGCTTTTTCAACTTGTCAACCAGTTGTCCAAGGTTTCCAGAGCATTCTTTTCCAGCACCAAATCTTAAATGCATCTATTCTCTGCCTCTGTTAGAATAGTACAATACATGGTTCCACTCCGTACATGAAAATCAAAAGATCATATTATTATCATTTCTAATGAATAAGTTAATGATTTTAAACAAGTTCGCAATTTAATATCAAAACTTAAAAATGTCTACAAGGTATCCTCATACGAGCATGACCCGCATCCTTATCAACAAATATTCATATTACTATGAATAATATTAGTGTAAATAGATTTAATAATTATAATTGGGATATGAAGAAGTATATTACCATGGATAGAAATAGAACAAGTAAAATCATGAACAGCTTTTCGCCCAAATGAATTAACTACACGATGATTTCCCGTGGGAATAAAATATCCTCCCGGGGTCAAAAGAAGCCGATATGCTATTCCACAGACAAAAGATTTTAAAGATCCGTCCAGCCGATAGCCGTGATTGGGGAACAAACATACAAGCTTTTGCAATCATAATAGTAAAATGAGATAAGATACATGACATGATAATATATACTTCAATATAAGTCAATTTCAGTATCAGCGATCCACTCGTCTCAATATCCGACTTACAACCACAGCCCACGATGATCATCATCACAACAACGATCACTCTGTGATCTGCACCTTCAGTATCATATTATCTCCTCTCATTACCACAGCACGTACACTCTGCTGTCTCCAGTTTGTATGCTGTGTTGGTTCGTACGTTCAAGGGTAGCGGGATCCTCATTATTATATTAACTCGATGCTAGCTCATGATAAGTACCTACTGGATGCTACAATTGGCATCTGAAAGCAGTAAACTCACAACACACATAGTAACCAAATCAATTTTATTAATCATTCAAAAGAAATAGATGTATCTGATAATGAATCAATAGAAATAAATGTAAGTATATGAATTCTCATATTCTTTTATAAACATTAGTATGTAAGGTACTTAGTAACTTCAACCATAGTAGAAACAAATGATCAACTGACCAGATCTAAAAAAATATGGAAAGATTACTACACAATATGTGAAGGAACTTCAAAGGTCCGTGAGAATGGTAAACTGCTAAGAATTTTAGTATCACGAGCCTACCAAATGAGACGGTAAATTTGACAGATCTACTTGATTTTTGGTTTAATAAAGATATTAATTCTCATTAAAATAACAATAAATTAGATTCACATAATTTGAAATCATATTTTGTCAATACGTACACTAGGACGGTAGTATTAAAATCCTCAAAAACTAATTATAAATCATACCGCCAATAACAACAAAAACACGGCAAAACTAACTTGGTATGCTACAGCAGTGGTAACTTGTGGCTTTATTTGTTAGAACAAGTTTAAAACATGAATTAAAATGTTTGCATGAAGCTGTATAGAACATTTTAATAAATTGAGAGGTGTGATTGAGCAATAATCGTTTTACTTTATTTTGCTTAATTAGGAAAACATCAGTTTCAACTTGACAGTGTAATAAACACGATCTACTTAAATGCACTATGGACTGTTTACATGTTTTTGCATTAAAAACATAATTTCATCACTATGTTGATGAAAACAACTAGAATAGATATCAGTGAATGCTTCTTGCAGTGCTGTCTAAGCAACTAAGTATTTCTGCTTTTGATTTGCATCTAAATCATTAAGAGAGATCTAGAACACTACGCAGTACGCACAAATAGCAAAATAGCTTCTAGTGATTTTGGCTGTAAAATTTTCCATCCGTCTAAACCAAAACCGAGTTGCCCGGAAGAAACCGCAGTAAGACGATAAGGCCACCATTTGGTTAACAGTTTGTTATCTTTGTATTATTATTATTATTTCGTGTGTGATTGTTCCGTTCGTAATATTGTGTACAAATAAAGAATTAATCTATGTATCTATCAAACTAGGTACTTAGATAAAGAATCTTCGACGTTCCCGGAAAAATGTAAAGAATGATGATTTCTAATCAGTCTTATGGCTTTATTGTCTAATTATGTAGAAGACTCGGAAAAGTATGTTCCTGATAAACTTTCTCTAGCACTCATCCACAATTTAGTTTGAATTTAAATAAAATTTGAGATTTAAGTTTGCCACTAAACTCAAATTTAAAAAGTCAAGCATAGTGAATTCTTTTAAATTAAGCTACATATAACAAAAATAATAAACGAAATGTCCACTTGAACAAAGTTACAAAAAATAAAATAAGTAATAGGAAATAGTAAATTTTGGATATCTTTGCATACCTACATTGCTTCCATCCCGAACTAAGTAACTCAAGCACTTGTGTTATGGCATTTGGGAACAACGACGGGGATTACCACATACAATCGGGCAGAATGTTGAAAAGTCCGCTTTAAACATTCACCCGACAGGGAATCGAACCCGGTAGGTACCTCAGAGACAGCGGCACCCCGAAAACTATGCGTACGTACACCGTATCTACAACACTGCTATGGAGATTGTTAAGCTTATACCAGAAACTAATATTGTTTCCATAGTTAAAAGGTCTATAACAATCTAAGTGACACAGATCACAGTTTATAAAAGTATTACCCAATCGCAATCTTGGAATACTAAATTCGCGACTTTAATAGTGTGCTCTTATTCAAAAGTGAATCGTCATCATGTCCAATCTTATCAAGATCAGAAATACATCCAGTTCTGCGTAAAGGTCACCTGGGCATAGACCTAGGCATAGAAAAACAAACCTAGCTCATGGATATTGACCACTCATGAGAATCAAGATATGGTATGGATTTCGTATAAATGGAAACTAAGGTAATTATAAAAATCTTAAATAGATAAGACAATAACCCCTACTCAAATTGTGGAGCATGTGGATACTTATTATGCAAGGAAAAAGAAATGATGCAAACATAATTTAGTATATAAATATCTTTATAAGTAAGTAGGTACTATGTTGCGATAATTAGAGCGCATATTGACAATAATACTTTAAAGGTATCTACTGCTACAGCTGTGGTACCTACTAGATACTCAATGTCAAGCACGTAGGCAACTGTAGATTTAAAAGGCTTTTCATTCTTCCCTAAAAGTATTTTGATAACATCTAAATGATTCTATGAAAAGATAAGTTTTTATAGTTTTGTTTTGTTTTAGGTAGACCTTTACAAACTTTATTTAAGGGGGTGTTACAATCAATTTAGTCGGTTATGCGAGATGAAAATTAAATCTTAAATAGTTTTATTCGATATGCAAATAAATAAACATGAAACATTTTAATCAAAACAACTTCAATACTTTCCCATAAACAAAATGCTCTGCATCATCTCAAATCCTCTTTGACCAGATTCAGCTACGAAGAAAGGGTATTCCTCCTTCGCTCAAGACTCCCCTGGGTCGGCCACGTCACCCTGGAGGCCTACCAAGCGGCGCACCAGGTGGCGCGGGCCGTATTCGTCCTCAGATGCTATTTACCTTGGAATGTATACATTATTCATCGGCAAAAGATCGTTCCGTGTCATTCTATAATAAAATCATTAGGTTATCAACACAATATGCCCTTCAGGAAAATTCATGATTTATACTGTTCACTAGCTACAGTAGCTACCTACATCCTTTATTATTTACAAAAACCATTTCTTTTATTAAGAGCTACTTATCTAGTGCAAAAATGTAAAATGAGTATTGTAAAAACAAGAATAAAACGTTTGAAATTATCTTTGTTCTGTTGTAGTTTCATTTAAATCTAATAATCTTAAAAGTGGCCATACGGGTAGTAAACATAAGTACGGGTAGGAAATATAAGTAGGTACTCATTTAACCAGCCTGTGAGAAACGTACTCACTTAACATTTAAACATATTCAGACGAATGTATGCCACCAACATACATCGTTCGTACTCTTAAATCCGGCGAGTGTATGCCACAAACATATACCGCCCCCTTAATTCCGACGAGTGTATGCCACAAACATACATCGTCCCCTAATATCCGACGAGTGTATGCAACATACATACATCGCCCTCTAATATCCGACGAGTGTATGCAACATACATACATCGCCCCCTAATATCAAATTCAATTTAATGCATTTCAACAAACAAATTCAATGTATCTCTTATAACCAGTGAGCATGCATAGCTTGCTCACTCAACCCAGTGAACACCTTATATTTGTTCGCTCATCATTAAAAATTAAAAATATTCACATTAGAGATATCCAAATTCACGTAAAGACTTTCATATTTAAATATTTAAAGATACCATATTAAAATATTTGTATTTAAACTCATATTCATAGTTCAAGCAATTTATATTGCTATTCACGGTGTTCATATTAATTGAATCCACAAAATTTGTACCTATTAATTAATATATCAATAAATAGAAAGCCAGAATTCAATTGTAAGTAAGTAATACGTACCTATTAAACCAATCTTACCAGGTAACGTAGGTAACCAGTAAGCATACATGACTCACTCAACCCAGAGAACAACACGTTCGCTCAATACAAAAAACAAAGGAAAATTAGTAATAATTAATTTCAATAATATTAAGATAAATGAAATGTGAGCAACCAATCATAAATTATTCTTACTCTTTACTACTTCTTACTAGCTTCATAACTTATAGTTTTCTTTTATTTACTGTTGGTATTAGATACCACGTTAAAACATGGATTGTATGCAAGATTTAGTAGCCATAAGTGATTTCACTCTGTGCAACAGTAAAGGCTATCAAAACTAGCTCCAATTAGTGCTAGCACTAATTACTTAAAACATTACATGTAGGTACACAGCCAAAACTGCCAGTCCTAGCTCCATGTGTAAGATTATAAACAACATAAACAGCAAGTACTCTTATAATATAATAATGCCAATCATCTCCATTAATTCTGTACAATCCACATTTAATACATCATGTAAATTAAACAACAACAATCAAGATATTATGCCAGATTCATGGTACGCTATGATCGTGCCATACGAAAATATCTACTACATACCCGCGTTTAAAATTATGTAAGTATAATCGGAGGGTAGCCCCGACCGTACACGAACACAATTAATCAATTCAAATAAAAGTGTGATCTAGTTTATGTCCGTTCCGTCGGAGAGTAGCCCCGACCATGTACGGAACACAATCCGCCACACAAATATTCCAATCTTAACGCTTTAGATTTAACTAACACGATCGGAGAGTAGCCCCGAACACGAATTAGTAAAATCTTAGTACTAAGCTACGCATATAGACTTTTTAAATTATGTTAGTATAGTCGGAGGGTAGCCCCGACCGTATACGAACACAATCAATTAAAACACAAATGCGATTTAGTTTATGTCCGTTCCGTCGGAGAGTAGCCCCGACCATGTACAAAACACAATCCACCGCAAAGGTATTTAAAATGTCATTTAGATAAAAAAAAAATACGCATTAACATGGAATCTGGAATATTTATCCTTTCTCTGCGTGAAGAGAATAAAATAACTCGTTTGGCATTACTATAGCACAGAATAAGCAAATTATTCTTATTATCAGGTTTAGAAATAAACTTACGTGGGTACTTTACCGCTTCTGAAATATGAAGAAAACGCAGACTCCAGATAACACTCATATAATTATTGATCCAACTTACAGGTACAGGCATAGTACAGGTATAACAATATAGATACAGTCGACGTCTTAGTGAACTTATCCCCTCGAGGCTAGTTTGAAGAATGACCTCTCTTTGCTCGTTAATCGGGCTCAAGTCTAGCTACCCCCCACCAATTTTACCACAGATTAGCCTATTAAATTTAACAAAATGGCGGCAAGAGACGGCATTACCAGTGTTGCTATTAAAAAATATGAAAAACCTTCTAAAATCATGACATAAGCGTTGTCAACAAAGTCACCCCCTCGAATCAAAGTAACCCCGGTTAACCGTACGTAGGGCAAGCGTACCGGTTTTGGCCACTGTACCGGTTTTGGTCACTTTTCACTTTAAAGTTATATAAATAGGAATTAAATAATTATTGCTTATATTTATTGATGGCGAATAAAAGATTGGACTTTTAGTGAATAATTACAGCACTTAGCTTTTTTATGTAGTACGATATTTTAGAAATAAACACCATGTTATGTTTCAAGTTAACATTTTGTAAAACTCTTAAACAAAATGTTAAGGCGCTACTCGGAAAAATATAGACTTTTTGATTTAAAATTATAGGACGGTTACAGTTGTTACAAATCTGGTAATCAGATATATATTGCTTCATACCTTTATCTAGATTCGTATAGTTTCAAAAACACGATTTTATGATTTTGCCTCGACACTTTTTCTTTTCGAAAAGACCTCTAAAAATACGAAAAGTCAAGATTATTCTTAAATGGGGTTAGGTACTTACACTATTGGAAATTGGTTTAATTAGTGGACACTAATAATATTGAGGATCGTATAGAAGCATTTTTTTTAAATCGCTGTAGTTTTTTAATACGAAGTGATTTTGTGTTTTTTTTTGCCTAATCTGCAAAATCAGTCTCGCTCCCGCGCGCGTCGTTTTCTCATTGCTATCTCGCTTTAGCACATTTTTTCAGAGTATCGCCTTAAGTAATTTTTTTTCTACAATAAAATTATTTTATGGTTTTTTAATAAAATAAATAAGTAAATAAATAAATAAATAAATAAATAAATAAATATTTTCTTACAATCACACCAATTATCTAAGCCCGTAGTTAATTTCTTAAGAAACTGTGTCTACGTGAACTTGATAACGGATAAATATATACTTATATACTTTTTGTTTGTAAATACATACTTAATATACATAGAAAACACCCAGACCAAGAAAAATAGACATGTTCATGCACACAAATATTTGTCTTGTTCGGGAATCGAACCCGAGACCTCTGGCGCAGAAGGCAGGTAGTTTACCCCTGCGCCAAATCGGTTGTAATATTATTAATTATCGTATAAAATTTTATATCACATTGGGATATGTATCTTCTAGATGGGTTAAGTGTTGTTTTTTCACTGTTCTCACAAAAAGTTGGGAAACAATAAGTGGCCAAAAGTGGGGCTAGCTAGTGGGGCTAATTTTAGCATTGTGTCACCTTTGGCCACTTTGGCATCAGTAGAAAGTTTCCAACCTTTCATAAAGTTCATTTATTTTAAAAGACTCACAACTCACTTTTAAATTAATAATGTTTAGGTTGTCCGCTGTCGCGGTAGCGGAGCGGAGTGAGTCAGCAATGCAGAGCGGAGTCGCAGACTGTTTCTGCTTCAGAATCATTAGTATTGGTTAGTTATATAAATCTACGTGCTTTATAGTGAAATGATAGAGGAAGTGGAGCAAGCGAGTCGAAACGAGAAGCGGCACTCACTTGAACTTGACGTCGATTGAATCGACGTGTTTCTGATATCAAAGGTAGAAAAAAATCTCGTGGTCGAGTGCCACTTAAAGCTGGGTATCCCTTAAAATTAAGTAACACTCAACTGAACGTGAAATCGACGTGCTTTTGGTGTCAAAAAAGTTAGAAACCACCGTACTAGTTAAGTGCCCCTTAATGTTAAGTGCCCTTTAAAGTTTAGTGACACTCATATTAACGTAAAATCGGCGTTTTGATGTCAAATATAGAAACCACCATCGTAGTTAAGTGCCCCTTAAAGTTAAGTGACACTCATATTAACGAAAAATCGGCGTGTTTTGATGTTAAAGATGGAAATTACCAAGTGACACTTATCTCATCCAAACATAACATTGACGTGTTTCTGATGTTAAAGGTAAGAGGCACAATTGTTTTATTGCCCCATCTACCTAAATTTGCGGATTGAGGCTAGGCACTAGCCTACACTGGCCTCAATCCGCTAATTTTCTTCTAATCAAGTGATAAAGGTAGACTTATAAAATTGTAGTAAGGAGCTAACTGGGATTGAAATACTATTTCATGTAGTGTTTTAGTCCAGAACTCTAATAAGACATCAATTAAGCATAAACTCAGCTTATAAAGCTTATAGTAATTTTATGAAAGTGGCCAAAACCAATGCAAACGGTGTATTTGGCCCCCTCCGCAGAATTTATTTTATATAAAAAACTATTGTTTTTTTTTTACCTTGTAGGTTGTACCCTTAAAGGTCGATAAATTCTCTATAATTCTACATTATAAATTTTGTCTAAAATACTTAAGATCATTAAGCAATAAGCGGTTAAAAGTGAAAAAATCCTTAAAGTGGCCAAAACCGGTACGCCTGCCCTACTTATTAATAAAGATAGGTACATTTGGTGTACTTAGTATTATTATAGAATGATACCTACTAATATAACTCTAAGAATACTATACTACACTGTTTATACAACTTTTAAGTAGGTACACAGGCGATCTATTAAGTAGCGGCACGTAAGTTCAGCACTGACCGTGAAGTGAAGGGGATAGCTGCGAATGTTTATGGTATGGCGCAAGGCCCAAAATAGGTACGGTCGCCAGCACGTCGGGTTACTACAAAATGTCAAAAATTATTAATTGGAACTGAACTCTATCTGTTGGACATAAGGTTGAATTTTATTTAAAGAAATTTGACAGTTTGTAGTAACCTGACGTGCTGGCGACTGTACCTATAGGTACGCGCTAGAGTTACGCGCCGCTACTTGTACCTATGTGAAAAGTTAAAAACAACTGAAGAGCGCCTGCAAAGCATCAATGGAATGGCCTGTCACATAAACAGCAAGGCCGTAAGATCGCGTCTCCTTTGCCCAACATAAAACTTTCATTAGAAGAAAACAAAACAACGGATGCTCTTGAGTGGAGTTATTTACGGAATGGAGGGAAAAGTGTTTTCAATTTCAAGGCCAAATAGATTTATTTATGTATTTTGTACCTATTTTTGTTGTAAAATATTATTCCGTAACGTTCCAAATGAAATGTCGGGGTAATTTACCATCGCGACTTGGGTCTAACTAATCTGTAATGACAAAATTCATCAGCATTATTTCAGTTGTTCGGAAAAAGCTATTAAGGTGTATCGATGAGCTCAGTGGCGCCGCCAATGGAAATAAATGAATTGCATTTTATTAAAGGCTTGGAATAAAAGTTTCGGTTATTTCGCGCAAATAGAAGAGCAAAATGCAATTTTTAAATGTTTTTTCATGGCCTCAAATATGAGCACCAAGTTATGGATCTCGATATTGCCAAATGTGGCCACTTATGGCACTATTGAGATTCACGACTTATTGCGTAAGTTTGAGTTCTCAAAAGTATTTTTATAAAATGCATTGCACTCTTTCACCTGCGCGAAATAACCGAAACTTTTAATCCAAGCCTTTAATAAAATGCAATTGATTTATTTCCATTGGCGGCGCCACTGAGCTCATCGATACACCTTAAGAAACCGCACAATTAGACAGCATTGCGCAAACTGCAACTATTAAAACTATTATCGATATTGAAAAGATCTAAATTAGAACCATAGCAACTCCAACCCGTTAAGGAGTTTTACCTTCCATCATCAGCTTACCTAAATAACCGGAAAGATTACATTTTAACGATCTTATCATACGAATAATATAAAAAGAATTATCATCCAACTCCTAAACGTTAAGGAGTTCTGCCTTCTTTCATCAGCTTATCAACATGAGCTGATGACTGTCAGATCCAAATACTTGAAAAGCTTTAGAAAACATTTTAAACACGTAAAATCATTACAATGAGGGTTTTATTTTAATTTTTAGTTTCTTGCATCCACAATGCATTTTTTATTACTGAAAAATGGAAAATGAAGTATTTCAGTAGCGCCACCAATACAAATAGTTAAATCATTTACGAATTATCAAGGGTTTAGAATAAAAGTTTCGGTTACTTTGCGCAAATAAAAGAGTAAAGTGCAATTTTTAAGTATTTTTGCATGGCCTCAAATATGAGCATTAAGTTTGAGTTCTTAAAAGTATATTTATAAAATGCATTTTACCCTTTTATTTGCGCAAAATAACCGAAACTTTAACTAAGCCTTTAATAAAACACAATTGATTAATTTCCATTGGTGGCGCTACTGAGCTGATCGAACCACCTTAAGGTGTATCGATGAGCTCAGTGGCGCCGCCAATGGAAATAAATCAATTGCATTTTATTAAAGGCTTGGATTAAAAGTTTCGGTTCTTTCGCGCAGGTGAAAGAGTGGAATGTATTTTATAAATATACTTTTGAGAACTCAAACTTACGCAATAAGTCGTGAATCTCAATAGTGCCAAAAGTGGCCACATTTGGCAATATCAAGATCCATAACTTGGTGCTCATATTTGAGGCCATGGAAAAATAATAAAAAATTGCATTATGCTCTTCTATTTGCGCGAAATAACCGTAACTTTTAATCCAAGCCTTTAATAAAATGCAATTGATTTATTTCCATTGGCGGCGCCACTGAGCTCATCGATACACCTTAAGTAGGTATAATTATTGTTTTCTATTTTTTTTGTTTGGCAAATCGACACTAGCGACACCTAGCGAGCAACTTCGTTTTTTAACATTTCCACTTGTTTCCTTCCACTACACGTTTCTTTTTCTTTGCTCTAAACTCACAATACCTACGACATTCCACCTTTGTACGATTTTGAATATTTACAGGACTTTCACAAAATTCTGATTCCAGCTTTCACAATTCTTTGTGAATGTTCACTGAAGTACAATTTCACAGCATTTTATTTAACAGACAGTTTTTTAACATTTTCGTTTCCTTCTGTATTTTTGCTGAGGTCGCAGTCGCAGTGGCGAGCGAGCTCACGAACCGAGAGAGGGATGTCTGTCTCATTTTACACCTTTTCAAAGTGCGAAAGAGAGAGAGAAAGAGAGGCGAGCTAAGGAGGTGAGCGACGTCGCTTGCGTTGTGTTGTGATGTAGGTACCTAAACCGGAGTATGAAAAGAGGTGAAATCATGGTGAAAATGTAACATCTCTCTGCTCTTTATGTCAGCTGCACACAGCGGGTGGGCAGAGCGTCCGCCGACCGACATGACCGACATGACCGACCGACGCCGACGCTCTGTCCCGCACTGTGTATAGTGCAGCAAGCTTTTCTGTTCCGGTGATTATCTTTGGAACTAAAACAGTTTTCATACGACAGTCCATTTTGACAGCTAATTTGGTATTGCAAGTGGCTCCTCTGTCACGGCTGTCACCGGAACAGGAAAGCTTGTGGCACCACTGTACACCGCCCGCGTAGTTACTTTGTGACTGTACTTACAGCCGAGAGATTTGACATTTCACTTCTTTTCATACTTTCATAGGTAGGTACCTACTCTGGTTCACACCGCAAGCAACGTCGCTCATGCGTTGCACAGCTTGCTTGCCAGCAGCTGCTGTACAGTGCGTCAATGTTTTCTGTTCCGGTGACCAAAACTGGAACTAACGTGTTTTCTTTTTAATGTAACTTTGCTGTCAAGTTGCTGTCCAACCATAGCGCCGTTGTCACCGGAACAGAAAAGATTGTCGATCTGTATGTGACTTGCCATGGCCCGCTATTATTTCTCGGCTGCTTGCGCTCAGTGCAACGAGTGAGATAGAAGATGGCTTTGGGCTTGCGCTTTCATCTTCCCTGAAATCTGAAATAGATGATTGATATTTTCAAACAGTTGTCAAAGATGAAGTGATGTTTTTCCCCGCGCGCCTAGGCGCCATTTTAACGGTTAACGGTCCGTCAAAGAGGAAAAACGCGCGATAGTCTATGGAATGTTTATTTTTCTTTTCGGCATAAACAGTTGATCAAACGGAAATGTACTAAGGCCGTACATTCACAGAAATATTTTTTTATATTACTTCAGAGTCTTAGAGTCTTCAGAGTACTTTTTTTTATCTCAAACGGGGTTAGATACATGAGGTAGCACTGTATTAGGGCCTAAACTGAGTAAAGCGGGCGTCCGCGACGGGCACACACACGTCGCGGGTCTCCGTCCGTAGACGCGCGCGGGTCGTGTGGACACGCTCGCGGGCTCCGTGGAACCGCATCACATAGCGCTATTGACTGAACAAGCCCGTGCGTGGTACCGCTGGCCCGCTGGCGGGCCCCGTCGCGGGGAAACGGGCCACAAGGCGCGGGCGCGGGGCCCGCCTCCCCGCGACGGGGCCCGCGACGGAGCACTTTTGTATGGAACCGCGCGGGCGCAGTTTAGGCCCTTAGCCTTCATCACACCTGATGTTAAGCGAAGTCAAGGCTGAAGGAAGGTGGAACGCACTACTTCCGGAATCCTCAACTACTATACCTAGATGTTTAATCTCACGAGCGCGGGTGAGCCACGCTTGTGTGTGTAGACCACAGCCTCCTTTTGTCATACAAACAAACTGTCTGTCAAACCGTGTATATATATACATACACGGGTGCACACAACAAGAGGCGGACTGCGCTTGTGAGATAAAAGGTACCTATATAAGGTACGGCTATCCTAAATCGAACTGCCGGAACACAACAATGTTGAAAACATCGTTGTTATGGCGTCAGACATGTTTTAGTTTTATCTTTTTAATTATATTACCTATGTCCTTTTATTGTCTAACTAAAGCGAACTCTCCAAGGCACACAAACCCACGAGGTTGTGCCGAGGATAATTAATATGTTTTGCATGTAATATTGTGATATTTTTTGAACAATAAATAATAATAATACATAAGCGGCAATCGGCATACACGGAGCCAATACAAGCCAGTCCACTACTGGCATTGTTTGTATACCTAAATAGAGACAGTCCACTACATCGGATTATCCTCATGCCAATGATCAATAGGTAAGTATATCTTTAGTGGACAGGCTTATTGGATTGTCTCAAGTCTTGGCTCTATGGGCGTACACAGGAAGGGGCAGGGTGGGCGCTGGCCCTTCGACCCGACTTCAAGCTAAATAGCATAAAGTGTTCTTAAAATATCGAGATTCCATACTTTTGCCCCACCCTGAAGTAAATTAAATAGTCCCACCCTGAAGTAAATGCTGGGTCCAGGGAGCTACCGGCTAAGAAATATGGATATGGGTATGGGCTTCAACTGTCATTTGAATTCCTTGGATCTTGATAGATTTTTGCTGCTTTGTTCTGTTGAACGTTGCTAGCTACTTAGTTATCGTTATACCCGACGTCACATCACAACACAAGCAACTGATAGCGGCTATTTTCTTTATAAAATTGACTTAAAGTTCATACCCATAAAGTTACGCGGTAGTCCCCTTGGGTGGGTACATGAAGCTCGACTTAATACTGAGGTAACTGGAGAGTGCAGTACGAACAATTTTTTGAATACCACAAATAACACAGTGGTTGTCTTCCGTCTCACCTACACTTTAAAAAAATACGTATGGTCATGAGACAGCTGACAGCCACTACATACATAAATGTCAAATTTGCTGGCGACACTTTTTTATTCAGGGTGAGAGCTCCAGTTACCTCAAGCCCCCAGTACAAGTTGGCCGACCATGGTCGGCGACCATGACCAATACATCGTACATTGACACTTTTGAAAGAATCTTTTTAAATTTGTTCGTTCAAAAGTGTCAATGTACGATGTATTGGTCATGGTCGCCGACCATGATCGGCCAACGTGTACTGGACTGGGGGCTTCAGAGTATTAAGTCAAACTTCATGGGTGGGTACGTCCATGATTGGCTCCGTGCACGTGTCCTATCCTACCATCAACTAAATTTTAACCGAATATCAAACGTCCGGTTTATGTTTTTTAGAAATGAAATAAGTAGGTATCATATTTTTGTGCGATAACAAAACCGTCTATGCGCGCTTTTGGATAACAACCAAAGAGTTTGAGTTTGTTTTCTTTTTTTTTTACAAACATAAAGAAGCTTTTGTTGTTTACCTTGGCTTTGGAATAATCGGGAAATCCTAACACTGGATTTGTAAATGTTTTTAGGTAAGTAATTTAGGGTGTCTGTCAAGCTAAATTAATTAGGACTGCCTGCGATAGGACTGAATGGTAGGTTATTCATAATTTTTAAGGCGCTACTCGGAAAAAGTATGGACTTTTTTATTTAAAACTATAGGATGTTTACAGTTGTTACAAATCTGGTATTAAGATATATATTTCTTCCTACCTTTTATCTAGAATCGTATAGTTACAAAAACACGATTTTATGATTTTGCCTCGACACTTTTTCTTTTCGAAAATACCTCTAAAAATACGAAAATTCAAGATTATTCTTAAATGGGGTTACTTACACTATTGGAAATTGGTTTAATTAGTGGACACCAATAATATTTAGGATCGTATAGAAGCATTTTTTTTAAATCGCTGTAGTTTTTTAATACGAAGTGATTTTGTGTTTTATTTGCCTATTCTGCAAAATCGGTCCCGCTCCCGCGCGCGTCGTTTTCTCATTGCTATCTCGCTTCAGCATATTTTTTTCGAGTATCGCCTTAATGGCAACAAAGCCTTAAATACCTACTGAATAAATTTGGATAATTTTGGCACACTTATGTATCTACATTAGACCTAGGATCCTGATAGGAATAGATAGATAAAGTTATACAAGTACATTTACTTATGTGGTTCAAGCTATCAACAGTGTCAAGTCATTATTTGGCAGCGATACAGAACATTTTAATATGCGGTGTGGCGTAAAGTCGTTTATGACCTTTAATAAAATACATGGTATCGCTTTTAATAGTGCTGAACATATTGGCGTCATTGTATCGGTGTCACCAAGAATAAAATTAGTACTTACTTATTTATAAACAGCGTGCCACGTGGTTATACAAATACAAATACAAATATCTTTATTTCTTCTCTTACACAGATATCATTACAAAGTTATACCTTAAGTATTTGATTTTCTGTCCACATTTGGCAGCACTTAGCCTACATCAGACACACCTTTTTTTTTTTTTTTTGTTTTTTTTTTATCCCTCTCTCCGCTTTAGGCCATGGGGGACCAGAGTGGTACGCTCCCCTCGGACCAGCGGTTTGCCCGGCTATCCGGGCCTCTGCGCGGCCATCGATGACAAACGTTGCCATTTCTTAGACTCGTGGGGGGGGGGGGGACCGTGCGATCCGGGAGACAGCCAACAAGCCATCTCCCGCCCCGCACCGCCCCGCTAGGGTGGAATGAGGTGCGCGAATCGCCGCCTCCTCCGCCCCACTCGTCTTCGTCGGAGCCGATCCGCATGAGCCTCCTCTTCGCGGATACGCTCCGATGCCTCCTTTTGCGAGATCACGTCCTCGCAAAAGGAGACCGCCGCCTCCCAGGATCTGTCACCACCGAGCATGGCCCTGGCCATGCCAGGCAGCGAGAGATCCCTGCCTACCACAGCAACAAGATTACACCGCTGTGGGGACCAGGCAGGGCACACCTGTAGAGTGTGCTCTGCGCTGTCTTCCTCAGCGCCGCAATCGTGGCACCGAGGGGTCGCTTCACTTCCAATCCGGAACAGGTATTTCCCAAAGCATCCGTGCCCGGAAAACACCTGTGCCAGCCTGAAGGTCAGCGACCCAAAGCTCCTATTGCACCACTCTCTCAATACTGGGCGGATGGCCCCAACCGTTCGCCTGCCAGCCGGATCCGCATCCAGCAGTGCTTCCCACTGGATCATCAAGTCTTCCTCCGCACGGCGTCGGGCAGCCGTCCTCTCCGCCGGGGCTATGCTGTTCCCGCTCGCTAACATCTCTCTCCTCTGCTGGTACACCTCCATCAACACCTGGGCATCTAACTCCCAGGGAGGTGTACCTGCCAGCGCACACGCTGCATTGAAGGACATGGTCCTGTACCCCTTGGCGATTCTTATTGCAATCGCCCTCTGGGGCCGACGTAGGCATCTTCGATTCTCATCGTTGAGCTTGTCGGCCCAGACTGGCGCTCCGTACAAGGCCATGCTCCTCAACAGACCGGCGAAGAGCCTCCGGCATGTGTCCCCCGGGCCACTGGTGTTGGGCAAGAGCCGTCCCAATGCCCCAGCCGCCTTCGTCACCCTCGGGGCCAGCTGACGGAAGTGCTCGTCAAACTTCCATCGCCCATCGAGCACCAACCCCAGGTATTTTATCGACGGGCGTAGATGAATTCTCGCTCCGTCGACGCATATATTCGCCCCCGCTGGAGGGCCCCTTCGTGGGCCATGAAAGAACACCGCCTCTGTTTTCTCGATGGCCACGTTCAACCCTAATATACGAATTCTCTCCGTCACAAGGGAGGCCCCAATCCCCGCTAGCCTCCTCACGTCCTCATACGTCTTATCCCTGGCTACGACTAACGTATCATCGGCATAACAAATGACTGCCATTCGAGGCAAAAGGACGCCCCTCAGCACCCAGTCATATCCAATGTTCCACAGGAGCGGACCCAAAACCGATCCTTGTGGAACACCGCACACCATCTCCCTGGCAACAATTTCCCCATTTTCAGCCGGGTAGAGGACCTCTCTGTCTTCCAAATAGCTCTCCACGATCCTGAGCAAATACGGCGGCAGGCCGTGGAATCGCAGAGCCTCTCGAATGACCGAGAAGGGAAGCGAGTTGAACGCGTTCCTGATGACTAACGAGACTGCGACAACCACCTCCCCTCTTTCCTTCGCCCTCTCTACCAGCTCTCTGAGCGAAAGGAGTGCATCTATCGTGGACCGTCGCTTGCGAAACCCAAACTGGTTCTCCGCCAGGTCCGGGCCCACCGTTTCCAAATGCTGGACGATACGCTCCGCTATAATCCGCTCAAGTAATTTCGCGAGCTCGTCCAGCAACACTACCGGACGGTAGGCGGATGGAGAATCCAGAGGCCGGCCATCCTTAATAAGCAGGCACAGGCGCCCTCTCTTCCACTGCCTTGGGAACACACCTGATTCGAGACAATCACTATATAGTTCCCTTAAAGATTCCCCTAGATGTTTTAAGGCTGTCGGGAGGATGCGCCCGGGGATCCCATCTGGGCCAGGGGACTTTTTCTTGCCCTTCAGACGGTCCACCACTACTTCCATCTCCAACTCCGTGATTGGCATGAAGACCGACTGTACCTCAGCCGGGCGCTGGGGGGCCATTAGTGGAGCCACTATGGGGGCGTTTATGGGGAAGAGGCTCGCTACCACTCTTTCTCGGAGCTCCGGCTCCATGGTCTCCATGGGAGGCGCCTGATGGTTGAGTTTTTTTCGCACCATTTTGAAAGGCCTTCCCCACGGGTCCCGGTCCAGTCCTGTGAGAAACTCGTCCCACGCCAGAGTTTTGGCCCTGATAATCGCCGCCTCCATTACCTTTTTGGTAGCTAGGTAGACCTCTCGGAGCCTCTCCTCCTCTTCCGGTTGGCGTCTTCGCCGTCTCCTGCACCTCTGGTATGCTCGACGTGTCCGTTGGCATTCGGCTCGGAGAGTTCCTAGTTCCTCCGACCACCAGTAGACCTGGGTCCTTTCATGAAGGCCATGTGCCCTGGGCATAGCGGCGTTGCACACCGACGTGAGGGACTGGGTCAGCCGGTCCACTCTTTCCTCAATATCCCGGCCCCAGCCCTGTGCTTCGCTGCAGCAGGCCTGGACAAGCGCCTCCTCCTCCACACGTCGCTCATTTAGCCGAGTTATCGCCCACTTTGGGAACTGCTGCCCTACAAGCCTTCTCCTCGGTAGGGACCACCCAGATCGGGATGTGACCTCGAAGCGGATATACCTATGGTCGGAATGGGAGTACGGTTCCACCATAACTCTCCACCCGCTCACTCTGCGAGCGAGAGCGGGAGTGGCGAGGGTGAGGTCTACAATAGAGCCTCCGTTCCACCGAACACAGGTGAAAGTTGTGCCCCGGTTTAGACAATCGAGGCCGGCGGACGCCATCCATTCCACCACCGCCCTACCCTTGGAGTTGGTGACAGGGGAACCCCAAACCGGGTGCTTGGCGTTAAAGTCACCCGCCACCAGCACCTGAAGCGGTGCAAGGCGCCGTACCACACCACTGACAACATCCAGCCAGCTCTCAAAGTCATTCAGGTGCCGATTTGGGGAGAAGTAAGTGCCTACCACTGCGAAGTCTCCCCAGGTCGCAGCCACATAGCCCGGTCCTCTTTCTCTGACCGAAAGAGGAGGGGAGTGGGCGGCCCGTATCGGTGCTAAAATAGCGACGGTGTCGTCCTCAGCCCTAGCCCAGTTGTGACGATCTGGCACATAGTAAGGCTCCGACACGATCACCAGATCAGACTTCCACATCGCTGCCTGCTGCATAAGAAGATCCTGTGCAGCAGCAGCGTGGTTGATGTTCACCTGTAGAATATTGAGGGGCCGTATGTCCATTAAGGTGCCGTCTCATTAACCTCCATGGCACCTTGTGCCCCGTTGTCAACTCCCCTGACTTTGGGGAGTGGCTTCGGCTTAACAACAGGGGGGCGGCAGATCTTGCTCCCCATGATGTGCTCAGCAGGTAGCTTTGCTGCCAGACAAACCGAGCACTTAGGCTCTTCCGTGCAGGTCGCCGCCTTGTGTCCATCCCGCCCGCACCTATAACATGCGTCAGAACGGTCGATGGTCTGCGGACACATTCGACGCATGTGCCCCGGTGCCATACACTTATAACACCGAAGCGGGAGAGCTTCTAGTGCCCGGATTTGGGCACAGCTCCATCCCACCATGAGCTTGCCGGACTAAACCACCAACTTTGCCGCCGACGTCGGACATTTCACCATCGTGGCGAATAGACCACCGGGCCCGGATCTAAAGGGGCCAACTTTGATAAGCTCCTGCGAGCATCCGCCCTTAACTGCAATCGCTGCCTGCACATCTTCTGCTAATACAGAGTCATCCAGCCCGGAAATACGCAGATCCACGCACTTCACGGGTCTGGTGACATTAGCAAAGCCCTTCAGCGCCTCCTTAAGCTTTGCCGCCATGGTATCGGCCTTCTCCACACCTGTGGGGCCGGGGATCTCTATCATGCGGGCTCCTGACTGTGTTGGCTTGACAGAGATTCTTTCAAGACCCAGCTCTTGCAGGCTAACCGCTGCCCTGGCTTTTACTATGACCTCTGCATACGTGACGCCTTGCGCCGCTGCCTCATCTGAGACCGTCAACACTATCGCCGCCGTGCGAGGGGGGATCAATTTGGGCCCCTTATGAGCCTTAGGTGCTGGCTTTGGTTTTGGTGGCTTGGCTCGGGTTTTTTTCCCCTCTTTCACCACCCCACCCCGCCCGTTGGCCACCTGCCACGGGGCAACCTCCCACGGAAATTCTGTTACTGGAGCAGAAGATGCCACCATCTGCGCATAAGAAGAGCAAGAGGTTCCTGCCACCGCTGGATTAGGCTGAACCTGCGCCTTATGCTTGGAGGCATTCACAGCGACTTTTGCCGCGTTTCGTCTATCCGCCTCTAAGGGTGGGCGGGGATTCGGATTCGGAAGAAGTCTGTCCTCCACATCACACACACCTTTCTTCTTTCTCTCTTTTCTTTCACCTGGTGTTAAGTGATGATACAGCTGGAGGTGGAAGCGCAACAATCCCGGAATCCTCAATCACTGAGGAACTGGTAACCTTACCTCTAACTGCCGGAACACAATAATGCTGAACACATCATTGTTATGGCGTCAGACATAAGCTAGCCGGTAGACTAAGGAAAAGCCATACTACCAACCGAACCGAATACAATATGTACACCCCTGGGAATAGAAAATGGAACCCGGGATCTCTGGGTCTAAAACTGGTTGTGTGAACCACTAAACCACAAAGACAGTTAAAAAAGTTGAAGTAGGTACCTTGAGTTGCCATGAAACTAGGTACTTAGGTACTTGGCTTATTTCCGATTCGCGTTTCATTCAGCACTCAATTCGTTATATTGCATCTATCTACATCTTTCTTGTGATTTCATCCGTATATAAATTATTCATCATCATCAGCCATTTAATGTCCCCACTGCTGGGGCACTGGCCTTCCTTATGGATGAATAAGGAGAATGAGCCATGACCCACCACGCGGGCTCAGTGCGGATTGGTGGGTATTAACGACTGCAAGTGCAGCCGGGACCAACGGCTTAACGTGCCTTCCAAAGCACGGAGGAGCTCGAGATGAAAAGTTTTTGGTCACCCATCCCGTGACCGACCATTGCGAATGTTGCTTAACCTCAACGATCGCAGGCCAAGCGCGCTATCCACTGCGCCACTGGCTCCTCAATCCTAAATTATTAGTAAGTTATATTACTGGTATTGCTGTACTGTAAGTAAGGTCACGAACTGGTTCTCAAGTCCGTAAGTTTTCCAATTTGATTGTCACCCTATTGAGTGAGTAAACAAAACGGGGAATATTTTCTTTTCTTTGCTAATTAAAGATGCTTATTTATAACTGTTCTACGAAATGGCTAGAAATAGCATAGTTTGACCATTGTATTGAAAGTAGGTATAACTACCTGTGTACTTATGTACCTACCTATTGCAAAAAACAAAATGGTAAGTACTAGGTACCTTTTAAAAAGACGGTATAAAATAAGGGATCGGTAATGGTTTCTATGGGAATATAGAATAATGTACCTCTAACACAAGTCACGAGTACTCACGACACGAGTCTCTCTTTAACCGCATCCCGTTTTAGACCCAGAGGTCCCGGGTTCCATTTTCTATTCCCAGGGGGGTACTTATTGTATTCGGTTGGGTTGGTGGTCGGACTTTTCCTTAGTCTGCTGGCTAGCTAGTTAGCTACCACCACTATCTAAGTCTGACGCTATAACAATGATGTGTTCAGCATTATTGTGTTCCGGCAGTTAGAGATATTAGGGGTTAAAGTATCAAATTGCCGTTTTGTATAGAGATTTTTGTAATTTTTTTTCCCATACTAACGTTTTTGTAATTTATTCAACGACTAATATTATGTAACTTTACAAAATTTTACAAATGTATTTATGGGCATTTTAACTACTAAATGACATATTCGTTAAGAGCAAAAAAATTATTTTCACTAAGTTACAACTAATAAAGTACAAAATTCTGGAAACAAAAATAGTCGTAACTTTCGAGATAAGT
Organism: Crambus lathoniellus; assembly: GCA_949710035.1. NCBI lineage: Eukaryota > Metazoa > Arthropoda > Insecta > Lepidoptera > Crambidae > Crambus > Crambus lathoniellus. The sequence continues at coordinate 5,073,428 of OX453319.1, forward strand.
TTTTTCTATGTAAATAAGTAATCAAATATCGTGGTTATTAAATTATCAAAAGCTGCTCGATACGGTCTTAATGTAAAGCAATTTTAAAGAAATTATGTATTTCTAATATCATAAAAGTTGTTAAGTTATATCAAAAGAAAAAAACGGCAATTTCATTCTTTAACCCCTATTATTAAGGTATAACCGTTCCTCAGTGATTGAGGATTCCGGGAGTAGTGCGCTTTCAGCTTCAGGTTTGGTGAAGGCCATGTGTTAGGTACCTCGTTGTGAATAAAAAAATCTCTCAATTGCAGAAAGCCAACCTAAGTGACACTAGACAGTGTTTATTTACTCATGTGGTAGTTACGTAGACCAAGTGCCACAATCTTTTCTGTTCCAGTGGCCAAAATGTGAAACCAAAGAGCTTAGACTAAATACTGAGGTAACTAGACCTTTTTTTTTTTTTTTGACCCGGGGGAAATGCCATTCGCATACCCCCCGCCCGGGGAGACGAGGGGGTTATGTGGGGCTCGAACCCACTAAAACCCCCGGAGTGTTCCTTCCACACGCGGACGGAGGCTACGGGACAGTGGTATCAATCGCCGTGCCTTCCGCCCTGTGTCCGCGTCCGTGGTTGACGCACCCTCTCTTCGTTTCGGGACGACAAAATGTCCCACCTCTGGTGTGGCGCGCCGGGAACACAAGGCACGCTCCTCCACCACGGGGGCCTGGGTGGACGATGAAGTTCCCCACTCCACCGCCCGACCCCCCTACCTATCACGCCGCATCCTGACGACGCCTCTCCCTCGAGAGGCGCGCGGAGCGGCGAACTTCCGTGATTTCAGAGGACTCTGCCCCCCGAACATCCGAGGTTTGTGGGGATTTGTGGGTAAGAATAAAAAAATTGTAGTTTGTGGAGATTTTAATATAGACATCTTAGATATTAAATTAGCACAACTCTCCAGTAAATTCCTTAATCTTTTTAAATCATTTAATTTGCTTTACACTTTTAATGAACCAACGCGAATTACGCCAACATCGGCTACTTGCTTAGATAACATCTTTTCCAACTGTAACTTAATTGAGAATTCGGTAATTAATATTATTAAATCCGACCACAGTGGACAACTAGCTTCTTTTGAGCACTATAATGTTACTCCTAAACGCGAAGTAATTTGCAGGCCAATACCGAAACGTGGTATTACTAAATTTAGAAATAATGTACAAGATAAAATTCAATGTTTGCCAGCTTCTGCTGACGCTAATAACTCTTATCAATCATTATTTGATATTGTTGAAAAAGAATTTAGTAACAATTTTAAACAAAAAGTTATAAAGTGTAATGATCGTAAGAAGTTCAGTGACTGGGCCACACCTGGTATTTATAATAGCAGAAGAAAGTTATTTGAACTCTATGCCCAAAAAACGACTTCCTGTGATCCTAGCTTCATTGAATATGTCAAGAAATATTCAAAAACATTTAGGAAAGTATGTGCTCTGGCAAAATCTAGGTATATTTCAAATAAAATTAAATCATCTGAAAATAAAATAAAAGCTACCTGGAGTATTATAAACCAAGAAACTGGCAAAATAAAAAGCAAAATTAATTCAGTTAACTTAAAAATTAGTGATCAGACTTTTGAATCAGATATTGATGTGGCTAGTGCTTTTGAAGGTTACTTTGCTCGAATTCCGTTAGAAACTACTAGCAGACTTAACTCTTGCCCCAACACCGCTGTCTCTCTTATGGAATCTAGTGTGAACAAGTGCCAGGAAACATTTAGTTTTAGCTATGTCACTACCGAAGATATTATTAAAGCATTCAAAGCAATAAATATTAAGAAAACAGAAGATCTCTGGGGCATATCTACAAGTATCATCAAATCAATAATTGATGTGATAGCTCCATCATTAGCAATAATTTTTAACCAATGTATAAGTGAAGGGGTCTTTCCTAATTTAATGAAAAATAGTAAAATAATTCCTCTGTTTAAAGCTGGTGACAAAAGTGACCCAGCAAATTTTAGACCTATATCCATACTACCAGCAATAAGTAAAATATTTGAGAAATTAATTTATGCTCAACTTTTAGAATATTTTAAATTAAATAGTATACTGCATGAGAAACAGTTTGGTTTTTCAAAAGGTAAAAGTACAACTGATGCTGGGGTTGCATTTCTAAAACATGTACTTGATGCCTGGGAGGACAAGCAGGATGTAATCGCTATTTTTTGTGACCTTTCCAAGGCATTCGATTGTGTTGATCACCAAACACTATTAAGGAAGTTAAAACATTATGGTGTTTCTGAAATGTCAGTAAGCCTTATGCATTCATATCTGTATGAAAGAACTCAGAAGGTAGTTATTAATAAAACTGAGTCTACCGGAGCTCCCATTACTATGGGCGTACCCCAAGGATCAATATTGGGCCCGCTGTTGTTTTTAATATACATAAATGACCTTCCTTACTACGCGAAGAATTTATGTGAGACAGTGCTATTTGCAGATGATACATCTCTAGTCTTTAAAGTAGATAGAGGTGATGACTGTTCTGACGAAGTAAATAGTGCTCTTTCAAAAGTGTCACATTGGTTTAATAGTAATAATTTATCATTAAACTCAAAGAAAACTAAGTGTTTAAAATTTTCGTTACCTAATGTAAGACAAGTTGATTTTCATATAAGACTAGACGGCGATATGGTCGAATTCATTATCAATACAAAGTTTCTAGGTATTATATTAGACTCGCGACTACAATGGGATCCTCATATCGAAGCCTTGGCGAGTAGACTCAGTTCGGCCGCATTCGCAGTAAAGAAAATAAGGCTCTTAACCGATATTGAAACGGCTAGAATAGTCTATTTTAGTTATTTTCATAGTGTTATGTCCTACGGCCTTTTGTTGTGGGGCTCAGCCGCTAACATCCAAAGTATATTCGTGCTCCAAAAAAGGGCTATTCGCGCCATGTACAACCTCCGATCGAGAGATTCTTTAAGAGATCTATTTAAAGAAATAAACATTTTAACTGTTGCAGGACAATACATCTATGAAAATATTATTTATGTGAAAAAATATTATAATACATTTGTAAAGCAGAGCGATATTCATCGCTTTAACACAAGAAATAAAGATAAACTTGTCGTTCCCAAGTTTAGGCTAGAAAAATCCAGAGCATCATTTCTGGGGAAAAGCATATCCTTTTTTAATAAAGTTCCACAGCATATTATTGAACTACCATTGCATAAATTTAAATGTTACATTAAAGAGTCGCTGATGAGCAAAGGATACTATAAAGTAGACGATTATTTGAATGACCGCAATGCATGGTCATGATGTAACACATAACATAATCACTGTTTAAATTGATGTATTTTTATACTAAGCAATTGTTGTATTAGTAACGATATGTTTTTTTTTGTAAATGTTGTTACCTAACTAAGAAACGCTGGCAAGTTTCTTGCGCCCATTCTTCTTGTCAGTTAAAAAAGTCTTGAATGGGTGGTAGGAAAATATTGACGATTCATAAGTACATATTTATTATGTCTAAGTGAATAAAGAATATTTTTATCTTATCTTATCTTATCTTATTCTATCCCCCTTTCCGGTTCGTCGTGCGTCAGGGGACTTCTGTCCCTGCACGCGACGTCTCCATCCTGAGCACAACTATCCTCCCCCTCGGGCCTACTGCCAACACTTACCGGGGGTCTATCTATGGGCCGCTTGCCCTTTACCGGCGGTGGGTCACATCGCCGGCTTCCCATCACATGCCCATGTGGCTGGCCACTGTCAGCGCAGACTCGGCACTTGGGCTCAACAGTATTGCATGCCGCGGCCTTATGGCCCGGGCACCCACACCTGAGGTAACTAGACCTAAAGTTTTCACCCTGAATAAAAAGTGTGCCCAGCTTTGGCATTTGGCACGTAGTGGCTGTCAGTTGTCTCATATGACCATACGGATTTTTTCAAAGTGTAGGTGAGACGGAAGACAGCCACAGTGCAACAAAAAAGTGTTAGTACTGCACTCTCCAGTTACCTCAGTATGTAGTCTAGATGTCCAACTAAGGAATTTATAAGTAGGTACTGTGTAGGTACAACACTTATGAATTCCTTGGTCTAACCATAGCGCTGCTGGCGGCTGAAGGTCTTACAAGTCAGGGCCGGTAAAAGACCGTCAGCCGCCAGCACCGCTATGGTTAAACCAAGTTTGTATGTTAGAGTCCGTTTCACGAAAAAAGTCCCCCAGACGCGGCGATAGCACTACTGTCGTATGTCGTATAACGGAGTGTTGTCATGATCCTATACAGTTTAGGTAAGATGTAGTTCCACTTTACGCCGCGGGACTTCTTTCGTGAAACTTACCTGTCTACCTACAGTGCCATGGGGTGGACTGGTGGACATCAATTTGACAGCAAAATGACATTTAAATAAAAAAAAAACACGTTAGTTTCACATTTTGGCTACCGGAACAGAACAGATTGTGGCACTGTGTTACATTTTGACAGTAGATATAGCTGTTTCTAATTTTAATAAAAAATTTGGTGTCTTCTGGACTTTTGGTGTCTTTGATAAATCTGTACCCGAGCATCTTTCGCGCCATCTTTATCTTCACTTCCGGGCATAGACAATGCGGGTTGTAAAATGAAAGTGGCGAGAAATGACGAAGTCTTATTTATGTTTATTACATTAATAATAGATTTGATTAGATACACATTAAATTGCGCGCATTTTTCAATGAAATATAATAAATTTCAATGTAGACATGTGAGTGGCAGCCATCCCGTACCTATACACGGCCTCAGCAAGAGTGGTCGAAAGCGAAACGTATAGGTCGTCTCGTTAGGCAAATTATACCTAGGTACATTTTAACCGACCGATTTGGTCTGGCCGACCTCTAGCCGTTGTTGCAGTGTTGCCAGCCATTGCTAATCTCCCAATATTAATATTATTTATAAATACTGAAAACATTGATTTGCTTGCAATAGATAGATAAAAAGAAAAATATTTTCGGTTATTAATGTTTTATTATTTTAAAGAATCCAATTTCATTATTTTTTAATTTTCTGTTGTTTTCATTAAAATACTAGAACATGCTAAATATTAACTAAAAGCAGCACTTATTGATGAGGTGTTATGCCTTTATTATAAATATTTAGTTTTAAGACAAATTGCGAGTTTTTAAATAAAATAAACGAAAAAACTAATAGATAAAAGAATCGTTGCACAAATTGCCATTATTATCCCTTTCGTTTGTTCAGTCCTACGTAAAACTCATGAACGAGCATTAAATTGAATACTCTGAAAATCCCTTAAACGTAATTCTATCTGCTTTAAATATTTCCGCTTTTACATATTTTCTCCCTAAATCTAGGGGAAAACGTCCAAAATTGTCAACACTGCCAAGTTGGTCCGGTCGGAAGCCTACATACGTTCCGATTTGGTAGGACTAGGAAGTGAAGTTCGTGCGAACCAAATCCGGCCGACCGCGACAAACACGAATAATAATAATTTATGGTCGGACGACTACCTACGCTACACACGTCCAGATTTGGTCTGGAGCAGACCAAATCGGCGGTCGGATCGGAACGTGTGTAGACACTATTAGCACGTGTATGTGTATACGAAAAGAGCATGCTAGTGATGCTAGTTAAACACTCGAAATGCATTGAAAAGAGCATAAGTACCAAAGAGCATGTAATCACTACGTTATAAGTACTACCTAGTAGCACAAAATCATGCTCTTTTAGTAGCATGTGTACTACACCGGCCCTTATTTCAATTGCATTTATCTAATACTAGCGGCCGCCCGCGGTTTCACCCGCGTGGTTCCCGTTCCCGTGGGAATATAGGGATAAAAAGTACATATAAACCTTCCTCTTGAATCACTCTATCTATTAAAAAAAAACGCATCAAAATCCGTTGCGTAGTTTCAAAGATTTAAGCATACAAAGGGACATAGGGACAGAGAAAGCGACTTTGTTTTATACTATGTAGTGATCTACGTAAGTACTTAATTGACATTGAAAACCGGTGATGTAATTAATACAAGAAAAATAAAGCAATAATGTTCCAGGCAGGTATCATAAAACATGCTAACACTAACATCCTATTAAAAAAAATAACAAACGTGAATCACTGGCTGACACCAGAAAATTTAAGAAAAATACCAGCTACATTTTTAAGCCGACATCATATTTATTGACGCTGAAAATAGTCTAAGAAACATCACGTCTTGCAGTCTGTGATTCTGAATTCAGAGGCAGTGACTAGCGCTTTCGAGCTGCGATTGCGGTGGTTAAGCGACTATCGCAAGGGTCAGTCACGGGATGGGTGACCAAAATTTTCAATATCCAACTCCTCAGGCAGGTCTTATTTATTTATTTATTTATTCACAACGGGGTAGCACTTAGCCTTCATCACACCTGATGATAAGTGGTGATAAGGCTGAAGGTTAGAGGGGAACTACTCCCTGAATCCTCTATAACTGAGGAACTGGCTATCTTATCTCTAACTGCCGGAACACAATAATGCTGAAAACATCATTGTTATGGCGTCAGACTTAGATATAAATAAAAATAATCATAATAATAACCTAAAAACAATCACGTCTTGCAGTCTGTCACTCTGAATTCAGAGGAAATGACTAGCTCGTTTTGCGACTGTGTCGTTAACTGTCACAAAAGTTGCTTATTGCTTATTGCTTAAGGGGTGGATGACCAAAATTTATATAGTTATCTTAGGGTGTCTTAAATTTTTTGCACTCACCACCTTTCCCTTGGATATACTTCATTATATTAAGCCTCATAGACATTAAAATCATAGCTGATGGTGTGTAATGTCAACATAGTTAGCCATTAGCCAATATAAATTGGAGCACTTGGTCGCTTGTCGGAATTGCCAACAAATATATCTAAACGCAAAACGTCCATTTAGATATGATCTGTGACCTCTCTGAGATAATATAACTAAGTATACCTATGTATAACGTTTCCTTTGACCACAGCCCCAGGAGGTGCCGGCCGAAACGAAGTAAACATGTATTTTCGTAAGCGCAGAGGTGTGTCTGACCAACTTGATAAGCTTTAAAAAAAAATTGTCGTACGTAGGTAGGTACATGTCTTTTTTCGCGAATATTGAAAAAGCAGATCAATGCGCGTTATTCGTAAAATCTATTTCAATAAAACTTAAAAAGATTAAAAGATAACCTTTTACAGTACTTACTTAAATAAATAAATAAGACATCATATTATCGAAGTACCAACTCGCTAATAAGTACCTGACGCCCCTTCAATAATCTAAAAATAAACGTGTCTTGCAGTCTGTATTACATATTCCAGTAGTCTGGACACAGCCACCCTGATTTGACAGTTGGAAACAGTTCCCGCGCATTTTTTCGCGCCATTTTTCTTTTCTCTTCCGTTCATAGACAATTTTTGAATACTTTGTTCTTGAAAAGAAAAAGAAAGTGCATGGTTTAGTTTTATTAATTTTATTTATAAAAATGGCAAACACCATTTTTAGAATTTACGTGTTGTTTTTATTTGTTTCGTTATGTGTTGAATGCAAATCAAAATTGACTGAAAGCGATGAAGAGGTTTTAAAAGCTCCTGAAATTCAAGATAGGAAGCCGCAAAAGGTAATTAGTTTGGTTTTTCTATTTTATTTTTAATTATTATAAGAATAAAATTTGAATGTCGAATAAAAGAAAAATATCAGATTATACTTAAGTAAATTTAAAAATATACTTATCACTATAAAAAAATGCAAGTAGGTACCGCATAACGTGGCATAATAAAAACTTTATCAAAGAGACTTTAATTGAAATACAATAAAAAATTGTTAAATTGAACCACATAACACCACGAAAACATTGTTTTATTTTATCTATTTCGAGTGAAAACTTAAAAAGTGAATAGTTTTCTCTCTTTCAGACAAATTTGGTAAAAAAAAAATTTTCTTTAATACAAAAAAACTTAAGATAGAAATCATTGTTCAAACTGAAACAATGGCAAAATATTTCATTAGCTCATCTTGAAATAATTTATTTTTCATCCCATCCATTCGAAAAGCGATGATTGTTTATCTAATAACAGGGTCCAAAACGATTCATTGTTTACCTGTTATTACAAGAGGGTATAAATGAGATTTGAATTTTGAACAGCTTCATAACAGGGTCCAAAACGATGAGATTTGAATTTAGAACATAATTAAAGAAGCATTGGTTGGAGTGTAGCAAAGGGTGTGCAGTACTTAAAAAAAAATTTAACTGATTTTTTATGGGCACAGAATATATGGGGCCGGGACTTTTTTCGGGACCGAGAAATTTTCAAAAACGGAATTTTATAAAATTGCGAATAACTCGTAAACGGTGAGTCGTAGCTAAAATCTAACAATAATTTTAACCCCCCTACGGCACCCCCGGAGATACTTATAAGGAATCTGATGGACATATATTTTTTTTATATATTTTTTTTATATCAAAACTCAAATTTTTTTTCTTGCCCGACTAGCGCTATGATGTATCCGAACGACAAAGAATGGTAGGTAGTTTGAGTTGTCTTTACTGCTTTTCTTATAGAGGGGGATGAAAAGCAGAGTGTATTACTCGGCCGCAAAATTATTTTCACCTCGGGCGGCATATATTGAATCCCTCGCTGCGTTCAGGATTCTACTCTAGAATCCTTCACTGCGCTCTGGATTCAAAATAGCGCCCTCGCCGTAAATATATTATTTTGCTCCCTTGTAATACAATCTACTATTTCATCTCTTAGATTCGGAAAGTGATGTATATTTAAACTGAGCAGCGGGTCCAAAACTATCCGTTTCCCCCTAGGGTGGAAATGAAATTTTAAGAATAGAACTGAATTTGGTTACAGTCAACCAGAGTCAACCTTATCGGCAATGAAAAAGTTTTCAACTAATTTTGTATGGGGACGGGACTTGCAAAATAAAAAAAAGGAATTTTATAAAAACGAGTATATCTCAAAACGGCCATTCTCCGAATAGCCAGTTTTTACGTGTCCGGGCTAGTATATCCGTAATATTGTAAAAATTTAAGAGTTTTAAATTTTTTATATATTAGTAAGCGTCCGTATTTAGCTGTAAACAAAAACATAGGCCTCTGTTAAATAGTTGTCTTAATAAGTTAATTTCATAAACCTCTGTTCTCTAATCACCGTGACGCGTCCGCACCCCAACTTAATGTAAAAACATGCCATAAATTTTCATAACGGACGGAATTCATTTGCTTCATTCAACTGTTGTTACTGTTTTAACTAGTTTTACTCGTGTGTTGTAATTATGAATTTTCGCTGTGTACATTTGTATTGGCCTTGGCTGTTTAATGTACTAAATAAATAAAATTAAAATTAAAATTAAACATTTTAAACAGTATAGGGTAATGTGTATCACATAACAAAATATCCATTCAATAGAATCATTCTGTAAATAATTATCAATTAATAACCGCATGTCCGATCTAAAGTTATAATTACCGTGACGTTTTCTATTCCTGGACACACATCCCTGAATAACAATATTTGGCACATCACTACTGTACGTGCCGCGAGCCCCTCAGTTCGTGTCGTGGCCCATCAGCAGGTGCACGTCCTTTATATAGGTTTATCCCCAATGAAGCACGTAAGTGTATAATTACCGTATCCTTGGTTTAAAACTTTTCTAATTGCCGTTTACTTATTTTTATACTAGATTGGTTAAGCTTAGTTCCCAGTTGCTTTTTAAATAGAGACAGTACTTTGACATCCATACATTGTAGTTAACTAGTATTTGCATACTCTGTAGGTTTTAGAAATATTTAAGAAAATCAGTGTTTTTCTATTTACCGTATACTAATTACCATATATTTCTAATTACCGTTGTATGAAATTATTGCCCACTAGTTATGCCCGCGATTAAGTCCGCATGAAAAAATATCCTGAGGTTTTCCAAGAATAGAAAGTAACATTGTCCTTCTCTAGAGTTCAAGTTATCTATATGTCGCAGACGGATGGTTGAATCCGGCGGATGGTTAAGTATGGCAGCATGTACCCCTCGGAAGTCCTGTTTAGAACACGTGATAGGTTAGAAATTGAAGGCGATCGCGAAGCGCAGCGAAGCGATTATCTTAAATTTCGTGCTTTTTTTTGTGACTCCGCCAACTTATGGGTAGATAAAATAGCTTACTTAGTTTAATTGAATGGCGGATTCAACCAGTTGGCTGCAACAAATATACCAAATTTCATTAAAATCGGTTCAGTGGTTTAGCCGTAACGTCAAACAAATAGAAAAACAAACGTTCGATACAATATTAGTAACTATTTCCGAATAGTTACTTATATAAAAATTTCGTGAAATATTATATAATTATTTGGTTTATGCTTATTTAGGCAGGTATTTGTTTAAATAAAATTAATTTGTTCCTTTAATTCAAACCTTGCTAGAGATCGATGTTTTCTACTGGTTATTGTAGGATGGGGTAACCAAAAAAAAACCAAGGAGAAATCAAAGAGATTAGAAGGCTCGCAGCACGAAAACGTCGAGAAAGAATAAAAATTACCCTGTTTTGTACTAACAATCAGAGGAAAAAGAGAAAGAAAGTTATAATAAAAGAAAGAGAGATAAGAAACTCCTAGGCAGGAGGAAGAAGACTCAAAAAAGGAATAGGGAAAATTTCAGAGATTACTATAAAAGACAAAAGGAAAAGGAAAATTTAGGGACTAGTGGTCATAGATCTACATTCACTTGATGTCCGGGCCGGCGGCTTTACCCGGCGGGTTACGCCACCGGGCTTGTTTACATATACAATTGTCGCAAAACAACCGTCGGGTAAAGCCGGCGGGCCGGCGCGTTTGGTGTGTAGAGGCCTTACAAGATCGTGAAACTTTGTCACCACCACCACCAAGTCGTTTTAGTGAATCGGAATGCTCGCTGCGCTAAAAAAAAACACTAAAATAGTATTTTCACAAAATTCTTTTGTAAAAACCACCTTGAAAAAAAAGCCTATCCAAAGATAGGCTGACAAATCAGTAGTCTGTAAATAAATTTAAAATAGAACGAATTTGTCTGAAAAACTTGGTAGAAACCCATGTTTCTTTTTATTACCAAAGTAAGGCAATTGAGTACAAAACAATTTTGTTACATACTTTTTGGGACTGTTTTTTTAGTTAAATTTTTTGTTTAAAATCGATTATATAAGCGATTTGACACAAAAACAATAAAAATTACAAGCGAAAATGTTTAATTTTTTTATGAGAATTGCTCATTTCTAATGCTAGATACTTGAACAATAATTATCAATATAATTTGTAAAAACAAGTGCTGTGTCGAGATTTTAAATTATTTTTATGCATTCTTTAATTTCTTATTTTTACATAGATTTATTGGTATTTTCTAATTACCGTTACGAGTAAATTACGAGTACGGTAATTAGATAAGTCAATACTTAATGTATTGACTTATCTAATTACCGTACTCGTAATTTTTTTTAAATCTCAATAACTTGAAAACAGCTTTTAATAATCTAATGCCTTTTAAAATACTGAATTCGTATCTTAAATGTGTTATATATTTTAATGTGTTCAAGAGAAATTTGCGAGAAATAAAAAAGGGTACGGTAATTATGCGAAGAACACCTAATGCTGAGAATGACCGAAAAACGGTGCGTCTCGTAGCGTAGCTAAAATCTAACAAAGTTTTCAACCCCCTATAATTTACAAACCATCGGAAACGGAATCGGGTTGGAATTCTGTGTTTTGTTTTTGTCTATTCTACAGTAAGTGACAGAGACAGTGCATACATTCAGCGTTTCCGCCGCGTGCGTCGTTTCGTGAATCAGGGGGTTGATGTTAACAAGCCTGAAGACATCTTTGATAAGATGGTCTTAGGTAGCTACATAGTAGCTAGCCAGGCGGACTCCGAACGAGTCCTACCACCAATTAAACCGAAAATACAATAAGTAAGTACCCCCACTGTCAATCAAACCCAGGGGGCCAATCAATCGTCTTTCAATTGTAGTTCAATTGTAGTGCTTTTTACACACTAGTTACAAGAAATTTGTACTTTTTCACCATACTACTGATGGTCACACCACACACTACATTTCCATCACATCATATTGTCATAATTTTTGTAACTAGTGTGTAAAAAAGCAAGTCTACAATTGAGACACGATTATGACTTAACGTTAGCAGGCTTGGCCTCCAGCTCCCCTGTGTCTGATACAGGGTGGTGTTTACAACCATTTACAGCGGTTACAAGGTAAAATTGGGAGTATATGATTGAGTCAGGTGTCACTTGGCAGAAGCCATTACCGATTGTGATTGTGAATAAGAGAATGTAGTTTACTTCCGCAAAAAAACATGCAAGACACGTAGTATACCTACTTAGTCCTACTTAAAGAGTAGGCAAGATGCACCGCCCGCCCGCCCGAGAAAATGTGCACATACACGCCACCAAAATATCAGTGCACAATACCTTTTTTTATCCACAACGGGTTAGCACTTAGTCTTATCACACCAGGGGGGGCTACCGGCTAAGAAATCTGGATATGGGTATGGGCTTCGACTGTCATTTGAATTCCTTATTCAGATAGATTTTTGCTGCTTTGTTCTGTTAAACGTTGTTAGCTAGCTATCGTTATACCCGACGTCACAAAACAAGGAACTGATAGCGGCTATATTTTTTTATAAAATTGACTTAAAGTTTCCAAAAACGTATGAAGTTCATACCCATAAAGTTACACGGTAGCCCCCCAGATGTTAAGGCGCTACTCGGAAAAAGTATGGACTCTTTGATATAAAACTATAGGACGGTTAGAGTTGTTATAAATCAGCTATGGAATTGCGTAAAGTCAATCGTATTCATTTGACAGTTCATATTGTATCATAATAAATGTCATTCCATACAAATTGCAGTCGATTGAATACGATATGAACTGTCAAATTAATACGATTACCTTACGCAATTGCCCCCCTGGTATTAAGATATATATTTCTTCATACCTTTATCTAGAATCGTATAGTTTCAGAAACACGATTTTATGATTTTGGCTCGACACTTTTTATTTTCGAAAATACCTCTAAAAATAAGAAATATCAAGATTATTCTTAAATGGGGATACATATACTATTGAAAATTGGTTTCGTTAGTGGACACCAATAATATTTAGGATCGTATTGAAGCATTTTTTTAAATCGCTATAGTTTTTGAATACGAAGTGATTTAGTGGGGGTACATAATTGTATTCGGTTTGGTTGGTGGTAGCTTGTTCTTAGTCCGCCTGGCTAGCTACCACCATCTTATCTAAGTCTGACGCCATAACAATGAAATGTTTTCAGCATTATTGTGTTCCGGCAGTTAGAGATAAGATAGCCAGTTCATCAGTGATTGAGGATTCCGGGAGTAGTGCGCTTCCACTTTCAGCCTTATCAGCACTTAACATCAGGTGTGATGAAGGCTACCCCGTTTTGGATAAAAAAATGCGGTCAAAGTCACAGAAATATATAATAGTACTAACGTTAAGGCGCTACTCGGAAAAATATGGACTTTTTGATTTAAAACTATAGGATGGTTACAGTTGTTACAAATCAGGGGCCTATTGCATAATTAGACTAATAATATTAGTGAATAATACAAGTTACTAGTTAACAAGTTACTAGTTGCGTTATTTCGTGTTGCATAGTTATTTTGTGTTTTCGCCAATAATATTAGAAAATTGTGTTGCATGAATTACTAATATTATCGTGAAAGTTACAAGCGAATTCATCATTATTTACAAGTACTCATATTTTTTGTTGCATAATTAATTTATACTATCTTGTAATAAGAGTACTAATATTATAAGCAAAACATACAAAATTACAAGTATACAAGTTGGCTGAGTGAGTCAAACCTTTGCCCATCTGTAGCCTTTGCAATAAAAAAAAATCTTGGCGTGAACAGAAACGTTAAACTTTTTCCGAAAGTATAATTTATTTGTTTATTTATAACACGCGGAAAATGGTTGGTAAGAGAGAAGAGCAAAGAAAATTAAAAATGTGCATTTTATTATTTATTTAATTCTTAATGCACAATTGTACAATGGCGGACTTAATGCCTTAGGCATTCTCTACCAGTCAACCTTAGGGTGATGTGGAGACTTTTATGTGGTTGGGTGCACAACCAGGGTTATTTTAATTTAAAATAATAAAAAAAATATATTATATAGCTACATATATAAAATAAAAACTAAAATCAAAGAAAATAAATTTTAATGATCATCATTAAATGATGATTCTCCTTCTGAGGAGATCTTCTGTAAAATTTACACTGTTGCCTTGTTTGTAGGAGCAATTCATCTTCTTCGTCTGCTGATAATTCAATCAACTGTAGATACATTTTCGATCAACGTTTACTACCTACAACGAAAACTAGAACAAATACTTTAATAATATGGTGCCCCTTAGGTGCGTAGAAATAATTACAAGTTTCTTCGAATAATTTGTATTTTAAGCTTCATATTGCAATAGAAACTAGTCAAATTCACTAATTATATTAGTTATTAGTACTGATATTTTGCCACTTGTAGTTTATTACTGCTACTTTATTATGCAACAGAAATATACAAGTTATAGGTTGAATTTACTTATATTATTAGCTTGTACTTAGATACTTGTATAATTGTATCTTGTACTTTATTATGCAACATAAAAGTACAAGTTACAACCAAAACCACTAATAGTATTAGCTTGTACGTTGTTATGCAATAGGCCCCTGGTAATAAGATATATATTTCTTCATACCTTTATCTAGAATCGTATAGTTTCAAAAACACGATTTTATGATTTTGGCTCGACACTTTTTCTTTTCGAAAAGACCTCTAAAAATACGAAAAGTGAAAATTATTCTTAAATGGGGTTACTTACACTAGGTATTGGAAATTGGTTTAATTAGTGGACACCAATAATATTGAGGATCGTATAGAAGCATTTTTTTAAAATCGCTGTAGTTTTTTAATACGAAGTGATTTTGTGTTTTTTTTTGCCTAATCTGCAAAATCGGTCTCGCTCCCGCGCGCGTCGTTTTCTCATTGCTATCTCGCTTCAGCACATTTTTTCCGAGTATCGCCTTAAAGTCACGGTCGACGGCTAGAATCAAAACAAAGTCATGAACTTAATTTTCTTTTAAAACAACAAAAAGCACTTGAATATTGAAATCCACAAGATCGATGTTTCATTTTTAAATAGCAACGGGCGGCATTGGCACGGAGAACAATTTCAGATTTTTATTATTAAAAAAAATGATAATAAACACACCACGAATTGTGGCATAAAAATAATGTGTGGCCGTAAATAATTTGGCAAGCGGACGTTTTTTTTTACGAGTTTTCAGTATCGAAATGTGCGTGATTATAATAACTCTGTTTTCTGCTGACGTCCGTCTGTGCAATAAAGGGCTGTCAACCCTGAACAAACAATAAAGTATGACGTAAACATGAGTTTTACAAAAATAATATGATCTACTAGGTTTCCGCCCGCGGCTTCGCCCGCGTTAATTACTTACACGACGCTATCCCGCAGGGGGGACCTGGGGGGCTACCGGCTAAGAAATCTGGATATGGGTATGGGCTTCAACTGTCATTTGAATTCCTTATTCTGATAGAGTTTTGCTGCTTTGTTCTGTTGAACGTTGCTAGCTAGTTATCGTTATACCCGACGTCACAAAACAAGAAACTGATAGCGGCTATTTTCTTTAAAAAATTGACTTAAAGTTCTCAAAAACGTATGAAGTTCATATCCATAAAGTTACGCGGTAGCCCCCCTGGTATTTTTCCGGTATTAAAAGTTGCCTATTTTTTTTACATTTTTATTAAATACTAGCTTTCCGCTCGCGGCTTTGCCCGCGTGGACTACATGACGTTATCCCGCGGGAATGTGACATTTTTCCGGGATAAAAAGTAGCCTATGTTCCTCTCCAGGCTACAAAGTATCTGTGTTCCAAATTTCAGCCAAATCCGTTCAGCCGTTATGGCGTGATTGAGTAACAAACATCCAAACATCCAAACATCTAAACTTTCACGTTTATAATATTAGTAGGACTAGCGGATCCCGGTACCCGTTCCCGTGGGAATATCGGTATAAAATATAGCCTATGTCACTCGAGAAGAACGTAGCTTTCTAATGGTCAAAGAATTTTCGAAATCGGTCCAGTAGTTTCGGAGCCTATTCGATGCAAACAAACAAACAAACAATCAAATCTTTCCTCTTCACAAGCTTTTTACAAGCTTTTTCTTAACTTGCCATGTTAGTTAGTGGGGGAAAAATCTTGCAAGCTTAATTTGACCCACTTCCCCAGTGTCCGATAGGGCTGAAATTTTGTATACCTACAGGTTTGGTTTAGATGATAATAGAATATTTAAGTACAGTCAGCAAAAAAGCTTGTAATAAAAATGAAATTTTTATTAAAAACTTTTTATTATTATTAACTTGCCATGTTATTATTAGTTAGTAGTTTGTTAGTTAGTGGGGGACAAATCTTGCAAGCTTAATTTGACCCACTTCCCAGTGTCCGATGGAGCTGAAATTTTGTATAAGTACAGATTTGGTTTAGATGACAATACAATATTAAAGTACAGTCAGCAAAAAAGCTTGTCATAAAAATGATTTTTTTACTAAAACTTATTATAATATTAGTACCTATAGGTATAGATGATTGCACTTTGATTTGTGTTTGATTTTTTTCCGCGATTTCAGTGTTGGTCCCATAATAAAAGTAGTTTGTATTCATGAGTAGAATAATACCTAAAATTATCTGGGGTGTTAAAAAATTACCATGTATATTATATGGGACTCACCTAGCCACTTCCTGATCCCCCATCCAGTAACAATGCCTGTAGAATACCCACTAAACCACTTACTATTTGCTCTCTAGTCTCCGGTTGGTCGCAGGGGTTGCTGTGACAGTCGCCCCTAAGCCTCAGCGTCCGGCCCGGCATAGCATTCCCGATCTCTTCGCGGCTGGAGGATCTTTCTAGGATCACTCTGCCATCTCTGTAGGATCACGTCCTCACAATGCATTGACACTTTTGAACGAACAAGTTTAAAAACGTTCTTTCAAAAGTGTCAATGTACGATGTATTGGTCATGGTCGCCGACCATGATCGGCCATCGTGTACTGGGGGCTTGAGAAAGCGTCATGAAAAACTTGCACACAGCAAAAATGCCCTTGGCGGCCATTTAGCAGATATTCTATTCAGAAAAAATTGTACAAGTCTCTTCTTTAAAATAAAATAAAACTACGAAGAAATTCCAATCTATTCGCGTTTTATTGAGACAAATCATCCTATACCTACTTTTGGGACACCCGCTAATAATATAAAGCTGAAGAGTTTGTTTGTTTGGTTGAACGCGCTAATCTCAGGAACTACTGGACCGATTTAAAAAAATCATTGACTAAGGCTACCTTCTTCCCTGCTATCTTTTATCCCGATATTGCCACGGGAACGGGTAACACGCGGGTAAAACCGCGAAGATCCGCTAGTTGAATAATATTCACGGGAGGAAACGCAAGCGTGGGTGGTCTCCAGAACGTTACGGTATAAAAGCGTTTTTAAAGCGATTACACGAGTTTATTATTCGGTAGTAATTATTTTATTTTCATCTTTTATCGCTGCATGGCGTATTAAAAGTAAATTATGAACGACTTTTTAATTTTATCTGGCAGTTTCTAGCGTTTTCAGAGCGATATTATTGCAGGAAACATAGGTATTTTTTTTTTCTCGGCGTAAAAAGTAACCTATCAATATACTAGGGGGGGTACTTCCTTGAAAGCATTTATTTAAGTGTGATATTTTTCCGGAATAAAAAGAAGCCTATGTTCCACTCCAGGCTAAGCCCAATCCGTTCTGCCCTTTTCGGCATGATTCAGCAACAAACATCTAAACTACCCCCCCAACGGACCCCCCCCGACAAAAAATCCTGGGTACGTGCTTGAATGCTTTCGCATTTATAATTTTAGTAAGAAGTAAGATAATTCGACGGGTCCCAAGAAAAAAATCGCATAAATAGCATCTTCTTAAAAATAAATACGAAATTTGTTGCCAAAAGAACAAAGTTGCATTTACTATCATATATTTTAGTAGATGCAATTTTGTCCCAAAATCCCCAACCACTGAGGAACTGGCTATCTTATCTATAAAATGGGATCGCAATTCAATGCTTCTCGATACGCCTTCATAAACAATCTTTGCTACTTTGTTGATTCACTAAAACATGGTAGGCAGGCCAGTCACTGTTTCTCAAAGTTTCTGATAACGCGCCCCTTGTGTTAGATCCATCCGAGAAGAGGCGTTGAAGAGCCCAGAGCAGCCAGATCGTCGGTTCAAAATAGAGTAATTTAGAATTTTTTACCTATTTATTTATAATATTAACGTAGAAAGAGAATCTGTTCGGTTCAAATCTTCAAGAATTTGAATTTCATTTCTTTTTTCCAAGCAAATATACAACTTCATAAGAAAACTTTGGAAACCTCATGTCTGTAGTATGAATGATGTGCTTTCCAAAGTGCATCGTGTGAATCATATTTACGCGATCGACGATGAAACGTAAAACAATATTTATAAATTATTGCAGCGAATCAGCAGTATAAATAAAGTTATGAATTTAGAACGGAGGATATTATAAATGCGAAAGTTTGTGAGTATGAATGGTTGCATGTTACTCTTTCACGCAAAAACTACTGAACGGATCTGCATGAAAATTGAAACAGAGATAGATTATAAGCTGGAATAACACATAGGATAAATTTTATCCCGATATTCCCACGGGAACGGGAACCACGCAGGTGAAACAAGAATAGTTTTTAGGGTAAAAACACCAGTAGCTTCCAAAGTTTGTCTTTTGCTGCAAAAAAAGAGGGGTTTTATAAAGTCGTGTCTGTCTGTGGCATTGGCATCGTAACTCCAGAACGAATGGACCAATTTTGATGCGGTTTGTTTTGTTCGAAAGCGGACGTAATCGAGGTAGTTCTTAGCTATAATTTGTATAATTTGCCAGTTACCTGCAGTAGGGATCTAAAATAATAAAATAAAAATAAAATTTATAATTTAACCCCAATTTTTTTTTTAACTATAAAAAAATACAAATAATTTAACCCCAATTTTGCATACAGGTTTGTAAAGTAAAGCCAGGAAAAATAAATGTCAAAAAATTAAAGTTTTCCTTTTCTGACCAAATAGTTTTGGCTCATCCAAACCTATCCTACGCCTCCCAGATTCCGCGAAACTGTTACGAAAGCAGTGACCTACATTCTCATTATTTCTTATCCAACACAAACTCAACATAAACAACATTAAATTAATTTATCCGCAGCCGAAACCGAAACGGCCGCAAATAGTATCGCCGATATTTTCTCAACACTTGTAACTAATATTAATTTTACGATACAAGAACAGGGGTGGAGTAAGGGTGTGGCCATGTTTTTATAACGGGAAAATATTACATTGAAAAAAAAAGGATAGCGTAAAGAAATCCTACTACACTGCAGCATTTCACCGCCTGGGTCGTTTATCAGCAACAGTGTTAGTAATTTTAATACGATAACTCGTTTCATCATCATCATCATCAGTCATTTAATGTCCCCTCTGCTGGGGCACTAGCCTTCCTTATGGATGGATAAAGAGAATGTGCCACCACGCAGGCCCAATGCAGATTGCACATTGCTTAACGTGCCTTCCGAAGCACCTAGGAGCTCGAGATGAAAGTTTTTGGTCACCCATCCCGTGACTGACCGTTGCCAAAGTCTCTTAACTTCAGCGATCGTCGGTCGAGCGCGCCAACCACTGCGCCACGGGCTCCCGTCCTCACAAAGGGCGTTTGTGCACTACACTGAATTTTACCGATCCGGAAAAAAAACGGATGATTGTATTTTAATAATTAATCATTTATAATAATAGTAATTAATTAAATACAAGCATCCGTTTTTTTCCGGATCGGTAAAATTCAGTGGTAGTGCACAAACGGCCTAACGGTTCCACGGCACTACGGCTCGTTACTCGTATGAGGGGATATTGAAGTAGCATTTCGACATCCGTCTAGTGGTCTAGTGACCACGGAGACGGACACTAAACCACTAGGTCTAAGCCAACGGTATCAGATCCAGAAGTTCCAGGTTCGATTCCAGTGGGGATCACATTGCATTCGCCGGTTTGGTTGGTGGTAGAGTGTGTTCGAAGTTCGTCTGGCTGGCTACCACCATCTTATGTAAATCTGACGCCATAACAACGATGTTTTCAGCATTTGTTTGTTCGGCAGTTACAGATAAGATAGCCAGTTCCTGTGTGATTGAGGGTTCTGGGAGTAGTGCGCGTCCACCTTCAGCCTTATCACCACTTAACATCCGGTGTTATGAAGGCTAAGTGCTACTCGGTTCTGTATAAAAAAAAATATCGTTACGAGTTGGAGTCTAGTAGTTGATATTTTCTAGTTAACCCAGATAAGCCTGAAACTCTTTTTTCTTGTAGATTTTTAAAGTTTTATAAATATATGAAAAACCCGTTTCAAATTAATAAAGCAATGATGCTAGATTTTTTCATTTCTCAAAACCCATATGTATGGGTCGGTCGGCTTAAGTGGGTTCAGTCAAAAAACCAAATACTTATCCATTGTCAGAAACTGAATTCGACCCTGGTGAAGCCCCCCTGGCATCCTGCCAGCCAAATTACGCGGATTAGCAGACGCCGAACCTATACGTCTGAATTGCAGCCAGTCTTCAAAGTTGTACCCACTACAAACGCGGCAAATAAGTTATTTATACTTGACTATGTGCTGACGCTAATTGCTGTCAGTCAATAGCGTCACTTTGACAGATAGCGCAATATTGACAGTGTAGGTCATGAGACATCATAGATATAGCACGATATAGTATATTAACGAGACATACATTAAGTGGTTCTCAAACACTTTCAGGAACACTAGTCCACATCATTAATCCATCATTAAATGCCAAATATATACCTATTAAAAGTTTGAATATGGATTTGATTTGAATTCTCAAACACTTTTTGTACAATTTTAAATGTAGCATTTAAATAACTTTAACTGTAACTAACTTTAAATGTACCTTTTAAAAGTACCTTTAAATGTACTTATTATGTAGGGTAGTATTGGAGATCTTTACTGCGGTAAGTACTAGTAGGTCTTCCTTATAAAGATGATCATCGTAATATCTATCCATTGCAGCTTGCAGCACTTTCAAGGTATGCCACAGACAATTAAATAACGTGGATTTAGACGCCGAAGCTGTAGGTTACGTATGAATCCGTCCGTCTTAAGTTAGAGACTACTAATTAACGAAGTTATATACCTAATTATGATAACCTCCTTTATTGAAGTCGGTGAAAAATATGTTGACGTTAGTATTGCTTTTGTGAGTTTTACGTCACTACTTATATTGACTGTTAGCTGTCACAACAGAAAAACGCGTATTTTGTGCGTACTCAACTTACCTACATAATAATTATTAGGTCTGCTGTCAGCAGCGACTGAATAAAATATGGTTTACAAATTGTTTAGAATCGAATTTAATATGTCAATGTCGTCGACACAGTAGGTAGAGATGATCTACCTTATTTTGTAGAACAAGCTCTTTGTAAAACAATAAATTTTAACGTGTCCCCAAGTATGTAAGTAGATGATGGCACCCCCAAGGGGACATACTCCTCACATTGAGAAAGACTGAATTTTTTCAAATTAGTATTCTAATTCTAAACTTTTATAGGCACAAACTTTTATGAAAATACTAGCCTTCCGCCCGCGGCTTCGCCCGCGTGTACTACACGACGTTATCCCGCGGGAAGGTGATATTTTTCAGGAATAAAAAGTAGCCTATGCCCTTTCTCAGGCTCTAGACTATCTCTGTACCAAAATTCATTCAAATCGGTTCAGTAGTTTAGGTGTGATTGTGTAACACACAGACAGACAGAGACGCATTTATAATATATAAGTAAAATAAGTAAAAGTAAATAAGTAAATAAGTAAATAAGTAAATAAGTAAATAAGTAAATAAGTAAATAAGTAAATAAGTAAAAGTAATAAGTAATAAGTAAGGAAGTAAGGATAAGTAAGGATTGTGTAGGTCTTACGTATTTCAGCTTTATTGATTAATCGAATATCAATAAAAATAAATCGTTAAATGTGTTGCTAAGGGCAAAGCTCGAAAAAAGCTGAACGGACTTGGATGAAACTTTACATACAGACAGGCCAAGACTCGGATTTCGGAGTGGCATGTAGGATAAACCGAATGCATTTTGTTCCGATTTTCATACGGGAACGGGAACGAAGCGGGCAAAATCGCGGGCGGTCACCAGTATGTCTTACAAATTATTGTTATGTAAGTACCTAATTTGTTTCCGTGTAATAAATAATCATGATACAATTCCCAAAGTTAATAAAAACCCGCCACTTTAGCAAGAATAATATTTACTCAGCAAGATCGATTTTAAAATAGATCACATATTTAAAATCCAAAATGGCGGCACACCATTCACACTTGACCGCTTTTCAGTGTTAATGAAAGTCATTAACACTAGATCCGAAATAGAATCAGTGGGTGAATATAACTTTCAAGAATAACAATGTTTGTCTGTTTATAAACAAGTTGTTACTTCTAACTGTAGTTAATGCAATTTATTGATAAAATAAAATGGGAACTAGCGACGGAGCGTGGTTTTACTCACCTAGGTAGGTAAGTAATACATTTTGACGACTCTGTCTTAATGTAGGTACTTATTATACCTAAAGAATATACACGATTGATTTAGTATGGGAAGTCCAAAAATTTTTGCCGTTTTTCGACCCATGTTAGTAGAAGAAAGCTCTTCACTTACCGATTCTGATGCCGGCGCCAGACATAGCACAAACATTTGAACAAATGTTTGGACACATGTGTAGCACGGGTATTTGAGTATTTATTCAAAGCTTTGATAAAATACACAGTAGGTACCTACTTTACCATGTCAGACGGCAAAGTCTTCAAAAATTTGTTCAAATGTTTGTGCTATGTCTGGCGCCGGCTTGAGTCGAACATAATTTGGAAAGGTAGGTAGGTACTGTTTAATAAGTTTAAGTAAAAATTTCATTTTTATGAAAAGTTTTTTTGCTGACTGTACTTTAATATTGTAGGTATTGTCGGTATTGTCATATAAATCAAACCTGTATACAAAATTTCAGCTCCATCGGACACTGGGACGTGGGTCAAATTAAGCTTGCAAGATTTGTCCCCCACTAACTAACAAACTAACTAGGTACCTACCTAACATGGCAAGTTAATAAAAAGCTTGTAAAAATTACCCTGTATAAAACAAAATCGCTTCTCGCTGTGTATCTGCACGGTTAGATTTTACAAATTACGTAAAACACAGTTTTAATGCGGCTTTACGGTCGCAGAACACGAAGAATCTCGAAAAATTCTTCGTGCTCCGTCCGCTAATAATAAACCCATAATAATTACCAAATGCTTCCTCAAACAAAGTTCGGCTATCAAGCAAGTCCAAAAAGATTTGATTCCACTCCTACCGGAAGTTTCAAAGGGTAGCCCGTTTACAAACAAACTCTTTAGTGCTATGAAGATCAAAGACTTTTATTTTGAATTTTTGCTTTCATGTTTCAAATCATTTTACTTTTAAGAATTATATTGTTCCTTCTTTGATTTGATTTGAATAAATAAACAAATGTACCTACAGTTACATTACACGCTAATAGGTATAGTAAATTGTTTTTAAGGTGAAATGAAATTTAAATCCTCCATGTCCATTAATCCGCGGGATCGGCGTGAACTACACGACGTTATCCCGCAGGAATGTGATATTTTTCCGGAATAAAAAGAAGCCTATGTTCCACTCCAGGCTACAAAGTATTTGTGTCCCAAATTTCAGCCGAATTCGTTCAACCGTTTTGGCATGATTGAGCTACAAACATCCAAACATCTAACCCCCCCCCCCCCCACCCCACGACACCTATTCCACAGAGTCTAAAGACGAAAGTCTTCAACCAGTGCGTCCTACCTGTTATGACATACGGAGCCGAAACGTGAACACTCACGACCGGTCAGTACCCCGAGTGTAAGTTTTTATGTCAAGCAAACGCAAACTATTTCGAGTACGTATTTATGTCAATTTGTATGAAAACTGCATAAGCGCGCTACTCGCCGCTAGAGGCGCTGATACAGTTTTCATACAAATTGACATAAATACGCACTCACGATAGTTTGCGTTTTTTGACATAAAAACTTACACTAGGGGTAGGTTCATAAATTCAAAGTCGCTCAGCGAGCTATGGAAAGGACTATGCTCGGAGTTTCTCTGAAGGATGGAATCCGGAACGTGGTAATCCGACAAAGAACCAATGTAATCGACATAGCCCATCGGATTAGCAAACTGAGCCTCTCATAACATATCCATGGTACTCCATACCAAGCCAAAAGGAAACCCCTTACAACTTTTATATCATCGGTGGGTGCCACTTTCAAACTTTCTCTCACATCATCCTCATCATCATCATCAGCCCGTTTTCGTCCACTGCTGGACATAGGCCTCTCCTAATTTACGCCACTGATCTCGGTCTTCAGCTCTTCGCAGCCAGCCCCCGCCTGCCATCTTTCGCAGGTCGTCGCTCATCATCACCATACTCATTTCTAATTAAATAACCTAGTCTATATTAATATTGTTTAGGTACTTACACGACTGCCAAAAAGGAGTGTTTAATAAAAAGTGGTTAACGTATGTATGTATGTACTTATAAAGTACATACATACATGTAGGTACCCACCTAAAAATCAGCGTCACAATAATTGCTGTGGCATAAGCTGAGGTTGGGTCCATTTCGGCTAAAATGTTTGTTTTTTGTTTATGTTACCCATGCGCAACAGTGTTTACCATACCATAGGAATGCGTCGATTGAAACGAAGATTTTCTCAATAATTTCTTGTATTGTCTTCCAAGTTAGCCATGCGAGCTTACAACCGAGCCTGCGCCCGCAAGGCCCCTAATGTACATTTTTGCTATGCCCGAACTAGTGGCTACTTATCTTATACTACATACATCGATTCCTTACAAACGAAATACATTTCTTATTTTTATAAAACTAAGGTGGGCACGCGCAAAACATTGTGCGCCGGAACCGGCCACGCCCCATCGGCACATTCGAAGTACCGACACGGTTTCTAACATTTCTGTTTACCTCTCTGTCGTACGTCCGACCTCTCGCTTGCTCATGGGCGAGGCTTGCCCCCTCCAAGAATTTATAAAATAACTACCTACATTTATTTTGACATTTATCAGTCTGTCTCTTTTTATTATACTGACCCATCCCGCTCATTTACAGGGACCATCGGGGGGCCACAGACTGAATACCCACCTGGTGCCTGAAAACTTATTTATTAAAGATAAGTTTTCAGTCACCCTTTTTCAGGCTACCTATGTCATCGACCTATGTCTTAGGTCTCATTATTTCATAGTATTACTAATAAAACGTCATTGGTTTTACTCAGTACTTTATACTTACATAGTCCCTACCACCTCGCCTGGCTTCATTGGGATACCTCTGGTTTTCCACCAGCCCAGGATTGTAAGACCTAGAACCTTGATACCTTTCCCTACCTACCTAACTAGTATTAATTACTTATAGCTAATTAGGTTAGCACAATGAAACCAGGGAACACAAATAGTTTTTATTTTCATACCAAACACCTTACACTATAAGTTAGGTCACATTAGGGCTTATGTAAGTACTAAGTTTATTTAATTACACTATAACTTAATTATCTTAAAAACTATAAAAGCCACACAAACGTAAAGCATATCACTAGAAAGCTTATAATTTTATCTACGTTATTAAACTAAAAAGAACGTTACATATTCATATACAAAAAAGTTATCAAAGTTATAAGCTTATGGCTTTTACTAGGCAAGTTTAGCAAATATTACTTATGCTAGGTACTTACATGATATAAACAATCACTGATTTTAATCACTATTTACGCACTTAGTGTCACTTTAAATTGTCTTTTATCACAGATTGATGCTGTCCGTAACATTCTCCCCCCGGTGCAGCGCTGGCGGCACCATCTTCTTCAGTCGGGAGGACAGCCAATCTCGCTGTCGGGCGACGAAACACTCCTCCTTTTGTCCTGACTTCTGCGTTGCGAATCTCGCCGTCTGGTCCTGGATACACCGCCGTCACGACGCCTCGTGGCCACACGTTGCGGGGCAGACTGGAGTCGACGATGATGACGACGTCGCCGAGCCTGAGTGAGCGGCCCGCGACGTCGCGCGCGCCGCCGCGCGGCACGAGCTGCGGCAGGTACTCGCGCACCCAGCGTCGCCAGTACTCGTCGGCCAGCGCCTGCGCAGCACGCCACAGCTTGCGCGCAGCTGGCTCGCACGGCCCGGTTAGAGGCAGGCCGCGCGGGCACCCCAAAAGGAAGTGGTTTGGGGTGAGCGCCTCCGGGTCTTCTTCGCTGACGGGCACATGGGTTAGCGGGCGAGCGTTTATAGTGTGCTCGACCTCCGCCAACAGTGTACCCAGCACCTCTTCTCGCGGCGCCTTCTCGTTCAGTGTGACTCGCAGCGCGCTCTTGACCGAGCGCACGAGCCTCTCCCACGCGCCGCCCTGGTGCGGCGCGCCTGGTGATATGTAGCGCCAGTCCATACGCTCTGCCAGCGCATAGTCACGTAGCGCCGGCTCCCATTCTTCGATCGCTCGACGTAGCTCTACGTCGGCGCCTCTGAAGTTTGTAGCGTTGTCTGAATACATTAAGCGCGGCCACCCGCGGCGCGCGCCCATTCTTCTTAAAGCCATTATTGCCGAGTCCGTCGATAGCGACGCCACCAACTCTATGTGTATCGCTCTCGTTGTAAGGCATGTAAACAACGCGCCCCACCGTTTCTCACGTCGCCGTCCCACCGTCACCGTCATGGGCCCGAAGAAATCTACTCCACAGTTTGTAAATGGTCTCATATAAGGCTGTAGTCTGGCCTTAGGTAAATCTCCGTGCACTGGTACCACAGGGCGAGCTTTTCGAACGCGACAAAATACGCATTTGCTAGCCACCGTGCGTATAGTCGGTCGCAGTCGAAGTATCCAATATTTAGTTCTAACTTCGTTCACTACACGCTCATTGTGTGCGTGGTGGGCGCGACGGTGCTCGCGATATAGCAGCAGCCGCGCATACGGGTGCCTGCCGTCCAGTATTATAGGGTTAATAGCGGGGGCAGACAGACCCGCTGCCCCTATCCGTCCCCTGGCACGCAACACTCCGTTCTCGTCTAAATATGGATCTAGTTTACGCAGCCGGCTTCCCGCTCTGAGGTTTTGCCGTGCGGTTATTCGCTCTATTTCTTCGGTAAAACTTTGTCGCTGTGACTCGCGCTGTAGCCACGTCTCGGCTTCTTCCAACAGCTCTACATTCATTGCTTTATCACGGTCGCGACGACACTTGCGTATAAACAGTAATACTCTCGCCATCGTCCTTACCAAGCGCTCATAAGTCGAAAAGCGCTCGGCTCTTGGTACGCTACTGTTTGTCTCTACGCGCTCTACCGTCGCCAGTACCATCTCTACCGTGTTTTCTTGTACGGCTTCACACACCGGCCATACATCTTCGTCTTTGTACAGGTATTCGGGCCCTTTAAACCATCTGTCTTCGCTCGTTTTCATCGCTTCGTTCGCTCGCGTTGCGTCGTCGGCCACGTTCAGCGCCGTCGGGACCCATCTCCATTGTGTGGCTTTTGTAGTTTCGGCTATCTCGCCTAAGCGATGCGCTACGTAGGGTGTGTAACGCACGCTATCATTGTGAATCCAATGCCACACAGTACGAGAGTCTGTCCAAAATATAACTCTTTCGGGTTCCCAGCGCGACTGTTTTCTTATGCTGTGTGCTAAGCGCGCTCCTATCAAGGCCGCCTGTAGCTCTAGGCGCGGCACGCTCAACTGTTTCATAGGCGCTACTCTGGCTTTAGCTGCTGCCAGTGTGACCTCCACTCTACCATCTTGGTGTACGATACGCCAGTAAGCCGCGGTCGCGTACGCTGCTTCGCTCGCATCACAAAATATATGTAACTCCCGTCGTAATAACGGCGCTCCCCCCGTCGGCGCGTAGAGTCGTGGCAACCTTAAGTGTTTCAATTTTTCTATGTCGCTCAGCCACATAATAATCTCCTCGGCCTCCGTCTCTGGTAGAGCCTCGTCCCACTCTATGTTCAGTCGCCATATACTTTGTAATACAATCTTCGCTCTTATGGTATAGTAGCTTAGTAGCCCCAGCGGGTCGAAAACAGACATAACCGCGCTAAGTGCCTCTCTTTTAGTCGGCGCTCTTCTCAGCTCTTTTACATCAGCCGGTACTCTCGCGAGCGTTGTATTAAACCCGAGCGCGTCGGTACCCGCGTCCCACAGTAGGCCCAGCGTGCGACCACTATCTAAATTTGATCCCAATTGTTTAGGCGCGGTGGCACGGCTCTCAGTCGGCAGCTCAGCTAAGACCGCAGCCTCGTTAGAGTTGAAGCTGGTCAGCTTGAATCCTGCGCGCCGGTGCACGTCTATTACTTGCTTCATAGCCGTGATCGCCTGTTCTTTATCATCGTAACAATCGACCCAGTCGTCCATATAGTGATTTCTCGTTATTGCTTGGCACGCCAGCGGGTACTCTTCCGCGTTCTGTTTCGCGTTCCAGTCGCGAACGCTATGTGCTAGGAACGGCGAACTTTTAGCTCCGAATATCATTGACGTCATTTTATATCTCTTTGGCGGCTCGCTTCTATCACCGCCTCTCCATAAAAACATTTGAGCCGGTTGGTCTGCGGCGGCTATCTTCACTTGTAAGAACATTTCTTGTATATCAGCCGTTATCGCTATCTCTTTCTCACGAAAGCGTAACAGCAGCCCGTTTAATTCTTGCAATAAATCAGGCCCCTCCAATAATTCGTCGTTCAAACAAATTCCATTTGCTTTAGCGGCCGCGTCGAAAACCAATCTTATCTTCCCCGGCTTATTTACATTTACAACGGCGAAGTGAGGTAGGTACCACGCTTTCGCGTCGTCTGTCTCGCTCCCGTCACACTCAGTGGCGTAGCCTTTATTTAATAAATTATCTATCTGCGACTTATATGCTTGTTCGAACTCTTTCGACTTATCCATTTTCCGTTCTATCGAAAGTAATCTTCTTACGGCGTTATCGTAGCTCGGTGGCAAACTAACATTATCTCGCTTCCAAGGTAAACTAACCTCACACTGGTCGCCGACACGTTTAATACTCTCATTGAACGCGTTAACCGCTCTCGTCTCTAGCGGGTTAGCGCGCTCCCTCTTAGCGATACCCAGTGAATCTATCTCGAAATAACGTTTTACTATGTCCCTTAGCTCTTCTTCAGGTGGGATGAGCTCCGTTTTATAAACGTTCGACGAGCCCCCTAGCGCCTTAGTACGGGGCGCCGTTCCATGTATAACCCACCCGAGCCTCGTGAGCGAAGCTACCGGCTGCCGACGGCCGCCTGTTAACAGTTTGCGTGACACTATCAGATGCCAATTATCGGCCCCGATGAGCAAACGTGGTTTAATTCTTTCATAACACACGTCGCTAGTCGATAATCCTCGTAAGTGCGCGTACTGTAAGCAATCTTCATTTACTGTTTGATGATTGAGCGTTAGACCCGTCATTGTCTTGGCGCGAACGTGATGTGTGCTTTCGTCTCTTCCTACTAACACCAAACTAACATCCTTGCTGTTCGCTACGCTCCCTTGCGCGTTTATACTACATATACGCAAGTCTTTTACAGGCCCTGACGCGCCTATTTCATCCGCCAGGTCCTGGTCTATAATGGTGATCGTCGAGCCTTCGTCCAATAGCGCGTACGTTCGTACGGCTCCGCTAGGCCCCTTCACTGTAATTGGACATACTTTCAATAAGACGGCGTTCTCCGCGACGTTGGCCCTATTAATCGTGGCGATAGTCTCTGTTTGCGACTGTCGCACCAACGTCTCTTCATTACTTGCGGTCCGGTCTTTATGAAGCGATGCGTGGTGACGCAAATAACAATTATTCACCCCGCACCGTTTTTCTTTACAGCGAAATCTCCGGTGCTTATTGTTCACACATTGAAAGCACACACCATTATTTTTAGCCCACTGCCATTTCTCATCTACCGTCATGGTTTTATATTTATTACAGTGGGGTACTTTGTGATCGTTTCCACACATTAAACACGGCGTATGCGGCGTCTCTTTCTGGCCTAAAGTGTATATTCTTGCGACGTTTTTCTTATCAGGGCGTTTTTCTTGGTTACGATTTCTATTAGCGATTGTTTCTTTGCTGTACGACGTTGACGGTACGTACGCGTATCTCAGCTCGCGGTCAGCCTCGCGCATAAGGAATCGAGATAAAATAATAATCTCGGGATCGCTCGATTGGTTTGCTTCAGCGTAGGCTACCCAGTTCGATAATAAGTGCGGGCTAAGTTTCTTCACAACTTCCCGTACTAATAAAGGATTTCGCAAGTACCCTCGGTCATCCACTGCCTGAATTACACAAACTATGTTTTGTAACTTTACTGCGAGGGTATTTAAATCTGTAGCACTCGTGCCCGAGCGCGGTAAACATTTTAAATCTTCTAGCGCTCTGTCTATAAGTACTTCAGGCCGGCCGTAACACTGCTCCAGTGTTTTCATAATACGATCGGGATCGGTGGCGCTCCATAGTAGCGCCGACACACTTTCTTTCGCTTCCCCTTTCAAGCTCACGCGTAATCTTGCTAGGTTTTCCTCTGCTGTGAACTTATATAGTCGTGTCGAATCGCGCACTGCGGCCTTAAACAATAACCATTCGTGAGGCGAGCCGCTGAACGACGGTAGTTCTTGTGTATACCGTGGCATCGGTCGTCTCGATAGAACTTTGTCCAATGTTTCAGCGAGGTTAATCACGCCGTAGTCCTTATTCGTATCGACTACGGGCCTTGCTTCATATTCCATCGGAACCGTGTATTCATACAACGGCCCGTTTCTATCTTTTTCTAAGGCGCGCGCCTCTTTGCGCATTCTTTCTCTCTCTTGCACGACGGCGGGAGCGATATTTTCTTCTCTCTCTTCCGATGTAGGTAGTTGGGTTATTTCGTCGACCCGACACCGAGGGTTGGCCGTATCAAGCCATTCCTTCAGCCTTTCAGGCACGCTCTCGGCGGGTAAGCTCGCATGACTACCCTCTATTATTGTGTCCATCTCGACTTGTAATCTTTGTTGAATAAGTTCCCGTTCTAGTTCCATTTCTCTCTTCTTTATTTCGGCCAATTGTTCCGCGGCCCGAAGTTGCGCCTGCCGGACGAGCGCGGCAACGCTCGACGAACATACTGACGGCGGGTTATGTCTCAAAGCCTCAGTATCGACGGCGGCGGCGGCGGCGGCGGCGACATTACTCTCAACTTCTTTGGTAGGCGGCGGTGGCGGACGTCTCTCAGTACCACTTTCTGTGGCCTCTTCCTGCGTTGTAGCACTCAATAACGTTGGCGGTGGCGGCGGTTGTGGTTGTGGCGGTGGCGCGATCGTAGACGGTGACGCTGGTGGCTCCGCATGGGCTATCGTCTTCTTCCTTGCTCCTCCAGTTTGGCTTCTTGTGCATGGCATCTTCTTCTTTCTTGCTGCGATACCCTACTCCTAACAATCTCTCCTGGGTACACTATGTGGGGAGCCCAGGGGAGGATGGAGGTTGAAGCAGGAGCGGAAAGGTAGGTACTACCCAGCAGAGAAGCTGTGCAACGCAAAGGCGCTCGGCCGCCGGGAGGAACACCCGACAGCTTCCGCAGTGCCAACCTGTGGCCCTCTGTGCGACACAACCCGTACTGGCGAAGCCGGACACTTCAGCCGCCTTGAAAAAGGCGAACTGGCAGCCCCGTCCGTTAGACTGCACCGCCTTGAAACGGCGTTACTCAACACTAAACACAGTTGGCACCGTAAGGCTGTGTTAGCGTGAGCCGCGGTCCACCCGCGTTCGTTGTGGTTACAACGTGACGTAATATGTTTAGTGATGCTTCTTTACTTCACCCTGGACCTCAGTCTTGAGAACGGACCTCTTTTTCTTTCTTCAAATGGACGTCTACTTGCTGTCTTCAATGGTCATCTACTTGCTGTGTTCAATGGTCATCTACTTGCTGTGTTCAATGGTCATCTACTTGCTGTGTTCAATGGTCATCTACTTGCCGTGTTCTATAAGGAACTTCTTTTCTTGATAATGAATCTTCTTTTTTCTTAATGAGCTTCTTTCTTGCTAATGAATCTTCTTTCTTCCTAATAAGCTTCTTTCTTGCTAATGAATCTTCTTTCTTCCTAATAAATCTTCTTTCCGACGCGCTGATTTTCTTTTTTTTTCAATCCGGCAACGAAGTACCAGGCACAAACTTTTCTTCGTTGACGCGTAGATTCTTCACAGAAAACTTCTAATCCGGCGTTGAAGGACCAGGCTTAAACTGTTACCCATGCGCAACAGTGTTTACCATACCATAGGAATGCGTCGATTGAAACGAAGATTTTCTCAATAATTTCTTGTATTGTCTTCCAAGTTAGCCATGCGAGCTTACAACCGAGCCTGCGCCCGCAAGGCCCCTAATGTACATTTTTGCTATGCCCGAACTAGTGGCTACTTATCTTATACTACATACATCGATTCCTTACAAACGAAATACATTTCTTATTTTTATAAAACTAAGGTGGGCACGCGCAAAACATTGTGCGCCGGAACCGGCCACGCCCCATCGGCACATTCGAAGTACCGACACGGTTTCTAACATTTCTGTTTACCTCTCTGTCGTACGTCCGACCTCTCGCTTGCTCATGGGCGAGGCTTGCCCCCTCCAAGAATTTATAAAATAACTACCTACATTTATTTTGACATTTATCAGTCTGTCTCTTTTTATTATACTGACCCATCCCGCTCATTTACAGGGACCATCGGGGGGCCACAGACTGAATACCCACCTGGTGCCTGAAAACTTATTTATTAAAGATAAGTTTTCAGTCACCCTTTTTCAGGCTACCTATGTCATCGACCTATGTCTTAGGTCTCATTATTTCATAGTATTACTAATAAAACGTCATTGGTTTTACTCAGTACTTTATACTTACATAGTCCCTACCACCTCGCCTGGCTTCATTGGGATACCTCTGGTTTTCCACCAGCCCAGGATTGTAAGACCTAGAACCTTGATACCTTTCCCTACCTACCTAACTAGTATTAATTACTTATAGCTAATTAGGTTAGCACAATGAAACCAGGGAACACAAATAGTTTTTATTTTCATACCAAACACCTTACACTATAAGTTAGGTCACATTAGGGCTTATGTAAGTACTAAGTTTATTTAATTACACTATAACTTAATTATCTTAAAAACTATAAAAGCCACACAAACGTAAAGCATATCACTAGAAAGCTTATAATTTTATCTACGTTATTAAACTAAAAAGAACGTTACATATTCATATACAAAAAAGTTATCAAAGTTATAAGCTTATGGCTTTTACTAGGCAAGTTTAGCAAATATTACTTATGCTAGGTACTTACATGATATAAACAATCACTGATTTTAATCACTATTTACGCACTTAGTGTCACTTTAAATTGTCTTTTATCACAGATTGATGCTGTCCGTAACATTTTATGTACCTTGTTTGTATGTTTTTTTAGTCGAATAAACTATATTTCTTTCTCTTTCTTTCCTTCTTTCATATGTGTTTCTTTCGTTTCTTTATGCCACCATAACTTTTGAAAGCTAAATCAGCACCTCTATCGCTCGTGTAAGGAACTGAAATTCGATAACTACTTTCTGACAGCAGCACTTTGACAGCTTTTGAAGGAAGGTAGTCGATTTACCATAACGATATTTTTTCACGTGAAGCCCCCAGTACACGATGGCCGATCATGGTCGGCGACCATGACCAATACATCGTACATTGACACTTTTGAAAGAACCTTTTCAAACTTGTTCGTTCAAAAGTGTCAATGTACGATGTATTGGTCATGGTCGCCGACCATGGTCGGCCAACCTGTACTGGGGGCTTTAGGGGTACCTACAGCCTTCGATGAGTACCTACAGCAGAACTTGCCGAGTTCGAACTCAAACGCGATAGTAACGTTTGGGCATTACTAATTTAAGGGTAGACACAAACTAATCCCACGTACGCAACGTATGCAACGCATTGTGACATCTAGACCAGACTCTCCCAAAGTGAGCGATAACGCCCGCCCCTTGTGGGCGCTGCATGCCTAAAGGGGGGCGGTAAGAGACCCAGAAAAAAAATTGAGGCGGTGTAGAGGCTACCCGTGCTGAGCACCTTTGTGTACTACATGACTGAGCTCAGGTCTCAAACTCAAGTTAACTCTAGCGGGTTATAATTAAGTCTCGTTTAGAATGAATGTTTAATCTCCGCTGATATAGCTCACAATAATTATGAAGTTATAGGTAGTGGTTTTTAAATAGGTAAAAAAATGGGGGGCGCTAAAAAATTATTTATTTTCAAAGTGGGCAGTAGACAAATAAGTTTGGGAACCTCTGATAGACCATTGAATACACTTATTATCATAAACGTACTTTGTTATTATTACGTTGTTGCGTACGCTACGTGGGATCAGTTTGTATCTACCTTTATACTCAGCATTTTAACCGCCTCTGTGGTCTAGTGGTTCAACCCCCAGTTACAGACCCAGAGGTCCCAGGTTCGATTCCCAGTGGGGGGTACATATTATATTCGGTTTGGTTGGTGGTAGGACTTGTTCTTAGTCCGCCAGCTACCACCATCATTTCTAAGTCTGACGCAATAACAATTACGTTTTCAGCATTATTGTGTTCCGGAAGTTGAATATAACAGATAAGATAGCCAGTTCCTCCTACCTTCAGCCTTATCAATCAATCAATCACCACTTAACATCTGCTGTGATGTAGGCTAAGTGCTACCCCGTTGTGTATAAAAAAAGGCTTCGGTGATCTAGCTAAGCTAGAACTAAAGTCTATTCAACGAGAGTTGATAAATATTATGATACGTCTAAGAATAGCGTTACTGTCGCTTAATTATCGCTAATTATTGTAGATGGCCGTTCGCATATCTCTTGTTTTCGCCGTGTTTCGTGGTAAGAGACACACGAACTCGAACTGGCGCCATTTTCTCTTTTCTTTAAATAATTATCGGGCCAGGGGGGATACCGGCTAAAAACTATGGATATGGACATAATGGGCTTCATTTTGATAGATTTTTGCTGCTTTGTTTCAGATGAACGATGGTGCCGCTCTGGTGTTCGCAGATGAGTTCAAACAAGTCCTGGAGCGATACCTGTTCGGGATATGCCCACAGACGTTTAAGGTAAATACTCTACAGATCTGCGTTCTGTAGGTCTAGCACAACTTGAGCGCGACTCGAGTGACAAAGAGTCGCGGGCACTTACAACCAATCAGATCGCTAGTAGATAGCGCGCGTGACTTAAGGTCATAGCCCACTAATACCGCACCGCTACCACCCAACCAAAGTATGAGCAGCCAAATATATAATAATATGGACTTAATATCGTTCACTGTAGATGGTAATATCGTTCACTTAAGTTCTTTAACTTTAAGTTTCTCTGAAACGGCTGGACCGATTTTGACGGGACTTTCACTGGGGGGAACTTTAGCTGATTTAATAAGGAGTAACTTAGGCTACTTTTTATCCCGGAAAAATATCATATTCCCTCTGGATAACGTCGTGTAGTCCACGCGGGTGAAACCGCGGGCGGCCGCTAGTTTTTTAATAAAATACTTACCCCAAAAACACTATAATATGCTGCCGATTGGCGGTCAAAGCAAGCGCTCTAGGCTGTCGCCTTTAAGTAGAGGTCAGTTCTCGGCCTTGGGTTAGGTTAGGTTAGATGACCGCAATGCAGACAGACATTTAACCACCACAACAGCAGGGCATTAAATTAATGATAAGAATCCGAATTCGTTACGAAGAGCGCAGTCTTAGGTAAAAAAACTTTTATTTCCTTTCTTAAATTGTTGTTTGTCGTGGAGACAGTCCCCTTTCAATGCTGTAACAGTCCCGTTGGCAACAGATGCAGCTGAACCTGAAGAATAAGAGCAACGCCACCGCGCCCGCCTGCGACGTGGACGCGGAGCAACAGGACCTGGCTGGGAGGTGAGGATATTAAGGCTGGTTTCACAGCTCTGCGGGCTCTCACTCCGGGCGAACCGAGCGGGCAAACGAACAATAGTCGGGCCGCACGGACTGACCCGCATCGCTGTGTAAGGGCATTTGTGCACTACACGGAATTTTACCGTCCGAGATTTTACTTTTTCTCATTCCGGTCCGTTTTTTTTTCCGTTCCGAGATAACAGCAATGAAAAACGTATGGGCGCTTGTGCACTACACTGAATTTTACCGTCCGGAAAAAAACGGATGGTCGTATTTTAATCATAAATTATTTATAATACATAGTAAGAATTTATTTATTTAGTGTAGTTTAGGCTTTGAAACATTGAAACTGTGATATTGAACTGAAAACGTGATATTCATGAGTGGGCGGGGCGGGGAAGGGGGTAATCACTGCGCTGCCCCGGCGAGTAAAAATACGGACAAGTGCACAAGCCAATCATCCGTGTTTTTGATGCCACGCCGCGCCGCCGGTCCGTAAAAAAACGGACCGCACCGGCCGGAGGGTAAAATTCAGTGTAGTGCACAAACGCCCTTACGATGTTCTAGCGCCTCCCGTGTGTCTTCGCCCGGTCCGGGCGGGCCCGCACGCCCGCAGAGCTTTGAAACCAGCCTAAAAGATGCTAAAAGGGTTGCATTTAACGCGGCGACTAAAAATCACTTCGGGGTACCAAAATTACTAGGTGAGCAACAGGCTGCATTCGACCAAACTTTTATTCCAAGAATAACGCTTACTTTCGGATAGTAATGTCAAAACCCCATACTAGTTTGACATTAGTGTCCGACAGTAAGCGATATCCTCGGAATAATAAAAGTTTGGTCGAATGCAACCTATTTTTTCCGGTGCTCACCTAGTATTTTTGCGACCCCAACCTATTAATTTTTGGTCGCCCGGTTTATTATATTCCATATTAAAATACAACATATTGTGAAGTAGGTAAACATCTCCAAACAAACGGCGTTTTCCACGCTCTAAACCGTCTGTAACAGAGATTTTCGAAAAAATGGCGCATCACTAGGTACATAGTATAAAACAAAGTCGCTTTCTCTGTCCCTATGTCCCTTTGTATGCTTAAATCTTTGAAACTACGCAACGGATTTTGATGCGTTTTTTTTTTAATAGATAGAGTGATTCAAGAGGAAGGTTTATATGTACTTTTTATCCCGATATTCCCACGGGAACGGGAACCACGCGGGTGAAACCGCGGGCGGCCGCTAGTCTTTCATAAAAACAAAACGTATTACAGACCTATTTCTTATGCATTTTATAACAACATACCGAAAATTCATTGCTGTATGTTTATAAGGTTTAGAGGGTGGAAAACGATATCGCAGTTTGTATGGAGATCGCTTTAGCTTCGAAATCCTCTTAAGCAGACTTTCCCAAAGTGGGCGATAACGCCCCCTTGTGGGCGCTGCATGCCTAAAGGGGGGGCGACAAGAGACCCAGAAAAAAAACAATTGATTAAGTACACTCGGGGACAAATTCGCACATCTTACTTCTTTTCGTGTGGCTGGCGTCTCACCGTTCAGTTGCAGTCCCTATCCGTAATTGATTATGCATTGTACTACCTTGTTAAATACATAAAAAAAATTTAAAAGGGTCTGCGCGTGAATGGCGAGGCACTATTAGCTACGTGAAAATAAGTAAGAGGTGGTTCACCGAATTTGTCCTCGAGTGTGCCTAAGTACCTAGGTGAAACAAAAATAGGGGGCGCTAAAAATAATTAACTTATATTCAAAGTGGGCTGTAGCCAAAATAAGTTTGGGAACCTCTGCTCTTAAGCATGGGTGTCGCCAGTCATGGTCCTAGGAGGGGGGCAGGTTTATACTCTGGAAGACGAATGGTATGAAAAAATTATGATGATCATGAAATTATGGGTCGTTACGTTCCCTAAAATATGGTTGAGCGAAGCGATGGCTGGCTCATGCGTCATGCTCGTGAACGGGTGCTGCCAGTGGGGTGGCTCTGCTCATGTCTACTTGTGTTAAAGGTGTTCGGGATATGGTTTATAATAGTAATAAATAGTTTTATGAGCGAGCTGGTGTGTCTCATGGTAATTTTGGTCCCGTGTCTTACAGTTACAGCAATTTTTTCTAATAATTGTATTATTTATTCATAAATTCCTTTTATTTGTAAATACTTATAGATTTGAATATGCGGCGCAGCTTGCAGTTTCCTTTTTATTAATCCTATAATATAATGTGAATAAGATTAAGATTAGTGTGTTCATTAAACTATTTGATTCCTTGTTTGGTTGAAAATTGTTTACTGTTTTAGGTAATAAGCAAAATTGTACTTAATTTAAGCGGTATTCTGTATTGTGATGGAAAGTAACCTTACTATTATGTGAAGGACATTTTTCAAATTTGACGACTCTGTATAAGTTAAAACAGGGAGAAAAAAATAGCCCTTGGCGAGTTTCTTGCCGGTTCTTCTCGCTACAAGGTCTCCTGCCGTAGGATTTGCGAACCGATGGCGTAGCTTCATTGACGTTCATAAGTGTTGTTAAACAAACCTAAATTAAATAAACGATTTTGAATTCTGAATTTTATGAAGTCCTGGGCAGCTGCCCCAACCTTCCCTCCCTCCCCCATCTAGCGACGACGCTCATGACATTAAGGTAAACTGCCCTCTGTTCAGCTGTACCAACCCTCGCTGGGATCAAGTGACGATTTTTGGCACCCTACTAAGTGCCAATTTTGTAAACAAACAAACAGAAATATTTTTCGGCGAATGCTCTAACCACTGAGCTACGGAGTCATTAGCTCAGTGGTTAGAGCATTCGCCCGGACAGGGAAAGGTCGTAGCTTCGTGTACCATGGGAGCTAGTTGGGTGGGAGTCGGGTGGATTTTTTCTTATAACTACTTTATTTTGAATAATAAAATTAGCATTGTGAAATCAAAAAAGGAAAAATAATATGGAATAACCAACAGTCGGTTATATTAACCAATCACGAACCATCCGACGGAAAAACCACGGTTAGCGTACCTAACCGGTTATTTTAATTTTTAGTTTTTTGCATTCACAATGCAATTTTTATAATAGAAAAATGGAAAATGAAGTATTTAGAAAAAATCGACCCGTCTCACAATCCATCCATCCGTCTCCATCGGAGTTCGTTGTGAGACGGGTCGATTTTTTCTAAATACTTCATTTTCCATTTTTGTACCTAACCGGCCTAAATATTGCAAACTTTTTTATAGTACAAAATCATTTTTTCAGGCTAGCAACACTGTCGCTGCGAGCGCACTCTGCGTCGCGCGGCGACTGCTCGCGTTTCGGTGTCGCGCTCGCGAACACCCTCGGCGAACTCGCACGGACGGCTGCGAATCGAGCGGCGATTACTTCAGGTAAGAAATTTAATTTGACTGTTTTGTGATTTAAAATGAGTCTGAGTAAGTCTTATGTTGTTTACATCAAAGAAGTAGATCTTTGGTTTACATAATTATTGCGATGGTGACTGATTGCGATATCATTCGCTGGTTCAAAATGGCTAGGTACTATAATTGCCAAACTGCGCTTCACTGCTATAAAACGGCCACTAAGTATAAATTGCCAAACTGCACCGTAATTCTGGAAACCAGAGCTTATGACATTTTGACCAATTAGCCATACCTCCATACCTACCGATTTAGAAGCTCTCATTAATACATACGTTCATTACGTACCAAACCTACCTACGTTACATTCGTGGAATTCGGTTATACTATTATAAGTAGGTACTGCATTTTTGATATAAAGGACGCGTGTCGTGTATAATAGGCTAGACTTAACCGCTTTTTGCAGTCTTTGCAGTGATCTGCGCCGCACACGAGCTACAAACGTCGCCACTTGAAATAAGTAAGAAACAAGTGACGACTTTATATGAAAACTACAGGAAAGTGGAGAGTGGCGGCGTTTTTTAGTGGCCCGTGTGCAGATACGCTAAAATAAAAAATTAAGTAAGTAGGTATGGATTAAAAATCCTGAGTCTTTAAAATGTCTGAACAGAGATCATTATTATAATAACTAGCATACTGCCCGCGATTTCGCCCGCGTGGACTTCACGACTAGGGCATGCAACCGGGTTTTCCCGGTTCTCGAAAACCCCGGATAACCCGGGTATTTGGAAGTTCGGCTAGAACCGGTTCTAAGGAATGGGAACCGGGTTTAACCGGTTTTTATGTGATAAGAAATGGGACGTGATAATATTTCAGTTCCAGATAAAACATGACTAATTAAGCATAATATTTAGTCATTTAAAAACCTTAATACATATTTAAGAGGAAGCATAGCATAATAGCTAGCACTATATTAACTTTCACTAATAATAAAACCAGTTAATGTTACAGTTACAGATCGATGAGTATTCACTCCAACCAAACTACATATTTGATAATAAAATGACTATTGATAAAAACATTGGTAGCCTTTGCAGTTGAGATATACATATCTGCTAGTTAGGTATGGATGGTGGTGTCATCTGCATACCTACCCGAAACAATTGTTCACCAGCAGGTCATTAATATGCAGAAGGAACAGTGTCGCAGACAAAACAGATCTTTGCGGAACACCTTCATCAATGCTTTTGGGTCGGATGATTGACAGTCCACCACAACTCGGATTAGGCGATTATGGAGGGAGTCAGCAATCCAAGTGCAAAGGCTATCAGCGATACCGTATGAGGGAAGCTTACATAAAAGGCTGCCAGACTTTACTAAAACGCTTTGGATATGTCGAGCGATACGGCAAGGGATACGCCATGTTTCTATATCGCTTCAGCTTCCAAAGGTGGGTGGCATAGGTACACAAGAAGATCTCCAGTCGACCGATCACGGCGAAAACCAAAATTTGCGGTCTTTGAGGAGGTCGTTTTCTTCAGGAGACGGCCCAAGAGACACGGCCAACAGAGTACGGTTGTGACTGAAATTGGCCTGTATTTGAAAGGGTCGGCACAGCTGCCTTTTTTGGGCACATGCAAGCTTCCACGTTTTGCAAGTTTCCACGATTTGGGTACTAGTCCAGTCTCAAGTTAGAGGCGGTACAGGCGAAATAACACAGGAGCCAGTTCAGGTGCACAATTGCGCAGAACAATTGCTGGGATACCATCGGGACCACTATAGCTTTGTTCGCATCTAGAGTACGGAGAGCTTTGAGTACCTCTTTGTTGCGTATCTGTATATCTCCTCTATGGACGAGGACTCATAGGTGAAACTTTGTTACCGACATCAAGGTGCCAATTTTCTACAAAGAGAGAGACACACAAGTTTGTTTTCTCAGTCGCAGTATTAGCAAGCGATCTATCAGATTTAAGCAGAGGTGGAAAAGAAGGGCGACAGAATCTAATTCGGCAGCTTTGGCTAGAAACCAAAACTCTCTACTTCCAGATGGGTGGGAAGTAAGTTTATTAGCTTCAATGCGACCGATGTGGTGAAAACGTGCCCTGCGCAACATTCGTTTACTAGACTTGGCGACTTGGTTATATAAGC
This sequence comes from Crambus lathoniellus, assembly GCA_949710035.1. NCBI lineage: Eukaryota > Metazoa > Arthropoda > Insecta > Lepidoptera > Crambidae > Crambus > Crambus lathoniellus. The sequence continues at coordinate 5,115,065 of OX453319.1, forward strand.
TTTCTTCAGAGTGTGAGTTTCCGGCGATTTGCGCGCTCGAGCATCAGCCCAAGCTAAAAAGCTAAATCCTTCTGCACTTCGGCGCTATGAGAGTCAGCATTGAACCAGGGGCTAGCGTTACCGCTCGAGGGAACATCGGGATATAATATTTGATACCCCAAAGTATGATCTCGGTGACAGCGTCGACATGCGCTGACGCATATTGACGGTCCCTCTGAAGAAAAGCAGCATTGCCACCAAGGAAAAGATGCAAAGAACTGACGCATTATCACGTATTCACGTCATTCCAATCTGCCGAATTCTCTCTAATGTATTTTAATTTGAGAAGTAAATAAATTTAGATAATAAAAAAAACTTCTTACAACTGAAAAAAATCCGGGTAATACCCGGGTACCCGGTTCTGACTCGGCTGAAACCCGGGTTTTAAAAATAAGGAACCAGAACCGGTTTTGCATGCCCCATTCACGACATTATCCCGCGGGAATGTGATATTTTTCCGGGATAAAAAAGTAGGCAATGTCACTCTCCAGCTGCCGAATTATCCTTAATACCAAAAATCACTTCGATCCGCTGCTCCCTTTTAATCTGAAAGACGTACAAACAAACACACAAACACACTTTCACATTTATAATATTAGTATGGATAAAATAAAAAAAACAGATCACACGATTTTATAATCAAACATTTATACAGTAAGAATTCAATTTGTTTACTTTTTATACTGATTTATGTTAGGCTTCTTTGCAGGGATAGCTATGGCGGTCATAGTAATCCCATAACTGTAGGTTAGGTTAAGTCGCTCACACAGTAATTTTGGTACCCCGAAATGTTTAGTCACCGCGTTAAATACTTGCCTTTTATACAGGATGTTAGGGGCACCGTTGCAAAAGCTTTAACCATGGCTTCAGGCCATCATGCTGAACAACGCACAGCAAGATTTTTTTGTCGGAAATGAAAAAAATATTTCGACTCTCCATCATACAAAATGTCCCGATTAGTTGCTAAATTTGTATGAAAAGTAGTTTTTTTTTCATTTCCGACAAAATTCTTGCTGTACGTTGTTCAGCATGATGGTCTGAAGCCATGGTTAAAGTTTTTGCAACGGTGCCTCTAACACCCTGTAATAATATAGGCAGGCGACTAAAAATGAATAGGTTGGGTTGGGGTCAGTGGAAAAAGTAGGTTTAGGTGTTAGAAAGGCAACTAAGTCGCTCACCTAGTAATTTTGGTACCCCGAAATGGTTTTTAGTCACCGCGTTAAATACATGACATGCCTTTTTCAAATAATAAGTAAGTACCTACCTACCTACTGCGCGTGAATTTTCGTGTTCAGCATGAATTTGCACAATGCTAAAATATCTTCATAATAATAGCAAAATTTACAACTTATTTTAAAACAAGCATTCGAGTGGCCTGTCGTTACGTACAGACAGACTATTAAAATCATCTTGGCGTAGACGCAAAAAGAGCATTAAACACTTTTTTTCTATCCTCCATATTTCACGTCGAAAATAGTTATTCACTCATAATAATTATTTAACATTATCCGCAAGAAATCTGGCAAAACACCAGCTCGGACTCGGACTCGACTCACTTAATTTTACAAAATAATAAATAGGCCATTATTCGTTGCATATTGTTTACAAGTAGCGGCACGTAAGTTTAGCGCTGACCGTGATGTGGACGGGATAGCTGCGCATGTTTATGGTGTGGAGCAAGGCCCAAAATACCTTATTTTTTACTTCTGCGCATCCTCTCCACGTTTCGGTCGGCTTACGCGCCGCTATTGTACACTTTGAGGCGCTACTCGGAAAAAGTATGGACTTTTTGATATAAAACTTTAGGACGGTTAGAGTTGTTATAAATCTGGTAATAAGATATATATTTCTTAATACCTTTATCTAGAATCGAATAGTTTCAGAAACACGATTTTACGATTTTGCCTCGACACTTTTTCTTTTCGAAAATACCTCTAAAAAATACGAAATATCAAGATTATTCTTAAATGGGGTTACATGTTGAAAATTGGTTTAATTAGTGGACACCAATAATATTTAGGATCGTATAGAATCAAAGCATTTTTTTAAAATCGCTATGTTTGGTTTTTTGCGTAATCTGCAAAATTGGTCTCGCTTCCGCGCGGGTCGTTTTCTCATTGCTATCTCGCCTTAGCATATTTTTTCCGAGTATCGCCTTAACTAAACTTGCCTCCAGCCGCGTGGACTACACGATGTTGTCCCGCGGGCGGAAATGTGTTATTTTTCATTTTAATATGGAATATTGATATGGATGTCGTACTACTAACCTTAGTTTTTTTGTAAATAAATGTAAAAAGAGCGATAAGTTTTATTTATTAAATTTATAGTAAACGAGTATGGGTTTCTAACGAACTACAAAAAGAAAGTAGTAGGAGTGTATGTTACAAATGCACATTATAGGTACACTCAGCATCAAATTGATATGAGCGTCTAGCTAGAGTATACCTAGTCAAACAAAATGATCTAAAACATAAAAGCAACTTGTTGATATAGGTAGGTGAGGTAGGTAGGTACGCAGTTCGAATCATCATTATTATTGTAAAGGTGTTCAAAATATCTTACTACTCATTGTTTCATATTTATATGAGCAGTCAGGGTGTTCAAAATTATCTTGACTTAGGTACCTGATTAATTAATAAAAAAGAAACACGTGTAAATGGCCAAAGCTGGGCATTAAATAACTTAAGTACCTACCTACGTATGTTTATAAGATAGAAAAACACTTTGGAATCCTTTAGTTACCAAGCTCATTTTACTGAATGGAAATTTTACTTTAAAAAAGAAACTATACCTATCGTTATTACGAATTATAGTCGAATTCTTATAGATTTATTTATTTATGTATCCTGTTTACAGCAAACAACGAAGCTATCAAGAAACGGAAACTGTCAAAGAGCCAAAAGGCGAAGATTCAAGCGAAACAGCGGACAGCGCTCGCCGTCAAGAAGAAGGCTGCTGCTGTGGCCGCCGCTGCCGCTGCCAAGATGTCGACGTCAGTTTAAATCGATTCCATTTAATCTGATACCTACCTACTTAATGTTATAGAAACTACCATTTAGTAATATCGAAACAATCCATGGCAACACTGGGGATTCAATTAACACAGATTATATAAATTAGAACAAAATATGGGCTTCAAATGTCACATAAAGCCCATGCCCATATCCATATTTTTTAAGCCCCCAGTACAGGGGGGCTACCGGCTAAAAAATCTGGATATGGGTATGGGCTTCAACTGTCATTTGAATTCCTTATTCTGATAGATTTTTGCTGCTTTGTTCTGTTGAACGTTGCTAGCTAGAGTGTGTGTCAGATAACTCTGCACTTGCCTGGCGCGTTTTTGGCGCTAGTTACAGTGCATTTTTTTGTTCTAATGTTATAGAAAAGATTAGTATTCGATTTTTACCGCGCGCAGACTTATCTGACGAGGACTCTAGTTATCGTTATACCCGACGTCACAAAACAAGGAACTGATAGCTGCTATTTTTTTTATAAAATTGACTTAAAGTTCCTAAAAACGTATGAAGTTCATACCCATAAAGTTACGCGGTAGCCCCCCAGGATGGCCGATCATGTTTGCCGACCATGATGGGCTATCGTGTACAGAGGCGGTTTGCGTTGCTCGCAGACGGCAATCACACGCAAACCGGCCCTGTACACCTGTACCATGGCTCATCATGGTCGGCCAACATGATCGGCCATCCTGGGGGGCTACCGCATAACTTTATGGATATGAACTTCATACGTTTTATGAAACTTTCAGTCAATTTTATAAAAAAACTAGCCCTTATCAGTTCCCTGTTTAGTGACGTCGGGTATAACGATAGCTAGCTAGCAACGTTCAACATAACAAAGCAGTAAAAAATACTTCTTAGCCGGTAGACCCCCTGTACTGGGGGCTTTAGCCGGTAGCCGGGGGGCTATCGGCTAAAGCCCACAGAATACTAAATAGTACAAGGTACCCTGGCCAGATTAGTTTGTAGCAAAAAAAACTGTTACACGCGCCAAAAAATGCCCCAGTCGCGCTCAGAGTTATCTGGCACGCACTCTAGTTTAAGCTTGTATTATATTTATTTTAAAGTGCTAAAAGTGTGATATTTGGATGACCAATTGTGTCTTATGTAAATAAATAGTGTATCTTATATGTATCCACAGACGATATACAATACAATACAGAAAATTTTAAAGGTAAACGCACACTCATCCGCGCCGAACGAAACTTTTGAATTTTTGTATGTATGTATGTAGGTATGATAACCGCGTCGAAGAAACTTTTATTCGTCCCTACCGAGAGAGAAATTTATATTTTTACTTTTTTTTGTATCGGGGTTGTTTAAAATTTTCAATTTTATTTTTATTTTTGCTACGTATACCTATATTATTAAATACAATATAATAGGTACTTATGTAATTAAAGTTAGAATGGCTAGTTCGTATTACTCAGTAGTCTCTAGTCTAGTAGTCTCATCATCATCAGCCATATAATGTCTTCACTGATGAGGCACTGGCCTTCCTTATGGATGGATAAGGAGAATGGACCATGCAGGCCCAATGCGGGTTGGTGGGTATTTACGACTGCTAATGCAGTCGAGTCGAGACCAACGGCATAACGTGCCTTCCGAAGCACGGAGGAGCTTGAGATGAAAAATTTTTGGGCCCGCTGACCGCCAAAGTTGCTTAACCTCAACGATCGTGGGCCGAACGCGCTAATCACTGCGCCACGGGCTCCTCCTATTAGTATATTTGCATTTAATTTGTTAAATATCAGTACCGTAAACTGGAGTTACTTTGATTCAAGATGTACTACCTATACTTGAGAAGAGATCTCCACTTGAGTGTTGTTCTATAATACCGACTTAAGACAGTAGATAGATTTTATTATCTAGGTTTCCATTAAAAAACTAATCCTAAATAGGTACTTACCCAATTAAATTTTGTATAAAAAATGTAATTGGCATTCATTTTTTACTGGGTAGATATGTAGATACTTAATTTGTTTTTTTAATAGTAACCTATAGATAAATACTTACTGTCGTAATAAAAAATACCTAAGTACCTCTATATAATTTGTGCTGCAGTCAAAAATTCTCAAATTTTAAAATATTTTATTATGACGTTTGTATGGGATACTGACGCGTCGCGGGCCACTTCATCATTTCAGCCGTACGACGCCCACTGCTGGACATAGGCCACTTAATATCCACCAATCCACATTGGAACCGCGTGATGGGTCATGGTCCATTCTCTTTATCCATCCATAAGGAAGGCCAGTGCCCCAGAAGTGGGTCCATTAAATGGCTGATGATGATGAAATAATTTTTTAATAACACTTAAGTACACAATAAATAACAAAAGATCATACTGATTGATTATAATATTTTAAAAGATTTACTTAGTTCGGAAGTTATGTTTAATTTTTGCGATGTGAATTTCTTATAAATAGAATTAAATGAATCTGTATATCAATAAATACGATCAAAATTTAATGAACTATGTACCTACCTACTACCGATCTATTTGTATTTTATTTAACTTTATCTTTAATTAATTTATGTAATTGTTTAAGGAACTGGAATAATAAAACACATTTTAAATACATGAACTTAAGTGTTTTCATTATTCAATGAGTATTTGATTGTTTAAACGCGATCTACCGACCGACGACCGACGTTCAGTGGGCAGGGTCCTGCAAGGTGCCCGAGACGATCGGTGGCGGTCGCTGGATGCGGGCCAAGGGGCTTCATTTGACATTTGAAGCTCATATTATGCCCATATAAGGACAAAATATGGGCTTCAAATGTCAAAGAAGCCCATGTCCATATCCACATTTTTTGGCCGGTAGATAGACCCCCAGGACCGATCTTTGTGGAGATCCTTGGGGAATGCCTATGCCATAATGATTAACGCGATCTCCCGAAGTCATCCTAGATCCAGAATTCATCCATTCCAGAATATGTCAAGAACTAGACGTTATCCCATGACAATGTGATATTTCCAGGATAAAATGAAGGTAGCTTAAGGGTGCGACGGGACGACGAGATCGTACAAGACCGGGGTTCGATTCCCCGCCGGAGAGCCAGTGCGACGGGACGTCCTCGTCGGCCAGCGGTACACCAGCCGGAACGTCGGAAGTCACCGCCCAGTATTTAATTTGTAGATAATAGATGAATAAAAAGATGATGTTTATAGGGACTTGACTTTTATTTATAAAGGTAGTAATAAAGAAACGTATAGGAAGAATAGGAAGCATAGGAAGATTAGGAACCCTTTCCAAGGGTCAAGGGTTCCGCTTATTTAAAACTATTACAAACAACTCAAACTGGTATAAAAAACTGGTAATGCTCCGAGAGCTCTGTACGGCTTGGTGATTTTAGTAGAACTGAATCAAAAATGATGAACAGGACACGTGAAACGAAGATTTTGAATTTGAATTGAAAGAACAGGATAGGATTCGATAAAATTAATGGCCAGTATGTAGAACTAGATGGAGTTTCCAGTCATCATAGAGTTTTTAACCATCCATAATGACTGGTACGAATCGACATCGTTACAAGGGTATCGGTTAGTCGGACGACAACTGCAAGCGTCGACGCTCGATTTCATACAAAACAAAGAAACATCAATTATAAACAAGTATGGTGCGGCGTCAACCGCAGTTTGCGGTTCAACACCAATCAACACCCAGGTTTTTGCGCGGGAAACGAGATGGACGGGCTTCATTTCTTAATTAGTTTTTTGGGGCTTTTATTGTGTTAGTGTGGTGGAATTAGTGCAATAATGTGCCATTAATGACGAACAATGAAGTAAAAGTGAGAAATAAAGTAAGGTGCTCCGTAAGATTCAGATTGCTATCCCCTGGTAAAACTCCCAACAGTTTTTGGCGCCATTTTACCGATTTGTATTGGATATTTCGCAACTTGTTTCATAGTTGACTTTGTGATTGTGACTCAAGATAGGTGTGGTTTTGTGCCCCAAGTGTCTACGCGACTGGACGATGTGTGAAATGGTTAAAACATGCACTATCTCGGTAAGGCGTCCAACACACTGCCTCCGGTTTCCGCACTAACGGACGGAGATGCAGCGTGATTTTTCATACACTGTGGGTTTTGTATGCACATCAAGATTCTACAGCCATAGTTAACAAGCGCATTACCACAAACCGGAGCGTCGGTCGTGCGGTGCAGTGTGGGATCCGCCTAAGGTAACGTGATGGATGCCGAGTGTTTTATTGTAGTGGTGACTACCCACTGACCTTTATGACTACCTCAGCATGGACCATAGGTGTAAATAATACATCTATGGAGAAGACCGACTGGTTATACTTGACGACAAATACTCCAAGAAGCATTGGAATGTAATGTAGCACACCTACTACATTCTAATGAAAACTTAAGAACTTTCTAAGTTCTAATGGTTCTAAGTAGTTCTAAAGTCTTCTAACTTTAATAATATACATAATACTCAAGACTTGGCAGTATGGCTTAATGTCTTCGCCTGTCCAAAAGGGCGAACTTTTTACTAAATCTACTGTCAGTCACTGTTATGTCATCAAAATCATCGAACAAACGTCAAAAGTCAACAACAGAAATTAAATGTCAAAAAAAATTTGTTGCGTTGCAAAAGAGAGTAAAGTGGAATAAAGTATTTAATTTAAAGGTACGAGCCTGGGATTTATAAGAATTGTTCTGTGACTTATTATTTAGTCGTTTTTTAAATCGGGTTTCTCAGCAACGCGCTTTCTTGTTTTAAAACATGACGTCTCCTCCAGAGTTTATTGATGTAGCGAATGTAGCGAGTGAAAATATAGTAGTGAAGGTAGACCCCGACGATATGATGGGGCAGGAACGGGACCTAACTCTACAGGATCATAATTACACGTAAGTTATCTATATACATAAATCAACGTTTGTATGTTTGTCCCATATGCATTCCGAAACCATTGATCAGATTGTGATGAAACTTTAGTCGGGTTGGTTGTTCTGGAGACGCGAAGGTTCCTGGCATTACTAACATTTGTTTAATCTACGACTTTTCCGAAAAAAGATAAAAAAGTCGAGCCAGAATCCTTACCAATGTTCGAACAACTGATTGATTTTGTATGATGTCGTTTTTTTAGTGTTTTCCGGAAAGTCATAGAACAAAAGTTGTTGTTTATGATGTATTAACTATCTACTACAGTGAGGTTGTTGAAGTTTTACAAATCACCCTGTCTTCTCTATGCTCTGTTCTATGTTTTTCTTATTCTATTCTTCTTTTGGGTTCATCTTCCGTGCCAGGTTAAAGAGACATTTCTAGTACAAACTATATTTTACAGATCACCATTCATGGAATTGAGCACAGATAAACCACCCACGGACAACGGAAGCAAGCCAAAAAATAGCAGCAAGCCAAAAGTAACAAAACTGAAGGCAACATACAAATGCAAAATATGCGGCTTCACTACGATGAATAAGGATTTAAAGGTGGCTCATAAAGACGTGCATAAACTTGCCAAAACAACGAACTTAGCCGGTAAAATACAAATAAAAAATGTTCGATCGCTCGACGACAATCTTCAGTGCCCTCATTGTTCTTTCAGAACTAAAAAGGCAAGCGGTCTCACAATCCATATGAGAATACACACTCTCGGTAAATCATTTAATTGTACCGAATGCAACTTCGTCGGCAAAGATATTAAAGATCTGATCAGTCACTATAAGGTTGCAAAGCAGTTTTGCGATCAATGCACATTCACTTGTCACTTGAAATCTAAGTTTGAAGCTCACTTGAAACTACATGCAACTAAGAGCAAAGTAGTACTTGTTAAAAAGAAGAAGAACCCGAAGAAAGAAACAAAGGAAGAAGTAAGAGATGAAGTTATAGTGGGTGACTAAGAATATTTAGTGAGATTTCATGTAATCAGGTTTTATACCAGTGATGGAGACAGTATATCGCACGCAGGCCAGCTCCTGCCCAACGAAATGTATTGCATATGGCCTGCAATAATTTTATTTTGATAATCCAGAAGTATAAAGTATTTATTTATATTCATCTCCATTTACAATAAGTGCCTGTTTCACAATGTCTTGTTTAGGAGATACTTTCCAGTTTAATTGACAGTTTTGTATGGAATATCTGTCAAGTAACAGTTAATGAGAACTTACTTGGACATTGTGAAACAGGCCGTAAGCCTCTTAGCTTTAATTCAATCTTTTGAGTTAAAAAAACTTTCAGGACATCTTTTCTTTAACACATCCAGTGATGTGTCATCTCATCCCATGCAATAGTATTATTGCTTTAAATGGAAGCTAGCTAGTCTTAAAATAATTACGTATAGAAAGTTAGTCGGCGTGCCCATTTTGAATTGAAGCACCATGGCTCCAAATGCCGAGTTTTTAATGTACACTATGGAGTTACAAGCGTATGTGTGCATGTCGCCGAGCGCAAGCAAGTATTCGGTCATGAAAGTGTGAATCGGTTTAGTGCTTCACTTTTGACAGAGCGCTTGTATGAAGAATGAATCTATATGTAATTATTCTAAGAAGCTAGTCTTGTCCTCTTTAGTCAAAACACTGAGAAGTATAATGTGTAACAATAGATGCATAGGTAAAGGAGCAGGCTAGACTGGTTGTGTTGTTTGTGTTGCAGTTTGAGTTTTAAAACAAAATCCCTTTTTTTCTATAATTCTCGGCCAACTCTGAAATTTCTTAAACTTTCTGGCCCCTCATTAAGAATGCCTACAACTGGTTTAGACAATAGTTGTGTTTATTTCAATGGGGAGAAACTGGAACCCAAAGAAATGTGATGGCGCTTTTGTTGCCGGCGATTGATAAAATGACATTAGATTGTCTGTTTCCGAGCTTAAATAACGAGGTCAGCATTTCAAACATTTGAAGCTAGATTATTGTGCATACAGACCTAGCGAATGTGCCGCGAATGCGCTGCTCGCGAGGGGTATCCCACTATTTCCATTATATATTATATATCCACTGATAAAAAATACTGGAATCATTTGTCAAGACTATTTCGATTCCGATTGCGCGACTGGTCGGCGTGCACAGGAACTAGGTAGGTATATGTTTGTATTACTTCCTCTTTAGATAAAATTCAATTTAGTGGTTAAACTTCTATGTCTAAGGGTAATGAATAGGAAACAGACAAACTAGCGCAACATATTCATTGTGAGAACGCCCTTACCATCCCCATTTTTTTGTTGTTATGGAAATAATGGGATAATATTCGGAAAAATAACATGTCCCACAATTATTACCATTTCGTATTTCCGTGGAAATAGTGGGATACACAGCTCGCAAGCCGCATACTAGCTGAAGCTTGCACCATCTATGCTACAAAACTGTTTACAAAAATTGCCCTGGTAACAATTATTTTTTTATTTTTTGCATTCACAATGCAATTTTTATTATTGAAAATGAAGTATTGTATAGTATAGAAAAGATCGATCCGTATCACCTTCTAACATTACCAGAACCTTGGAACATTCGCCCGGACAGTGAAAGGTCTCGTGGGTTCGAGTGCCATTGGAAGTAGTGTTGTGAGACAGGTTGATTTTTTGTTAACATTGTATATAAAAAAAATGTTTCAATGTTATGTAATTATATTTGGAAACATTTTGTAACGGCAGGTTTGATTGATCACAACTCACACACACACACACACAGCTTCAAATGTGCGTGTGTGAGTTACAAAAATAACACATTTGTAAATGTGATATGTATGTGTGTATATAGAAAAAATAAATGAAATAGGTTCCCAACTTCTTCTTTAATGTTTTCTTTCATATCCCCTTCCTACTTTAAATCTATTCAGGGTCCATTTGCATTGCAAAGTAGGGTTGCCAAAAAATGGGAAGATGTGGTCACGTTGAGAGGCTAGTATTACCTGTATTCCCATTATCCCCATGATTTTTATCCCCCATATTGAAAATGAAGTATGAGAAAACATCGAACCGAACTGAGCGAATGCTCTAACCACTGAGCTATAAAGTGACTGCATCCAAGTCCCACAGAAGCTAGTTGTGAGACGGGTTGCAGAGAGGTGGAAAATAGATAATAAATAACAATAAAACAACTTTATTTACAAAAATGCTGTTTATTTACAAAATACTTGTACAAAAATCGTATGATCTTACACTGTATGGTACGGTTTCTTAAACTAGAGTATTTCATCAATATTATTGGGTACATTTTAGACATATTGCTCTGTACCTGGTCGTCTGATGTTAATAAGAAAGAGTAGTTATTACTAGACCTGTAGAAATTAAGTGGGTGCGTAACATAGACTGGGAGAAAGTCTTTTTTCCTTGATACACAATATTCAAGGGAAAAAATCCAGGATTTTTATTTGTCGCCACTTTAAAACCGAAAATATAAAAACTACCAAACATCTACCAAAATATAAAAATGAGATCATTATTGTTGTGATTTGATTACTATTCATATATTTTATATGAAGAGCATGTGGGGCAGTGGTTAGCTCGCTCTAACCAAAATTGTAGTTCGTTTAATCCCACTTAAGGGCCTGCGTGGTGGGTCATGCATGGCCCATTTTCCTTATCCATCCATTAAGGAAGACCTAGTGGGGTCATTAAATGGCTGCTGATAATATTTTTTTTTCGTACAGTTCACATTTTTATTATTACCAACATGTTAACTTTAGAAGTAAAATTTTCTGAAACAGAATTACATGGAAATGGCGGTCGTTAAACTTGCCATATCTAAAAATACTTACACGTAAGTAAATGGTAGTTTTTATTTTTCGACTGAGACTTATTTATTACAAAGCTAAGGAAATTATAAATATAATACTATTGAAAAGCTGCCTCCTTCAGTCTTTGTAGTTTTAGGCACATATAAATATGCTGATAAATATACATACAGACACACATAATACATATTATGTAACTCTTGGAATACAATGTTAGTAATTCGATAAAAGTACCTTCATATTGTAATGGTTAAACTTCTAAAATCGAAACGAAGCACAAAGTCGAAAATTTTATGTCATAATGTAGAGTTAAAATAATATCCTCAGTTGTATACAACAAAAATATACTTTTATTTGAAATATATACTTTAACAAGTGTACCATGATTTAGAATCCAAAAAAATATAGTTTCAGAAAACTAAAAAAATACGTTTTAATAGCAAACCGAACTATAAGTAGAAAGTTTCAAGTCTAAAGAGTTTGTGTTACAGCAATAGAAAGTCCAATAGTCAAGTATGACTATAGTTTGTGCGGTGTAGCATGGTGCCTATGACAGCTCATTTGTGCAAAGCAAAAAGTTCCTTATGCTATTGGAATAAAACTCGATAAAAGCAGCATTAGACATTTTTAGAGCAGCTTATGCTAGAAAATTAGACCCTATTCTTTGTGCAGAAGCAACATTTTGCTTTGCACGGATGAGCTGTCATAGGCACCGCACCAAATATAAAATAAATGTGGAATAACATTAAAATAAAAATCAAATTATTGACAAAATAATTCAATTCTAAAAAAGGTAAAGGTCACAGATTGAACTAGCGCCAGATTGATCGTCGTCGTCACCTTGGCGACATGTTGAGAGACTAGTGCCCGAATACTCGTACGCTACTTATCTTTGGGAGCGTCTCAAACATCGCCCTATCACTTTAAATGTCAAACGTATGAAAGAGATGCCATGATGTTTGAGACGCTCCCAAAGATGATTTGCGTTCGAGAATTCGGACGTAAGGCCCGTATTCTAGAACGACACTTAAGTGGAGACCTGTTCTCAAGTACAGTTAGAAAGGGATGCAAATACATGCAACGAATACATTCATCCCTTGCTAACTATACTTGAGAAGAGATCTGTCGTTCTAGACGCGTCATGTTGCGCGCTAGATGGCAACGTCGCGCGATTTTGCCGAACAGGGACCGTACTCCGAAACGAATATCCTAAACTTCGGCTAGCCCCGCCCCTTCCTCTCGATTCTGTCATAAGTGGAGAGTGAGAGGGGCGGAAATAACGAAGTTTCAGGTTTTGCGGTTCAGAGTAGGCCCTCAGGTTGCGTGTCAAATGTTAGACACGAGGCTTTACTTGCTACAACTAATGGTTATAACTCGGGCGAGCTAACTTGACACCTGCAGGTTATACCCATCTCTGTCACTCTCCGGGCATGACAGAACCGAGTGAAAGAGACGGGTATAATTTGCAGGTGTCAAGTTAGCTCGCCAGAGTTGTACAATACTCGAAGCAACACCCATCCATTTCTCAACCACACTGAACGGTGCTTAACAATTATTTTATTCAAATACTTTTAATAAATACACTCATTTAAATGCATTATAAAATATCATGATTTCACACTAAATCTAATTGTTTATTTACAATGTTATTCTACCCGCATTGGACCACGCTTGGCTTCAAAGCTAAGGATAAAAAAAATGGTTTTATTACAATACTAAATCAAGTTAAGTAAGGTAGAGTTTAAACTGGCGCTGTCTCTTTTTTTTCTGTAAGTGCACAATAAGTGACAATTTCATTTTCAAAAAATTCTTTGTGATAGATTACACAAAGAGGCACCACTTACCGCGGCTACACACTGGTCGAATCGCGACGAAAATAGCAAGCGAAGTGGCGAATCTCACGCGAATGTCAGGTTTTTGGCTTGGTGCGTGTCAAATGAGTGCAAATATTCGCGGCAATACGAACACAAGGAGCACAGTATGGCTGCGGCAATCAATGTTTTGAGACTTTTTTGATACTAGCGGATCCTCGCGGTTTTACTCGCGTGATACCCATTCCCGTGGGAATATCGGGATAAAATATAGCCTATGTCACTCGGGAAGAATGTAGCTTTCTAATGGTCAAAGAATTTTCGAAATCGGTCCAGTAGTTTCGTTTCGGAGTCTATTTGATGCAAACAAACAATCAAATCTTTCCTCTTTATAATATTAGTATAGAAAAAACCGCCAAACGTGGTAATGATTTTTTGAAAATGTACGCTTTCACTGGAAGATCCGCGATTTTGTTCAAAAATCATAAAATATCTGAAATCTTTTGATTCTAGTCAAGTTCTAGTCTAGATAATATGAGGTTTTTTTTAAACTAAATAAAATATATTTTAAAAGTCGCTTTGCGGATACGAAAAGTTTTTAATCATGTTGGATAACATTGCACCACAGAACACAAAAAAGAAGTTAATGAATGAGAGTGAATGAAGACTCTTTGCTCAAACCAGCAAACCCTCCATACATTTTGAACGATTTTGTATTTCTTCAAGTTATCATGGTATGCGTGCCACAAAAGATGAGACCAGCACGCAGCATGATAAACTCGAAAAGAGATTTGTCTACCTCAAAAGTCTAACTGACAGCCGAACAATAGGTTTGTAACGATGAAATGTCATTTTTGACGTTTCGATATAGACAAAACCTTTCTCAAGTTCGTCAGACACCACTGATTTGACTTGCGCAGTAGACGATTTCTTAGCGACTACTGAGCAAGTCGAACCACGTGATCCGTCAAGCAAGTCTCGTCTTTTGTGACGCGGATAGTAACTATAGTGCGACAACCATTTCTGTTCCGGTGATAATCTTTGGAACTAAAACAGTTTTCATACAACAGTCAATTTTGACAGCTAATTTGGTATTTGCAAGTGGCTCCTCTGTCACAGCTGTCACCGGAACAGACAGGAGTGTGGGACTATAGCTTATTTACGGTTCTACGCTTCATTCAGTACGAAATGCATGACGTGCCTAAGTAATACAGCATTTACAGGGAGCCAATAGTTGAGACAAGCCAATAAGCCAGTCTACTAAGGGCCAGACCCAAAAATCAATCCTAAGTAAGAGATACGCCTATCTTAGATACCTTCCTTGGCAACTGTTGTTATTTTGGACTGATTACTAAAAATATTTAGGCATTTTTGCATTCACAATGCAATTTTTATTATTGAAAATGAAGTATTTAGCAAAAATCTACTCGTCTCACAACCAGCTATGATGGGACTCGAACCCACGACCTTTCGCTATCCGGGCGACTGCTCAGGGTCAGTCGTGGGTTCGAGTCCCATCGGAGCTGGTTGAGAGACGGGTTGAACTTTTCATTTAGAATTTTTCAGTTCTAACCTCATTTTTGTGTTTTGTGGTCTGCACATACAAAAAAAAAACACCTTATGGATTTAAACAGAAAACATCTTGTAATACAAAACAGTATGTTTTCATTTAAAAAGAAAACAAAATCACTTTAATACTGTTCGGATTTGGTTTGTGATTTATTATGAGAATATGCTGAAAATTATTTAATTACTTATTAAAATAGCATTATGAGTGCAATGCAAACGTTAAAAACCATGATAAAAAATTACTTAATTACCTATGTATTATTATTACCCGTTATTTAGTATACATAGTTGAATCGACTTGGTTTGCACGATTTAGATATTTTATTAAATCATACATTTGTAATTAGGAATGTATATGTATGTATGTCGCAAAGTATTTAAATTCACATAACGAATATACTGTTTGAAATCGGTTAAAATATTATCATTCCCATTGGATTTAATTTATTAAAGTTTATTTTATCAAGTCATTTATTAAAAATCATAAAAGATCGTTATGATTTTTAACGATTTATTTTATCTTATCTTAACTAAGTAATTTGTTCGAAGTTGCCAGTGGTAAAATTGTCGAACATAGACTTATAAACTAATGATAGTCTAATGCTCACGAGATCGATATTAAATAATCTCTTTATTATTTGCCTCTTTAAAGGCACAGAGTCATTCTTAAGCTACCTACTTTTATACCTCTTTCAAAGGAAAATATACCGCGCATATACAGAGTGGAAAAAAATATTAGTCCGTGAGCCCGCTCCAAAATTGCCTACGTTACATGCCATTGATATGGGCGAAATATGCTGGACATTATTTGATAAGAACTGTATTTACCATGTTTCAACGTGAATAAATAATTTATTTATGATTTATTAATTTTTATCGTATCTCGCGTGTTGGAGAGATTTGATCCTTATGATTGACCTCATCGTTTGACGCGATAAAACTACAAGACGTTGTTTTTTTTTTTAATTTATCTGGCTCGATTTCTGGGCAAATTACTTACCTAAGTTATTTTTTGAAAATTTCAGAATATAGTTTTTAGTAAAATGAGCTAACTAAAGGACTTAAGGCAGTTCCCCCTCAGGGCCCATAACTTTTTTCCCACTCTGTATATTTGACGCGTTAATAAATGCATTGAATACAAGTGTCTGGACGAATATACACAGATAATAAATATATTGTGATGATTACTATTCATTCGCTTATATAAGTTACAAAAATACTATAAAGATTATATTAATACTACTGGCCTAATTTGTTTTTTTTTTTACTATAGCAACACTAAGAAGGCGCGCTCCAGTCTTAGATTATAGCTTATAACTGGAATGCTTTATTGTTTTTTTTTCACATAATAGTTTGTGGCACTGGGTATTGGATAAATAATTAAAAATAAAAGAAAATTAAAGGCTCATTAAAAACATAAGAAATAATTATGTGTTGTTATTATCACATGGTTAAAATTCTGCTTAAAAACCATTTGTACTAAGAATATTACTATAATACTTATCAAAAAAATAATATAAAATCGAAATTAGCAGTCTGTCCTAAAAAATTTATTGCCGTTTCTAAACTTGTAAGTCGAAATAAAAATTACCAGTTTACTATCTTAAAAGCTACTCAGACACAGCTACAAGGCGTACCTTACATCTAATCATAAGCTCTAAAATTACTATACAATGTTGCCAGTAAAAACTACCAAAAACTACTAAAGTTTCAGTGTTGCCAGTGTCAGCACTAAAAAACTACTACTACCCAAATTTTTATTAGCTGTTGGGCATTCCATCGCCCCATGTTCCGAACCAATTGTAGTTATACATTGCGGCGTAAGGGTGTTTCCGCTTCTTGTGAAGGCGGAGAGACTCTTCTGAGGCGTACCAGTATTGAGGGAACTTATCGAAGGAATATTTGACGGATTCTTTCACATAAGGCTCTGAGGGGTCCGCTGAAAAGAAGAATATACTTAGATAAGTTAAATAAAAATAAATAAATATTGGATACCATCACATACATTGTTCCAATACCAAACTATAGTAGCTTGAGCACTAGTATTATGAAAATTGGAAACAAAGACGGTTATAACCACATAATTATACCTAAAGTACGTTTTATAATTCGGTGCAAAAAAAAAAAGAAAACAGTATTACCATAATAACACTCCATAATCACATTCTGTAGATTTCTTTATTTTTGAACGACATTGCTGTTAATTCAAAACATGCTTTGACTGGATAGATATTTGTTTAACAATATTAATAAAAGTAAAAAAATGGAAATTACTCTTACGTAAACAACAAAATATTTTTTCGAATGGATGTTAGGTGGTTATTTTTTTCACGTACTGGCAACACGCAGGCACAAAATGTTTGTGACGCAGGGGTGACAAACCTACTTTAACATGTGTGTGATTATTTGATTGATTTTGATTTGTATTTTGTTTACTTTACGCGGGCTCCTATCTGCTTCGCGTACAGTGCTTCTTTTACATTATTTCGTAGATTTCTTGTTGTTTCTGTTATTGTTTTTGTTTATTGTTAAGTGTGAACCGTTGTTACTTGTTACTATTGTGTCTCTACTATTACTATCTAATCCATGTTGCATTATCTTATGCGCTTTAACCCAAGATATAGTTCTTATAAGTAGATTTTAAACAAAATCTGTAAAACCAAAACCTCACAATAAATTTGGTTTAAAAGAGACACGAAGAAAAGGGTTTACGACACCCTGTTGCCAAACTCAAATGTGAAAGTGCCATTATTATTTTTTTGCACCTAATTATAATACGTACTTTAATATAGTGATTTCGGTTATTTTAATTTAATTTAATTTCAATATCCCGACGGGCAATCGAACCCGGGACGTATAAGTATAGTGTCGCTAAAAGTTTTTTTTTCACTGTCTGCAGTACAACTAGAGTGTAATTATAGTATTTTGGGCAATGAAGACTATCATTTTGTCGAATGTAGTATGTTTTGTATAGTGTCGTTTATCGTTTTCACTGTCTGTAGTGCGACTACAGGGTGTTAGGTTAGTTTGGTCAGTTGCAAGCCAAAACCACAGCTTGTACTCATAAAATTGAACAACTCTCCCCAAGAAACATGGGTCGAAATCTGAAAAAAATTATGGTCCCTTCGTACAAAATATTCGATCATATAAACCCTAGATACACACTTCCATACTAAATGCGCTTGAAAAAGTGATTCCACACAGCGCTGTCATTAGTAGTTATAGTTATAGATATTTCGATTCCAAATACTGCCGTCACCACATTTGATATTCGACCCTAAGCAACAGTGATTGGATTTAAATTCGGTCGGCATGGTAGTACTTACGATCTTATTACATGGAAAGCTCAGATGGTCGGCCGACGCTTGAACAGCGAATCGTATTTCGTCATGTTTGCATCTCTGTCTTACTAACGCAAATAGAAGAAACGGTTGCGCGGCAAGGAATATTGCAATATTTTAGTATAAATAATGAAATTATGATAGTTTCAGTACATGTTTGACTTTAAATTAATAGTGCAATTATACTTACGTTCAATACTGACTGAAAATATTATATTACATCTCTTTTTTTCCTTTTTTCGAATTGTTTTTGCGCATCTTCTCAGCACATTTAGGCATCGTTTCGCCGGGGGCGGTCAAATGACTACTGAGAAGATCTAATGCCCAATTTCGAATTGGGCATTCGTTGGCGGCTTCACTTTCTGTGCGTTTACGCTGTATCTAGGGTTTATATGATCGAAGTACAAAATCGATCAGCTGACTGTGCAGTTTGTATGGGAGACCAAATTTTTTTTCACATTTCGACCCGTATTTCTTGTGGAAAGTTGTTCAATTCTATGAGTACAAGCTGTGGTTTCGGGCTTGCAACTGACCAACATACACCCTGTATCTTATAGTATTTCGGGCAATATAGAGTAATTTACTCACCAGGCGGAAGGCAATACAGGCAGAATATCCTATGGCGCTTCCCCTCGAGTGTTTCCAGATGCTTCTTGTGGTGTTTGCGGCGCGTGGACACGTGCGGGCAGCACGGACATGGGATGGCGAGGTCTTTTGTAGTTATTTATTGTGTGATGTCGTGAATTGGTACAATGAAATGTTTTTGTAGTGTAGCTAGTGTATAAAATTGCCTATTTTGTGGATTTTAGAGTGAGCTGGCTGGAGGAAAATATTCTGTGTGGTGTACTTAGTTATTAAAGCGTATCATTTTGTGGAATGTAGTTGGTTTTGTATAGTGTCGTTAATAGTTTTCACTGTCTGTAGAGCTACTTAGTGTAATAATTATACTATTTTGGGCAATATAGAGTATGTTACTCACCAGGCGGAAGGCAATACAGGCAGACCATCCTATGGCGCTTCCCCTCGTGTGTTTCCAGATGCTTCTTGTGGTGTTTGCGGCGCGTGGACACGTGCGGGCAGCACGGACATGGGATGGCGAGGTCTTTGGTAGTTATTCATTGTTTGATGTTGTAAATTGGTACGAAAAAATGTTTTTGTAGTGTAGTTAGTGTATATAACTGCCTATTTTGTGGATTTTAGAGAGAGTTGGAGGGAAATATTCTGTGTGGTGCACTTAGTTATTAAAGCGTATCATTTTGCGGTATGTAGTTATTTTTGTATAGTGTCGTTGATAGTTTTTTTCACTGTTAACGTGGAACTAGAGTGTAAATAAAGTACTTTGGGCAATATAGAGTATGTTACTCACCAGGCGGAAGGCAATACAGGCAGAATATCCTATGGCGCTTCCCCTCGTGTGTTTCCAGATGCTTCTTGTGGTGTTTGCGGCGCGTGGACACGTGCGGGCAGCACGGACATGGGATGGCGAGGTCTTTTGTAGTTATTTATTGTGTGATGTCGTGAATTGGTACAATGAAATGTTTTTGTAGTGTAGCTAGTGTATAAAATTGCCTATTTTGTGGATTTTAGAGTGAGCTGGCTGGAGGAAAATATTCTGTGTGGTGTACTTAGTTATTAAAGCGTATCATTTTGTGGAATGTAGTCAGTTTTGTATAGTGTCGTTAATCGTTTTCACTGTCTGTAGTGCAACTATAGTATAGTAATTATAGTATTCTGGGCAATATAGAGTATGTTACTCACCAGGCGGAAGGCAATACAGGCAGACCATCCTATGGCGCTTCCCCTCGTGTGTTTCCAGATGCTTCTTGTGGTGTTTGCGGCGCGTGGACACGTGCGGGCAGCACGGACATGGGATGGCGAGGTCTTTGGTAGTTATTCATTGTTTGATGTTGTAAATTGGTACGAAAAAATGTTTTTGTAGTGTAGATAGTGTATATAACTGCCTATTTTGTGGATTTTAGAGAGAGTTGGAGGGAAATATTTTGCATGGTGTAGTTATTAAAGCGTAACATTATGTTGTAAGTATGTTTTGTATAGTGTCGCTAAAAGTTTTTTTTTCACTGTCTCCAGTGCAACTCGAGTGTAAATATAGTATTTTGGGCAATAAAGAGTATCATTTTGTGGAATGCCGTATGTTTTGTATAGTGTCGTTAATAGTTTTCACTGTCTGTTTTTTTTATTTCTTTTTATTTATTTATTTACAACGGGGTAGCACTTAGCCTTCATCACACCTGATGTTAAGTGGTGATAAGGCTGAAGGTGGAACTACGCACTACTCCCGGAATCCTCAATCACTGAGGAACTGGCTATCTTATCTCTAACTGCCGGAACACAATAATGCTGAAACCATCATTGTTATGGCGTCAGACTTGATAAGATGATGGTAGCTAGCCAGGCGGACTAAGAACAAGTCCTACCACCAACCAAACCGAATACAATATGTACCCCCACTGGGAATCGAACCCGGGACCTCTTGGTCTGAAATCGGTAGTGTAAACCACTAGACCACAGAGGCGGTTAAGAAGTTAAGTAGTGCAACTATAGTATTTTGGGCAATAAAGAGTATTTTACTCACCAGGCGGAAGGCAATACAGGCAGAATATCCTATGACGCTTCCCCTCGTGTGTTTCTAAATGCTTCTTGTGGTGTTTGCGGCGCGTGGACACGTGCGGGCAGCACGGGCATGGGATGGCGAGGTCCTTGGTAGTTATTCATTGTTTGATGTTGTAAATTGGTACGAAAAAATGTTTTTGTAGTGTAGTTAGTGTATATAACTGCCTATTTTGTGCATTTTAGAGAGAGTTGGAGGGAAATATTCTGTGTGGTGCACTTTGTTATTAAAGCGTATCATTTTGCGGTATGTAGTTATTTTTGTATAGTGTCGTTGATAGTTTTTTTCACTGTTAACGTAGAACTAGAGTGTAATTATAGTACTTTGGGCAATATAGAGTATGTTACTCACCAGGCGGAAGGCAATACAGGCAGAATATCCTATGACGCTTCCCCTCGAGTGTTTCCAGATGCTTCTTATGGTGTTTGCGGCGCGTGGACACGTGCGGGCAGCACGGACATGGGATGGCGAGGTCTTTGGTAGTTATTTATTGTGTGATGTCGTGAATTGGTGTACGATGAAATGTTTTTGTAGTGTAGGTTGTGTATAAAATTGGCTATTTTGTGGATTTAAGAGTGAGTTGGAGGGAAATATTTTCCGTGGTGTATTTAGTTATGAAAGCGTATCATTTTGTGGAATGTAGTCAGTTTTGTATAGTGTCGCTAAAAGTTTTTTTCCACTTTCTGCAGTGGAACTAGAGTGTAATTATAGTATTTTGGGCAATAAAAAGTATCATTTTATGGAATGCCGTATGTTTTGTATAGTGTCGTTAATAGTTTTCACTGTCTGTAGTGCAACTATAGTATTCTGGGCAATAAAGAGTATTTTACTCACCAGGCGGAAGGCAATACAGGCAGAATATCCTATGACGCTTCCCCTCGTGTGTTTCTAAATGCTTCTTGTGGTGTTTGCGGCGCGTGGACACGTGCGGGCAGCACGGACATGGGATGGCGAGGTCCTTTGGGACGCTGCCGTGACGTTCGGCCGCGTGGGCTAGTAGAGTTGAGACTACTCGGTAACCCTGTAAAGATATATTAAAAAAAAAACTTTATTTCATAAGTTATTACACAAAATAAATGAAATAGCTTATCCTAAAGTAATAGAAATCTTTAAGATTTAAGATTGTGACACATTAGGAGGGTCACTCAAGATTAAATTCAACAGTACTTTAAATTACATACTAATAAATTAATCAGGACGTACTTCCGTCCCGCAATCACTAATAAAAACTTTCTTAACATGTTTTTAATTTGTTTTTTCTGCTTCATTTTACACTTTTTGGAAGTTCATTTAAGATTTGGATATGGATGTTACGGCTCGTTAACTCGGGATCGTTATCGATTCGTCACAAACAGAGATCGGAATCCTCTTCTAGCCCAAATTTGCGTGCCCAACAGGGTCCATAACAATGGTATTTTATTATGCTGAAAGCTGAAAATCAGCGTTGTAGCTATAAGCCACAGCATGAGCTGAGCTGGTCAGACCTTTCGGCCTGTTTCATAAATTTAGCCTAGCTTAAGAAAATGTGTATTGTAATGTACCTAATAGAATGGAACACCGAATAAATGATTACTTTACTTTACCGTAAAATAACGATTGTTACGCATACGAAAACGTACATTATCACATGTTTTAGTACAAGAAAGAACATTTTCCGTACATTTAATATTGTTTATTTATGATTTATTTGGAAGTCAAACAATATCTGTTATTCTGACATGATGATGATGATGAAACATTTCAACAATATTGGTCGAATTGAGTTACCTTGAAACAGTGCTCGCATCTATACGGGAAGCTTTTCCACTTAGGATTCTTCTTCCGGCTAAAGATCATCTTGTACGGCTCCGACGGGAACCAGTCTGTGGGGTCCAAGTCCAGCTCCACCAGTTCGGTTCCTGGTTGAGGAAAAATAAAATCCTCATCAAAATAATGTCTCTTTTTTTTAAAGAAACTTCCAAGATGTTTGTGCTCCTATGCCTCCGTGACTTTCTGACAGCTTTTAAGCTCTACTATGACGTAAGAAAGCACGTGACGGGACGCGAGCGTTTTGAATGAATACGCAGTAGACAGTTTTAGAAGCTGAATTTTACATTTTTTGAAAAATGTGTGGAATCGATTCTGAACTTCTGAACAAATTAATTTCTCAGTTTCGCTAAAAAAATTAACATATCTTTACTAATATTATAAAGAGGAAAGATTTGTATTTTTGTATGTAACGAATAAACTTAAAAAGTACTGGACCGATTTAGAAAATTCATTCACCGTTAGAAAGCTACAGTCTTCCCGAGTGACATAGGCTATATTTTATCCCGATATTCCCACGGGAACGGGTACCACGCGGGTGAAACCACAGGCGGCCGCTAGTTGTATAATAGAATTAAAATTAGGGCACTTACCTTCAGGTACTTTGATGGGTTCCCTCGGGATAGGTTGAGGTATTGCAGATGGGCCTACAGTTGGCATGGATAGCGCTGTGTTAGCAGCAAGGAGACTCGTCAGAATTGTGTTCTGGGCCTGTTGGAATTGAAATTATTTATTTATTACAAGCTTTTATTTAACTTGCCATGTTAGTTAGTTAATAAGTTTGTTAGTTAGTGTCTGTCTGTCTTATTTGTCCCCAAATCTTGCAAGCTTAATTTGACCCACTTCCTAGTGTCCGATGGAGCTGAAATTTTGTATACAGATTTGGTTTAGTTAGATGACAATACAATATTTAAGTACAGTCAGCAAATAAGCTTGTCATGAAAATGAACTTTTTACAAAAAACTTATTTTAATGATATAACTGTCCAGTGCTTCCGGGTGCTCCTACTAATTACTCTTACTTGATAGGAGCACCGGGACACTCATGTCCTGATGCTTCTATTGAACATAAAAACAATGGGGAATAATTCGTATGATGATTTGACAAACCAAAATTGGCGAAAATCCTAAGGACTTTGGAAAAACATGCAGTAGATAATGGTAATGACATTTCGCAATCTTACTGAAAAAAACAGTCAAGAGCGAGTCGGACTCGCGCACCGAGAGGGTTCCGTACGAATATAAATAAATTAAATGTGAAAATGTTTCATCGGCGAAGCTATATTCGTTGGAGAATTTGCGGTGTAGAATATTGCAGTTTTAGACCAGTGCCATCTTTTGACTGATATATAGTGCAACTAATGTAATTATAGTTAATGATTTCTAAAAAAGTTTACTATTTAGAGACAAAGTTTTATTTTTCCTGTAATACTACTATCTATACTAATATTATAAAGAGGAAAGATTTGTATGTTTTCAAGTATGTAACAAATAAACTACTACTGAACCGATTTCAAAAATTCTTTCACTTTAAGAATGCTACATTATTCCTGATTAACATAGGCTATAGAATATTCTGAAAAAAGTTAGGGATCCATATGAAAACTTCGATAATGTAACTCAAGGTGTCAAAAAAGATACCAAAACTATACTACCCTATATTAATATTATAAAGAGGAAAGATTTCATTGTTTGGTTGATTGAATAGGCTCTAAAACTACTGGACCGAATAAAAAAATTCTTTGACCATTAGAAAGCTTCATTCTTCCCGAATGAAATAGGCTATATTTTAATTTAACCCGATGTTCGATGTTCCCGATGACGGGAACGGGTACCACGCGGGTAAAACCGCGCGGAATCTCTAGTATTATTTAATGAGGTCATCATTCAATTGGTTCGACTGTACTTTGATATGTACCAAAAAGAATAGGCTCGATAGTATGTGTGTTACATAAAATTGAAATAATTTATATGATAATAAAAGAATGTAATATTACCTGTAACAACGCAATATTGGACATATTCGTCAAACTCATTGACATATCCACCTTTGGTTTCCTCTTATATCCTTTAGGAGGTCCTCGCTTCTTTGCAATCTCCCCATTCTTCTTATACCTCACCACCTCCCCGGTATCCGGGGCAGGCTTTGGGATAGTCACTGGGGTAATCGTCAACTTAGCTGGCAAAGAGTACCGAGACTGAAGATTCTTAACGATACTATTAGCATTTTTAACTAAAGAACTATTTAAGGCTAAAGGGTTAGCTAAGTTTAAAGGGTTGTTCACAAATTTTGGTAATGTTGACGTTGGTGTTGTTGGAAATATTGATAGTGATGACGGAGTGTTGAACGCTGGTATTTGGTACACTTTGAGGTTTAAGGAGCTGTTGTAGCTGGTTTTAAGTCTTTTTGCTGTTGGTTCTTCATCGCTGGACTCTGATTGATTGGCGTTGCTTAATGGATCTTTGTCGGAGAAGGGGTCCCCGTGGGGACTCTCTGTCTCTTGAATGCAGAACATCTGGAATTATAAATAGAAGTGTTGAGACATGATAAAAAAACACAAAGAAAATATTGCCTAAGAACTTGTTATTTTATGAAAACTCAGAAAATATAAAAAATAAGTATAGAAAAATAACCTTGTTTTCAACGTCGTGATGTGAATCAGTTATCATAATAATATGAAATGAAAAAGCTTTATTAATTCAAAGCATAACTTAACAGTTACAATTACGTATCATAAAGAGCTCCACGGGGACACCTTCTTGATACTACAGTAAATCAAATAATTTTCAAACCCCGGGTGCTGAGTGATCTAACTGTAGAACACATTTACGTTCTGATATTGTTGTAGGGTTTCGTTTGGTTTCGCAATTAATTTTGTTTCTGAATCGATTCCTTTTGAACGAAAATATGAAAAATTGGTGTTCTACCATTAGATCAAGAAGCGCTCCACGTGTTAAAGGAAGCCTCATTTAGAAAGGGTTAAGTTTTTTGTTTTTTTATTATTTTAAATATAAGGTTAGTTATGCACCTGTATATGTTTCTGAATAGTGTAGCTCCTATTGCAAATCCTTTTAAGTGATAAAAACAGGAAAAGGATCAGAAATTGTTGAACTTTTTTCGAATTCTTCTTTTATACACTCAAACTATGCATTTGTGGTTAGAAGACAGAGAGTGGTAAAATAGCAATAAACATACAAAACTGATTAAAATTATAGTTTATTGGCCTTGATTATAAATTGCCTACTTTAGGTTATGAAATAAGTACATAAAATAATGACATAATTAAGATAAAACATATGATACAAAACAAATTTATTATGTATGGTAGGTAGTTAATGTAGTTTTGTTGGATATCTTCATGTATTTATGTTGAATAAGATTAAATTAGCATAAATAAAGCACTTTTGTAAATTATGCCACATGTAAATTAACCAAAATTTATAAGCTCTATACTTAGGTGCTGTTTGTTCTGTAATTACAATTTTATACTAAGAATGTTGACCAATTTAAACAAAATTGCATTAAAATCAATATTATAGAGGTTTTACATTAAAATATACTATAGAAATAAAACCAAAAAACTCTTTTCTACAAAGGAGATAAAGCCGATTTCGACGCCTGCAAAAACTTTAGCCATACTCACAATTCTTCAAAATATTGTAACAATGTTTAATAATGCATCAAAAAACTTGTCCAAATCACACGATATTCACAAAATGGCGTTTTTTAAATCTACACAGTGAAACAATGAAACAGATCTGGTAAAATAACTGCACATGCCGAGTAAAAACTTACGCTTACGACTCGATTGATCTAATTATTATGACATGAAATTACGCATAGTTTTGAATGAACAACTAACCTTTTTGCGATGAAATAGTCAAATTTTCACTCCAAACACACGAAATAGTCACATTAACTCTGCTTTAAGTGAGATTCTATTGTATTGTCTGAAAATTAAAATAAAATCGAAACAGAATAAATAAAAGGTTATGCTCGGTTAATAATAACAAGTTCCCATCGGTCCGTCCATTCAAAGAAAAGCGGTACGGTACATTGACTTAAAATAAAATCACGCCCTACTAAGTGTAATTAATATTTGATATTTTGCACTCTATTGTTGAAAGAATAAAGTGCATATTATTGTTGGTTCATAAGGGTAGACGTAGAAAATCTGGCGTGGATCGTAGGTAGCGTCACCTATTGTTTGACGTTTAGTTTGGGGTGGGGTAAAGTGGGGTTGCAAGATAGACGTAAAATTACCCTACTGTTTAGTGGAAAGTTATTTAGCCAACCGTTTTGCAATACCGTCAAATGCCCTAATTTTGCCTCACGTCCTATCTTTGCCGATTATGCAAAACAAGTAGGGATGGGCAATTGAAAAATTTCATTTCAATGAAATTGAAAAATATTTGAAAAATATGAAAAATTTCATTTTGGAGTGAAAAATTTCAAATATGTGTGAAAAATATTTTTGAGCTTTCAAACTCCGGAGTAGTTTTATGCATAATTAACAATATTTTATTTAAGTTTTAACTAAATTAATGTTTTTTCTTTTACTAGTACTCAATATTAGGGAGAATTACTATAATAATATGTACGATTGAAGCGTACCTATTGCGTAAGCTTCCCGATCCTGATCTAAGTAGTCAGTTTCTAAAGTACAGCGCATGCGTACCCAACCCAATGAATTAATACTTAGGTACTCTTTCAACCCATTTGTAAATGGATATTTGAATTAGAATCAAACTAGCTTTTCGCCCGCGGCTTCGCCCGCGGCTTCGCCCGCGGCTTCGCCCGCGTGTACTAAACGACGTTATCCTGAGGGAATGTGATATTTTTCCGGGATAAAAAGTAGCCCATGTTCCTCTCCAGGCTACAAAGTATATGTGTTCCAAATTTCAGCCAAATCCGCTCAGCCATTTTGGCCCAGTATCGGTCTGTTGAATGAAACCGAAAAATTTACCGAGTAACAGAGTATTAGAGAGAAAAAGTGAATGTATTAAGCCAATACATTTAGCGGCTTATCCCTTTTTTAGATCCCACCTGGCAAGGTCTCGCTCGTCTCGCTCGCAGGTTCGACGACTTCCAACCTCCCGAACAAGCCAGGTTCCGGTAAGGCTACACTACCATAGACCACATTCATACGCTGCGGCAAGTTATACAGAAGACCGAAAAGTATAACTTGCCACTTTGCTTGGCGTTCGTTGTCTATGAGAAAGCCTTTGATTCGATTGAGACTTGGGCGGTGCTGCAGTCTCTTCATGGGTGCCAAATAGACTTATACATCGAGGTAATGAGGTACTTATACCAAAACGCCACCATGTCAGTCCGATTACCGAACCAGAGCTCTAATCCTATCCAACTACAGCGAGGTGTGTGACAGGGAGACGTCATTTCTCCCAAACTGTTCACAGCTGCTGCGTTGTATGTAGGATATTTTCAAGCTGCTGGACCTTCGATCATATAAACCCTAGATACAGAATTCCATACTAACTGCGCTTGAAAAAGTGATCCCAACACCGCTGTCATTAGTAGTTATACTTATAGATATTTAAATTCCGAATACTGCCGTCACCACATTTGATATTCGACCCTAAGCAACAGTAATTGGATTTAAATTCGGTCGGCATGGTAGTACTTCCGATCTTATTACATGGAAAGCTCAGATGGTCGGCCGACGCTAGAACAGCGAATCGTATTTCGTCATGTCTGCATGTCTGTCTTACTAACGCAAATAGAAGAAACGGTTGCGCGGCAAGGAATATTGCAATATTTTAGTATAAATAATGAAATTATGATAGTTTCAGTACATGTTTGACTTTAAATTAATTGTGCAATTATACTTACGTTCAATACTGACTGAAAATATGATATTACATCTCTTTTTCCTTTTTTCGAATTGTTGTTGCGCATATTCTCAGCACATTTAGGCGTCGTTTCGCCGGGCGGTCAAATGACTACTGAGAGCGATCTAATGCTCCCTTTCGAATGGAGCATTCGTTGGCGGCTTCACTTTCTATGCGTTTACGCTGTATCTAGGGTTTATATGATCGAAATGCTGGACTGGAAAGGATGCGGCATCAACAACAATGGCGAGTACCTAACACACCTACGGTTTGCCGATGATGTAGTTCTTATGGCTGAGACCTTAGATGACCTGAACACAATGCTCGAAGTTCTCGGTAATGCTTCGCAAAGAGTGGGTCTTAAGATGAACATGGACAAGACGAAAATCATGTCCAATGCCCATGTTGCACCCGCTCCAGTTAACGTTGGGAACATTACACTCGAAGTTGTTGACCACAATGTTTACCTAGGACAGACGGTCCAGTTAGGTAAGTCCAACTTTGAGAAAGAGATCTCTCGTCGAATCCAGCTCGGATGGGCAGCGTTTGGGAAGCTCCGGCATATATTCGCGTCCAAAATTCCTCAATGTCTCAAGACTATTGATGATTTTATTACGTTGTTGACATTAAAACAATTTAACGCTTCATAAATCACTACATTGTATTATTTATAAATTAGTTTCGAGGATCACGTTCAATAAAAATTGTTTTAGAACATACTTGAAGCTGGTTAAGGCGTAGGAATAGAATAATAATATAGCTGATTTTTCATAGTAATTGTATAATGGAAAAAAGATGACAGAATGACAGAACAAAACAAAACTTAAACTATATTCACTTCAAGTAAAAACTAAAACCAGAAAGCAAGGAGGATGCATTGCAGCCTCAACATGCTCCCCCCCGTTGAAAGGAACTTTCAACAGTCTTGAAGCTGCTCCGCCGTGGGCAAAGGGCAGAGTTGAACAAATGGACGGCGCACACAGCCCTTGACCGTATTAACATCAGCCACTCTCGCGACGCCGTCATGACCAGGGAAGAGTCGCTGCACCCGGCCGAGTCGCCATTGTAAAGGAGATGTGTTGTCCTCAGCCAGCAGCACCATATCTCCGATCTTCAAACTGTTGTTAGCATTAGTTCGCCATTAGTTCGCTGCTGGAGCTCAGCTAGGTACTCTTTCTGCCAGCGTTTCCAGAAATGCTGTCTGATTTGTTCTAATTGTTCATATCGTTTTAGGCAGCTTTCCTTGCGGTTGGATAGATCTGGTACAGGTAGAGCGGTAAGAGTTCTTCCAATAAGAAAATGCCCAGGGGACAAAGGCAGATCGTTGGGACAAGATGAGAGCGGACACAGAGGACGGCTATTCAGAATAGCCTCCACTTGCGCAAACAAATTACATATTTCCTCAAAAGTGTCGTGACTGTTACCTATTACACGCTTTACATGATATTTAGCCGACTTGATTCCGGCTTCCCAGATTCCGCCGAAATGAGGAGCGTAACTTGGAATGAACTTAAACTTTATGCCTTCGTGACTTGCAAAATCAGATAAAGATTGTTGATTTTGTTTAAGAAAGGTCTGCAATTCTTTAGCAGCGGCTACAAAATTACGCCCATTATCACTATATATTTCCGCTGGTTTTCCTCTCCTAGCTACAAATCGTTTCAGCGTCATTATAAATGCATCCTTACTTAAATCACTGACGGCCTCAAGATGGACACATTTATAACGCAGGCAAACAAACAAACAAAGATAACATTTTACAACGCGGCTACCGCGGCCCTTGCGATTTAATATAAAGAATGGACCAGCGAAATCAAGACCAACTGATAAAAACGGGAAGCCCGGATTAATACGTGAGGCAGGTAAGTCACCCATTTTAGTTTGCAAAGTTTTGCCCCGCAAGCGCCTACAACGTGAGCTACGCGCCTAGCGAGCCGCCGACCATCTACGGGCCACACAGTTTCACGCACAGTCGCCAATAATAATTGTGGACCAGCATGCATATGCTGCCCGTGTATATGAAGGAAATAAAGCTTCGTTAGTTTGTGCGACGCGTGTAGCAATATTGGATGCTTCTTTTCATAATCGTATATAGAAGAATCTAAACGTCCACCAACTCGAATTAATTGGTTCGAATCTAAAAACGGTGATAACGATAATATTTTAACATTGTTGCTTAAAGGTTTACTGTTTGACAGTAAAAGGTATTCATTCGGAAACGAATCGCGCTGAGAAAAACGACACAATGAATGGAATGATGCACGAAGCTCATCAAGCGTCAATGGTCCTATTCGTTAATTGTGACTATTTCTTAAGTTAAATATGAATCGCAAAACATAGGCTAACGATCTGTTAAGCCTATTAAAACTGGAATACTTGTAAAAAATAATAATTGGTTCATTTATGGTTACCGGGTGCGATTTCACTTCCGGCAAAACAGCAGGCTCTGCGCCCTTCAGCACAGGCCAGTCGGATTCATTATAGCGCAAAAAGTCAGGACCTGACCACCACAACTTCATTTGCATTAATTGATTTGCGTTCACGCCCCTAGATATAAGATCTGCCGGATTGGCGTCAGTCGGCACGTATCTCCAATCTGAACAATTAGTTATTTGAGTAATTTCCTGAATGCGATTGCCTACAAAAGTTTTTAATTTACTCGCGTCACTGTTTATCCACCTTAGCACTACACTCGCACCAGTGCACCAGCCGATCAGGTTTAAAACGAATCGAATTTAGCACACACTTAGTTAATCGAGCCGCCAGTAGGGCTGCGCTCAGCTCGAGACGAGGAACTGTGGTGGGTTTAAGCGGCGAAACCTTAGACTTAGCGCAAAGCAGATGAACAGTGACTTCGTTGTTATCATTAATAGATTTTATATAGATACAGGCTCCAACGGCCGAATTAGAAGCGTCACTAAATGAATGCAACTCTATAGTTTTTGGAACATCGCTCAAGACTGGCCTTGGAATGTGTAACTCAACCAAGCATTTAACATTTTTAATAAACTTAAGCCACTCAGTTTTTATAGATTCTGGGACAGGTTGATCCCAATCAAGATTTAATTTCCATAAGGCTTGTAATAAAATCTTAGGTTGAATAACAATTGGGCTTAACAACCCTAGCGGATCAAAGATTTTAAATGAGTTAGACATAATAAAACGCTTTGTTACCGTTTTACTTTCATAAACAATATTTTTCATAGGAAAGTGGAAAGTATCGCTAGAAGGAGTCCATCCGAGCCCGAGAGTACTCGATGACTCACTGATAATTAATTTATCTTGCGAATTTGTATGAATGTCGTCAAATATTTGTGGACAATTACTTTTAAACTTTCTTAAATTGAAAGAACCCGTTTTTAAATGTTCTGTAACTGATTGTTGTATGTATTTCAATTGTTCAACATCATTAGTTCCGGTTATTAAATCATCGACATACATATCTTTTTGAATAATAGTTTTTATTAGCTCGTCATCACACTCTTCACCTATTTGATAAACACAACGCGTACTTAAAAAACTTGCGCTAGCCGTGCCATAAGAAATAGTGTTCAATCTAATTGTTTGTATAGGCTCAGACTCGTTGTCCCGCCATAAAATAAGCTGTAAGTTACGATCCTGTTCATTTACCAACACCTGGCGATACATCTTCTCGATGTCACCGGTAATTAGATATTTATAGAATCTAGCCCTTAATAAGATAGCAAACAACGAATCTTGTATATTAGGACCTACTCTTAATACATCGTTCAAAGACAAGCCGGATGTGGAAGGGGCCGAACCATCAAAAACTACTCGGAGCTTAGTCGATTCGCTTTCCTGCTTCAAAACCGCGTGATGACAAAGATAGTATTTCGGCTCGTTAGAAGCATTTAAATTATCTTTTGCAAATGACAAATGACCTAATTCGGCATACTCGTCAATAAACTTAGTATACTCTAGCTTTAGTTGAGGAGTCTTTTTAAATCGTCTTTCCAAATTAATAAAACGTTTCTTAGCTAAGTAATACGCATCACCCAGACGATTGATATCATCCTTTAACGGCAACCGTACACAAAATCTACCCGATTCGTCTCGGGTAGTGTTTGTGATAAAATGATTCTCACAATATCGATCATTTTGACTTAGAATAGGTTTATTAGGAACCTCTTCCAAATCCCAAAACTTCGTAAGCATGTTTTCTAAAGTTTCATTTTGTACATGAGACATGGATGCGTGATTGCTAATTATAGTTTTTTTATTATTTGGTACACTAATGGGACCACCTAGGATCCAACCTAAGTGAGAGCTTATTAATTTCGGATTATTGTCTTTACCTACTGAACACTGTTCGTTGCCTAATATGTCCCAAACAAGATCCGCAACGATAAGGATATCAATCGGAGCGGGCTCGTAGAACCTAGATTCGGCTAACTGTATATCTTTAGGAAGGTTCAAAGGCTTAATATTAATAGGAACCTTCGGCAAGCGACCAGTTAGATCCTTTAACACTAAACAAGATAATGATGCATTGTAATTAGTATGTACTCCATTTATTTGTATATTACAGCATTCGACAGCTTGGTTCGAAGCTACATTGCCTATTCCAATGATTTTAGTTGCATTGATAGGGCTTGAGTTTAAAGCTAATCTGGTCTTTAGGGACTCAGTTATAAAAGACGATTGACTTCCACAGTCTAAAAGGGCGCGAACCTTAGCCTTTTGCTGGCCAAGTGGATTCGACGCTTCGACTATGGCAGTAGAAAGCAATACTACTCTATTAGTACCTTGATTCGAACAATTAACAATCGTTTCATCGTGATCTAATTGCTCGTCTATAGCAATGTGATGACTAGCTGATACTGGGCGATGGAGTAAGCTGTTATGCTTACGCTTGCACTCACGACAAGGTCCCAGTCGGCAATCGTTAGTAGCATGACCCTGCCGTAAACAATTCACACACAATTTATATTTTTGAACATCTTTTAACCTTTCATCTATGTTCTTTGAATTAAAAGTTGGACAATCGTATATTCTATGACTTTGGTCACAAATTATGCAGTTGTAAACCAAAGCTTTACTTTCCTTGTTATAGCTAGAAGTAGCAAATGTCTTTGAAGTTGCGCTTTGACCAGGAAAACCAGGTCTCTGATTGCTATTAGGCGTAAAACGCGCTTGCAATATGGGAGGCTTCGATATGTCAAGCTTATTTGAGCCGAGTGACTCGAGCACTTCCGCCCGTTCGTTCAAAAACTTATAAAATTGATCTAAAGTTGCCACATCGCCCTATAAGGTTTTGCGATGTTCCTCCCATTTCGTTAACGAAACACTGTCTAACTTAGATGAAAACATGTATATTATAAGGACGTCCCATTTATCAGTTGGTTAACCTAAACTGGCTAGTGCTCGCAAGTTTTTAGTAATATGATCGATTAAATATCTAAGGGACCTTTCAGTCTCGCGCTGCATCGGTTTGAAACTAAAAAGTGAATTTAAATGGTGGTTAATGAGAGATCTTTTATTATTAAAACGATTATATAGCAAATTCCAAGCCTCATTGTAATTGGCACTGGACACTTCAAGATTTAAAAAAACCATATCAAAAAAGTAAGAAATAATTCCTCACCAAATAAATAACGTAAGTACTTTGAAGTCGGGCGTGAAACATGTACAATTTTTTGTTGTTTTTGTTAAAACCCGCCCGACTTCAAAGTACTTACGTTATTTATTTGGTGAGGAATTATTTCTTACTTTTTTGATATGGTTTTTTAGAAGGCGGTTTTATTTTTTTATAAAAATAATTTTTATTTCACTCTTTTTAGTGCATCGTGCAGGCAATTTACGTGTTTTCTGGTAAATAGGTATGTGATCAAACTCAAAACCTCCTTTTTCGAAGTCGGTTAAAATACCTTGAGATATCCCCTTTTTAACAAAACAAGAATCATCTAAATCGGTTTATAAACAAAGGAGTTATGCCTAAAGATACGTATTAAATTCACATAAAGTGGTAACGAAAACGACAGTATTTTCAAGATTTCCTGAAAACTACTGAACCGATTTTAAAATTTCAAAAAATGGGACCAACTTGGAAACCAACCTGATGTAATAACGTTTGAACCATTTCAATCGGTTCAGCCGTCTTCGAGTAATTGGTGGACATACACAAAAAAAAAAAAAAAAAATATACATACAGACGAATAGAGAACCTCCTCCTTTTTGATTTAGAAGTCGGTTAAAAAGTAGGCGAGCCGCATCCCCTTCTAGGTATGATAAAAGATAATGGAACTTATTGATAGGAGGTATGCGCTCGATATCGTGAATTAGACTCGTAAAAGTATCCCTAAACTCTAACCAGCGAAAATAAGAGCCATCGAATTTAGATATTTGAATTTGGGGTAAATTAATGCCTATTTCTTTATGTTGATTACTGGAACAAGAACTAAGCTTTTCAAAATTTTGTTTGGGAGAAAATGACTCAATTAATCTTTTAGCTATTGAAATGTTTTTTATAAAATTCTGTTCAATGTTTTCGCGTTCGTCAATCTCAGAATCAATTTTTTCTGGGATTAATATCTCTATCTCATTTTGCAAGTCATCGAACTTTACTAATAATAATTCAAATCTTGTCAACTTTATGCTTAACTCGGTAATCTCAGCATCGACTAACGAGTCTTGCACCGACAAACAGTTTAAGTAATTTTTAAATTTAGTTACTTGCCCTTTGATGGACACTCTTTTGGTCAATATCTCTTTATAACGTTTATCGTCAGTCATAGTGCACAGTTTAAATTAAAAATTTCGCAAAGCAAGAAAAAAAAGAAATCAATAAATCGCTCACGCTCCTCGTTTCGCGTCAGTCTCACCACAGGAAGCTCGGACGACAATCAGCTAAAGACCACTACCTCAAACTTCAAGGAAAACCGGGTGACACCTTGGCTTGTGAAAGTGTGAGATTGTTTTTGACCTGGAATAGTCGGTAAAACTTGAGAAATTATAAAACTAAGTATTTGTTTACGCAAATGATGAGAAAACTGATCCTTGTGTTGCATCTGTTTCTCGGTGTGATATCTTTGTGTACCATTGGTCCGATGACAACCGCTCTTCGGCGTGATATTTTAGGATAACACTGCTCCGAAAGTTATATTTTCTTCTCGTGCTGATAACGCGAAGGTCGCGGGTTCCCCTCATGGGCCACCAAATTATGTTTAGAACATACTTGAAGCTGGTTAAGGCGTAGGAATAGAATAATAATATAGCTGATTTTTCATAGTAATTGTATAATGGAAAAAAGATGACAGAATGACAGAACAAAACAAAACTTAAACTATATTCACTTCAAATAAAAACTAAAACCAGAAAGCAAGGAGGATGCATTGCAGCCTCAACAAAAATATTTTTCACTCTTAAGTGAAATTTTTCAACCAGCAATGAAATTTTTCGGAAAAATTTCACTGACAAAAATTTCATGAAATTTACCCATCCCTAAAACAAGTAATATCTTTTTCAAATGAATCCGCTGGCAATTAAATTTTTGTGAAAAATTACAATTATTATATGGCAACACAGAATTAGTGACGTTATGTTGACTTTTTGGCGGGAAGTCGAACAAGGCGGCAGCTTTAAATTTTCTTTTTAATAAAAGTTGATTATATCCCTGCCAATTTCTATTAACACGCTAGAAAACCTTCAACACGCTCAAGATGGGTCCCCCTAGCAATGGGGAGGACCCCGCTGAGAAGAAAAAACGACGATATACGGAGGTATCTAACGACCCCCTAGAACAGCAAAATGATAAGTATAAAATGTATACAAAGCCAAATTATAAAAGACTATTTTGCGAAAACAGTGCTGGTGAGTTTACTGTGTTTGTGGAATCTACCGAACAAGAAAGATTAGGTAACAAAAATCCCATAACTTTGACAAAATTATTCTCAGAAAATGTAAAAGGCATTACTGGCGTACATCGAGTAAACGCACACAAAATTGGAGTCACCTTCAAAAAAGCAATATCTGCTAATTATTTTTTAAAAATGGATGACTTCTTAAGCAAGCATAAAATGAGGGCTTTTGTGCCATCTTACTTGACCGAAAGAATTGGTGTATTGCGATATGTCCCAAAAGAAATGTCCAATGAAGAGATATACAAAAATATTACATGTGATGCTGAAGTAATTTCAATCAAAAGATTTATGAAAAAGATTAACAATTCACTTGTACCCCTGACTACTATTGCCGTTACGTTTGCCACAACTACCTTACCCCAATATGCTTACATACAATTATTCAGATACAATATCCACCAATATATACCACCTGTCCTGCAATGTTTTAAGTGCCTTAAATTTAATCACTCAGCGAAAGTTTGCAGAGGTACACAAATGTGCTCGTCCTGTGCTGGTCAACATTCATATAAAGACTGCGATGTAGAAGAAGTAGTATGCATCAACTGTAGCGGCAACCACTTGGCCATATCCAGAGACTGTCCCATCAAGAAACAGAAATTAGAAGAAAATAAGAAGAAGTACTCTCAGCCAAATTATGCCACTGTGGTGAGTTCACCTCCCCCTCTCCCTCCAGCCATTAATGATTTGAAATCCTACCCAAAATTGAACAATGTAAGTGTAAATAATGAAAATGTAGATATTTCTCAAATAGTTAATAATGACATCATTCTTAATGCTATTGTAAAGTCGCTAATAGCTCTAGGCAATAACAAAGATAACAAAACTCCTTTAACCACTAAGAAAATAAAAGAAATATTTATATCTAATTTACTTTAATGGATAATTATTTACATATAGTACAGTTTAATGTACAAAGTTTACAGAGCAAAAAACCACTATTACAAAAGTTGCTTTTAGATAAAGAAATTGACATATGTTTGCTTAACGAAACTTGGCTTACTGATAAATCTGTTATTCCGAATTTTCCCAATTATAATTTTATTTTTAAAAATTCCGAAAACAAACACAATGGTGTAGGTATTCTTATTAAACATGGTTTGAAATACTCTGTCTTAAACACTAATTTTCAGGAAACTATTCAAAACGTTGCTTTAACTATAATGACGCAATCAGGAGATATAACTATACTTTGTGTTTATTGTCCACCCAACACTGGCAGATTTGACGCGAATAAATTAAAAAACATTTTAAATAATATTCCCAAACCATGCATCATAATGGGTGATTTTAATGCACATCATGTAAGTTTTGGATGTTATAGTAATAATAATAGAGGCAATATTTTATACAATCTAATTGATGAACTAGATTTATGTATTTTGAATGACGGCGCACCTACAACTTGTCCATATCCTAATAGACAGGCTTCTGCGATAGATGTTACTCTTGTTAGTCCCTCCATAGCTCATTTGTGTGATTGGCATGTTCAGGATGATCCGTTAGGCAGTTATCACTACCCAATATCTCTTCATGTGAATATCCAACCTTCCCAGTATGAAGTAGGTCCTGTGGAAGAAAAATACATTTATAATAAAGCTAATTGGCTTGAATTCTATGCTTTATCTGAAAATTGTTTCTCTGATTTGAATACTGAATCTGATGATTGTCTAGAAGTGTATAATAGCTTTGTAAATATTTTAAATGACCTAAGGGAACAAACTATCCCTAAAAGAAAAAGTAGGTTAAATAATAATGTTCATAGAAAACCAGTTCCTTGGTGGAATTCAAAATGTGAGGATGCTATAAAAAACTCAAAAGAAGCATTAAAAGAATATAAATCGAACCCGTCCATCGATAATTATATACAGTACAAAAAATTGGATGCTCTTAAGAAAAGAACTATAAAAACAGAGAGTTCTGAATCTTGGAAAAACTTATGCAGTAGTTTTAATAGAATGACACCTGTTTCTAAGATATGGAATTACATTAAAAAATTCAAAAGAATTGGTAGTAGTAATCATAATAAGAATTTTGATGATGAATGGGTTCCAAGTTTTCTGGACAATTTATCAGATTCTAGTGATTTCAATGAAGAGAGACTTTTATCATTATTCAATAGTGCTGAGGAAAATACTAATAATTCATTTCTGAACCAACCATTTTCTTTGAATGAACTAAATAATTCATTACAAAGCAGGAAGGATACCACACCAGGGCTAGATAATATTCCATACATTTTAATTAAACAATTACATCCAAATGCAAAACAAACATTACTTTGTATTTATAATAAATTATGGCAAAACCTTATCATACCAGAATCTTGGAAAACACAATGTGTTATTCCTGTTTTAAAACCAAATAAATCTGCAAATATTGCCTCTTCATACAGACCTATATCATTATCGTCATGTATGGGAAAATTATTTGAAAATATGTTGAAGCTGCGTTTGGACTATTTTTCAGAAAGTAACAATTTAATCCCGGCAGTCCAGCATGGTTTCAGAAAAGGTAAAAGTTGCTCTGAAAGCTTTGTATCATTAGTACACGACATAAAACAAGTAAAACTGAGTCATTCCAACATGGTATGTGTTTTCTTGGATGTTAAGGGTGCCTTTGACAATGTGAATATAGAAGAACTGATTCAAGTATTGCATGATATTGGTGTACCAGAAAAGACTCTACAATGGCTTTTTAAATTTTTGAGCAATCGAGTCATTTATGTAAAATATAACAATAAGCTGCATGGCCCTCGAGCAGCTAATAAAGGAACTATGCAAGGTGCTACATTATCTCCATTATTATATAACCTTTATACTTCTGAAATCTTAAAATATGTAAACACAGATAATGTAAATATTTTGCAATTTGCAGATGACTTGCTTTTGTACAGTATAAATCAAAACATAGATATAGCTAAGAATAATGTAAATAATGCTTTAAACCAATTATTTACATACTACCATGATAAACTTAAATTAGATATTAGTCCTGAAAAGAGTTCAGTTTTAATTTTTAGCAAAAATAATTCCAATATGAAAATTGTATACAACAACTCTGAAATACCTACTGTTGCTCAATACAAATTCCTAGGAGTAATTATTGACACACAATTGAAATTTGAGAAGCACATTGATTACATTTGTAAAAAGGCAATGAGAAGTATTAATATTTTAAGGCACTTAGCTGGTACTTTCTGGGGATCAGACCCAAAAACCATGAGCATGCTGTATAAAAGTATAGTCAGAAGCCATTTTGATTACAGTAGTTTAGCCTATTTGAATGCTAGTAGCACCCTTCTCAGAAAACTAGATGTGATACAAAATATAGGATTAAGACTAATCTGTGGAGCAATGCGCTCCACCCCCATTAATTCTCTAGAAGTAGAAACTTGCATACCTCCTTTATTCCTCAGACGACTACAGTTAGCTGAGAACTTCTTTTTAAAAATTGTGTCCTCTGACAATAGTCTTGACTCCAAACTTAATCAAATGACAGAAAAGTTACATTCATTAGCAGCTCCTAATTTAACTCCTCATTCACTCCTTTCTGGTACTGAAATCATAACAATTTATACTCATGTTAAAAACAAATCAAAAGATATTTCTAAATGTAATAAGTGGCCTATTTATGACTGGTCTTACAATAGCCTGATAAATTATGATAGAAACAAGATCCATTTAGCCTTAATAACAAGTAAAATAGATTTTATTGAGTTTAAGAACAATAAAGCTGACAGTTATTTTGTATACTCAGATGGCTCTAAAGATGAACACAATGTCAAAGCGGCTATTTATGATCCACAAGCTAGTTACAGTGATTGTATCAAGTTAAATCAGAATTGCAGCATATTCACAGCAGAAAGTTATGCAATACTTAAAGCCTTAATGTATATAAATTGTCATGTAAATAATGTAAATATTGTTATAGTGACTGATTCTAAAAGTGTATTAACTTCTCTTTTCTATGGCCTTTCGTCTTATAAATCCAACTATATTTTGTGTAAAATTCTTTGTTTAATAGAGCAATTAACTAACCGAGGGTTTAATGTAAGCTTTATATGGGTTCCCTCACACAGTGGCATTGAAGGTAATGAGATAGCAGACGAATTGACACGCATGGAACATAACCAAGATCACACCCAAACAGTTCAAGTCCCATTTACGGATTACTATGCATATTTCAAGGCAAATGCAAAAGACCTATGGAAAAGTCACTGGAATAATACATTACAGACTAAAGGCAAGTGGTATGCTGAGATACAGAAAGACTTACCAGCAAAACCTTGGTATAGCAAAAGTAAGAGATTTGAGAGCAGGAAATTTGTAACTGTAATCACAAGAATGAGACTTGGCCATTGTTTAGTTCCGACGCATCTCCATAGAATCAATGTCTTCAGCAACAGTAGATGTCCACACTGCTCTGAAGAAGATGCCGATTTGCAACACATAATCCTCAACTGCTCCAAGTTTACAATCCAACGGTCCACCCTTATCAGTGAAATCAGTGACATAAGTGACAGTACTGACAGTTCCCTATCAGTTCAAAACCAAAACAGTTTTCCCCGCCGCGTTCAAGACCTCTTAAATAACAGTGATTTTTTCAATCCTATTTTTAAGTACATTATTACTACAGTAGAAAAGATTTAAT
The DNA here is from genome assembly GCA_949710035.1 of Crambus lathoniellus. NCBI lineage: Eukaryota > Metazoa > Arthropoda > Insecta > Lepidoptera > Crambidae > Crambus > Crambus lathoniellus. The sequence continues at coordinate 5,156,345 of OX453319.1, forward strand.
TTAGTTTTCTATTCTCTTGTGAATATTTTTTGTACATAGTTTAAATTTAGTTTGATGTACATAATCTTAATTTTGTTTCTAGTTAAGTTTATAATATTTATCTCCCTTTTGTTTGCATAACTTATGCTTTAAGTTATCGTTTTTTTATGTTTGTCAGCTGCTTGCTGCTCTGTCTCTGATTTTGGTTTATAAATTTTTGTATATCTTTCTTATATACTCTACAATGTAACTATAAAAATGTATGCGACTGAAGGACTCTGTATCCAAGTCATGAATAAATAAAAAAAAAAAAAATAAAAAAAGACGTTATGTTGGTAGACCGTATAAATTTTTGACACTAGTGTGGTGTTGAACCAGTGCATACGAACTTCGTATGCACAAAAATTGAAGAACAACTTTCTAGATATTTAATTGAAAAATCAGTATTTTCTAACTTCTTTAAAACTTATTCTATAGAGCATTGATAGTGTTATCATTTGGAATTGTTAGATATGGAAATATAATGTTATTTATTGAGAAATGTTGATATAGGCAAACTTAGGCATATTTTTCGAACAGGTATGCCTATTATTGCCGAGGCTAGGGTTGACAACAGTTATTTTAAGAGGACACGGGGATTACTCATAGGTAGTTAATATAATTTCTCGTCTATACTTTCGGTTATTATTCGAGATATTATTGCATTTCTCGTGAAATGCATGTAAGCTGGAAATAATTCAGAGTTACCTGATGTCGTGTTGTTCATTTAAAATGATTACTTCCCTCAATTTTAAGAAATGTTATAATTCCTAACACCGGTTGCTATGTCTGATTAAATAAGCGGTACAAAATGTGTGTTCAAAAATAATAATAAATAGTAAAGTACGTAATTTTAGTTCCGTTTACATTCTCTAGGAGACAACCCTACACTTTCGTGCTCAATGTATGGAAGTTGTAAGAAATCGTGTCCTAACTAAAGCCCCCAGCCCAGTACAGGTTGGCCGACCATGGTCGGCGACCATGACCAATACATCGTACATTGACACTTTTGAACGAACAAGTTTAAAAAGGTTCTTTCAAAAGTGTCAATGTACGATGTATTGGTCATGGTCGCCGACCATGATCGGCCATCGTGTACTGGGGGCTTTACATTGCCTTGATACATTTAGGTACTAAAATAACTGTATGTCGTGCTATCTGAAATTGATTCGTATTGTACAGTCAATCAGGTTCATTTTAAATTAGCACAGAAATCGAATGTTTTGTTATTTTGTTGCGTAATCATGTTAGGCAGTGTTAGGAATATGAGCCAAAACTTTGCCTAATTTTTAAAATACCTCAAAAATATTACTAATTATTGAATTATTGTCTAAACAGAATGAAAATATTATATTTCTTAATAAATTCTTTTCTTTATTGTCCCTTCAACATTGTAAAAAGTGCAAATTAAAAGTACTTGACCGTAATTTTAGTTCGAGTTTTAGTACTCGTTTTGCCTCTTTGATGACGTATTTCCGTTGAACAATAGCGCCGACTTTAGTCATTTCATTGGTTGCATTTACCAGAACTAATCGCTGACTAATCGCTAAGTCAGCGATTTCTTGTCTTCGATAGATTCTGCTGAACGCGCTTTAGCGTTTTTCTGGTTTTGACATGACGAATGACAGCAACAAACACAAAATCACTACGTTTGACAGCTACTTGCAACTAATCGCTGCTTCTCATCGAAAATCAAATGCGATGGAAAAAATGGCGTCCGATTGCTATAAATCGCTGTCAGTCATCGCATTTTTATGTGCGTGCATTCAGCAGATTATTAGTCAGCGAGTAGTCAGCGATTAGTTCTGGTAAATGCACCCATTGGTGTTTTATTCCCCGTAGCATAAAGACGTGCTTAAAAAGCACTTTGCATAATACTATTAAATTAAATAATTTAACGAATTATCGTGAAAAGTAAAAGCAATTTTTCTTAAAATCTGTAGCGAAAACTAATAAACAGTTTTCTAAATATAGTGATTTCATCGTTGATTTCGGAGAAACGTAAGTACCCACATTATGGTTTTATAGAAAAAGTTCTATTTAAACATGGAAAAAAGTGTTAATTACCCATACTGAGTACTAGTTTTAGCGATTTTACCTTTTCAACTATAATGTTCCAAATGTTTAAAGGTTTTCTCTTCGAAAACGAGACTTTGAATTTGTTTCATTCCTGTTAATACTGAACATAAAACTATGAATCTTTAATTTAATTTGTTTTTTAACGGAATTTCCGTTCGATATTTGTATTAAGTTTAAAAAATTTCAGTTTTTGCCTCACGTAAAACTCGACGGGAGTTAATTTAAATGAGAAATTGTTCGACAAAACTACAATTTGGTTTGCTAAAAAAGATTTATTTACGATAATTACATAATGAACAGTAGTAATGTGCCTCCTGTGGAACGAGTGCCTGAAGCTGGACCTAGCTCGGAGCACCGCCGCAAGCGGGCACGTAGCAATAGCACCAGCAGTAGCAGCTCTTCTAGCAGCTCCAGCTCGAGTTCGACATCGGGCTCGAAGCGTAGTAAAAGGTAGTTTAGCCACATGAAGGTTGATGCATCTTGTGAAGGAAGACTGATGATACGTCATTCCTTTCCGGGCTAGGGTAGTGTTAGCCCGGGGACCACTGTCCTAGTGGTTGATGGATGAAAGTTGTATATATACAAACTTGATAGATTTACTTTGCTTGCGTGATGTAGTAATTTCATATATATTTGTAGGCGCGCATAGAAGTTGTTGCGGTAGCGTTAGGTAGCGCCATCTGTCGGCATTTGTAGCAGAGTCGTGTTGCGTGTCGTGCTGTGGTTGCCGTCTTGTGGTTGCCGTCTGTGCTATGTGCGTTGTCGTCCAGATGTCGCTACAGTAGCATCGTCGCCGTCATAAGAAAAATAATAGCCGCTACACACGTTCCGATCCGACCGCCGATTTGGTCTGCTCCAGACCAAATCTGGACGTGTGTAGCGTAGTCGTCCGACCATATTCGTGTTTGACGCGGTCGGCCGGATTTGGTTCGCACGAACTTCACTTCCTACCAAATCGGAACGTGTGTAGCGCCGACCGATTTGGTCTGGCAGATTTGGTCACAAATTATATAGACTAGTACAGATAGGAATCAAGCCTTATAGCGGCCGTTTGTTAGTGAATGACGGACCCCGATTAGATTTTGACAACATAGTGCTGCCAGAACTATCGACCCTTGATTCGTTATCGATAGTTGTGCAAATCATCGACGTTTGGTACAACCCTAGTAATATACGATTTTAAATTCTGCTCAAATAAAAAACACATTTGATGAAAGAAGGCATTTATTACTTGACATTATAATTTTATCAAATACAAAGTACATAAGTATAAGTTGAGATTTATACAAGACAAAGAATGAGAGTAATGAAATTACTTACTAAATTGACTTTATAGATAAACTAAGAAATATAAATACTTTATCAGCTACAAGAAAAATTAAACTGCTTGCAAATATTTATTATGCACAAATGCTAATGCTATTTTTCCTAGTAGTTTTATTTAGTATCTGCCATTTCATTATTCACTGTTAATATCACTTTAGTTTCAATGCAAGACGCAATAACCTAATTCTAATAGTTAAACATTTAATGCAGTAAGTAATCAATATAGCAACTAACAGCAGTAATTTGCACAATAATTCTGATTTGATAACGTATAACCGCAAGAATAGGCAGACACGGGCATCTTCGCAGCACTCCACTAACCTCGTTGAGGCTCAAGTTATCTGAAAAGATTAGATTTGGTTAGTATAGATTCTACATATTGTTACTATAATCTGCCATAACATTTTATAAACAAATAAGTGATAGTTGAACTGAAAAGTTTGTAAATCAAGAAAGAGTAGTGTGTATATTTCATATTTCATATAAAGCACATTTTGTTTGTTGTGCCGCTATGCACAAGTTATAGATAATCAATGTTTATAGTTAATAACTGTTATTAAGTAGATAAGCTTTGTACATAGACTGATGAGAGGTAGTATATATAATTAAGTAAGATCTAAGATAGTAGGTAGCAGTAACAGTTATAACATACCTAGTCATAAGACAATCACAATAAACCATCATTCGTACCGACAACAATCATATATTATCCCACCGTTACATTTGTTATAATTCTGTTCTGTTTGTCAGAATCAGAAATATGAATTTGATGATAAGGCATTTTAAATGTTTTGACAAAGTTATTGAATTACTTATACTGTTATTTTCTCTTGACTTGGTATTAACAACTTCACTAAATTGAAACTTGTTAAATGTGACAACCGATTATTTAAATTTAATCCCAAGTAATCTACTGTGCTTTATCATTATCACCATATGATATCACTTCTAAATGTATATTGAAAATGTATATTTTTTAACAAAACTAATCAATAATTAATTACACATACCTACTTACATTCATATAAAAAGAATAAACAAACATTACCTACCTTTCATTCATAACTTCTTCTTCAACATGTCAATGACAAGTACAAAATCATATGTTGTTGGCCCAAAACTGTGCCACTCTGTGACACTCATATCTGCAGCCAACATGAGGTCCTCACGTGTGCAGGTGTCCGGGCATGCATGCAGAGCAATCAATGAGGTGGGCCATGGTCTGTGGAGTGTAACCACACCTGCACGCGAGATCCGTGTTACTGGTGAAGCCCCACCTAGACAGGTTGTCTTTACTTCAACCAACTTGGGTACGGAGTCTATTTAAAGATCTCCATAATGATCTGGGAAGTTCAAGGCCAGGAGGGAGCTTTTCCTGGATGAGCACATATGGGTGTGGAAGGGTAGCAGAATTTTCCCCAGTTTAACTTTGGTTAAAGAGGCCTCCGTGGTGCCAGGCATGACGCACTTGTAAAAACTATTGCGACTCTTTAGCCTTTGATAAATTTCATAACTTTCTGAGAAACCGAATCTTCTTTACTCCGGTTAAGTTGTGAACTGTATTTTCTGTTGTTTTGATTAGTTTTAAGAAATACACAGTTGCCCCTTGGAATTACCTAAAACAACAAAACTCAAATTTATTATAAATAATTGATACATAAAACTACGTAAATAGATTTACTTACGTGTACCGAAGGCATCTTCGAATAATGTATCCATATTTCTGTAAAGAAATATCTGAGAAAAAGTGGAAAAACATCTAAAGAATACTAGAAAACCGAAATGAGTAAAAAAAATTCTTGAAAAAAGTGACAGCCTTAATTTTAGCCAATGGGGGCACCCTAACAAAATGGCGGTCTTAATTATAGCCAATGAATGGGTATCGGGGCTACCGGCCACTAAGTTTTGAACTATTCTATGGGTGATTCCAACGCCTGGATTTGGTTTGAACGTGTGTAGGCGCGGATCAGATCTGTAGTGAAGTTCGCCCGCACCAAATCGGCGGTCGGATAGGAGCGTGTGTAGCGGCTATAAAATACGACAATTATCAAAAGAAATCGGTGAGTTGCGTGGCCTTCTTACTCAACCCTCTCATTGTTTTAATAATATGGATACCTACTGATCGAATTTCAATGTGTTCAGCTGTAAGTGGAGAGCTTTTCAATGATATTACTTCTAATGATAACTTGCTAGTATGTTTCGAGTAACGCTAATAATTCTCAATTTGCCTTCGACATTGAGACAAAGTTTTTTATTTATTTATTTATTTCCACACTTACGTCTATCATTACAGGATTAACCCAATACAATAGAGTAACTATTAATTTAACCAACTCAGCGGTCCCCCGACGTATATTTTTTTCATAGGTCTATATGGCTTGATGATATTATCTGGATACGCGGCAGCGTATCAGCCAAGTTCAAAAGAAAACAGAACTGGCGAGCAGCACCGTGTGTATCTTAACACGAACCATTTGGAGCCACTTTTGACCCCCTCATAACTCAAAAACTATTACACAGAAACATGTCAAATTTGGCTTATGTATTGAGACTAGCGAGATAAATATGTGCTCCAAATTTTATATACACACCTCAAACAGTTATTTAGATATTTACGTCCAAAAATCGTTATTTTTATCACTGACTCACCTATAATCAAAACTAAAACCCACTTCCAGATGACCTAGAAAGCTGAAATTTGGCATGCAGACAGGTAATCTGGTGAATACAAAGGAAAAAATCCGAAACTAGTATTTTTTTTAAATAAAACGTTGACAAACTTATATTTGCGTTCCCTATGCACTTATCCTGTATAAGATCTTGTATTAGATGAAGTACAAATATAAGTTTGTAATAGTTTTTATTCTGTTATATACCAATAATTCGTCATACCTCTTGAAGTTCGGCTAGCGCCAACGGCGTAGTGTCCATTCAATATTGAGGACTCGAGAGAACCAAGTTCGAACCCCAGATTACTCAAATACTTTTTTGTCCTCGCGTTAAATTAATTACAATTTTGCGCCGTCTAGTACGATATCCATATTATTATTTATTAATTATTAATATTAATATAAATTATAAAGTTATCGAAATATTTACTTTTTTGCATTCACAATCCAATTTTTATTATTGAAAAATGCAAAATGAAGAATTTAGACAAAATCGATCCTCATCTCACAACCAGCTCCGATGTGACTCGAACCCACGACCTTTCACTTAAATTAATTATTAATATTAATATAAATTATAAAGTTATTTAAATTTTTACTTTTTTGCATTCACAGTCCAATTTTTATTATTGAAATATGGAAAATTAAGTATTTAGAAAAAATCGACCATCATCTCACAACCATCTCCGATGGGACTCGAACCCACGACCTTTCGCTTTCCGGGCGGCTGCTCTAACCACTGAGCTACGGAGTCGTAATGATAAATGTGAAAGTGTGTTTGTTTGTTTGTTTGTCCTTCTTTCACGTCAAAACGGAGCATAGTAATTTAACCCGACCACCAGGGGGCGCAATCTTCATACATTCAAACGAGAAGCCAAAAAATGCGAACGTTGCTATGTTCTCCCTGTAGGTGCACACTTTGCACATAAATAGTTCACTAAAGTCAACGATAGATGGCTCCAAGTTAATACACTCACCCACAGTATAGAAAAGAAGAGAAAAATCCTTTTTTTCTATACTATATTGTTGAAAGTTGATGGAAGGGTATTAACTTTAAAGAGATTAAAGTGTACTTATGGAAAATAATGTCAAATAATCTAAATTATACTTTTGTTTGTTAAATTTGTTATTTGCTATGTTCTGTTTCGTAAAGATCCGTAATTCCGTTAGCAATTATATAGATTCGTTGCTCGGAGTACCTACCGTTTTTTGAGAGAAAGACTCGTTTGTGTTGAGTGTTATATAAAATTCTTTGGTGATGTGCTGTGTTTGAAAAAAGACTTCTTTGAACATTTTTAATGCCTTTAGTGATGCATATTTGTTGTTTTATTGTTAATAAAGGGTGCAGTGTTAACCTATGTTTCATTTACACTGAGTTTCCTTATAAATAAATAATATGTATACTATGCCTATGTGTGTGTCTGTGTTTATATGCCTTTGTAATTTGCATATGTGTGTAACCAAATGGAGTGTGAACTGTGAGACTATAACTTCGATACAAAACTGCAAAACTGTCATCTCTTCCGTGGCCGCTTCCAAAGAGTATGTAATCACTGACGTCTGCGCGCGGTCAAAATCGAATACTAATCTTTTCCATAAGCTTAGCATAAATAATGTACTGTAACTAGCGCCAAAAATGCACCAGTCGCGCATGCGCGCAGAGTTATCTGACGCGCACTCTACAGAGTAATTTATGTATGTAGGAAGTAGAGACCAATCTTGGCCCTTTTATTGGTAGTGTATACCTAACTAGCGCTATCTATCGTCTGGTGTAGGCAACTTTTGGTGTATAAACACACACACTAGACATAGTCTTCTTATTATTTATTCTACTTTAGTCCACTATAACTTATATGACAAAACAACGTTTACCTGGTCAGCTTAAGCTAGTTAGCAAATAAAGAATCAATAAGCAAGATTAGATGTCAACAAAAACGGCTACATCCATAAATTGTCAAGACATGGCGCTAAATGATAAATGTAAAAGACAAACTACTGCTATATACACTGACCTCTATTATTTACACACTGGACTGGCTGACATAAATATTGTCGACTGCGGTAATGATTGTGTCAAAATTAGTTCTCGGGACACTCGTAGTGTCGGCGCTTTAAATTGCCTCATAAAATTAGCTGTAATTTGTATGGAGACAGATTGTCCAGTGTATAAATAATAGAGGTCAGTGGCTACGTAGTAATAACTATATAGTATTCTTTGATACTGCCAAGGATTCTATATTAGTGCATTGTGCGGCAAAAGATACGAGTTTGTCCGGAAAGCTTTATCGCTTAATGAATCCAGAATCAAAACGCAAATGGAAATGCAATATCTGCTCAGTAACATTAAATACCTACTGCAACTTCGTCGAGCAAAACACCATACACTATTACGACTAAGAAAAAGAAATTGTTGGAAATAAGAAAATCTGTTAAAAATGATATTTCTACGTCCACACCAAACACGAGCATAAAATTAGTTTCATTGTCAGTAGCTGATACACAAGGGCAAAGTAATATAACTGGCCAAATAAAATATACTGAAACATTTGGTATTAATTTATTATGAATAAGTAGGTACCTACTAATAATTTCTCTACAAAAAGTAATGATATCTCATCAAAAACATAAAATATGTGAAGTGAGAGCCAACTCCAATATTAGGAAATATGCCTTGGTTGTTGACTTCAACGACAAAAGATGTGAGATCTAAATGGGTGCCAAGTTTAACGATCAGTCCTGAAAATTTAGTACTTACATAAAATGTTTCATAACAACTTAAAATATAATTTCTTCTTATAACTTAGGATAATATATTGAAGCCTAAGGTCTGACTTGGCTAGTTTTCATATACGAATTATATATATATTATAGCCTTCGCCAGCTCTAAAGCCGAAGTTCTTATTGTATTCTTCCGAAAATTTGGCTTGCTGGTAGACTAGAAACTAGAGATGAACATAGGGCTCTTCCATGACTGTTTCAGTAAGTACCTAATAATAATTCGTATACAAGAACTAGCCAAGTCAGACCTTAGGCTTCTATATATTATCCTAAGTTATAAGAAGAAATTATATTTTAAGTTGTTATGAAACATTTTATGTAAGTACTAAATTTTCAGGACTGATCGTTAAACTTGGCACCCATTTAGATCTCACATCTTTTGTCGTTGAAGTCAACAACCAAGGCATATTTCCTAATATTGAAGTTGGCTCTCACTTCACATATTTTATGTTTTTGATGAGATTTTTCTGTGTCCGTTACGCTGGCAAGAAAGTAGCTTCTAGAGGGAAGCGAGTTTGATGAATAGTTAGTGCGTAATTTGCTGTAAATGTGCGCCAAATAAAAAAATTGTGGGCCTAATACTTTTGGAATAAAACGGGAAAAACGAATTCTGCTGGAGTAACGGTGCTCCAGCAGGAAGATTCTAAACTAATGATCGGAGAGAAATAAAAATTATGTGGGTGGGTAGCTTAGATTCTAGCATGAATGTGCGCCAAATATGAAATTTGTGGGCCTTACAGTTTTGGAGATATTTGATTTTCTGCTGGCGTAACGTTTTGCCGAGTCCCAGATCTCGGGAACTACTGGATGTGCGATCTTACAGTAAAGGCATATAAGTAGCGCCTAATTTGTGCTGTATGCACATACAGAAAACATTTCAAAAATATTCACGGATTTGAAGTAAACAGACATTTTCAGAAATCAAAAAAATAATTCTAGCGCCTAAACTACCACACAAATATAGAAACCAAAAACGGTGTTCTATTCTTCTTGCTATTTCTAATTACCATAAAAAGTTTGAGAATCCCACAGTTACGCGTTTTTGAATAATACCCACATGAAGGTGAGACAGACAATGTCATGACTTTGACGATCAGCAGGATAAAGATATCAGAGATTATTTAGATCCTAGCCCAATAAATAATTAGTGCTGTTACTAAAGTACATGTTCTGAAAATTTCAGCATAAAATTTTTCGTAATAAAGTAAATATTCATTAAAATCCAAAACAACTGCCAGTATTCTGATTAACCGACCAAATTCGATAGACCACGAAAAAGCGACGCGCTCATACATATTGATGACCTTCTTTAATGTGTCGTATTATGCAGAAAAATTTAATGTACAGTCGCGTTCATAACTTTTTTTTGGTAAATGTAGGTGAATAGTGCTCTATCATTCAAAAGGATAGTTTGAGCCTTTATTCATACCAGCACAGTATAAGAAGGAACCATTTTTCCATACAGTAGTCCGACGGAGACGTCAAGAGAGACAGGTCAATCGTACGGGGCGTGACAAATAAACAAATAAACAAACTTCTTATTTAATTAATATTATAGTGCATACGATTTGCATACGTGCAAATCTTGATCTCGCATATTTTATAGAACTACTGTCTGGGACGTATTAATTTCTAAAATCCAAGATGGCGGCCAACTTTTTTGTTTGTTGGCCAATTTCGATGAAACTCGGTTTTTGGTACTATTTGGACAAGAAAACAGCAACGCTATGTTAAAAAATTTAAAAATCCAAGATGGCCGCCCACTTTTTTATTTGTGGGCTGATTTTGGCGAAACTCGGTTTTTAGTACTATGACAAGAAAACAGCAACGCTATGTTAAAAATATTAAAAATCCAAGATGGCGGCCAACTTTTTTCTTTGTTGGCCTATTTTTATTAAATTCGGTTTTTAGTACTATTTTGACAAGAAAACAGCAACGCGGTGTTAAAAATATTAAAAATCCAAGATGGCCGCCATTTTTTTATTAGTGGACCGATTTCGATGAAACTCTGTTTCGAGTACTATTTTGACAAGAAAACAGCAACGCAATGTTAAAAATATTTAAAATCAAAGATGGCGGCCAACTTTTTTGTTTGTGGGCCGATTTCTATGAAATTCGGTTTTTGATACTATATTGACAAGAAAACAGCAACGCAATGTTAAAAATATAAAATATTCAAGGTGTCGGCCAACTTTTTTGTTTGTGGGCTGATTTTGATGAAACTTGGTTTCTAGTACTATTTTGACAAGAAAACAGCAACGCATTGTTAAAATATTAAAAATCCGTAAGTTGATAAATTGGTATGGATAAGCTGCGTTCGGAATGATTCCGTTTCGGAATTCCGTATAAAAATTCCCTCTCTATGTGCCCAGTCTAGGTGTTATTGTTGATCGAAGTGCCCAGTCTAAGATCAATGAGAAGATAAGTAGCATAGAAAGTTATTGCACACTGTTTGTTGTGTTGAGCACGAATCTGTTCTGTGGCGTTGCGCTTGTGCGAGCTGTTACTAGGGTTGCCTGCCACTGCCATTCTATTTCATTACAAAATAAGGAGATTTAATATGCGTATTCAACTGGTTCACAAAATAAATTATTTTTCTTTCTTTCTCTCTGTAATCTACAATATTAACTCAAAATTGGCAAGATAAAAGGCCTAAAAAAATACAAAATAAAATCTTGCTTTTTCAGTTTTCGAGAAAAACCTACTTCGAGAATGACGTTTCACGTTACCAGCTTCGGTTGTGGTTTGGTTGAAATTATTTAGCGCGATCGCCCCCCAGGAATGCAACAAAACACATTTGTTAATGAAATCTCAAATAATATATAAACATGAAACATGAATGGTTTAAACACTTTGTTAATAATTATTTTTTGTAAATTCAAGTAGTTAGGTACTTAATGAATTATTTGTTGCTTTCTCCCACTAAAAAAAGGCTCTATAGCGCAAAGAAACTTTCTTCAAGATGAAGATTTGCCCAAGCTTTACAGCTTTTGCTAGCACATATTTTTTTGCGATTAAATCTAATGATTGGCGAATGGGCGATTTTCTGAAAGCTCGTTTTGATTAGCTCAATAGATGGCGCTGTCCCACCTATGCAGTCACAAACAACGGAATGTAATAAAGTTTACTTCGACGCGACTTTTGTTTCATAAAACGGAACGCTTTCTTTATATTTTGATTGATTTTTGCTGCTTTGTTCTGTTGAACGTTGCTAGCTAGCTATCGTTATACCCGACGACCGACGTCACAAAACAATTGTAGTAGGTATTTTTTTTATAAAATTATTAATTAAAGTTCCAAAAATCGTATAAAGTTCATATCCATAAAGTTACGCGGTAGCGACCCTGTATGTATGTGATTTAGTTGGAATTGGATTATATTTTAGTATAGCGTTATTAAATAGAATGCTTCCAAGCATCTGTGCTAATTTTCGTAAGTGTATGTATGTTTGTCCACGGTCCACGAATTTCTAGAAAACTAAGGCTACGTACGCACTGGCAGGTGGCTAGCTTGGCGCCTAGAGCCTAGTGGCATGCATTCTACTAGCGCAACTAGCTAGGCGCCAAGCGCGCAGTGCAGCCGGTCGCGAACATTCTAGAACGTTCGTTTTACCAAGGTGACTCGCTAGGCTCTAGGCGTTAGTACTGTAACGATGTCGATTCATACCAGTCATTATGGATGGTTAAAAACTCTATTATGACTGGAAACTCCATCTAGTTCTACATACTGGCCATTAATTTTATCGAATCCTATCCTGTTCTTTCAATTCAAATTCAAAATCTTCGTTTCACGTGTCCTGTTCATCATTTTTGATTCAGTTCTACTAAAACCACCAAGCCGTACAGAGCTCTCGGAGCATTACCAGTTTTTTATACCAGTTTGAGTTGTTTGTTATAGTTTTAAATAAGTGGAACCCTTGACCCTTGGAAAGGGGTAAGTTTTCATCATCATACCCACTACTACCTACTTACCTACCTACTTTTTGTTATTCATGTATTTTTTATCTTGTTGTTACAGTTCCTAATCTTCCTAATCTTCCTATGCTTCCTATATTTTCTTTATTACTACCTTTACAATAAAAAGTCAAGTCCCTATTAAACATCATCTTTTTATTCATCTATTATCTACAAATTAAATACTGGGCGGTGACTTCCGACGTTCCGGCTAGTGTACCACTGGCCGACGAGGACGTCCCGTCACAGTACTATTATATATTCTGTGCTCTTGGCGCCAAGCAAGCCGCCTGCCTGTGCGTTCGTAATCTAAAAGTCATATCTAGACGATTTATTTTTGATTGCAATAAAGGTCATTCAGATACAAAACTATAGAGATCGTAAATACTTCGTTCAACGCCATCTAGTGAAGCTTTTTTTTTAAATGGCCTGTCGGAAAATCGCTCATTATTTACTACCCTTTGTCGTGCTGGGAACCGGCGGCGATCGAATATCTTCAATCGATGGTATGAGAAAAAAAGTTTTTGATGTAGGTACTAACAGAAGTGGGAGATTGAAATTGAAGTATTTAAAAAAAATCGACCCGTCTCACAACCAACTCCGATGGGACTCGAACCCACGACCTTTCGCTTTCCGGGCGACTGCTCAGTCGCGAATCATATTAAAAACAACTTTTAATATGGGACCAACACTGAAATCACGAAAAAAAATAAGCTGTTCCATACAAAAGTGCAAAAATATTTTATCAAAATCTTCGAGCAACGCGGGTCTCGTTGCTCGAAGATCAAAATGTATGGAACAGCTGTTTTTTTTTTGCGAATTCACTGTTGATCCCATAATAAAAGTTGTTTTTTTCATGAGTAGAATAATCCCTAAAATTATCCGGGCTGATAAAAAAAAAATTATACCGCAACAACAGGTGGCCTACCACAAGCTCTTATAGCAGTTATTTTTAAGTTGAGAGAGTGAGACGCCGCTATACGGCGTGTAGAGCGGCGTCTCACTCTCTCAACTTAAAAATAACTGCTATAAGAGCTTGTGGTAGGCCACCTGCCGGCCTAGCATGAGCGGCTTATAACGCACGATATGATATGGTACGGCATGCCGTCTTGCTTACACCTTAGTGGGGTAAGCAAGACAACTTGCCATACCATATCATATCGCGCGTTATAAGCCGCTCATGCTAGGCCGGCTGAGGTATTGTATTGTATTGTAAAAAAGTTCGTCCTTTTAGACAGGCGAAGACATCAAGCCATACTGCCAATTCTTGAGTATTATGTATGTTATTATAGTTTCTTATGTTTTCATTAGAATGTAGGTGTGTTACATTCCATTGCTTCTTGAAGTATTTGGCGTCAAATATGTCGAGTCGGTCTTCTTGGTAATTCTTGCTGAGGTAGTCACCACTACAATAAAACACTCGGCATCACGTTACCGAGATAGCGCATATTTTAATCATTCCACACATCGTCCAGTTGCGTACACACTTGGGGCACAAAACCACACCTATCTTGAGTCACAAAGTCCACTATGAAACAAATTGCGATTAATTAAAATATCCACTTAACCTAACCCGCCAAAATGGCGCCAAAAACTCGCAACTAGTGCCGCAACTGAGCCGGGGCGCAAACCAGTTCTAGCCCCGGCGGGCGGCGGCGCATCGGTGAACCCGTCGGTGAGAGGTCACGCACACATCGCCGCGCTATGTATCGGTGTACCGACAGCGGGCCGCATATTATAGAGCTTATTACACTTGGCTTAATTCAGCATCTAATTAATCATACATTGCTTGTTTTGATTGCATCACTTGCTACAAATAAGCTCAATGAAAGCAATGTATGCTTAATTAGATGCTGAATTTAGCCAAGTGTAATAAGCCCTTAAGGCAGCTTGGTTATTGGTTGGTGGAATATTTATTCATGTGAGATCACTGTCTATTGTCAATTTAATCACATTGCACATTAGGTACCTATGTTTTAAAAAAAAAAGGAAATAAAATTACAAAACAACCTTAATTTTATTTTTATACTTAAATAATGTTAAAATTATTTGAATTCTTTCACTTCAAGTAAAAAAACAAAAAAGAAATAGCTTCATTCGTCATTAAAAATTAAATAAAAGTACTCAGTCAAATCACTTTTTTACTTAAGTGTACACAAACGTGACGTGTACAAATCTGATCGGCAAAAAAGTTAAGAAGGTCATTAATATGTATGAGCGCGTCGCTTTTTCGTGGTCTATCGAATTTGGTCGGTTAATCAGAATACTGGCAGTTGTTTTGGATTTTAATGAATATTTACTTTATTACGAAAAATTTGATGCTGAAATTTTCAGAACATGTACTTTAGTAACAGCACTAATTATTTATTGGGCTAGGATCTAAATAATCTCTGATATCTTTATCCTGCTGATCGTCAAAGTCATGACATTGTCTGTCTCACCTTCATGTGGGTATTATTCAAAAACGCGTAACTGTGGGATTCTCAAACTTTTTATGGTAATTAGAAATAGCAAGAAGAATAGAACACCGTTTTTGGTTTCTATATTTGTGTGGTAGTTTAGGCGCTACAATTATTTTTTTGATTTCTGAAAATGTCTGTTTACTTCAAATCCGTGAATATTTTTGAAATGTTTTCTGTATGTGCATACAGCACAAATTAGGCGCTACTTATATGCCTTTACTGTAAGATCGCACATCCAGTAGTTCCCGAGATCTGGGACTCGGCAAAACGTTACGCCAGCAGAAAATCAAATATCTCCAAAACTGTAAGGCCCACAAATTTCATATTTGGCGCACATTCCTGCTAGAATCTAAGCTACCCGCCCACATAATTTTTATTTCTCTCCGATCATTAGTTTAGAATCTTCCTGCTGGAGCACCGTTACTCCAGCAGAATTCGTTTTTCCCGTTTTATTCCAAAAGTATTAGGCCCACAAATTTTTTATTTGGCGCACATTTACAGCAAATTACGCACTAACTATTCATCAAACTCGCTTCCCTCTAGAAGCTACTTTCTTGCCAGCGTAACGGACACGATTTTTCTTACAGATCTTACAATACTAGGACAATAGGTAATAGTAAGAATAGAATAGTATTTATAAGCCGTGCTGAACGTGGAACACCCCCTCCGCAGCCCTACGACAAGTCTTGGGATCAGTGTGAACCACAGCAGGAGAGCTACCCACCCATCATAGGTTAGGCACCAGGCAATCGGTCATCGCTAAATAGGTCTCGACTCGAATCTTCAGGAGTGTACTTCCAGCCCTTGCTGATCTTAAAATTTTTGTTTTTCAGTTTATTTCAAAATGTTTCGAACTAATTCGTGTGTACTTATGTGGTACCCAATTCTTTTTTCCAGTTGCTTCTATCCATTTTTTCACGAGTTTCACGAATCTGTAAACATCAAATCGCTTGAAATTCCCTGAAATATGTGGTTATTTTTGGGGAAAATTTTCTATATGCTAGGCATCCGGAAATCGAATTATAAACCTACTGATTTTAGTGGACGTCAATGCTAAGCTGGCTTCTATCGTAGATATACAGGCCGTCCCAAAATTAACTCACATGGAGGGAAAGTACCTACCTTAAATACTGAAGATATAAAATTTTACTGAAAGGAGACTTCATTTTTATTTTAAAAAGAAAACGAACTGCATTCACCGAATTTTGAATAATCACTTGTCTGAACTAAGAATCGAACCCGCTGAATGTAAAAAAAAAAATTTCTTTAATTTAATTGTACCGATCGAAAGACTATTATACCTAAGCATTTCTTCTAAATAACATAGCATCTTAAATAAAAGGAAGACTACGAAATTTAACATTTAATGTTGAATAACAAGTTTGTGCAGCGTTATGAATAGCCTTTTCTGTGACTGTCGTGCTCAATACAGACTTTAACATTTCAATGTAGGTATTACTAATGAGTGAAGATTGGAGCAATTATACCTAACTAGCGGCCGCCCGCGGTTTCACCCGCGTGGTTCCCGTTCCCGTGGGAATATCGGGATAAAAAGTACATATAAACCTTCCTCTTGAATCACTCTATCTATTAAAAAAAATCGCATCAAAATCCGTTGCGTAGTTTCAAAGATTTAAGCATACAAAGGGACATAGGGACAGAGAAAGCGACTTTGTTTTATACTATGTAGTGATTCCCTATCATAAGTGTTTGATAATGTGATAAGTAACACCACCTCGATTGGTTTTAAAAAGTTTGAATAATTTCGTGCGGGTTCGATTCTCGATTTGGACATGCTATTATTAAAAAAAAATTTGAATGCAGTTCTATTGTTATTTAAATAAAAATAAAGTCCTATTTCAACAAAACTTTCTATCTACAGTATTTGGTGTGGTCTATGCCACCATGTGACATAGTCATTAGAAGCCCTGGGGGCATCCCACGACTATGCCATAATATGTTGGAATAGACCGCACCAAAGTAACTATTCAAACATTTTTAAACCAATCGAGCTGGTGTTACTTAACACATTATAACTTTATCAAACACTTTATGATAATTGCTCCAATCTTCACTCATTAGTAAACATTGAAATGTTAAAGTTTTGAGCACGACAGTCACAGGAAAGGCTATCCATAACGCTGCACAAACTTGTTATTCAACATTAAATGTTAAATTTCGTAGTCTTCCTTTTATTTAAGATGCTATGTTAGTAAAAAAAAGATAAGGTATGATCGAGTGTCCATCGTTCCAGCAGCGCCACGGTCTCCGATTTGCTTGAAAAAAATACACCATGCAGGCCAATTTTTTACCAGTCGGGAAAAAATACGATTGATTTTTTCCCCCCACTGGATCCGAGGATATACGGGGATTTCTGTGGCGCTGCTGGAACGACGTCGTCCTGGCAGCGCCCCGCTATTTCTCATTAATTACAAAAGCTATAATAAATCTAATAAGACACATATTTTTGGCTTTTTTTTCCATTTCACATAAGCTAATGTCCACCTGTAAATGTCGACAGATTCAGGAGTAATCGTAGGTCACTTGGGGCGCTGCTGGGACGACGTCGTCCCAGCAGCGCCACGGCCGAATCTCAGCAATTTGATTTTTTTACTGAAAACAGTGTGCCTGTATATTTACTTCCTTCATCATAGAGTACGGAAAAAATTGAATTTCTACATTTCATCATGGAATAATGATTTTATAGGCATCGAAAAATTATAACCTCAAAAAAAATTTTTTTTGCTCTAACGCCTTTAATTGATGTATTAAATAGCATTTGCGCATTCTTTTATCTTCCTATAAAGGGAAAAAAATAAACCACTCTCGCAGCATTAACTATTCCAGAGAAATCCTAGGTTTAGATTGTGTTCATACATTTAGGCATCGTTCCAGCAGCGCCACACCCAGTACAGCATGATCCAGGGCACCTGTCACCAAACTGAGCATGCCAATATTTACTACTACCATAGCGAACACGGGAAAAAATCTGATAACGAGTATAACACAGCGAATTTCCGAGAAATAAGCCTTTGATTCAATATGCCATACAATTGGTACATTCGAGTAGAAAAGTTTTTGTATTTAAAAATAATCCATCACAGATTAGTAGGTAATTATCATCTTGTGGCATTATTTGACACACGCTGGGACATGGTCCTTATTTGTGCATTATTTTATAAGTTAATAAATAATTTTCTTATTACATTTTATGTTTTTAACTTTGACTTTTTATTAGGGTTCCGTTGCCTAATGGGAAAAAACGGAAACCTTATAGATTCGTCATATATGTATGTCTGTCCATGTATGTCTCAGCCCTGTATTCCCGTTGAATTGAATAAATTTAATAAATTTTGGTCCCGATCCTTGTCCCCATTAAAAGTCATGGGGAAAACCGAACGTCATAATGAGGGATTTTCTGAAGCCCCCAGTACAGGATGGCCGATCATGTTGGTTGGCCGACCATGATGGGCCATCCTGTACTAGGGGCTTAACAGATGATTAAAAAAGAAAAAAGTTAGTTCCTAAAAACTCAACAGATGGCGTTCATCAGACATGGTTTTGCTTTTTTTTAACTTTCTGGCAAGGAGTCGTAACGTAACGTAAAGCCCCCAGTACAAGTTGGCCGACCATGGTCGGCGACCATGACCAATACATCGTACATTGACACTTTAGAACGAACAAGTTTAAAAAGGTACTGGGGGCTTAACAGTAAAACCCAGCATGGCCAAAATGACAGCTCATTCGTGCAAAGAAAAACGTTGCTTCTGCACAAGGAATAGAGTCTAATTTTCTAGCGTAAGCTACATTGTCATAAAAAATATCTGATGTGGTTTTTCTTGAGCTTTATTCCAATAGCATTAACATCTTTTTGCTTTGCACAAATGAGCCGCTATTCCAACCATGCCAAATTTTACAGACTGTAGTGTCATATAGCGACATGACAATGACAGTACAGTTACCTTTGAATTGTAGAGTTATTTGGGCGGTAATTTAGGGCTGCTTATTTATTTATCTGTCGTTGTTAAAAAGTAAATTTCGTATTTGGACGCATTTTGAGAAGAGAGGGGGAACTGGAGGCCACGTGCAAAACTTGTAAAAGAAAAATAAAACTTGTAAAAAGAAAATAAAGCCTTGTGGAAACATAGGTACCTAACAAATCTTCGAGATCATTTAAAGAGACTACACTGCATATCAGATAACACTGAGGAGCCTAGTATAAGTTTAGGATTCTGTGTTCTCATAAAATTAATACAATTTCATTTTCAAATAAATCCGTTAATTAAATTTTGTTAGTGATTGTTGCCGGATAATCGATCCGAATCGATTAATGAGCGATTTTCTGAGGCTATTTAAAAAAAAAAGCTTCCAAATGCTTCACTAGATGGCGTTGAACGAAGTATGTACATGGTATAGTTTGGTATGAATCATATTTAATTTATTTACTTTAAAAAACCCAAAGGAAACTTAAAATAAATTAAATAAGTACTGATAGGTACTACTGTGAGGAACAGAAACGAAATAGGTAAATTTAAAGATTAAGGTAAATAAATAACATCTGTCTGATGTTCCGTTTTACGTAACAAAAGTCGCGTCAAAGTAAAATTTATAACGTTCCGTTCCTTCTAACTGCATAGAGGTGGGACAGCGCCATCTAGTGAGCGAGCTTTCAGAAAATCACCCATTGTATTGTAGATTATTTTTGGGGCTCAAATCAATGATATGTCATTGGCTCAAATAATCTAAGTATCGATTACCCAATCAAAAGTATCTGACGGGACCGAGTTAATGTTGTACCGAGCTCGGCCGAGTACTGTGTTTACATGTACCTAGTATTCGGCCGAGCCGAGAGCACTTGTCTCGCCACTCTACTCGGTAGGTGTAATCAGGCTATGATGGATGATGTGGTTTTTTACCCACTTCTATCATGCTTCTATCCTACACTCCATAGGTTAACCTTTCTCTATGGCATGTGGAAACAAATGGCCAACGTTTTTTTTGGCTCGTACGGTCTTTATTACGTTAATATTACTTTGCTTGCATTGCATTATTTGCACCATAATAATGCTGAGCTGCGATCCGCATAGCGATACCGATGTTGTGCCCCAATGATGCAATGCAATGCTTGACAAGCCCGGTAAACATGAAGTATGAAGCCCCCAGTACAGGATGGCCGATCATGTTGGCCGACCATGATGGGCCATCGTGTACAGGGGCGGTTTGCGTTGCTCGCAGACGGCAATCACACGCAAACCGCCCCTGTACACGATGGCCCATCATAATGGTCGGCCAACATGATCGGACAGCCTGTACTGGGGGCTTAAAGCCCCCAAGTTTGTGGCACTAAAAAGAATTTAAATAAAACTTTTCTACTCGAATGTACCAATTGTATGGCATATTGAATCAAAGGCTTATTTCTCGGAAATTCGCTGTGTTATACTCGTTATCAGATTTTTTCCCGTGTTCGCTATGGTAGTAGTAAATATTGGCATGCTCAGTTTGGTGACAGGTGCCCTGGATCATGCTGTACTGGGTGTGGCGCTGCTGGAACGATGCCTAAATGTATGAACACAATCTAAACCTAGGATTTCTCTGGAATAGTTAATGCTGCGAGAGTGGTTTATTTTTTTCCCTTTATAGGAAGATAAAAGAATGCGCAAATGCTATTTAATACATCAATTAAAGGCGTTAGAGCAAAAAAAATTTTTTTTGAGGTTATAATTTTTCGATGCCTATAAAATCATTATTCCATGATGAAATGTAGAAATTCAATTTTTTCCGTACTCTATGATGAAGGAAGTAAATATACAGGCACACTGTTTTCAGTAAAAAAATCGAATTGCTGAGATTCGGCCGTGGCGCTGCTGGGACGACGTCGTCCCAGCAGCGCCCCAAGTGACCTACGATTACTCCTGAATCTGTCGACATTTACAGGTGGACATTAGCTTATGTGAAATGGAAAAAAAAGCCAAAAATATGTGTCTTATTAGATTTATTATAGCTTTTGTAATTAATGAGAAATAGCGGGGCGCTGCCAGGACGACGTCGTTCCAGCAGCGCCACAGAAATCCCCGTATATCCTCGGATCCAGTGGGGGGAAAAAATCAATCGTATTTTTTCCCGACTGGTAAAAAATTGGCCTGCATGGTGTATTTTTTTCAAGCAAATCGGAGACCGTGGCGCTGCTGGAACGATGGACACTATGATCGAGCCTTTCGATCGGTACAATTAAATTAGAGAAATATTTTTTTTTTAATTCGGCGGGTTCGATTCCCAGTTCAGACAGTTGATTACTTAAAATTCTTTGAATGCAGTTCGTTTCAGTAAAAGTCTCCTTTCAGTAAAGTTTTATATCTTCAGTATTTAAGGTACTTTCCCTCCATGCGAGTTAATTTTGGGACGCCCTGTATAGTACGCAATTTTACCGGTTTTCATGTCATATGTTTCTGAGGTTATTTTTAGAAATAATTTTTAGATTTTCCTTTTTATCAAATTTTTCATGATATAACTAATGATTTAGCTCAGAAACTTGGTTCCTGTGAGATTTGAGAAAGAAATATGTGACGAAAATATAGAAAACAGTGTACTTACGCATGAAAATAACACCCACTTCTTTTCTTTGATTGTTGCTTTTGCAGCCAAATATCGAACACTCCACCATTTTCTATGCTAGACACAAACACTACACATTCCATTTATAATAAATCTTAGGTATCAATTAGGTAGAAATCCACAAAACCTTTAATTTCTTTGGCACTTTTGATATAACCCCACTTGTTTGTTTTGCCTACTTGAACTGTGCCTATAACCCGACCATGAAAAAAAGTCCGGTGATAGAGAAAAAACATGGCACTCTTCTCTATTTCCTCTTATAGGAATCTCAATAAGACGATCTCGCTCTATCAAAGCATGTCAGACCCTTGAATAATCTAAAGTTTGGTATTATATGTCCAAAAAGAAAAATAAATATTCAAAAGTAGTGTAGGTAGGTATAACTTGAAAATGGTCAATGGATGTGAATCATTGTTTCGTTCGTGTTATAAAGAAAAACGTCTACTTATTGCAAAAGGTAAATAAAACAGAATATTATAGAAAATTATGTAGATATTTATTAAACTTTGTCACAAATCAACATTTATCTGTCTTCTTAAGACTTTTTAAATACAAAATACGTAGGTAATATTTTTATAAACTTATCTTTAGTAACATTTAAGTCAATGTTCTTCGTAAAACAGTAAAAAAATGGGCTTAATGAGAACGACAACGACCTAATACCTTAGCGTCGCGTATAGAAAGTATAGATAGGTAGATAAACTTCATAAGATACAGGTACCTAGTTAAAAAAAACAGTACCTACACAGATTTTAGGGGATGATAGTGTATATCGACACGAACAATTTTTACTAAGTATAGGCAAAGAATATACAGGGTAATTTTTTTATCAGTGCACAAATTTTTAGGATCGACTCAGAATCGGTAAGTGAACAACTTTCTCCTAGAAACATAGGTCGAAATATGACAAAATTTTTTTGACTCTTCATACAAATCGGACTGATTACATGATCGATTTAGTATGGGAAGTCCAAAAATTGTTGTCGTTTTTCGACCCATATTTCGAGGAGAAAGTTGTTCACTTACCGATTCTGAGTCGATCCTAAAAATTTGTGCACTGATAAAAAAATTTTCCTGTACCTAGGTATAAACTTATAGGGCCGACCACGACGACGTCGCGAAAAAAAAATCAGCTGTTCCATACAAAAGTACAATATCGACTCGACTAATGTATGGAACAGATGATTTTTGTTTCTCGATTCCGTGGTCGGCTTCATAGTAAAAATTGTTCGTATTGATGGACACTATCATCCCTTAAAATCTCTGTACTGTTTTTTTTAACTACCTATATAATCAAACCTTCATCATCATCATGTCAGCCGAACACTGCTGGGCGTAGGCCTTATGATCAAACCTTATAAGTATTTATTATTTTATTAATATACAATTATACAATATAAACGAACACCATCTTAGGTATATTTTTTCTTATAAATAGGCACTTTATTCAACAATCTTCATAAAACAAACTAAGTATGATGTGATTTTAGTAAAAAATATGGAAGAAGCAATTTATCTACGAAGCTACACCTTGTATATAGGTACTATTTAGATTTAGTATTCTGTGACTTTGCCTTAAAAATCCGAACTAATGATTGAAAAACCGACTTCAAAACGTACTTACCAGTCAACTGAAACGAAAAAAATAATATAAGTATTTAAGGTAGGTACACCTACCTACCTTTATGAGGTCGGTGCTTTCTGGCTTTTTCTTGCTCCTGGCTGGCATCGACCTCAAAAAGGTAGTATGTACTTCAAAGATAAGTATTATTTTTTCCTTTTTAGTTGACAGATAAGTATTTAGGTACTTTTTGAAGTCGGTTAATTTTTAAAATAGGTACTTGATTAGGTACTATTTTATTTTTTGTTTTTAGTGGAGAATACCCATATTTCATCTCAAAAACGACTGAACCGATTTTAATGAAACTTGGACTGTTCCCTAACTTGGAATAAACCAGTTCAAAACTAAATGAGATGAAGAATTATCTCGATATGACTAAGTTTTCGAGAAATTCGTGGACAAACACAAACTTACAAACATACATAGGTACAGTCAGTCAGCGTCATATAGTAGGTAGCAGTCAAAATCACCAAACACTTGAAAACATCCAAAATGGTCGACAACAACAACGACTCGGCCAAAGCGATCAAAATTTTCAAGCCATTATGCACCGTATTCAAAATAACTGGAGCACGCAAATGTCATTTATACTTGGTAACATCCAACTCGACAATAGTACCGCTACCAGGCGTCTGCCACTCGATGTACAGTCACGAGCAATAATATGTATACAAAATAGGACTGTGTCATACTTCGATCATATAAACCCTAGATACAGAATTCCATACTAATTGCGCTTGAAAAAGTGATTCCAACACCGCTGTCATTAGTAGTTATACATATAGATATTTAAATTCCGAATACTGCCGTCACCACATTTGATATTCGACCCTAAGCAACAGTAATTGGATTTAAATTCGGTCGGCATGGTAGTACTTACGATCTTATTACATGGAAAGCTCAGATGGTCGGCCGACGACGCTAGAACAGCGAATCGTATTTCGTCATATCTGCATCTCTGTCTTACTAACGCAAATAGAAGAAACGGTTGCGCGGCAAGTATTATTGCAATATTTTAGTATAAATAATGAAAATATGATAGTTTCAGCACATGTTTGACTTTAAATTAATTGTGCAATTATACTTACGTTCAATACTGACTAAAAATATGATATTACATCTCTTTTTTTCCTTTTTTCGAATTGTTTTTGCGCACATTCTCAGCACATTTAGGCGTCGTTTCGCCGGGCGGTCAAATGACTACTGAGAACGATCTAATGCTCCCTTTCGAATGGAGCATTCGTTGGCGGCGGTTGGTTTATATGATCGAAGGTGTCATATTACAATATTGAATGACTTCTGTGACACTGATCGTTTTCTTTCGGAACGCTTCAATGTGACAAAGTTCTATATTGTATACAT
Source organism: Crambus lathoniellus (assembly GCA_949710035.1). Taxonomy (NCBI): domain Eukaryota; kingdom Metazoa; phylum Arthropoda; class Insecta; order Lepidoptera; family Crambidae; genus Crambus; species Crambus lathoniellus. The sequence continues at coordinate 5,181,225 of OX453319.1, forward strand.
ATTATTGCTCGTGACTGTACTTGCGCGCTACTCATAGAAATTTAGTCCGCAAAAGAGCTAGAATATATGCGATAGAAAGAGATGCAACGTGTGGCCGTTCGTAATTTGCGCCGTACAAGCTGAATTCCACTTTATTGCGTTATAGTTAGAGTTGCTATTTATTTAAATGGCTTCGCGGAGTGCAGTATCTGTTACGTAGTAACTATTAAGTTGGCGCTACATACAGCAACATCGCCACTGGTAGCGCGGCACCCAAAGTATTCAAATGCATGGGACACTTTAGAGCTTTATTATACAAGTTTTTTTTATTAAATAAATAATTAATATTAGACACCATCACATACATTGTTCCAATACCAAATTATAGTAGCTTGAGCACTAGCGTTATGGAAATTGGAAACAACGACGAGTATTACCTCATACACCCCCCGATTTAATCTCGGGTCATAAAATATGTAACTATAGATGACGTAACAAGAAATAAATTAATATGACATACGATTCAATTTGGCATGACTTGTTATTTTTCATTCGACTCATCTCTTAGAATTTAGAAACTTGACCAATAGTATTGAACGTTATTTGAACACGATGGATGGCCTGAACAATTAAAAGGACATTTTACATTTTCGGCTAGGACTTTGTACACTATTCGTACTAATAGTAAAAAATATAGTAAAGTCATATAAAATATTTAAATTCTCATTGTCTTTCTGGATAAATGGTACAAAAATAAACTTTAAAATAAAAATTCTTTGCCATCCATGGTCACACTAGCAAACATATTTAAATTACGTTCGGAAACATTGATGTTTCTGTACGAAAAAACGATGACATTGACGTGACGACTGATGATAATCTGTCAATGTTAACCCTTTTTTAATGTGAGTGTGACGTTTTACCGCCATATTGAATCGGGGTTGCATAAAATTACGACTAGATAATGCTTTTGTACCATCAAACGCGTTAGCTTATTGCGATATAATTAGTTTTCAGTTATTATATTTATCTTTTGCTTGCCTATGGTATAGTGTACAAAGTCCTAGCCGAGGCTCCATACAAAACTGAAAAATATCCTTTGATCGCATTTGATCTTGCTGCTACCCATTATATGACGCTGACTGTTACATTCACTTACGAAATAAACACTGCTTGGAAGCCTTAATATAACGCTATAACTACTCAAATAATATCTAATTCCAACAATATCACATACATAAGATAAGATAAGATAATGCTTTATTTGCTGTATACAGGGTGGCGCGGATACAAGGGGGGGCGGGGGTCAATTTCATCCCCTGCCCGACACATTTTTACCTACAAAATTTTTGCATTAATCATTTTACCGCGTCAAATAAGCAAAGATTGCCCCCCCAACCAAATTTGCCCCCCAACCAAATCCTGGATCCGCGCAGATCAAACTGGTAACCTCCTTTTTTGAAGTCGGTTAAAAATGGCACACTACTGGTGGAGAACTCTAAAACTAAAACCGGTTACGACGTGGAGGGATGAAAATATCAAATGACAAACACTATTTTGACACTGATCCGAACAAGAAATTTGTATGTTATCCGAAACAGTGTTACCCTCATGATGCTTGGAATGAAGTAAATGGTGAATAAACGTTTTATTGTGAAAAATAAATATATGTAGCTTTCTTCCGCAAATAATCACAAAACTTGCACCTTCACCGATCACACTACTCTACACGTGTTTCGCCCCAACCCGGGGCATCCTCAGGAGATGTTTGTCCGTAAATTCGGTGCTGGATTGCATACGGACAAATGGTTAGGGACTTCCGCCAAGTGACGCCTGATTCAATCAAATAATAAACGTTTTATTATTTTCAACAATAAAACGTGTCAAGATGGCAAGAGTAACTGAGTCTCTTGACATGTTGACTTGACTGTTAACCGGCGATTATTTCATTACCTACTGAAAATATTACAACCTCCTCGAAAGGAATACCTACCATTCCAGATATTTGACAATCGATTAAGATGAACTACTTAAGTGCTATTTCAAATTTTTATGCATTTTTTTATTATTGAAAATGAAATATCAGAAAAATTCGACCTCTCACTGATCAATGTGAAGATATTACTACCCTCGACAATGTTGGTTAACAGCGCTTGAAGTATTGGTTAAATTCGATGCGTCTACTAACGACTCCGCAGCTCAGTGGTTAGAGCATTCGCCCGGATAGTGAAAGGTCGCGGGTTCGAGTCCCATCGGAGCTAGTTGTGAGATGGGAGTTATTGGATGATTCGCACGAATTTAACTCGCCCGAAATGTGCGAATCGACACTTTTAAAAAATATTATTTTTCTGTACCCTCAAAAATATGTAGTAGTCAATCCTTACTTATATTATAAATGGGTCTCTGTCTGTCTGTGTGTTACACAATCACACCTAAACTACTGAACCGATTTGAATGAATTTTGGTACAGAGATAGTCTAGAGCCTGAGAAAGGACATAGGCTACTTTTTATTCCTGAAAAATATCACGTTCCCGCGGGATAACGTCGTGTAGTACACGCGGGCGAAGCCGCGGGCGGAAGGCTAGTTGGCCCATATATTATTATAGAGGTCAAAAAATAAAAAGTACAGTCGTGCACGTCTCGTAACGTAAATAATTGAAGAAAATATCCAAGTTTAGAATATGGGCCAATTGACCACTACATACTTTTGAGGGTGTCAATTCGCAGTTTCGCACGCTTTTAAATTAATTTCGTGCAAATCGCCTACGGAAAAAAAATATTTTTAAAAGTGTCGATTCGCACATTTCGGCCGAGTTAAATTCGTGCGAATCATCGAATAACTCGAGGTGGTTCGATTTTTTCTAATATTTCATTTTCAATATAATTTTATTATGAAACAAATTGGTATTTTGAATTCAAAAAAGTATGAATTACATCAAGGCTTGTATACACGAATTACGTTTATGATCTCTGCTCTACATATAGGGCATTTACCGCTTCCTATGCCTTTCCACTGCTTGACCGCGCAGCTATGACACATACACATATGCCCACACATATACAGGACACTATCAATCGGATTTTCACAGCAAATCGTACACTCAGTCTCTTTCAAGTTCCCTTTGCCAATATCAGAGTATTCAGGCTGGTGTTTACTAGTAGAAGGTCCGTCGGGTATTCTCTCGAGTCTCGGTTCGTGGTTTGGCATTCGAACTTGTTCGTTGCAGTTGTTTTGCGTTGTGCAGCTGCAGCTGCACTGGGCATGCTGATGACCGGCGAGGTTTGGTTGCGATGAGGCTTGGATAGGCTGTGAAGATGAGAGACATTGTGTAAGTTAAAGAGTTAAAACAGGCACGTGAGATGTGGCAACAAGTTTATACACCACTAAATTTTAATTAAGTAGTACAAAGATTTTAGAGGATGATAGTGTCCATCAATACGAAACATTTTTACTATGGGTATTTTTACCTAGCGGTACGCCAGAAAAGCTGCAAATGGTGTTAAAAGCACAAAAAAGGAGAGGAGTTATGACGTCATCTTTTTTTTGTATGGGAAAACAATTTTTTTTAAACGAACTTCCAAAATATAGAACATCACTCACTTGTTTTAAATTAAAATAAAATTATTTTCAAAACATACCAAGTTTGTGCTTCTACAGATATGATAATAATATGGTTGAATCATTATTTGTAAAATATACTAAAATGATATGAATACTTGTAAGGTTTATTTTATATTGTAGGTATAGTATTAATTTTCTGTTTGAGTCTTATAACAATAAGATATATAATTTTATTAAGCAATTTTCTAATTTCCGTTACGCCTCATAAATCCATAACCAGACACTACATTGAAGTGCCAAATACAGTCTTTTGCCGGCTTAGAGAATTTATTTAAAAATAAAAATCGTGATAGAAATTATACAAAACACCTTGTCGTGAGAATGACCGTCGATAATCATAAGTATAAAATTGAAAGACAAAAGAAAAACAATATTTTTAGGCTGGTAGTCTTCAGTCTTCACATAAGTAAATAGTAATTATTGTAATGAAATCAAATAAAATCAGATGAGATTCATTTTCTTTGGCTAATAACCGCAATTGTTAACCGCCTCTGTGGTCTAGAGGTTCACACCACTGATTTCAGACTAAGAGGTCCCGGGTTCGATTCCCAGTGGGGGGTACATATTGTATTCGGTTTGGGGTCAATCAACTATTTCTTGTACCATAACTTGTCCCTGCAACGAAAATTTAAAATCTCTGAAACCATCAGTTTGCTATAAAATTTATTACTAATCCAGATCCTTTATTTTTACAGACCCCTAGAATACAGTACTTTTATTCCGTCAATTAAATTTTACTAATTTTTTTGCAAAATTATATCGTTTTATTGGTAACTTAGGGGACTTACGTTTGGTATGGAACCGTAATGAAGTCCCCTAAGTTACCGATAAAACGATATAATATTTATCATTTAAGTAAAATTTAACTGACGGAATAAAAAGTACTGTATTCTAGGGGTCTGTAAAAATAAAGGATCTGGATTAGTAATAAATTTTATAGCAAACTGATGGTTTCAGAGATTTTAAATTTTCGTTGCAGGGACAAGTTATGGTACAAGAAATAGTTGATTGACCCTTTGGTTGGTGGTAGGACTTGTTCTTAGTCCGCCTGGCTAGCTAGCTACCACCATCTTATCTAACTCTGACTCTTCTCGAAAACTTAGCCATAACAATGATGTTTTCAGCATTATTGTGTTCCGGCCAGTTAGAGATAAGATAGCCAGCTCCTCAGTGGTTGAGGATTCCGGGAGTAGTGCGCTTCCACCTGAAGCTTTATCACCACTTAACATCAGGTGTGATGAAGGCTACGTGCTAACCGGATGTAGATAAAAAAAATAACTACTTGAAATTAAGAGGATCAGTATCATCATTGATTCCAAAACATTCAAAAGAGGGATCCTCTTCAAAGACTTATGTGACTGACAAGAAGGGGGTGTGTTATGAATTTAGGATCGCTGCACGTCAAAGCAGCGACTTAGTAGGTACCTATGCATTATCATCTGTATAATATACGCACCTGTAGTGATTATAATAATAAGTTTAAACAAATGGATATATTCTTTGACAAGTTTGGTTCTTATAAAATCAAATTAAAAAAAAGTGTGATATGTTAACCTTAAGCTTTAGTAATGTCCATTGTGTTAATTTTACTTCTAGTATCTATCTTTTGTTAACCGTTATTAAGTTTAATATTTTTATTTAAGTAATTCAGTTTAAAACTTGATTGTAGGTACTTTTGATAAATCTGCATGAATTTATTGTGGAAACTGTTTTGGCGATATCACTGTCATTTAAGCTACGTCAATATATGTAATAGAAGCTGTATGTTTCCCTTAAGAACACTAAATAAATAAATAAATAAATAAACGACAAAAAGTCTACTGGGAATTTTGGGCGATATTCTTAAGTTAATATTCTTATTATTAATATATATTAGCCCGGAAATTTTCCGGGCACATTGGGAGTGGAAAATTTCCGGCAATGGCAATATTCCTAGGCGTACATCACTATTATCTAGATATTATGTAATAGACTCATATCCAACCCCAAGCAAGCAATTTTTAAAATATTTACATTTAGTATTTTTTTATAATTTTTTAATGTTACAATATGTGATAAAATCACAATTAGTTAAAAAGTTCAATTTTAGACACTGAGGATGATAAAATGATTATTAAACTACTCTCGTATTAGTATTTATCATTCGCAGTATCTAAAATTGAACTTTTTATACATGTTTAACTAACTTATGGCCTAAAAGTCAATCGTGCCTAATTTCGTGGTGTACCGCTAGGACTAGAAATGTTACTTTTTCTCGGAAATTGTCAAGTTGACGATAAAACTTACCGCTAGAGGTGCTACAGTGCCAGTTAACACTCTCAACTGCTGCGGCGGTGACGTCACACCTTCCGTCGTCAGCATCCTGACTTGCTGGGTCGCCCCGCAAATATCAAAAAACGCCCACAGCCTCACGGTATGGTCTACGTGCATAACAGTCACAGGAGTCGATCCATTCCTGCTGGCTCTCACTTCCCCATCCATAGTCAAAGTCACAGCCAACTCATCCCCTCTGCGCAAACCAATTGCCGCGTCCCGTCGAACGACCCAATACTCAGGACGATCTAGCAAAAGATCCAAGTCCGCGGGGAAATCGCAAGGACTTAAGCTAGCTGGATCGCATGAGGTCAGACCAAAGGATAAGATTCCGGCGTCTCGTCCTGATTCTGTGGATAAGATTTGGACTACAATAGCTTGCCGAGGACGCATCGGCCGCGCTGTGAACACGTAACCTTGGCCAGTCTCTTCATCAACTCTTGCAGCAACTCCTCTATCATTTACAAACTGAATGTCCCTCCCTTTAGTCCTGTGCAAGCTTAGAGGCACTAACGGATTGGCGTATCTCGGGGGAGGTAAAGGCTCATCCACGCTCAAAGACCTCATGTTACCAACTAATCTGTCTTCACCTAACGGGCTTTGGTTCGGCCTTCTAACTTGGACGAGTGCCGTACCGAATTGGACAGCAGTACCGTTTCCCGATAAATAGACAAGTGCCCAGAGAGGGTTTCGAGTGTCTACACCTGTGATGAACAACCCTATATCTTCTCCGTTGTTGCTTAAGTGGACGTCCCCAGTAGAATTGACGTAGTAATGAAGGATATTGTCTTTCTCGCAGAATATTTTTCCTAAGTATTTGGCCCATATGCCTGCTTTGTTAGAGGCGGGCGACGGGTATTCAGGCAACGAATAGTTCAGGAACACTGGGTCATGGCTTGAGAAGCCGAAGTAGATGCCGGCGCCGATCCAACTTTTTGTCGTTTCAACGTAACGAAGGCACACCTGTAAAGAAAAGAGAGATTAGATTAGACCTTACCTATAATCGTAGAGGCGTAAGCATAAGTAATAACCAAGTAGAACGGAATCTTCTTTGACCGAGTCCCAAACGCGGCCATTTACATACCTACTTCCCCCTTCACGTCGTTACGCCCCTCTGTCGTCTAGGTGTGTTGCCAGGGTTTCTTTTCTTACTGTTAAATATTGCTTACGTCTAAAAATAATATCGCTAAAATATAATATTTTATTTACTTTGAAGTCATTATTTTAGTCTATTTTTACAAAATATGAGATTTATAAATTATTATGTGGCGTACTTACCTACCTACATAGACACTTATAAAACGATTAACGATATAAACGGTTTCGACGAACGCGAGCCCCGCCGGCGGCAGCGCAGCGCAATCGGCAGTTGAATGTATGCACCGTGAAGCCCCTAACGACACTACGGTATCGAACAGTGTTAACAAACCGGTTAGTGAAACGTTGTTGCCTGCGCCGCCGGTACGTTTCGATCGCGAGTGTAAAACTTTGTCGGAATTAGTGCAAAACGGGCAGTGGAAAGCTGAAAACCCTAAGGAAGACTGGATTACAGTGCAACGCAGACGCCTTAGAAATCTTACATTCTGGTGTCGCTTTACCGGTCTTTCCAATAAATGGAAAGACCGGTAAAGCGACACCAGAATGTAGTTTTAAAGCAGCCGAGGTAAAAATTCCATTTTACATTTATAATGTCAACAAGGACTCATCGGAGATTGATATTACTGATTATTTACTGAACAGAACGGGTGTAAGTGTAACGTTAAAAAGGGTAGATATGAGATTAGACAAAGAATATGTAGCTTACAAGTTTCTCATACCTAAGAACAAATTGACAACTTTTATGGATGAGAATATATGGCCCAGTGGTGTGTCTTTTCGTAGGTTCGTTGAGTTTAATAAAACTCGTTTCAACCAACAGACACGACCACAATAGAAAATAATATTTTTGAATTTGTAATTGAGAATTTAACTTGCTTTACAGTAATTTATTATTTTACTTTGACTAATTTATTTTTATTCCATTAATTAATTAGACTTATATTTTTAATAACATTGACTGGTTTATTTTATTACTTCTGAATATTTAAATTTTGTGATTTTGAGTAATTTGCATTTAATTAAAAGTATTATTTTCTTATTTGATTAATTAATTTAAATTGATTTCGCTGACATTACTTTTATTTCATTGACTTAATTATTTCATAGTTTTTTTTTTAATTTTATTTAGTGATTTTGATTATTATTTGATTTATTCTGTTTATTAATTTATTGGATTGACGTGATTGATTATTGATTTTGGCTTTTCTACATAATGGCGGTACAGTGCAGTAATGACGACTCTTTACTAACAACAAAGTTAGTTAGTTTTAATTGTAAGAATGTGAATAGATCATTTGATTGTGTGAGAGCGCTTTGTCGATCTAACGACATTATAGCATTACAGGAAACTTGGTTGTGGCCTGATGAAATTCCCATTTTGGGGGATATTGATGGGGACTTTGGTTTTTATGGTAAGTCTTCCATGGATCCAACGCAGATTTTACGTGGTCGCCCATTTGGTGGAGTGGCTCTTTTATGGAGAAAAGACAAGTTTAGTACTGTGTCGGTGGTTGACTGTGACAATGATCGAATAGCTGCTATTAAAATCACTTTAGCTAAACGAACCATCTTAGTTTTTAGCGTTTCCATGCCGACTAACAGTGCTGACAACTTAAGCGAATTTTGTCATTGTATGGGTACAATAGCGTCAATAGTTGAAAGTAGCAACTGTGAGTCATTCTTTGTATTGGGTGATTTTAATGCTGACCCCACAGAGTTGTTTGGTCGAGAGTTGCAAAGCTTTTGTACCGAACAATATTGGTCTTGTGCGGATGTAATTAAACTTGGAATCGAATCTGGAACCTACACCTTTGTAAGCGATGTGTATGGAACTACGAGCTGGCTAGATCATTGTCTGGTTACCGAAGCGTCTTTTCGCTCGATTGTCAATGTTAATGTTCTTTATGGTGCATACTGGTCGGACCATATTCCGTTGATGGTAGAAGTTAACTTGGAAATGATCAGGCCAACAATGACAGTACCTTCAGACAATAACTTGAATAACAAAATTATATGGGGTGAAAGGGATGCGTGTCAGATCGAAGCCTATAGTAAGAAGTGTGAGGAGGGCTTAAGACAAATTGATTTCCCCCAGGAACTAAGCGCGTGCTGTGACGGAATGTGTGGGAATTCAGACCACAACCAAGTCATAGACAAGCTGTATAATAGTATTGTGCACACGCTCAGGGGAGCCGCCGAATTTAGCTACGGAGAGCGAGCCGTTAAAAAACGTTCTCGTGTTGTCGCAGGGTGGAATAAATTTGTAAAAGAAGCACACGAGAATGCTAGGCAAGCTTTTATTAATTGGACATGGTATGGTAAACCACGATCTATATCACCACGAACCATGAACCACGATCGAACTATATCAGAAAATGTGTGATACGCGTAGAATATTCAAGTCTAAGTTAAAGATGTGCCAACGCAATCAAGAACAAATAAAAAGTGACATACTTGCCACCCATCACAAGACCAAAGCTTTTTCCAAATTTTGGAATCAAACAAAAAAGTCGAGTCCGCGGTCGGCTGCCCCCTTGAGTGTGGATGGAGTGACTGATCCAAAAGAAATCGCAGATCTGTTCAAGAACCATTTTCGCGTCACACCATTGCTACCGCCAGTAGAAGGAAGGGGTGGGCGTGTTGTTGGCGTGGTGTCTGGTGTGTCTGCCCGTATAACATCTAATGATGTTCGATTAGTTTTAAAGGCTATGCATAGAGGGAAATCACCAGGCCATGACGGCCTCAGTATAGAGCACCTTCATTATGCTGGGCATCATCTTCCAAGAGTCTTGTCCTTGCTGTACACGCTTTGTATTAGGCACTCATACTTGCCGCTGGAACTAATGAGAACAGTAGTCGTTCCTATCATTAAAAACAAGACGGGGGATATATCGGACAAAGGAAACTATAGGCCGATCTCATTAGCTACTGTACTTGCTAAAGTGCTTGACGGATTGCTTGAGCGACAGCTTAGTCAGTGCATAAAAATAAACGATGCACAATTTGGCTTTAGACCTGGCCTGTCAACCGAGAGTGCTATACTGTCGCTGAAGCATACAGTGAAGTACTATACACAGAGGAAAACGCCGATTTACGCGGTTTTCTTAGATCTGTCCAAAGCATTTGACCTGGTTAATTATGATCTGCTGTGGTCTAAACTACGGGACGTGTCACTACCAGATGAATTTATTTCCACCTTCCAGTACTGGTATGGTCATCAAATTAACCAGGTCAGATGGTCAGGCGTACTATCTGATGAATACGTACTTGAGTGCGGGGTGAGGCAGGGAGGATTAAGTTCTCCAGCTCTTTTTAATTTATTTGTGAATGAGCTCATTGACGGGCTTAGGGACACCGGAGTAGGCTGCTCGATTGACGGTCATATGGTTAACACAATTAGCTACGCCGATGATATGGTTCTGCTGAGTCCGTCTGTGAGTGCATTGCGTAAGCTGCTTGCAATTTGTGAAGCGTATGCCACTAAGCATGGCCTTCGTTATAATGTAGCCAAAAGTGACCTCATGATTTTTAGAGCTGGAAGGAAATCACCTGCTAATGTACCACCAATTAGACTCATGGGTACCGAGCTAATCAGAGTTGCGCAGTTTAGGTACTTGGGACACATTATAACTGAGACCATGTCAGATGACCCTGATATTGAGCGGGAGCGGAGGGCGTTGACAGTCCGCAGCAACATGCTTGCTCGCAGGTTTGCTAGGTGTACAAATCCAGTAAAAGTAACCCTATTTAAGGCGTTTTGTCAAACTTTTTACACCTGCAGCCTGTGGTGTGACTATACGCAGAAGGCTGTGAATGCACTCCGCGTACAGTACAACAATGCGTTCAGGATGCTGATGAGACTCCCTAGATATTGCAGTGCATCCGCCATGTTCGCTGGAGCAGGTGTCGATGACTTTCACTGCATCCTAAGAAAGCGGACGGCGTCGATTCTTGGAAGAGTGCGGGGGAGTACCAACAGCATCCTAACGGCTGTAAAGGATAGGCCTGACTGTCCTATATACATGCACTGGATCCGAATGCACATGCGCGGATCCAACAAATATTTAAATTAAAATAAAATAATGTTACTGTTTACTAACATAGTTGTTTAAGTGTATCCACTAACATTAAAATGGATCTTTGGTCTGAAAATAAAGAATTTTATTATTATTATTATTTTATTAAAACTAAGGATGAAAGATTGGTCTCGGCCTCTCGGGAGACCAATCTTCTATTTAAGCTTATAATAAAATAAGTAGAGTACCAAATGAAGCTACGAGGATGGATCCAAAAATTCGTGGCCTAACGTAGAAATACACTGAGAAAAATAGGGCACTATAAACTATTGTGAATGCACATCTTTTTGACCAATTGTGCAACCACGTTAAGTTACACTGCCGACGGTGCACACAAAATTATGGTTCCACCGTAATTTAGTGACGTCACAACCTTATTTGCAGCCCGCACTATAAAAAAAGAGGTCAAGAAATCATAGCGTTTAGCCCTAAAGAAAGAAAAGATGTAGTGCACTGCATCAAAATACCTAATGACGGCATTTTATATTATACTGTATTGCGATTACTCATAGTTCCGTATCATTATACTATTATGTGCGTTTGCACTTAACTTATTGGTTCCTACCTATAATATTTCGTGCCTGCCCATGATATTATATGATTGCTGGAAGCATATCTTATGTGCGTTTGCACTTAGCTTATTGGTGCCTACCTATAATATTTCGTGCCTGACCATGATATTATATGATTGCTGGAAGCATATCTTTACATGCCAGTGCACTAACTGATATAGTGCCTTTTTATCGGCATGATCTTTTTACGTGCTCGAGCACATTTTTTTCGCACTATTTAATATCGTGATGGCATGGATATTTTTCAGGATTAGCACTAAATCCATTTAAGGGTGTTTCCGGACGATAAAATAGTATAATCAAATTAGTGATCGGAGAGGTATCCTGAGTCAGGCTGATAGGACAAACGAAAAATTCGGTTACCACATAAGTACAAACTAGCGCCCCGTTGGAACTAGTAAACGATTTCTATGGGGAGTCGAAAAAAAATCCGAACTTTTTTATTTAACCCTTTCAACCCTGCCTGACTCAGGGAACCTCTACGAACACTAATTTGATTATATTATTTCATCGTCGGGAAACACCCTGTATAGATCTAGTGCTAATCCTGAAAAATATCCACGTACTTACATCACAATACATAAAATAAAATAAGTACAGAAAAAATGTGCTGAAGTCTTCGGGTAGGTATGTAATTTAAAAAATCTTTAAAATTATACTTACATACATTTATTTTTCATAAAAATTAGAACATCCAAAAGATAGTAAAAGAAAACCATCTATAAAAAAGGTGCACAAAGATTTCACATTGGTCATTATAATAAATGAATATATAGTTGTTAAACATATACAAATAGAAACAGTTGTAAATACTAAAAGCCAATTAATGGTTTCCACATCGGCTGTGTAGAGAGTCTTTAATCAGGAGCCTCCAACCTTCTGAACCCTTCAGGACAGGATACAGGTTCAAATATTCCTGGACCTTGCTCGCTTCATGATAACAAGTATACAGCCGGGCTCTAACAGTTTCTGACCACAGTTCTTCGATTCTCGGCCAGGGAACGCTCACGATATCTCCCTTGAGCTGGTCTACGGCACTTTGTACTAATTCAACTTCACCTGAAACAAATTGCCCACGGTACATTGAAAATTCATGTTTTTTTTCCCCATATAACTTAAGTAACGGTACTTATTCTATTTTTTTTTCAATACTGACCACGAACACGAACGCGTCTGACGAAACGAAAAATAGGTAACTGGTAGGTACTTACTGGCAAAGTGTTGGATTTCTTCATCGAAGCCCCATTTTTGAAGCAGTTCTCCCATGGGATCCATTTATGTAAGATTTATAATAACACAGTAACTTAAAAAGCACAGCAAAAACACGCAACCAGAAATATGAAGCGCAACCGCACGTTCGGTCACGATGATGAAATGAACGAGAGAGAGAGATTATTTGCGTCGGGCCGGGCCGGGCGACTCGCCTACCTCCCCCCGTCCCCGGACCCCTGCCCTGGAAACCCCCGCGTTCGATGGATGCACGTAATCTTTATGTACATACACCATATTTTTTAATTTATTTTGAAACTTTTTTGTGTCGATCAATATTTTATCAACCTGGCACGATTTTTTAACGTCTACTAGGATAGAAAACATTGAAAAAATATGTGATCTTATTCTGAGTGACCGAAGATTGACCATCAGTAAGATAGCTGAGCTCACAGGCATTGGTTATGGCCGGGTACAAAATATTGTAACTCAAAAATTAGGGTTCCATAAGGTTTCCGCTCGTTGGGTTCCGAGATTGCTTTCAGCTGAACAAAAACGAGTTCGTTTCACAATTTCCCGTGACTGTTTGGAGCTTTTTGAGATAGATCCAGAGGATTTTTTATCCCGGTTTGTTACCATGGATGAAAGCTGGGTTCATCACCATACTCCTGAATCTAAGCAACAATCGAAGTAGTGGAAAAGATCTGGCTCTCCTACTCCAAAGAAAGCTAAAGTCGTTTTGTCGACCAACAAAGTCATGGCTTCAGTTTTTTGGGATGCAAAGGGAATTATTTTCGTGGGTTATTTACCAAAGGGCGAAACCATAAATTCTGGTTATTATTGTAACCTTTTACGACGACTAAGGGGAGTAATCAAAGAAAAAAGGCCGTGTATGTTACGGAAAAATGTGTGTTCCATCAAGACAACGCCCGGGTTCACACTTCAGCTGAAACAATGGCTGAAATCCATAATTGTGGCTACGAAATCTTGCCCCACCCACCTTATTCTCTGGATTTAGCCCCCTCGGACTACCACTTATTTCCAAATAAAAAAAACACTTAGGTGGCTCGAAATTTTTGGACAGAAATGAGGTGATAGCCGCAGTAAATGATTATTTTGACAACCTTCAGGAATAATTTTTTTTCGAAGGTATAAACAAGTTACAGGTCAAGTGGAAGAAATGCATTGACCTAAATGGAGACTATGTCGAAAAATAAAAAATAATTCGGACCCACTTTTCTTTCACTTTCATGGTCGGGCTCAGAACTTTTGGATCCACCCTCGTAATTAAGTAATTATATTACTTGTATTTGTATTATATTATATTTATTGGTTCCCAAAATCGTACGGAACGCACAAACAGGCAAAAGCGTGTGCGGTGTCGCCGGCAGTGACAGTCCAACTGAGATTCCCGTTTAACGTGTACTCTAATATCGCGACTTTGAGCCCGTCTGGAGCGGGAGTTTCCCTTCTACATGGTTATACCTACTTATGGTAGAGGTTACTAGTAACTATTTAGTAATCTGTGGTAGAGGTCCTAGATATTATGGAAACATATTTTGTTACATAGTCCTTTTATGTATAGACATTACCTTCCATTTTTAGCATAGCTTGATGATTTTCGAACTGAACTAAACTCTCCTAATATATTAATAATTATCGGTGACATAAATATTGATGTCGCGGAAAATAATAAGGATGTTTATTCATTGGTGTTTTTAAACCTTTTAGCCTGTCGAAGTTTCTTGCCGGGACAGTAATATTTCCAATTCGAAAGACTTATAATTGTAAATACCAAAGAGAATACGGTTGATGTTAACTTTACGCCAACTTTACCTCCTGCAGTATGGCTACTTTAATAGGTTTGTTATAAGCAATTTTACAACAAATTATTATTATTATTATTATGATGTTTTCCTCACATTACAACGTCATCTCAGATCTGATACAAAACGTATCTCTTAAGAAGATAAATAATAATAATAATAATAAATAAATAATTTTATTGATAACCAAGGAAAAATACATGTTTTGGATAATTACATAAGTTATTTACTATAAAATTAACTTAGAGCTTATTGTATTAAACCTTAATAAAAACAAGACAATTGTAAACATCTGCACCCGAACTAGAAAACCTGTATCTCAGGTGCAGTGCTCTTTCTCTCACTGTAATCAAAAGGTTTAACCAGAAAGTTAAAAATATTTAAGTAAACTAAACCATCTAAACTAACAAAAATATGCCAGAAACATTTTAGTGCCTTAAATTTAAAATTCATTTTATTTAGTGAACCTCTCACGTCACGGTGAGTAAAATGTATGTGAGTGAGTGTGTGTAGAGAGGGTGTGTATATTGTTGAGTCATAAATTAATTTTATGGAATTTATCAATAGAATTATATATAAGTTAAAAAGGTACCTAGCATTTGTATTTCCATTAATATTTATGTACCTACTTATTTTCAAAATTAATTCAGTTTCGTCATAACTAAACGATTCCAACCAGTCACAAACACAATGTTTGAGTTGATAAAAGTTTAAATTGTATATATTGTTAATTTTGTTGATTTTATTATATATAAAAGGACCAAGAAAGATTTTATATTATTTTTATGCATTCACAATGCAATAATTTTTCCTATAGGACCAAGAAAGTTAAAGAAATTTTGAGCAAAGGAATGTTTAGCGAAAAATGTTGGGCACACATTATAATTTCTACGTTTGGAAGTTACTAAATTTTTGTTATATTTTAGACGGGAGTGCTGCTTGAGAGTTAGCTGAAGTATAAAAATTTGTCTGACTGTTAGGACTTTGCAATCCTTGTATAGAAGTGCAGTAGGGTAAAGAATTGGACGAAACATACAAATCTTCAAAACATACCGTTGCGCTATTTCCAGGGTTAAAATCGTCGACTTAGTAAGACCACCCCAGACAATTATAGCATAGCTTATAATAGATTGGCAAAGTGAGAGATACACTTGTTTAAGAAGAATTATCAGCAACGAATCTCAGGTTCTTAAAGACATATACAAGTTTACGTACTGAAAAATGGAAAATGAAGTATTTAGAAAAAATCGACCCGTCTCACAACTAGCTCCGATGGGAGTTGAGTCTTACAACTAGCTCCGATGAGAGTTCTCAGTTGTGAGACGGGTTGATTTTGTCTAAATATTTCATTTTCCATTTTTCAGTAATAAAAATTGCATTGTGAATGCAAAAAACTAAAAATTAAAATAAGTTTACGTAATCTCTTCGCTAAGGCTGCTATATGTTCCCTGAAGGACAGTGAAGAATCGAGCAGAAGTCCAAGGTACTTAACGCTAGTGGAACTCTGAAGGGTTGGACATGCACATGATTGAGAACCGTAGTTATCACAGCAATGCGCCTTTACGTAATATCCTAGGGAAGGTAGACTTGTACTTCTCATAGCAAAGGTGATGTATGTAGTTTTTTCGGCGTTCAAAGTCAATACATTACGCCTGAGCCATTTGGAAACTTTGTTAAAACCACCCTGAGCCAATTGGGAAGTATTATCCCAAGTATTGCTAGAAAAGAGAAGTACCGTATCATCGGCATAACATATTAACTTGCCCTTGGTAAGATGAAGATCTAGAAGGTCGTTAATGTACACTAAGAACAAAACTGGCCCCAAAATGCTGCCTTGGGGCACGCCATACTGTATACTTAGGTAATCACTGACATTATTCCCAATGGAGACACATTGAGTACGATTCGACAAATAGTCACGGAAAAGCTGCAGCTCCAAACCTCTAATGCCCAATCGTTCAAGCTTAGACAAAAGTAAAGGGATGGACACCGTATCAAAAGCTTTGGCTAAATCTAGAAATATGCCCAGGACTTTATTGCCCTTGTCCAAGTTAGTAACAACAAATTCGGAAACTTCAAGAATCGCGCCACTAGTGGACTTGCCAGATCTGAAGCCATACTGGGATTTAGAAATTACGTTGTATTTATTCAGAAAGTTAACGAAATGATTATAAATAAGACGCTCGAGAATTTTTGAGATAGCTGGAAGAATCGAAATTGGTCTGTAATTATTGATTAGGTGTCCATCTTCAGACTTATAAACTGGATGCACACAGGATCTCTTCAAGACAACTGGGAAATCTCCCTTTTCAAAGCAGCAATTAAAAATATGTACCAAAAATGGGGTCAAAACAGATAAACAGACTTTAATAACTTCATTCGGGATTCCGTCCCAACCAACAGCACAAGTATTTCTCAGATTTCTAATTATGTTGCTGACTTCCAGTTCATCACAAGGTAGCAAAACAAAAGAGTTTGGATGGAGTGAGGGAACTGAGTCGTGAAGTCGAGCAGACGAATTAGAGTCATTATAAGAACTGTCCATTACATTGGTCGCTAGATTCTTACCTACATTAACAAAATATTCATTAAAATTATTTAGAGCAGAAGCTATGTTATCGCTAGAACCAGTTAAGAGATCACAAGAGGATGATTTATTATTTATTTATTTATTTGTATAGATTTACCAATGTTTGCATACATTATTACAACATTAAACTTAAGTCTATGGTTTTAAACTAAATGCATCAGACAATAACAGGTAAATACCGCATGCAATAAAGTTAAATAACATCATTAGACAATAAAAAATAGAAACATGTTTGACAAACTAGGTAGGTATGACTTATTAACCTAAACAACAAAAAAAAAGGAAAAATATATATATAAACTGTGGTGGACTTAAATGAGAAAAGTTAAACATAGATCTACTCTGAAAATCCCTCAATAACAGCTTTACAAACATAGTTGAGCGAGTTAAAGTGAACATCAAATGCGTTGCTATAATTATTAACAAGCTTGCAGAATCTTGGTACTGGTGAATTAGCACCAAAGAAGACAGTCCTACGCAGTGGAGGGCATTGTGGTGTTATTTGATTACGTGGGTATTTGTTAGGGGCGAAATTTAAACAATGAAAGCAATTGTGGACAGTCAATTTTATCATTAAATATTTTCCAGGAGAAACGGATGCCAGCCAAATCGCTACGACAAACCAAAGATTGCATTTTAAAATGATTCAGTTTATTTGCATATGAGGTTCTTCTAAACTTTTTTGAGATGCCGTTTGCGTAAGCTAAGTGCAATATAAATCTTTTCTGCACCCGTTCTAACCTTAGTGCAAAGTGCGGCCTCCATACAACACTTGCATACTCTAGAATGCTACGAACTAAGCTGTTATACAATTGAATTTTGACTGTGTTACTACGAAAAACCTTAGCATTTCTAATAACAAATCCTAACATTTTATTTGACCGCGTTTAATACTGTGCAAGTGAGGAATAAATGTTAATTTACTGTCAAATTATTACCTGTGTTTGTGATAGTTTTAATTACTTGCCATAATTTTTTATTGTTTTTATTAGCTTTTAGTAGTTCATTACGTTCATATTGTCTCTTAAGGTTTTTCAAAAGGTTATTACAAAAATTCCTATACCTCAAGTAGGAAACTTTAGTAACAACGTCATTTGGCGCGTTACGATATTTTTTATGAAGTCGATCTCTATTTCGGATACATCGAACAATTCCTGGTGTAATCCAAGGCTTCAAAGGTCTCTTTCTTCTAGGCAAATGCACAACTTTCGAATTACATTGAATAGAGTGTTGAATAATGTTAATTAAATATTCAGTCAAAAAGTTTACATCAAAATTGTTAAAGATAATCTCGGGGTCAATTTTGAGTTCAAGATCTTTTCTTATCCATACTAATATTATAAATGTGAAAGTGTGTTTGTTTGTTTGTTTGTCCGTCTTTCACGTCAAAACGGAGCAACGGATCAACTCGATTTTTGGTATGGGATAGTTTGGGAGCTGGAGAGTAACATAGGCTACTTTTTATTCTGGGAAATAAAATAAAAATGATTATTTTGTATAGAAAATCGATAAACTGTCGTACTATACAAAACTGTCATTCTTCCATAGCCGCTTCCAAAGAGGTATGTCAAAAAGTATTGTAAACACTGACGTTTCGTTTTAGCCGCTTTGGATTACCTACTGTATAAAAAACAGTGTATAAAACTTCTTCGCGATTATTTATTTTCATCTGTCTATCTATAATAGATGATGGTGATACGAAGTTTACCGGGTCCACTATAATTAATATGGCAAAACAACGTTTGCCGGGTCAGCTAGTCTCATCATAATTTAAAATGGTACGACAAATCTCAACTCTTGGTCTTTTAATATTACTGCTCACGCAAGTGAGAACGGCTGAGTGATCGGTTATGGAAGTGTTAGAAATGAATGTTGTTACCAAACTTTTCGACTTTATTACAACATGGTCAAGAGACAACCGCCCCTCCAATGAGTTGAATTATGATGGTCGGGGATCATGCCATGACTAGCACATATATTCAAATACTCACGACTGCCAGAGTCCAAGTATTCTTCACGAATATCGATATTAATATCCCCTATCAATAGGACATTTCTGAAACCTGACAGCCGTGAGAGCTCCAAATTTATAAAAGAATTAATACTTTCCAAAGTCCTATATGATGGGGATCAGTAAATACAGATGAGAGCAGTATGTGTACCAATTTTCAGAATCAGGCAGTTGCAACCCTGAACCAAAGGCTCTTCAACTTTAATATTTAAGTTCGAGTGAGCATATATGACTACGCCATCGTTTTGAATAGGATTATGTTTGGTAGCATGACAGACATACCCGGTGAGGTGCGGTAAAATAGATAATTCTGATAGCCAGCACTCTGTTAGAATAATAATGTCGCAGTCTATACTTATTCTCTGTAATAGCACCTCAAGTCCTTTAAAGTTACAATTAATGCTACGAATATTTTGAGTTAAATAACAAAGTTTATTCGGCATCTTAGAGACATATCTAATACAATCTTCCGGATCACAACAGACAACATCAGAGCCAATTAGTTGATCTAATTCATTGCTTACAGTGTCATCCATTAATTAATTTAAAATGAATCAAGTTGAGCAATTTAATTAAACTAATAAAATCCTGTAAATCCCAAAAATAAAATAACAAACTACAAAATCAAAAGCGATAAGAATAATTCCATTTATAAGTGTCATTTGAGTAACAAAGTGTGCAGAGATTGTGTAATTATAATATGATTTAAAAATATTATCTAAAGTGCGTAATTTAATGAAAACAAACATGCAAATCAAATTCATCAAAAGAAGCAGAGTTGTAAAACATATTAAAACATTTTTTTCTTTGAAACAAGTTGAAACTAGTCACAAAAGTTTGTTATTAATATTAGCAAGATCAGCTTCGCAGTCAATCCTGTAGCGAGGGGAACCTTTCTTCTGTCTTATATATATTCTGCCATACGAGGACCAGCAATAGGCAAGGTTATTAGACGTGATAAAGTCTTTGGCCAAATAGAACGCTCACAAAAATAAAAATTGGTATGGCCGGTCCACTCAGGTTTAAATGGTGCGTATTTAATTTGTTTGTTTTATTAGAGGGATTAAACTTCTTGACCGATCTCAAAAAGTTCTCCTTTGTAATAACAGAGGTTAATTCCAATATAATAGGTTTCACAGTAGCCTTAGAGTAACCACGATGAATGTCTTTGATGTCCGACTTTTGTAAGCTCATATTTAACGCATTTCCAGGACCAGCAATAGGCAAGGTTATTAGACGTGATAAAGTCTTTGGCCAAATAGAACAGTCTTTTACCTTTTGCTTTTAAGCACTCAGAAATAAAAATTGGCATGGCCGGTCCACTCGGGTTTAAATGTTGCGTATTTAATTTGTTTGTTTTATTAGAGGCATTAAACTTCTTGACCGATCTCAAAAAGTTTTCCTTTGTAATAACAGAGGTTAATTCCAATATAATAGGTTTCACAGTAGCCTTAGAGTAACCACGATGAATGTCTTTGATGCCCGACTTTTGTAAGCTCATATTTAACGCATTTCCAATAGTGGTAACCATATGAGCCAATTCTTTTTTCGATTCATTAGGTAATTTGGGAATATTTCTAATTTCCCCCTTCGCCGAGCAACTACCTACTTCTCTCCAAAGACTCAATTTTTGTTTCCAAAATATTTATATAATTGAGATGTTCTTGTCTTTTCTTTTTCATTTCTTAAAGCTGCAACTGCATTTCATCATATTTATTTGATAACATATCTACGGAATTGGATATTGTTTCATTTTGTGATTTTATATCATTCAGAGCAGAGTGCAGAGAAGAGAATTTAGTGTCTTGAATTGATACAAAATTATCGAACAGAGAGCGCATCTCAAAGATAATTCCCTGCATGTCATCAGGACGTTTTCTTTTCAAGCGGTTAACATTAATGTTATCAGAATCCATTTTATTAACATGTTCAGAAGAGGAAGTCTCACTTAAGTTTGAGTCAGATAAGGCCTTTTTGGGAGGAGAGTGTACTAACGCCATTTTTTAATAATACGCGCCATAATTGTATGTAAATACACAAAGCGGATTCGATTTGTTATGTTGACGCACAGAAACGACTTACTGCCTTTAAAATTCGAATGCGGGGCCGCAGTTCTTTACTAAGAAGCGCGTAGATTCAAGTCAGGTGTGGAGGGCGGCAGGGGCAGGGGTCTTTGTCTTCGTGTTTCTCGTAGCGCGCGGTCGTAGCGTACGCAGTGGTGTGGGGAGTCTCACATAGAAGCGCCGTAGAAACGTCGTAGCGGCAGGTCCGTATCACGATTTTCGCCCGTGTGAACTAGTGCAGCGGTAACCGAACGATTGCAAGTTCGGCGTCGCATCTTGACGATCGAGGTTCGATCCGCACACCAATAGTCGCACAGAAGTCCAATATATTTTAGGAAGTTAGTAATCACTTATAACTATCTCACTCGCGACACGCCCAGTAGGAGGAGCAGGAAAGCCCGCAAGAGGAAGCAGGAATTGTAATATAGGAAATTGACCAATAGCAATTTTTGTATTTAGATTTAACTGTAACCGAGTGACACACGTCTGCTTGCAACAACAACCCGAGAGAGAGAGGACACTAGTCTCGATAATGCGTTAGAAAATATGTGTTTCAATCAAATATACACCACAAAATTTTAAATAGTGCAAGATTAGTAAGAAAGTAGGTACAACATCGACACGACTGAAATGTATGGAACAGCTAATTATAACAGAAAAATGGAAAATGAAGTATTAAGAAAAAATCGACCCGTCCTACAACTAGCTCCGATGGGACTCGAAGCCACGACCTTTCGCTTTCCGGGCGACTGCTCTAACCACTGAGCTACGGAGTCGTTACGAGAAGCGTCGAATTTATCCAATACTTCTTACGCGCTGTATAGTCAGCGTTAATTTCATCAATGTGGAGATATTACTACCCTCACACGCGAAAGAAATACCTTTCCAGGTATTTGGCAATCGCTAAAGATGAAATTACTATTGCAACTTATTTTAATTTTTAGTAAAAATTAAAATAAGTTGCAATAGTAATTTCAAAATTTCATTGTGAATGCAAAAAACTAAAAATTAAAATAAACAGCTGATTATTTTTCGCGATTCCGTGGAAGGCCCCATAATAAACATTGTTCGTATTATGGACACTTGAATCCCCTAAAATCTTTGTACTAATTAAAATTTAGTGGTGTATATTACCTAAATCAGATGGTAATATCAATCCTAGTCTCTGTTTTAGATCATCAGCATCATCATCATTTCAGCCGAACGACGCCCACTGCTGGGCATAGGCCTCCCCCAAGGATCTCCACAACGATCGGTCCTGCGCTGCCCGCATCCAGCGGCTTCCCGCGACCTTGACCAGATCGTCGGTCCACCTTGTAGGGGGCCTGCCCACGGAACGTCGTCCGGTACGCGGTCGCCATTCGAGAACCTTTCCGCCCCCTTATGTTTTAGATAATTTTATTCAAAATAACACGAATACTTCTGTAGTTGAACAATTTAAAATTAAGTTTTAGAAAAAGTCGACTCCTCTCACAACTAGTTCCGATGGGACTCGAGCCCACGACCTTTCACTGTCCGGGCGAATGCTCTAACCACTGAGCTACGAAGTCGCAAATTTTTTCAATAATTAAAATTGCATTGTGAATCATCATCATCATCATGTCAGCCGAACGACGTCCACTGCTGGGCATAGGCCTCTCCCAAGGATCTCCACAACGATCGGTCCTGCATTGCCCGCATCCAGCGGTTTCCCGCGACCTTGACCAGCATGGTTATTCACAAATCGTCCGAAAGTTTCCGTGTCCGATTGCATTCGAAGTCGAATGTCACTCATACTTTCCGTCAGGAGGCCAAATCGCTATTCACAAACCCTATCGGAAGCCCATCGGAAAGCAGACTAGCTAGGAACAATATTCTTAAGTGAAGAGTGTTTACAAAGAGTGCTAAACTATAGTAGAAAACCAAATTGGTGCAAATATTGCTTTTTACTCACACAGCCATGCTTAATATCACAAAACATATCTTTATTAAACGATAAAACGTCAATCACAATTTATTTCGAAATTAAATAAATGTTAAAAATTTAAGCGCATAGCAAGCTTTATAAACAAAACGTCAACGTGACGTCAACCAAAGAGAATATTGATTTTTTTTAGGCTAGAGTTTGCGTCCATACTGCCTAGATATTAATAGTTTTATTCATAAGTAGTACAAAAAAGAAAATATTTGTTGAATTTTTTTTACTTTAATATTGAGTGACGCGTCCTGTGTTAACGATGAGGAGAGCTTAGTATTTGAATTAATACTTAATTCATCACAAAAACTTACATTCTATGTCTCGTCATACTTTGGTCACTTTTATATATAGTAAAATATAAATCTCAAAAGATAACCTCTTTAAAAAATATACCAAAGTTATATCAACCTCAATTATTTAAAAAACTGCCCTTAAAACACTTTATTCTAGTAAAATTTAATTATTTAAATTGTTTCGAAAAGTCTCCCGACACCTAATGGCTGTCGGAAACGTTTTCGATTGCCTATGTCATTGATCCGAGTAGTAATGTCAAAGTTTACGAATCCGACGTTTCGTGAATAGCGATCTATGACATCTTCGAAAACTTTCCGCACGGATTCGAAAAGTGTAGTTTCCGACAGTTCGTGAATAGCCCTACAGATCGTCGGTTTACCTTGTAGGGGGCCTGCCCACGGAACGTCGTCCGGTACGCGGTCGCCATTCGAGCACCTATCCGCCCCAACGGCCATCGGTTCTCCGCGCTATGTGTCCCGCCCGCCCACTGCCACTTCAATGATGCAATCCTTCGAGCGATGTCGGTTGTTTTAGTTCTCCTGCGGATCTCATCATTTCTGATTCGATCGAGCAGGGAAATTCCAAGCATCGCTCTCTCCATTGCTCGCTGGGTGACTTTGAGCCTTCTTATGAGACCCATAGTAAAAGACCACGCAACACACACTGGTCAAAGACTTTCGTCTTGAGACATTGAGGTATTTCGGACGCGAATATATGCCAGAGCTTCCCAAACGCTGCCCATCCGAGCTGGATTCGACGAGAGATCTCTTTCTCAAAGTTGGACTTACCTAACTGGACTGTCTGTCCTAGGTAAACATAGTGGTCAACAACTTCGAGTGTAATGTTCCCAACATTAACTGGAGCGGGTGTAACATTGGGCATTAAACATGATTTTCGTCTTGTCCATGTTCATCTTAAGACCCACTCTTTGCGAAGCATTACCGAGATCTTCGAGCATTGTGTTCAGGTCTTCCAAGGTCTCAGCCATAAGAACTACATCATCGGCAAACCGTAGGTGTGTTAGGTACTCGCCATTGATGTTGATGCCGCATCCTTTCCAGTCCAGCAGTTTGGGAGAGATGATATCTCCCTGTCTCACACCTCGCTGTAGTTGGATAGGATTAGAGCTCTGGTTCTGTAATCGGACCGACATGGTGGCGTTTTGGTATAGATAATAGGTACCTCAGCACCTCGATGTACCTGTAGTCTATTTGGCACCTCTGGAGAGACTGCAGCACCGCCCAAGTCTCAATAAATAAATAAATAAATTCTTTATTCCACAATCGAATCAAAGGCTTTCTCATATTCCACGAACGCCAAGCAAAGTGGCAAGTTATACTTTTCGGTCTTCTGTATAACTTGCCGCAGCGTATGAATGTGGTCTATAGCACTGTAGCCTTTCCGGAACCCGGCTTGTTCGGTGGGTTGGAAGTCGTCGAACCTGCGAGCGAGACGATTCGTAATGACTCTCGAAAACAACTTATAGATATGGCTCAGAAGCGAGATGGGTCTATAGTTCGTCAAGAGAGTTTTATCACCCTTCTTGAAAAACAGCATCACATCGCTTCTGCCCCATGCCTTTGCCGTTTGGCCCTTAGGATGACTGAATTGAAAAGCTTCTGGAGGACTTTAAGTATCGGCTTACCGCCCGCTCTCAGAAGCTCTGTTGTGATTCCGTCATCGCCCGCCGCCTTGTTGTTTTTAAGCTGCTTGAGAGCCATTCTAATCTCGTACAGGCTGACGTCTGGGATATCTTCTGTAAAGTGTCGGGTAAGCTTGGCTCTAGGGTATTTAGCCTTGCTTTCAACAGGTGTTTGCGTGGAATATAGCTGTCCATAGAAACTCTCAATCTCCCTCAGCATTTCATGTGTTGACAAAATGATGCTACCTTCCTCAGTTTTCAGCCTCGTCAATTGACTTTGCCCGATAGACAGATCTCTCGCGAACACTTTGGAGCCTTTGTTCCGCTCAATGGCTTCTTTAATACGCTCAGTATTAAATTGGCGAAGGTCGCGCGTCAAAGACTTAGATATCTGTCTATTGAGTTGTCGATAACGATGGGCATCCGCTGAGTTCTGCAGCTTCATTTCGTGTCTCTGATCCATGAGTAGGAGAGTCTGACTGGAGAGTTTCTTCAATTTGGGACGGCGGGTTTTATAGTACTTAGACCCTACCGTGCGGACAGTACCCACCACCATGTTGTATAGATCGTCCACGTCTATGCTGTTCTCAAGAGCTTCGAAGCGGTTTTGAAGCTCGAGCTGAAAGCACTCGGGGCTTTGAATTTGATGTGCGCGATGCGGATTGGTGCAGACGCGAGCTAACATTTTTATTAAATTGTGAAACGCGGCCAAGTGCTGCGTTACGTATACAAGCCATGAGTGATAAACTTGTGGCCAACGAACTCCTGGCGTTTCTACAACAAAAGCTGGACGTCATGGATGAGGTGAGCGCGCTCCAAATCTGCAAGTCTAACTTCAGTGAGGATGATGTGGCCACGGCGAAGAAACTGCTGTACGAGTCTCTCGGTAAGATTGACCCTTCAATCATATAAACCCTAGATACAGCGTAAACGCACAGAAAGTGAAGCCGCCAACGAATGCTCCATTCGAAAGGGAGCATTAGATCGCTCTCAGTAGTCATTTGACCGCCCGGCGAAACGAAACGAAATAAAATAAATAATAACCTAATCTGCCCAGTCGACCCTTTAGACTCGGTAAACAAAATAATCAATTTTTCGTTTCCTTAGGGAGAGATCTCGCTGATAATAGCTTTTTGTTTCTTCCTCCTAAATCTGCTTCTTTTAGTGTCCCGTATTCCTTAGCCCTCTTGACAACTGATGAAGCGGAAGTTTTATCTGCCATCCAATCTTAAAAAAAAGTAACATTTCGGGGGTCTATCTCAAACGTTACCATCTTATTAGTCCCACCGATGATTCGTTGACTATCTGAGGGTCGATTTCACCAACGTAGTACTTATAAGTCTTATTACAAGAATAAATCGTTAATAACTCGTGAGGAGGCCCATTTTACGTTTCACCAACACTTAACCTAAGGATAAAATCAGTTTGTGTCACTGTCACCGTCAGTCAAGTCAAGTCGAGGTTAACCAAAAGTCAAGTTGATAGGCGCGGCTTAATCGAGTATTTTGGTTTTTGAGGGGGTGAGGCAGACGAAGCGGTGTGCACGTGCAGCGGCGCCCCTCCCGCGCCGCACCTCACCTGCGAGTGTAGCGGTGTAGACAGGGCCGCATTTATAAAATGTTTGTTTGTCAGGGTCACAAAAAAAATCAAAATCAGGGTGCACAAAAATTTGAATTACTTATATTTTGAGATGTTACAGAATACTAATTACTACTTACTTATTATTACTTACTATACTTATTATTACTTAGAACACTTAAGTATATTTTTATCACGTAAACGAACTTTGAGTATTATAAAAAAAAATATTTAGCTAGATAATAATGAGAAAATACCTAAACTCTGACTGTCTGTTACGCTTTCACACCTAAACCATTGACCCGGTTTTGACGAAATTTGGTACAGAGAATATGAAAAAGGACATAGGCCACATTTTATTGCAAAAATAGGCTTGAACTGACAAAATAGGGTTGATCTAAGGGTTGGAAGAAAGTTAGATAAATAAAAATAAGGAAAAACTAAAAATCTAATTTTCTTATATTTTTATATAATATAGTACAGCTACTATAATATAATAGTACCATTAGTTTATTGCAATGCAAAGCTACAAACCCACTCACTCGATTCGACACGTGGTGGGCAAAAATATGAAAATAAAATATACCCCGAGTTTTGTTTCTAATTATTTTGTGTCTCTGCTGAAGTAGGAACTATTGTTCCTTGTTTGTTGTTGTAGTATACGAAGTTGAGGGGCTAATTTCATTATCTCGGTGTTTGCTGTGACAAAAAAAACTGTCATCAGCTGTTTGCTTCTACTATGTATATTATTATATGTATTATAGAACTGATGTGTTTGTACTTGGATTTGTTAATCTTTTTTTTTTTGTTTTCTAAGACAAATCCGTCGCGATTTTTTATTCCTTCTGTTTCCCATTTTACTTCACACACACACACACACAATACAAGTTCGTACAAAACGTAGGTATAAAAATAAGTCACAGTTAAAAGACATAAAACTACAATAAAACTAACCTAAAACTACAAAACAAACACCTAAAACTATTACTAAACATTAAATAAAATTATTTATTTACTTAAAAAAAACAAGAAAAAGACGAGACCGACTCTCTCCGACCGAGTATTATAATCTGTTGGGGCCAGTGCCCCTTTCTGTATAGATGGTGGGAGAAAGGGGAATCCTGTCCTTGATGGAATGAAAGTGGAGTGGACTGTAAAACTCGTATAATACTGGCGCAGATCAGATAATATAAAATAGGGTACAAGCTCGCGCCCGACAGTGGTTTGGTACGTGTTGCGTGCGCGCGGAAGCAAGAGAATGTCTCTCGGCGGCGCCCGCCGTCCGTCGTACGCCGTCGGTAGGCCGTCGCTCGGCCGTCGTCGTTCAGCTACGCCGTGTGTGTCCGCCCCTCCTCGATGGGCACGGAACCGGTTGCTGCGGTGCCGTGGCCGGCAGCGGCCTCGTCTTGACCATAATCACTATTTAACACTGAGCAAAAAGTACGTCCTCATTCTCGCTAACCGTTGCGAGCCCCCGCGCGTTCCCCCCGCCCACGCCAGACCTCTCAGTGTATGCCGAAAACTCCTGGTGAGAATTTCTGAGCAAATATTTTTCTAAGTGCATGTCTTTTACATTTTTCAGGCGCTAAAAAACCTGTTTATTTTGATTTTAATAATGATCCATAACATTTGCATTCTTTTTTAGGTAACTCTTTAATTCATCTTATGTTCGATTTGTAGTTTGAAAAAAATATGCTAGTTGCCGCTGAAAATTTCGGGTATTTCACGAAGAAAAATTTTTTTAGAAAAATTATTTTTTTTGACTAGCCAAGCTTTTACTTGAAATTATTTATAGCTATGTATCACTGAAATATCTCTGGAAAACAGGATCCCGAAGGTGCAGCTGATGATAGATAGGAGCACAAATAAAACACAACCGTTCGTTATACGCGTCTATTGCAGAGAGAGAAAAGAACTGTTTTTCTACCCACTTATTACTAAATTATTAATTAGGTACCCACATACATTACACCCTCACCCTTATCTAATAACATACAATATGAAATGGTTCTTAACCTAATCTTAATCTATTTCAAAACCGTATCGTCGTACCGGTTTCTTAACTCGCTTGGGTAGGTCCACCGGTGGCTCAGTGTCGGTTGGGGTTTGTACACTGGGTGAAATACTAGTGCTCTCAGTTGGCACTTCTTGTAAGCTCGATTCCGAGCTCTCCTGGGTTTCCTCCATAGTACCAGAGTATGATGGAAAAACCATTGAACTTACACCTTTCTTTTTTATTTGATCAATGTGCCTTTTTAGTGGTGGACCGATCCCTGTACCTACTAAATAATGTCTAGATCCTAATTTACTTTCAATCTTGCCTCTAACCCATTTATTTTTTTCCCCAAAATCTCTCGCTATTACTTCCTCTCCTACTTCTATTGACCTATTCCTTCCTCCTGCATAATCACATTGCTTACATTGGGCCTCTCTTACTTTATCCTCTAACATCCTATCGCTCTTTAGTAAATCTAACCTGGACCGAAGTGATCGTCGTTGTAATAACAACGCCGGAGAAGTACCCGTAGTACTTTGTTCTACATTTCTATACGCCATTAAATATGCTTGCAGTGCGGCATCCAGATCACAACCATCTCTTAATGATTTTTTAATTGCGCGTTTGCATAGTTTGACAGCACCCTCCGCTGCTCCATTTGATGACGGGTGGTAAGCCGCCGTCAGGGTTAAACGAATTCCATTATTTCGTAAAAAATCTGCATATTCCTTACTTGAAAATGGTGGCCCATTGTCCGATACTACTTCTTTAGGTAAACCGAAACGAGCAAAAATTTCGCGCAAAACTTTAATTACACATGTTGCTGTAGTGCGTGACATCTGAAATAACTCAATCCATTTCGAAGTGGAATCAATGATTACTAAAAACGTTTTTCCATGAAAGGGGCCCAAAAAGTCAACGTGGAGTCGCGACCACGGCTCCGTATGATACGGCCAGGGCTGCGGCGGCGCGCGAGGCGGCGCGGGGCCCTCGGCCGCGCACACGTCGCACTCGTGACACGTGCGCTCGACGTCCGCGTCCACACCGGGCCACCACATCGCACTACGAGCCAGGCTTTTCATCTTAACCATACCTAAATGTCCCGTATGCAATTCTTTCAATAAATATTCTCTTAAAGTATTAGGTATAACTAACCGATATCCCCACACGACACAACCTGCATCTATATAAAGTTCATGTCTTTTGTTAAAATATGGTTTAATCTTTTCATCGTTACAGTGATTAGGCCAACCCGTCGAAACATATCTATACACGCGAGTCAATACCTCATCTTTACTCATATTTTCTTGAACCGTTTTCCGTGTAATTGGTAAAAAATTTTGAACAAAATGTGTATACGTTATTTCGTTCCCATTTCCCCTACTCTGATCTGTTACTGGTAATCGCGATAATGCATCCGCTGCATTATCTGCGCTGCGAACATATTCAATGTCATAATTATATCCCGCCAAAATGATTGCCCACCGCTGCATTCTACTGGCTGCCATTATTGGAATTCCTACCTTATTACCAAATATTGTTACTAAGGGCTTATGGTCAGTTCTTAAAATAAATTTTCTTCCATACAGATATTGATGAAATTTCCTCACACCATATATAATTGCTAAAGCTTCCCTTTCAATTTGAGAATAGCCTTTTTCCGCCGTATTGAGTGATCTGGACGCGTACGCCACCGGCCGCTCGCCCTCTGGCATAAGGTGCGAAATAACCGCTCCTACCCCTACCGCGCTGGCGTCTGTGGTCAAAACTAATGGTATATCATTAGAGTAATGTGCTAATACCTCACTAGATATTAAAAGATTTTTAATTTTTTTAAACAATTACTATGATGTATGTTCCATTCAAATTTGACATCTTTTTTTAACAAATTATACAACGGTTCCATTATTGTACTCATATTAGGGACAAATTTGGCATAATACATGACCATTCCAATAAAAGAACGCAATTCGGAGACGTTATTTGGTTCTGGTGCTTCTCGGATTGCCTTAATTTTATCTGGTGAAGTGTGAACTCCCATGCTACTTATAACATACCCTAAATAAGTAACTGATTCTGCGAAAAATTTACATTTATCCTTCCTTATTTTCAAACCGTACTTTGATAATCTGTCGAAAACCTCGTGCAGCGTTCGCATGTGAGACTCATCATCTACTCCCGTAATAATCAAATCATCAAGAAATACACCCACTCGAGGCATGTCCGCAAATAATTGTTCCAGTTTCCTTTGAAAAATCCCTGGACTGGAAGCTAATCCATATATTAACCTATTATACATAAAAAGGCCCTTATGTGTGTTTATCACCGTATACCTTTTGGATGAATCTAATTCAAACTGTGCATATGCTTGTGAGAGGTCCAACTTTGTAAATTTCTTACCCCCGTGTAATTTGGTTAATAAATCTTCAACCCGTGGTACTGGGAAACGGTCCACCTCTAGGCATTTATTTAACGTTAGTTTGAAATCTCCACATACCCGTATGGAACCATCTTTCTTCATCACCGGTACAATGGGGGTCGCCCAATCGGAGGTAGTGACCGGCGTAATGACGCCGTCGCGCACCAGCTGATCCAAAGCGCGCTCCACCGGCTCGCGCAGCGCGTACGCCAGCGGCCGCGCCCGCATGAACACGGGGCTGGCGCCTTCTCGTAAGCGAAAACCCACTGTGCCACCGGTGTATCTTCCCAAGCCCTCAGCGAACACGTTAGCATATCTGGAACTGAATGTCGAAACATCAAATGCAACATTTGTATTTGAAATACTATTACAACTCGTTAGCTTCACATGTATACCTAGCTCACATAGCCATTGCCTGCCTATAAGACTAGTACTTCCGCGATCTACAACATACAAATCCAAAACTCGGCATCGATCCCGATATTTCACTGAGACTTTAATTTTCCCTAGAGGTTTCATTATTTCTCCTGTATAATATCTTAAGACTAACTTACTATTTGTAAGCTCACAATTATTAAAGTTTTTTAAATAGCAGTCATGATTAATGCACGATATGGTACTTCCCGTGTCTACTTCCATTGACAAACATGTATTCTCGATGTAAACATCTATAGTAAAAGGTTCATTTCTTTTTAACACTGACATAATAGAAAAATTATTTACCTCGTCACTATTACTATGTTCCGAATCTGACTGGTAATCCTCATTTTCCTCCATGTTAAACATCACATCTTTTCGTATCTTCGGGCACATTTTTTTTAAATGTCCTTCTTGGTTACATATACGACACACATATAATTTAAATTTGCATCTGCCACTATCGTGTTGGCCTCCACAAACTGAACATAAAAACGTTTCATTAAGTCTAAAACTACCCTTTTCGTTTTTGTAGTTCCTACTTCCTCCTCTGTTGTTTACACTCTGCACTCGGCGAACATCGGGTTGTGTCGTAGACTGCCGCCCTCTTTGCCGTAGCCCGTCTCGTTCCCTCCTAGTGTCCGCCCACAGCTGATTGACCGGTTGCGCCTGAGTGCTGGTACCCCTCCCGCGAGCACCGCCATCTACCGCCGCCGCGTTCACCTCCGCTGCCTCCATGGATACGGCCAGCTTAAATGCCGAATCGAACGTTATGTTTTCTTCTGTAAATAATCGTTGTCTCACATATTCATTTTTCAAGCCGCAAACAAACTGATCTCTTAAATTCTCCTCTAAAGTTGTCGAAGTAAATTTACAATATTTTGTTAACTTTTTCAATTCTGTTACATATTCTGCTACACTTTCTCCTTCTCCTTGAACCCGCTGTCTAAATTTGTAGCGTTCGGACAGCAAACTAGGCTGTGGTTGTAGATGTAATTTCATAATATTCACCAAGTCAGCATAACTCTTGTCCGATGGTTTATCCGGCGTACACAAATTTACTAAAAGTTCATATGCGTCACTTCCCATCACTGTAATTAACGTTGCCACTTGCACCGACTGTTTCACATCACTCATGATAAAATATTGATCTAACCGGTCAACGTATAATTCCCAGTTGTCGTTGACCACGTCGAACTCGCCGATTTTGCCGGCCGCCATCATTGAAAAATATGCTTGTTATTTCTAGCTTCTTTATATTTTCTTTTTCTTGTGCTTTTACGCGTAGCTTCAGAAAATCCTCGTCGCCACTGAAATATCTCTGGAAAACAGGATCCCGAAGGTGCAGCTGATGATAGATAGGAGCACAAATAAAACACAACCGTTCGTTATACGCGTCTATTGCAGAGAGAGAAAAGAACTGTTTTTCTACCCACTTATTACTAAATTATTAATTAGGTACCCACATACATTACAGTATCTAATTCAGTATATGGCAAACACAATAATATTTTTTTCTACCTTTCAAAATGAGTGGGTTCTTACAACTATGCGACAAAACTTTATGTTTTCATTGACGCTACGTTTTGCAGGTCCTTAACCGAACAAATTAAAAAGTTTGTAACGTTATTTCTCAAGCACGCGACAAACTAGCTATCTTACTTGGGTGCGTAGCGTTTTCATTCAATTCATTCGTTCACCATTACAGAGTAACTATTCGAGAGTAAGATATCCATAGATTTGCGTGGTGAAACGAAATTGAAGTTAGCCATCGACTAAATCGTTGAGTATAGTTATGTTTGGGATAGCTACTCTCGTGTAAATTCAATGTTCGTGCAATCGGCCCTTAGTATGTTTTACGCTGGGAATACACATCCGATTTTTCTCTCCGATGCGATAGTCTGATCAGACTTGATTTTGATTGGTTGTTTAACAAGCAAGTGTAAAAACAACCAATCAAAATCAAGTACCAACCAATCAAAATCAAGTCTGATCAGACTATCGGAGAGAAAAATCGGGCGTGTATTCCCAGCCTTAACGGTGTCTTTTTAGCCCCCTGATTCACGAACCGTCGGAAACCCCCCGACAGCGGAATGTATGCACTGTCTCTGTCACTCACTATAGAATAGACAAAGACGACGCACAGAATTAGAATCCGATTCCGTTTTCGACGTTCGTGAATCAGGGGGTTTATCATCTGCCATGAAAAAATAAATCAGCTCGATACGCTGACTTCTGATACCATGTCCACTATTTTAAATTTTGGAACCACTGTGCACCGTGGCGTGTTAATTTCTGTTCCCCTGACTAGAACTAATTTAAACTAATGAGCGAAACTGACAAATATTTTTTTTTTAAAAAGATTAATCAAAAATACATTAATAAAAATAACGATACATACATATTAACACTCCTAGATACCGTTTATCTATGGCAAAGGGACTAGTACCAAAGTCATGGAAGCTGGCCAACGTGCAACTTGTGAGTTGTGCCTAAAAAAAGCAATTGAGCCGACCCTGCCAACTACAGGCCCAGCCCATCTCGGTCACGTCCATTCTCTGTAAGCTAATCTAGAAGCAAACAACCTTTTCAGTGACCGTCAATACGGGTTTTGCCGAAACCGGTCCACTGGAGATCTTCTAGCATACGCCACTTACATATGGAGCGAAGCCATCGAGAAGTACGGAGAAGCACTCGCCGTTTCTCTCGATATCTCGAAAGCTTTTGAAGGGTGCGGCATGATGGCCTTATTGGTAAGCTTTCAGCATACGGACTTCCCACCGGTTTGTGTGTCTGGATATCAGACTTCCTGAGGGATCGTTCGATTAAAGTTATCATTGACGGCTGCTCGTCCGACCAGTTGGCTATCAATCAATACTGGAGTCCCTCAGGGTTCGGTTCTCTCTGCAACGCTATACCTGCTGCATATTAATGACCTGCTTATACCCGGTATTTTGGGGTACGCACATGACAGCACCGTTGTAGAGAGCTACATATCTGATGTTCTAGCTGGTGCAGAACAGGTCCAGTGTCTTAAGGCCTGTATTCACTTTGATTAGTGCGAGTGCAGGTGATTAGTACGTACGACTCGTACGAGTGATTAGTGCAGGTGTGTAGTGCGAGTAGTGTCCAATTCTGTTTAAAGCGAGCGTCCGACGCGCGACGCTAACTAAACCCTAAACACTAAAAACTGCTGTCCAGACGTGTTTTAGTGAGGGGAAAGGGAGGCGCGCGGGACGAGGCTACTCGCAGTCCACTCGCAAAAAAATAGAATACGCTTCTTAACACTTTACAACGCGGTTACTAATCACTCGCACTAATCAATCGCTGTCCACACGTGTTGTCTCCTAATCACTAAGCACCTCCACTAATCACCTGCACTCGCACTAATCAAAGTGAATACAGGCCTTTAGGGAGGCGAAGGTCAGTCGCATGAACCTATCACTGCAGGCAGTCTTTGATTGGGGCGATGCCAATCTGGTCAGGTTCAATCTATTTAAGACCCAGGCGTGACTGTTTTCTGCCAAAAGGAGCAATTTCGACTTGATTTTTACTTTCCGAGGTGTATCCGTGCCGATTACTAAACATCTAAAGCTTCTCGGCATGTCTTTGACTCCATCTCTCAATTTTGGCTCTTTTATTGAGTGTCATGAAAATAAAGATTCTATTCTTATGGGTGTCCCAAAAGTAGGTATAGGATGATTTGTCTCAATAAAACGCGAATGGATTGGGATTTCTTCGTAGTTTTATTTTAAAGAAGAGAATTGTACAATTTTATCGAATAGAATATCTGCTAAATGGCCGCCACGGGCATTTTTGCTGTGTGCAAGTTTTTCATGACACTTTCACACATTTCGCTGCTAATTTCACACATTTCACTACTTATTTCACCAATAACTCAGCGAATAATTTGTCTATATTGTCTATGTTTTGTGGATCGTTGGTGTAGACTTTATCTTTGACGTAGCCCCAAAGAAAGAAATCCAGTGGCATCAGATGGCAAGATCTCGATGGCCATTTGACATAACCTCTTCTTGAAATTACGAGATTTTTCGACCTTTCGACGAGTGTTTGTAATTGATCGTGAATTTTCGTTAAATATTTGTATAACTTCTATGCACTGTTTTATTGTGAAACGCTCCATGATTAATTTTACATGTGTCAAGATGACGTATGTCAAATTTCAACCCGCCATCTCTTGAATATTTCGGAAATAGCGCGAAATTCAAATCCTATACGTACTTTTGAGACACTCTTTAGTTTATTCTAAAGGTATTGCGGATCGGAGATCTTTAACCTTAGAAAAGAAAGATTGAGTATTATTTAAATAAATACTCACCTTTTCATTGACCATAACGGGCCTCGCGCTGAACGCTACACCCCCGCAGAAATTGTTCACCCTCCTTGCTATGGTACCGTCACTAGAGATCCTGACGTTTCTCCCGTGCACGCTGTGGAAGGTCAGCGGGGGCAGGTTGTTGGGCGTGCGTGCGTAGGAAGTGCGGGGCGCTGTAACAGGGGGAAACGAGATTTTATAGAAAGACTAAGAACTTATTGTAAATCATTGATCAAGACTTTGAGGACCGGTGGCGCCATCTAGTGATGACCAGCTGCAGCATCCATCTCCATTCAGTCCCATTTCTTCGTACAATCCCAGTCATCGTTCAACATTCACTTACATTCACTCAAATTGTCATTCATTTGTCAATTTTCCCCCCATTCGCACTTGGAATTTCAAAATCGCAACGCATACTATCGCATTACTGTACCGTATTTTAAACTAGCGGCCGCCCGCGGTTTCACCCGCGTGGTTCCCGTTCCCGTGGGAATATTGGGATAAAAAGTACATATAAACCTTCCTCTTGAATCACTCTATCTATTAAAAAAATCGCATCAAAATCCGTTGCGTAGTTTCAAAGATTTAAGCATACAAAGGGACATAGGGACAGAGAAAGCGACTTTGTTTTATACTATGTAGTGATAAACGTTTTACTGCAATATTAATAAAGAAGATTCATTGAAGATATCCTCCGTCACTGCCCCAACAATCATAAACATTTATTTGCCATTTGAAAGGGGTACACATTGTTATTTTAATTTTTAGTTTTTTGCATTCACAATGCAATTTTTATTACTTATTGAAAAATGGAAAATGAAGTATTTAGATAGATAGAGACGGGTCGATTTATTCTAAATACTTCATTTTCCATTTTTCAGGGGTACTTACACATTTTAGATGACATAGATTTGTATGTCCGGCCCATTCAGCCATTTGTCAATAGCACGCAAATATTTCACAATTTAATTTAAAATATGTCCAAGATAAATAAATACAAAAAACTCAAAATTAATAACCGTGAAGCTTCACCTGCGTCTAATGCCATTAATTAGCGCGCTATTTGATATAATACGCAGATGTAGCCGGGTCTTAGCGCACTAATTTGATGCAATTAGTGCGCTAAGACGCGCATGCCGTTAGTAACGCCGTTAGGCGTCACGCAGGTGAAGCCCCGGCATAACAATGATATACAGTAATAACATGTCGAGCTAGTACAATAATAAGAGGTCTTGGGTTCGATCCCCGAACAAGACAAATATTTGTGTGCATGAACATGTCTATTTGTCTTGGTCTGGGTGTTTTCTATGTAGGTATATTAAGTATGTATTTACAAACAAAAAGTATATATTTATCTGTTATCAAGTTTTCCATGACACAGTTTCTTAATGAAATTTACATGGGCTTAGATAATTCCAACCTCCCGAACAAGCCGGGTTCCGAAAAGGTTATAGTACCATAGACCACATTCATACGCTGCGCCAAGTTATACAGAAGACCGAAGAGTATAACTTGCCACTATGCTTGGCGTTCGTGGACTATGAGAAAGCCTTTGATTCGATCGAGACCTGGGCAGTGCTGCAGTCTCTCCAGAGGTGCCAAATAGACTACAGGTACATCGAGGTGCCGAGGTACTTATACCAAAACGCCACCATGTCGGTCCGATTACAGAACCAGAGCTCTAATCCTATCCAACTACAGCGAGGTGTGAGACAGGGAGACGTCATCTCTACGAAGCTATTCACAGCTGCGTTGGAGGATATTTTTAAGCTACTGGACTGGAATGGATTCGGCATTAACATCAATGGCGAGTACCTAACACACCTGCGGTGATGATGATGACGATGATGTAGTTCTCATGGCCGAGACCTTGGAAGACCTGAACACAATGCTCGAAGATCTCAGCAATGCTTCCCAAAGAATAGGTCTGAAGATGAACATGGATAAGACGAAAATCATGTCCAATGGCCATGTTGCATCCGCTCCAGTTAATGTTGGGAACATTGTAGCCGCTACACACGTCCAGACCAGACCTAAACGCCGATTTGGTGCGGATGAACTTTGCTGTAAAGCAAATATAGTCCGTGCTACACACGTTCGTACCAAATCAAAATCAAATCAAATCAAAAAAGCTACACCAAATCTGGCCTTGGCCAAGGCTTTGTATCACATTACTGGACAAGGCCTTGTATCACATCACTTTTCTTATCAAATACTTACAGAAATCACCTGGATTTGCCAATGCAACGGGCTTGTAAAGAAAAAGACTTATTAACAAAAAAAGGTCTTGGATTTAAAAAAAATGGAACGGTACCTGTCACAAAAGAATGACGAAAAATTCTTATAAACCATTTCGAGTGGCCTGTAACTGACATGACAGGGATACTTCATTTTTAATCAAATGTATTTTTTTTAAAGTTAGTAATTAGCGTTTTTCTGACAGGTAGAGATTTTAGTACGTTTTTTCATCAATAGATGTCGCATTTTAACCTCAGCTGTCAAAAATTGTATACAAGGTAATGATAAAGCAAGGAAATTATAAGTACTACGTACAATAAAGGCATGTTATAGACCATAAAGATTGCTCACTCGCTCAAACAAAAATAATCTATGCTTTCTGTGTCATTTTGTCTTTGTTTGTCTCGTCAGTGTCACAGGGTAAAAAAAGTATAGTCAGTGTGTTTTGTTCGCTTCTGTTTGTGGTTCGTTCTACTTATATCCTACTAATATTATAAATGTGAAAGTTTAGATGTTTGGATGTTTGGATGTTTGTTACTCAATCACGCCAAAACGGCTGAACGGATTTGGCTGAAATTTGGGACACAGATACTTTGTAGCCTGGAGAGGAACATAGGCTATTTTTTATCCCGGAAAAATTCACATTCCCGCGGGATAACGTCATGTAGTTCACGCGGGCGAAGCCGCGGGCGGAAAGCTAGTTATTATAATATTATAAATGTGAAAGTTTAGATGTTTGGATGTTTGTTACTCAATCACGCCAAAACAGCTGAATGGATTTGGCTGAAGTTTGGGATACAGATACTTTGTAGCCTAGAGAGGAACATAGGCTACTTTTTATCCCGAAAAAATATCACATTCCCGCGGGATAACGTCGTGTAGTCCTAGCGGGCGAAGCCGCGGGCCGAAAACTAGTTAACTATATTTAAGATCGATAGTAGGAAGCGTATGTAGATTTTCCGTTACTACACACTATCATGGCTATCACCCCGGGCGACAGTTGAGTAGCTAAGTACTGGCCTACCGGCAACTTATTTGTCGCCGTGCGCGCACTTGCATTGAAACCAATAGAGAAGGAGACAGTTGCGTCGCGGGCTTGTCTTCGAACCCGCGGACAAGAAAGTCTCCTGGGTCATTATTCTGTGCCCGGGTGTCGCGTCGCTACGTGCGTGCACTTTCATACTAACCTGTAGACTTGATGCGAGTGACAAAATAGTTGCGGAGACAAAAACCCTTGGCGTATTCTACGAACTTTGAGTTTACCTTTGCGATTTGGACAAGATGTTTGAACGGGATTGGCCGTGCCGTGCATCATGGACAAGGACTACGGATCGTGGTCACTCGCTGCTTTGAAAGCAGAGCTGAAGAAAAGAAATGCGAAGCTTACGGGGAAAAAAGCTATTCTTGTGCAAAGTTTTTATTTAGTTATCTATGTTGTTTGTATGGTTTTTATGTTAAACTGCAATCTCAATCTTTATTTATTAAATAATAAAATTTATTTGTCTTATTGATAGAACCACAGACTACTTATATACTACCAACACAGTAAATATATATGCTAATATAAACTGTGCTACCAAACCATGGCCGTGTTCCGTTTTGAGTCAATAGTACTGTTGGCACTGTGAGCGCTAAAAGCTGTTCCGTTTTGATTATCGCGCTGACAGCACTGTTGACGCGATTTCAATTCGGAACGGCTATTTGCACGCATCGCGAGCGAGCGTTGTTTTGATTTGAATTTGTAAGTAAATAATCACCGGTTTAGTATGGATATTCGTCAATTAGTAAACGTTTTATTGGACAGCGATGATGATAGTGATCCGTGCTTAAATTTAGAGTAATGTCTCTACCCGTCGTCTCATCTTTAATAAGCACTATCATTTTTCTGGCTTTCTGCTTCGGGATCAACAAATAAAATACCTAAATAAAAGTTAAAACGCAGAGATTACTCAAACAAACCCACAACAAACAATGACGTTTGACAACAAAACGTCAAATATGACAGCCCGCTCACAGTGCTAACGCTTGAGAACGATATCACCGTGATCGCAAAATGGCGGCGGTAGTGACGTCATCCGTGACGTAATTACTGCTTTCGTTGTCGCGTTCACAACAAATCGGAACGATGTGTGAGCGCGATATCAGTAATATTATCGCTGTTGGCGCAAATCGGAACGTAGCCTATATCTATGGCTACCAACGACTATAAAATATATAATAGTTTAACAGCTGACTCGAAATAGTGACATCTATTAAAAGATTTGGAACTAATTTTGACGTATTATCTGTCAAAGGAAAACCGCTCATTGAGAAAAAACCTACGTCCAGGGGCTTTAAATTAATGTCTTAAAAATAATAATAAATAATTTTCACTTCTCATGCTCTAAAAGTACGCAAATATAGCCCTACGAAGCGGGACTAAATAACCACTTTAGTCCCTAAGGAGTAAAATGTAACTACTTTTTTAATTTCCTTCATGTGACATTAGATAAACTCAAACAGCCAGTGAATATACTATTAATTGTGAAGTGCTGACCATCTTTGCGAAAATGTTAAGATGTTTTTTGTTTCATGGTTTTTCTGTAAGGAAGGTGGCGCCATGTGTTTTAAATTGTTGATTTGTGACTGGTTTAGCGGAAAAAACTGACTGCGAGTTTTTGGCGCCATTTTGGCGGGTTCGGTGGAGTGGATATTTTAATTAATTGCAACTTGTTTCATAGTGGACTTTGTGACTCAAGATAGGTGTGGTTTTGTGCCCCACGTGTCTACGCAACTGTAGGTCTAGCACAACTTAGCGCGACTCTTTGTCGCGCTCCTTTCAACCAATCAGCACGTCGCCTTAAGTCACGCCCGCTATCTACGAGCGTTCCGATTGGTTGAAAGTGCCCGCGACTCTTTCTCACTCGAGTCGCGCTCAAGTTGTGCTAGCCCTAAAGGACGATATGTGGATTGATTAAAATAGACGCTATCTCGGTAAAGTGATGCCGAGTATTTTATTATAATGGTGACTACCTCAGCAAGAATTATCGAGAAGGCTAGCTTGACACACTTGACGCCAAATACTCCAAGGAGCATTGGAATGTAACACACCTACATTCTTATGAAAACATAAGAAACTATGATAATTTAATAATACTCAAGAATTGGCAGTATGGCTAAATGTCTTGGCCTGTCCTACAAAAGGGCGAATATTTTTACTACTACTGACCGCGAAAATTTTAGAATTTGTTAAATGTTTTTGTACTAAATTGACTAGTTTTCTCGCACTCGAAATGAAAAGTACAGTTTGCACCTCGAGACTAAACGCCAACTTAATATACGCTCGGGAGCCAAGCCACGTCTGGTATATAATGGCTTCGTTTAGTCCCTGGTTATAAAACATACTATTGATAATCTCAAATTTATGTAAATAGTATATTATAGCATACTTTTCAAAACGGCATCAAACAATTTTACTGCTTGGTAGGTATGTTTTTTTAACAGACAGTTTTTTTGTCTCCTGAGCCATTATGTGACATGGACTCATGTTCTTTCTCAAATAACCAATTCAAATCGGCTGTCAGGTTGGGACGTGTGTTCTATTACTAGTTGAATTTAGAGTGTGCGCCAGATAAGTCTGCGCGGGGTCAAAATCAAATACTAATATTTTCCATAAGCTCAGAACAAAATAATGTACTGTAACTAGCGCCATAAACACCCACGTCGCAGAGTTATCTGACACGCACTCTATGAAGATTGCGCTCGCTGAATGCTCGCTGATTATAACTTTATGGTACATTGACAATGTGTCAAGCACGTGTCAACCGTGTCAACTGTGTGAAGTAACCATCACAACAAAACAAGAATATAGTACTTGAAACTTTGCAAGAATTCTGAATTGATAACTATACTGATTATATATTTAATTGCATTGTCATCGGAACTAAAGGTAAATTCCAAATTTCAGCTCATTCGGACATTGGAAAGTGGGTCAAATTTAG
Source organism: Crambus lathoniellus (assembly GCA_949710035.1). Taxonomy (NCBI): domain Eukaryota; kingdom Metazoa; phylum Arthropoda; class Insecta; order Lepidoptera; family Crambidae; genus Crambus; species Crambus lathoniellus. The sequence goes on from OX453319.1 coordinate 5,223,442, forward strand.
CTCGCAAGATTTGACCCGAACGGACATACATACATACATACACTGCAAGTTAAATAAAAGCTTGTAATTAAAGAAGCATTGGTTGGAGCATGAAGCTCGACTTAATACTCTGAGGTAACTGGAGTTCTCACCCTGAATAAAAAAGTGTACCCAGCAAATTTGACATTTATGTATGTAGTGGCTGTCAGTTGTCTCATATGACCATACGTATTTTTTTAAAGTGTAGGTGAGACGGAAGACAGCCACTGTGTAATTTTTGGTGACAAAAAAGTGTTAGTACTGCACTCTCCAGTTACCTCAGAGTATTAAGTCGAGCTTCATGGGTTGGAGTGTAGCAAAGGGTGTGCAGTACTTAAAAAAAAATTCAACTGATTTTGTATGGGGCCGGGACTTTTTTCGGGACCGAGAAATTTTCAAAAACGGAATTTTATAAAATTGAGAATATCTCGTAAACGGTGAGTCGTAGCTAAAATCTAACAAAATTTTCAACCCCCCTACGGCATCCCCGGAGATACTTTTGAGGAATCTGATGGACATATTTTTTTTATTTAATTATTTTTTTTATTTCAAAACTTAATGTGCACACAAGTGCAATTCTGTATACTTACATACAAAAACAATACTGTAAAGACGACACTAACACATAAAAAATGACAATTTCGTGTACGGATGAGTCAAAACTCACTAACACATTGCCTCGTTTTCAACGTAAATAGGGCTGGACTCAACTGTCGATGCAGCAATATCGATAAATTTCAATTTTTAAAGAAGGACTAAAGGTAATAAATGAAATGAAACATTTTACATAATTATAAAATATTATGTTTATTTATCGGTCAAACAATTATTACTTAACTAGTGGATCTTCGTGGTTTTACCCGCGTGGTACCCGTTTCCGTTGGAGTGTCGGGATAAGATATAGTCTATAGCCGTCCTCTCTAAATTGACTATCCAACACAAAAATAATTTTTCAATTCGGTTCAGTAGTTCCTGAGATTAGCGCGTTCAAGCAAACAAACAAACTCTTCAGCTTTATAATAGAGGTATAGATTTCTAATAATTATTATTTGGTATTTATGTAGGATCTTACTAACAGCTTTTGATATTCTAATATATAAAAATCTTGTGTCACGGTGTTTGTGGTTGCGCTTCTACGATGCGGTCGAGCCGTTTTGGCTCGACCGATGTTGATGTTTTTTTTCTTAGTTATGGTAGGTACGAGAATAGGAATAAAACTAAATTTTACACCGCTATCGCTACTGATGAGCTGTTTTGTAAGAGTGCGACCACATAAGCCGTGACACGAGATTTTAAAATATTAAAATTCAAAATTGCTATTTAAGTTGAGATTACAACACTTGTGAACGTCAAAGAAGCTACGTCATCGGTTCGCAAATCCTACGGCGGGAGACCTTGCGAAAAGAACCGGCAAGAAAACCTTTAAGAGCAATCTTTTTCTCCCTATACAGAGTCGTCTAATTGAAAAATGTCCTTCACACATAAGTAAGGTCACTTTCCATCACTATAGAATACTTACTTAATTTAAGTAGTTACATTTGCTCCTCTATATTGTATAATGTAACAGTAAACAAATTTTCAACTCAACAAGAAATCTAATATAATGTCAACATGTTAGGCGTAGCTGAACTTGTAGATCCAGCAGTGTTGTATGTAATGTAAGATGGTTCAATGGGTAATGAATGGCTCTGGAAAATAAATATAACAATGAAATGCTATTTTGTGACTTTATTGTTACACCAAGAATACTTAGAAGACTTGTGGCACAAATGCAGTCTGGTATTAAACTTGTATTCTCCTTTTGTTTGGAAGGGCTTGAAAATCGGATGTACCTAATGAAATGGGTCGAGCAAATTACACTGGTTCGCTTGACATCCGAGGTTCGCTTATTATTGCAAAAACATTTCCATAAATTTCTTAATTTGGATTTTTAGGAAAGCTGTAAACACAAAAAGTGCGATAAATAAACAATGAATTCAAAATGTTTCATCAGATTTAATTTAAAAAAATAGGCCGCTGTGGTCGTAATCGATCGGACGGGCCTATTATTTTTATAACGTACTAGCAGATCCTCGCAGTTACCCACGTGGTACCCGTTCCCGTGGGAATATCGGGATAAAATATAGCCTATGTCACTCGGGAAAAATGTAGCTTTCTAATGGTAAAAGAATTTTTGAAATCGGTCCAGTAGTTTCGGAGCCTATTCGATGCAAACAAACAAACAAACAATCAAATCTTTCCTCTTTATAATATTAGTATAGATAATCTACATCGCAGTGTATTTATACATGATGGTACGGAACCCTCAGTGCGCGAGTCTGACTTGCTCTTGATCAGTTTAGTTTTATTATAATTAATTGCTAGGTATTACTCAATAATAATAACGTACTACTTATAGTTCATATTAAACCATAATAACAATCATTTGAACATGTGAATAAATAACGTCTCGTCGCGTCGCCAGCCGCCACTCAAATTTATCGACAAACATTATGACATGTAACGGTTACATCACTGTGTTGCCCATCGTCGGCGAGAAGTCGTATTTATCGCGCGGCCGATCTGAACTTTGTATAAACCGGTCGAGCTTACATGACAGTTGCAGGTTATACCCGTCCCTCTCACTCTCCGGGCATGCGGCATCGAGGGAAAGAGACGGGTATAACCTGCAGGTGTCATGTTGGCTCGACCGAGTTATACGGGCGAGCGGATCTGTTGTTGCTGAACAAATCCAACAACTACAACAAATAAAATATGCGAATTTGGTATTTAAATGTAATTAAATAGCAATAATACGATAAAAATATACTTACTTGTGAAATCCGATTTTCGAGCTCGCTTCGACCATATAAGCCGAATAGGGAATAAACTTGCTTCGTTCCCATCAGGGAGTAAAGCGGTTTGGTCCCTGGCTAAATCGGTCGAGGTCAACTTTTGCCGTTCCTCAATGCCTCCTCTACTGAAGCCAGACGGATCTCTGGCGCATAGCGCCAAGGAAAAGGCAGATTTATTTGCCAATTTATTTGCCGAGTGTTCGCGTTTAGATCCTGGCAATGCTCTACCATCGGCTTTAAGTTCTGGGACTTTAATGTCGGAAGTCCGCATCAGACAGACCGAGGTAAGAAAAGCGTTGCGTGATCTGGACGTGAACAAAGCCAGTGGTCCGGATGGTATACCAGCTATAGTTCTTAGGACTTGCGCGCCTGAGTTAGCTCCGGTATTAACACGCCTATACCGCCTATCTATGGCAAAGGGACTAGTACCAAAGTCATGGAAGCTGGCCAACGTGCAACCCGTGCCTAAAAAGGGTAGTCGTGCCGACCCTGCCAACTACAGGCCCATCTCAGTAACATCCATTCTCTGTAAGATAATGGAACGTGTACTGAACCATAGGCTCCTGTCGTATCTAGAAGCAAACGACCTTCTCAGTGACCGTCAATACGGGTTTCGCCGAAACCGGTCCACTGGAGATCTTCTAGCATACGCCACTTACATATGGAGCGAAGCCATCGAGAAGTACGGAGAAGCACTCGCCGTCTCTCTCGATATCTCGAAGGCTTTTGACAGGGTGTGGCATGATGGCCTTATTGGTAAGCTTTCAGCATACGGACTTCCCACCGGTTTTTGTGTCTGGATATCGGACTTCCTGAGGGATCGGTCGATTCAAGTTGTCATTGACGGCTGCTCGTCCGACCAGTTGGCTATCAATGCCGGAGTCCCTCAGGGTTCGGTTCTCTCTGCAACGCTGTTCCTGCTGCATATTAATGACCTGCTTATACCCGGTATTTTGGGGTACGCAGATGACAGCACCGTTGTAGAGAGCTACATATCTGATGCTCGAGCTGGTGCAGAACAGGTCCAGTGTCTTAGGGAGGCGATGGTTAGTCGCATGAACCTATCACTGCAGGAAGTCTCCGATTGGGGCGATGCCAATCTGGTCAGGTTCAATCCATCTAAGACCCAGGCGTGTCTGTTCTCTGCCAAAAGGAGTAATTTTGACCTGTCTCCTACTTTCCGAGGTGTATCCGTGCCGATTACTGAACATCTAGAGCTTCTCGGCATGTCTTTGACTCCATCTCTCAATTTTGGCTCTTTCATTGAGAGTAAAGCTCAATTAGCGTCTAAAAAGCTTGGCGTTCTGGCAAAGGTGAGAAAGTACTTCACGCCGGAACTGCTGCTCAATCTTTATCAAGCGCAAATTCGTTCATGTATGGAGTACTGTTCTCATCTCTGGGATGGCTCTGCCAAATACCAGCTCCAGACACTAGAAGCTATTGAGCGGAGGGCCAAAAAGCTCATTGACAATGACTATCTCTTCGATAAAAAGCTCAAAAGCCTCGAGCATAGACGCAAAGTTGCAAGCTTATCGGTTTTTTATCGGATACATTTCGGCGAGTGTGCAGTGGAATTGCACAACCTAATTCCACCATCTCCCTTCTTCCAACGGACAACCAGACGTACGAATCAGCGCCACCGTTTTACAGTGGATATTCCTGGGACACGGACTAAGCGTTTTGCTTCTAATTTTATTATCCGTACCGCTAAGGAATGGAACTCCTTGCCTGAGTCTGTATTTCCCGATAGGTACAATCTGGGGGTCTTCAAGTCGCGAGTGAACCGGTACCTTCTAGGCAAGCGCGATTCATCGTAGATCGCATCAACGCTTAACATCAGGCGTGATAGCGGACAAGCGCTTGCCTATCAACCAATAAAAAAAAATAAAAAAATGTTACACCATCTTTTTGTTAACTTGATGTTCCAGGCCTTTTTTCTGCAGCAAAAAAGTGAGCTATTCGGCATTTTTAATACTGCGGCGTTCACTTGCGGGACTGGATTCGGTCTAGGAAGAAATCTGAGTGCAACTAGTTCTTATGAACGCCAATGCCCATTTGGGCTTTTGACAACTACTTTTGACAGAGGGGAAATGCTTCATATGCCTACTCCCTTCCGAGACGGAAGGCCCGCGTTGCTCGAAGTGTCTAACTATTACAGTTAGGGACGTCACAATGACTACTTTAGTATGTGATTGAAAACTTGTCTAAAATGAAGAACAATATTGCTTCATTGCGACTTTTCTTTGGGACAAGGCCCAAACCTCGAAGAAATATACCTACAAAAGGTCAAACAATACAGACTCCCTAAAAAATAAAAAAATGATGCAAAGTCGTGCGAAATGAACTGACTACTGAATATGAAAATACACAACTTAAGCTATCATTTAAGGTGTCAGGGGTACTTTGGTATACTCATACTTAGATTGTCAGAAACATATACACGTATTGCTTTTTTTCAATAAAAACATGCGACTACTTCATAAACTTGAAAAAAATGTGTCAGTAAGTACTCACCTTCAACATGTTCTCCCAGTTTTTTCAATAGAATTGAACACTTAGGGCCGGCTTTTCCATCGCAAGATAAACTTATCCGAGGAATGAAACCTCTTCGGTCTTACTCTAACACGTGTTGTTATAGTGAAACAGGTATGGTTTATGCTAAAGAATAAATTTTATCTGACGATTGAAAAACCGGCCTTAAGAAACATAAAAAATAATTGATCGAAGCAGGAGCTTTAATTAAATGCAAGTGAATATAATTTCTGATGCAAATTTTATTATATACCTACCCACTTTGAGTGCTCATTAGTTGATGATTACTGAATCCATTTTCGGAATACTAACACTTAGCAATTATTAATTATTCACTTAAGTACCCAGTATGAATTTTTGAAGTTTGTGTTTGACAGCTATCTTTATCAGACTACCCAGTAATTTGAGGAAAAAAGTGAATTTCGTGTTGGCGTTGTTCGCAATATGGAGGAGTTTTCGCGCCGTTTTGTAACCGTGGACGAAACATGTATCCATCACAACACACCAGAGACCAAACATACTCCTCCATATTGCGATTAAACAACGCCAACACGAAAATCACTTTTTTCTATTTTCCCTCAAATTACTGGGTAGTCTGATAAAGATAGCTGTCAAAAACAAACTAACTGACGCAGCAAGTTAAAATTTTGATAAGAGTCAACTGACAGATGCCTGTTGACAGGAGTAGTGTTGCTTTTTCAGTAAAGAGGTCAGAAATTCAAAAAGTCACGGACTTATTGACCCGCCCTCGTATCTTAATGACCATTATGATGCAGTTGAATTTTTTTAAGTTGACTATGGCATAAAGTGTATCATTATACGTTAAGGCCTGAGTTCATAATTCGAATATTATAACATGAGTGTAGATAAAAATACTTAATAGTCTTTCGGCGGCGACGCTCGGCCGCGTATTGCCAGCGTCGTCGGTCTAGCAGCACAATTAATCGAATTTTTATAGCAAATCGTACACTCAGTCTCTGATAGTATTATATTATCTGTGGTCTCTGTCAAGTTACCTTCGCCAATATCAGAGTATCCAGGCTGGTGTCTGCTCGTAGAAGGTCGGTCGAGTATTCTCTCCAGTCTCGGTGCGTGGTTTGGCATTCGGACTTGTTCGTTGCAGTTGCTCTGCGTTGTGGAGCTGCACTGGGCAGGCTGCTGGCCGGCGAGGCTTGGCTGCGATGAGGCTCGGATGGGCTGTGGAGACACAAAATAAATCAATGTGCGCTCGAGACATAGACACCGCTCACAGACTCGATGTCTCGGTCTGCCTCTGTCGAGTACGAGCGCGAGTGCCATCCGCTTGAGACACGGGTCTGTGCATTTTATTTGTGCAAAAATGGAACGACAAAAATAAGTTATGATAACTGTTTATTGGACGGTTGTTTAAATTCAACATTATACAGTGAATTCTCGTTTTTTAAGCTACCAGTTGTTTCAGAAACGTAAGTAGGTATGTATTAGGTAGTAGGTATATTTGCTTGTCATATTTTTTCTGATCATGATTATTATTATTTTTAATCGGTATAAAAGAAGTTTGGAAGACCTGAACACAATGCTCGAAGATCTCAGCAATGCTTCCCAAAGAGTGGGTCTGAAGATGAACATGGATAAGACGAAAATCATGTCCAATGCCCATGTTGCATCCTCTCCAGTTAATGTTGGGAACATTACACTCGAAGTTGTTGACCACTATGTCTACCTAGGACAGACAATCCAATTAGGTAAGTCCAACTTCGAGAAAGAGATCTCTCGTCGAATCCAGCTCGGATGGGCAGCGTTTGGGAAGCTCCGGCATATATTTGCGTCCAAAATTCCTCAATGTCTCAAGACTAAGGTCTTTGACCAGTGTGTGTTGCCAGTTATGACTTATGGAAGCGAGACGTGGTCTTTTACTATGGGTCTCATAAGAAGGCTCAAGGTCACCCAGCGAGCAATGGAGAGAGCGATGCTTGGTATTTCCCTGCTCGATCGAATCAGAAATGATGAGATCCGCCGGAGAACTAAAACGACCGACATCGCTCGAAGGATTGCTCAGTTGAAGTGGCAGTGGGCGGGACACATAGCGCGGAGAACCGATGGCCGTTGGGGCGGAAAGGTTCTTGAATGGCGACCGCGAACCGGACGACGTTCCGTGGGCAGGCCCCCTACAAGGTGGACCGACGATCTGGCCAAGGTCGCGGGAAGCCGCTGGATGCGGGCAGCGCAGGACCGATCGTTGTGGAGATCCTTGGGGGAGGCCTATGCCCAGCAGTGGGCGTCGTACGGCTGAAATGATGGTGATGATATGTAATTAATTAATTTAGATAATTAATTAATTCATCAAATAACTAGATACGGTACCAGTGTTACCTACTACCACGATAGTTTTTTGTGCACAAGCCAAAGTTGACAACCCCAGCGCAACCGCCGAGCGTAGTTATGAAAAGTGAAACACATACATGAGATTGACTTCTGTTCGTATTTATTTTGTGGTGAAGATGAGACACATTTGTAAGTTGAAGAGTTAAAACAGGCACGTGAGATGTGGCAGCAAGTTTTTACAGGGTGCTTGTTTAAATATGTGACATACTTCAGAGGGTGAAAGTAATCGTCAATACAAACAACTTTTACTATGGAATCAAGTGCGATATCGCGAAAAAAAGTCGGCTGTTTCATACAAAAGTGCAATACTGAATGGGCCAAAATGTATGGAACAGCTGATTTTTAGCAATGTGGCACTTGATCACATAGTAAAAGTTGTTTGTATTGATCGCTACTTTTACCTCCTGAAGTATGTCCCATCTTTAAACAAACACTCGTGTATGTATATCACTCACATCAACGTTCGTGAGGCAGCTGCTGAGTATTTTTCATGGTTTTTGTAAAAGTTTGCTTGAGCATGATTCTTTATATTGGTGGAAGAAGTCACTAATAACAAGTCATCACAGGAAAAAAGGCAGCCAAGCCAATGATTTTTATTTTTATTTTGACACTTCTGTCGAGCTTCTGTCTGTATGCTTTTGGCTGTAGCATTCGATCAACAATAACACTAGATAACCAGCTGGTGTAAAAACGGCCGAGTGAATAAAAGCGCAGTTCAAAGGTGCGCTCTTATTTAGTAGCGATTCCTGTAATTTTTGACGTGAGATTTCATAACTTTTTTCTCCGTTTAAAAATGACATTCGGTACGGAGGCGTTGTGTTTTAGTGCGTGGGGCGTCATCTATAGTCTGTCCATCTTATTAATGGTTTTTTGACAGCTCGATGACTGAGAAGTTTAGTGATGTCCTAAAGATTCTCGAAGGCAAAAGATCGCGCGGTCGCTCACCTACAAGATGGACCGACCAAGCAAAAGACTCGTCATCTTCAAAACTACACACGGTCGTAAGAGACGCGCTGGACCGTGACCGGTGGAGGCAAATCATCCGCTCCAGATGCAACCCTGATGCTGACCACGATCCTCAGACATGAGGGACCGACCCCAGAGAGAGAAAGATTCTCGAATGTGATACCATTCCGATTGTACTATTATCATGAATAAAATTAGGAACTTAAACGTATTAATCGATATCGATAAATGTACATTTTGATTTAATATTATCTTAGTTATAGGAAAAATGTGATAGTAAAAAACCACGAGCCCTATAAGTAGCTTTCAGGCGGGATTCGAACCCGCGCCTCCGGGAATCCGGCCCGATGCTCTGACCAACTAAGCTACCGAAAGGCTTACATGACTCGTCGAATTTTGCTATCACTTGTTACGCTGTAGGCCAGCGTTGTTTCATCAATGTGAGGAAACCCTCGCATCCGAAAGAAACATTTTTACAAATGTTTAACAGTCGATCAAGATGAAACAGCCATTAAATAAGATTTTAAATTATTTTTATGCATTTACAATGCAATTTTTGTAAGTATAGGAAAAAAATTGATGAAACAACGCTGGCCTACAGCGTAACAAGTGATAGCAAAATTCGACGAGTCATGTAAGCCTTTCGGTAGCTTAGTTGGTCAGAGCATCGGGCCGGATTCCCGGAGGCGCGGGTTCGAATCCCGCCTGAAAGCTACTTATAGGGCTCGTGGTTTTTTACTATCACATTTTTCCTATACTTACAAAAATTGCATTGTGAATGCATAAAAATAATTTAAAATCTTATTATCTTAGTTTCTTGAAAATTAATATAAATCCGTTTGTGTCTTTATTTATTATAAGTAATCGTAAAAACTATATATATACATATATATATATATAGCGGATACCACACCGTAATTCCCAGGAGGTAAACAAACCCGTAATCACACATGAAAATGAATATTTTTCAGCTATCCATCAAAACCGATTAACAGTTAAGTATCCACACGCTACGGCACAATTTTGCTTCACCACTGCTAGGGTATTACTACTTTCAATATAAATAAATCACGAAAAATAACTAAAAACCTTTCACATTTTGATTTGATTTCAGCTGTCATCCTTGATTTATCTATCTGGGGGCCAAATTCTGCTAACGTTAAATCATAATCATGTCTCAATCGTGTTTCAATTGTAGTTCAATAGTAGTGCTTTTGTACACACTAGTTACAAGAAATGTGTACTTTTATCACCATACTACTGATGGTCACACCACACATTATATTCACATCACATCATATTGTCATAATTCTTGTAACTAGTGTGTAAAAAAGCACTACAATTGGACTACAATTGAAACACGATTGAGACACGATTATGACTTAACGTTAGCAGGCTTGGCCCCCTGGTCTGTGAAACCAGTGCGGCGAGGGTATTTCCCATAGTCCTATTCATAAATAATTTATATAAGTAATGTTAATATTTTAATTTATTGGTTTCAACCTTAAAATTTTGTCGTCTTTCTGTTTAAATGACATATTACACCTCATTAACATAATATGAAGAGTTTTGCTAAATCAGATTGACCCATAACATTTATTTCAACCGATTATCTGTAATCGGTGGCATAATCGTAGTAATCGTTATGTGGCACACCACTAAGGGAGCGGTACCTATCCTGTACAGTATTATTTGTATGAAATTTTAATGTAAACCATACTAATCTTCATGGGCGTGAGCTGTCAAAAAACCATTATTAAGATGGACAGTCTATATAGTAGTATTGTTGATTAGGGCTGTAGTTCTCCTATTCTGAGGCAGACCTAGCGACATAAACGGATAAAAAGGAGCGTGTTATTCTACCTTACTATGGAAACTATGTATGGAAGGTAGGGAAATAATACTTTTTCTCGGAAATTGTCAAGTTGACGATAAAACTTACCGCTAGAGGCGCTACAGCGCCAGTTAACACTCTGAACTGCTGCAGCGGTGACGTCACATCTTCCGTCGTCAGCATCCTCACTTGCTGGGTCGCCCCGCAAATATCAAAAAACGCCCACAGACTCACGGTATGGTCTACGTGCATAACAGTCACAGGAGTCGATCCATTCCTGCTGACTCTCACTTCCCCATCCATAGTCAACGTTACAGCCAACTCATCCCCTCTGCGCAAACCATTTGCCGCGTCTCGTCGAACGACCCAATACTCAGGACGATCTAGCAAAAGCTCCAAGTCCGCGGGGAAATCGCAAGGACTTAAGCTCGCTGGATCGCATGAGGTCAAACCAAAGGATAAGATTCCAGCGTCTCGTCCTGATTCTGTGGATAAGATTTGGACAACAATAGCTTGCTGAGGACTCATCGGCCGGGCTGTGAACACGTAACTTTGGCCAGTCTCTTCATGAACTCTTGCAGCAACTCCTCTTTCATTTACCAACTGAATGTTCCTCCCTTTAGTCCTGTGCAAGCTTAAAGGCACTAACGGAATGGCGTATCTCGGGGGAGGTAAAGGCTCATTTACACTCAAAGTCGACAAACTTCCTTCTAATCTATCCTCATCTACCGTGCTTGGGTTCTGTCTAGTAACTTGATTGGGTGCCCTAGGATCGACGAACTTGACAGCGGTCACATTACCGTATACAACGACAAGTGCCCAAAAAGGTTTTTTTGTATCTACACCAGTGAAGAAAAACTCTCCATCTTCTCCATCGATGCTTATGTGGACGTCCCCAGCAGAATTGACATTGAAGTATATATTGCCTTTCTCGTATCTTGCTGGTACGACATAGGCCCAGTTGCCTGGTTCGAAGGCGAGATCGAGCCACTCGTGTTGAGCGAGGGTCGCAGGGTCGTGGCTAGTGAAACCGAAGCGGATGAAATCGTCAAGCATTGGCTTTTCGACGAAACGAAGGCACACCTGGAAAGAAAAGAGAGATGAGAGAGACTAATATTATAAGCAAGACTAACCTTAGCTTATAATATTAGTCCTGTTTTTAGTTACAAGCTTTTTTATTAACTTGCGATGTTAGTTAGTAAGTTAGTGGGGGACAAATCTTGGAAGCTTAATTTGACCCACTTCCCAGAGTCCGATGGAGCTGAAATTTTGTATACAGGTTTGGTTCAGATGACAATACAATATGAAAGTACTGTCAGCAAAAAAGCTTGTCATAAAAATAAAATGTTAGCAATTTAAACCCCGTAATGGCGTTTCCAAAGCAATCACTTTTTGAGTGTTCAAATTAACAAAAGTCTTCCCTCAGGAATCTCTTCGGGTCACTTATCCATACTAATCCTACTATGTTTGGATGTTTAGATGTTTGTGTTTGTTACTCAATCACGCCGAAACGGCTAAACGGGTTTGGCTGGAATTTGGGACATAGATACTTTGTAGCCTGGAAAGGAACGTAGGCTACTTTTTATCCCGGAAAAATATCACATTCCCGCGGGATAACGTCGTGTAGTCCACGCGGGCGAATCCGCGGGCGGATAGCTAAATAAAAATCGTTCAAGTGCTAGTCGGACTCGCCCATGAAGGGTTCCGTACCCACTTAACGTACCGATTACATACACCTAGCAAAAATATCACTATAATTTTTCGTCAGAAAAAAATAACTTTGTTTTCCAACGAACACGAGTTCGTATTGCCCGAGCTTCACCTGCGTCTAATGCCATTAATTAGCGCGCTATTTGATATTATACGCAGGTTTAGCCGGGTCTTAGCGCACTAATTTGATATAATTAGCACGCTAAGACGCGCATGCCGTTATTAACGCCCCGTTAGGCGTCACGCAGGTGAAGCCCCAGCATTAGGATGACAACGTTATATTTGCGGTTTCCGAAAATGTGTTATATCTCAAAAACTTGTAAAGCCTACTTAGCTGTGGTAGTTTTCCTTTTAACTTCGTCATATATACAAAAGTATCGTGTATTTTTTCACGTATCCAAAAGCAACCATTTGGCTGGCGGACACTTGACTCCAACAAAATTATGCACTTTAAAGAATAATAATTAACAAACAGATGCCTCCGAATCCAAATCCGAGATATTTTTGAAATTGCTATTCAACGACACCCCACAGTATGGGGTAGACAAGAAAAAAAAATTACATCCCTACTATACGTGTAGGTAGAGAAGGTACCTAACCTAAAAAATTTTTTTTTTCAAAATTTTTCTTCACCACTTTGTCGGCGTGGTTAATATGTATCTTCATACCAAATTACAGCTTACCTGGTGGCCTACCACAAGCTCTTATAGCAGTTATTTTTAAGTTGAGAGAGTGAGACGCCGCTATACGGCGTGTAGAGCGGCGTCTCACTCTCTCAACGTAAAAATAACTGCTATAAGAGCTTGTGGTAGGCCACCAGTACTAATAGTTTATGAGCTAGGCTGGGGTCAGACAGACGGACAGACAGACATGGCGAAACTATAAAGGTTCCTTGCTGACTACGGAACCCTAAAAAGTGAAAGTGTGTTTGTTTGTTGGTCCGTCTTTTATGGCGGCAGTAGAGTAGGTATATAAAACTTCTTTGGTGAATTTAGATGCACTTCACGATTATTTATTTTTATCTTTTTATCTTTATTAGATGTTAGTGATACGAAGTTCACCGGGTATTATATTAACTGTGTAAACAATTTTATAATAAACTAGCTTTCCGCCCGCGGCTTCGCCCGCGTGTAATACACGACATTATCCTCAGGGAATGTGATATTTTCCGGGATAAACTACGTCACTTTCCAGCTCTCAATCTACCCCCGGACCTACCAAAAATCACATTGATCCGTTGCTCCGTTTTGACGTGAAAGACGGACAAACAAATAATACCTACCTACCTACTGGTTTTCCCGTGAGAATATGATACTTTCCTGTGGTAAATATTAAAAGTAGCCTATTATAATCCTTCCCAGGGTCTCAAACTATTTACTTAAAGAGGTACCAATTTCTAGTTGCAAATTAGCCCGCGCTTAAAATGATTTTCATATGGGATTGAGATTTTTCCCGCGGTAAAAGGTGTTGTCTTTCCCAGTGCCTTAATAAACTGTTTCTATTCTATATATTATAATCCTTTCCATTAACCCAAACTATCAACTTAAATACCAATTCCATTCCACAGCTATGCCCGTGCTAAAACTCATTTTACCATGGGAATGATCCTTATTCCCGCGGTAAAAAGTCCTTCCTAAGGTCACAAAATCCAAATTTCATCTGAATCGGTTCAGCGGTTTTGACGTAAAAACAGAACATACAGACAGACAGACAAACAAACAAACAAACAAACATAAATTTTCGCATTTATAATAATATTAGGGATAGTAGAAATATGAATATGATTTGGCGGCCGCGACTACGTCCGTCTGTGAGTAATTTAATTGTGTACCTACATCCATAGATTAATAACAGCTTCGCAAGCCTACATCGCAAAATTTCATGTCAAAAAGTAGGTAGATAGGCGTTCTCTAAGGCTTAATCAGCACCATCATAAATCCATTTTAATGTCCCGCTGCTGGGGTACAGTCCTTCATATTGATGGATAAGGAAAATGGACCATGACCTTCCACACGGGCCCATTGCAGTTATGGGGTATTAACCAATCCAAGTGCAGCCAATACCATCGGCTTATCGTGCCTTCCGAAGCACCATATATTTTTGAACACCCATCCCGTGAAAGACCAGTGCGAAAATCAACATAACCTCAGCGATCGCAGGCCGAGAACGCTACATGACGCTACTTAGACATTATACCAAACATGAAAGTCAGATACTTTACAGCTACTTTCGTATATGAATAATATTCGGACATTCTCCTACTCTTGAACTACCAAAATGCAAAAAATCAAGTCAATACTTCGCTAAGGTAGTTTTTAATGTGGCATGGGTTCTATGACAGCTCATTCGTGCAAAGCGAAGCTTTTTTCTCCTTTATAATATAATGGCAATACGCTAGTTAATACATAACACTCTTTGGTGGAAATGAGGTACAGTGCCACAGTCTTTTCTGTTCCGGCGACAGCGGCGCTACGTACGTTTTTATTTTTTTTGTAGCAATTTAACCGGCCCTGACTTCTAAGGACTTCAACCGCCAGCAGCGCTATGGTTGGACATCAACTTACAGCAAAATGACATTTAAAAAAACACGTTAGTTTCACATTTTGGCCACCGGAACAGAAGCGATTGTGGCACTGTACGTCGAAAAACGGATTGAGTTTTCAAACATGTGTCAAAACAAAATGAAATTAAAAATCAAAAGCACTAAGGAGTATTGATATCAACTTCGATGAAAATCACCCCCAAAATATTTTTCAAAAGCTTCTTTACGAATTACAATTCCCAGGGTTTATTACGACCTTTAAACTTTATACGAGCGCCACGAGAGCCATCTAGTGTTGAATAGCAGGTATCACACAACTAAGCGAGCCTAAAGCATAAGCTAAGTGCTTTCGGGCATGCTTGCGGGCAAGAAAGGTATTGATATTATTGAATTTCTAAAATGCTCCAAATAGTATTGTAAATACGAACATTTTGTAAATCGATTCTTTTTTAAATATGACAGTAAATTTATGACACTTTCCAGTGGCTTTTATTGTGGTTTTTCGTTTTATTTGATATGATAAAACCGTAAGCGAAACACGTATCGCCATCTATTGAGACAATTTTGAACTTATTTTTTTTGTTCGCGATGAGACCCCTCTCTGATGTAAGTGAAGCGCCGAGAGCGCGCTTGAGTCAGTATGGCCGTATGGGCGCATGTTTTATTTGATTGATGTTTAGTTAATTGCCGTTAACTCAGTAAGTTCCTGAATTGTTATCTTAGTTTATTATATTATTAATATAATATTAATACTGAAAACTACTTCTACGAAATTGTCATTCTTTTGTAGACGCACAGCGCCATCTGATAACATCTGCTGTTACTAATATTCCGAATGTTTAATTAAGTAATGTTTAAATATTAAAAAGGAAATTATATGTGTTGTTCGCTTATAATAGCTATCATAATTAATCTTTCAATACTTTGTTATGCTTAGCTCAATTGTTACAAATTATTAAGTCCTTTTATAAAATAAGATGATTATTCTTTACAAGGCTTTTCATGAGTTTCCGTTTAGGCAACATATTTATGATGATTATAAGTGAAGAGTTTTAATGTGAATTATAGTTTCCAAACACACTTGAATAACATTTGCTTGTATTTAATACTATTTGTTATTTTATTGTATCGATATTTAAGTTCTAGAAATAAGTAAAACCTGTACTTGATTGCTTGCTGAAATATGGATGTCATATTTAAATAATGGGCTTCTGCTACGACTATCGACGACGTTTGCCTGTCATTGTGTAAATTCTTATAAAAATACAAGTTAAAAGCTAATGTTGCGTTTGATTTAAGATGTACCCGGATGAGGCGCCGACATATACATAGGAATAGTCCTATGTATATATAACATCCACCATCTTTTAACCATCGTTAATTGAATCTGCGTTTACTTTAGAATAAACGCAAAAATAATACGGAATACACTTTGCCTTAATTTATGATGCGTTAAAAAATGTAACATATTATTACATATACTTTATTACTTTACACAGAAAATTTAAGATATTCTTTCCTGAGGTTAAATTCTTCTAAGCGAGAATATTCTCGAGAATATTTCCAAGAAAATTCTCGTAAGTTCTTTTTAAAGTTTAATCATTCATTTTGGCGATAAAATAGACACATCAGTATTTTCAAACAATCAGGTTTAATAAAGATCTCAAGATTTAACAACTTTATATTATTCAAATTCTTCAAAATCAACATGAAAAAATCTTAATGGCGGCGGTGCGTGGCTGGCGGGCCGGGGCGCGGGAAGGAGGCGCGGACATGCTACGCTACTAGCGCGACTAGACAAAACGTTTGTGCATAAAAAATATTGCGGTGGAAACTTATAATAAATTTTTACTCGCAAGGTTATCGGCATAAGTTTTTAGTAAAAATTTCATTTTTATGACAACTATTTTTGCTGACTGTACTTTAATATTGTATTGCCATCTGAACCAAACATGTATACAAAATTTCAGTTCCATAGGACACTGGAAAGTGGGTCAAATTAAGCTTCCAAGATTTGTCCCCCACTAACTAACATACTAACTAACTAACATGGCAAGTTAATAAAAAGCTTGTAAAAACAATGGTGCTGTGATAATTATTAGCTAAATAAAGTGAGATACCAACCTTATTTTATAAAATACTGCTATCGTAGTTCAAAACCTCTAAAAGAATGCATATTTTTTCCTACAAATAAAAAAATCTTTATCCAATTTTAAATTATCTTAAATTTTCCTTGACCTGAGAATATTCTCAATTAAAAGGAAAATTCTAGAATATTCCCGATTGGGGAATATTCTCACTTGGAGAATTTTCTCGCGGCCCATCACTAATCCTGACCGTTTTATTGACCCTACACCACAGAATAAATAATAGTACAATTACAGAAGCTACACTCCGCTAAACCTTTTAAATAAATAGCAACTCTAACTACAACGCAATAAAGTGGAATTCAGTTTGTACGGCGCTAAATAAAAACGGCCAGACGTTGCATCTCTTTCTATCGCATATATCCTAGCTCTTCTGCGGATCTAACTTCTACGGATTCCGCACCGTCGCACAGTGGGACGGATTTCGGATTTGCGGACATTGGACTCTTTTGTTACACATCATTATTTTCATTATGCCAATCGATAGTCCTAATTAAGGTGATTAGATGTTATTCTGGCATTTTTTTGTAAATGTTATATTAAACAAGAAAAATTGAATATTTAAAAAAAATGTATGGAACGATATCTAATATGTTCTATAAGTACCAAGTCTTGGCAGATCCCGGCTTAATATTTTGTATGATTAATCTTTGGGTGTCTAGGTATAGCGCCACATACAAAGCATTTCCCCGGAGGTCCCCGTTTTCCAGATATATGAAGCTGAACATAGGCACTTTTTCAATATTTTCTTAGGGATTATTTTAACTCCAAGTGGTTCTAAAAAACGGACCAACATGAATATTATGAATAGTATATAAATTAAATTAATTATCTACCAGACTATTACATTATATACATTGCCAAATAGGTAATAAAATTAAAACATGTGAAAAGTGAATACTATACATACAATTTATTCCTTAATAGGTTTTATCTTACTAAAAGGTTTATATTGTTCCAGCTAAAAGGTCAACTAAAGGTTTATATTAACAATTGAATTATTCTGTGTCACTATTATCACTTATATTGCTTATATCTATAAATTCCGGATCAGAGATGTCTGGGGTAGTAAGCATCAAAAGATTCCGAGTTTCAGGAGGGAGAGCCATTCTCTTTGGTTTGGCCATTCTTGGTCGCAGTATTGTAAGCTTAGGGTCGGACGACAAAAGAAGATAATGTAATATGTCCTCATTTGTCGCATACCTGTTTACTTTTCTTGAATGGTGTTCTCTATATTTTCTAAACTCCTTGTTTCTCGCTTCTGAAGCTTCTTCAGAAAGCTTTCCGATGGGAATCAATCCAAAATGATCAATTATGTCTGCTCCATGTATAAGATAAATGATAATTTTATGGACGCTAGCAGGCATATTATACCATGGGTATAATTTTACGAACAAGGCTGCTGTTTCTTGACAAAACTGTGAAAATTTTGAAACATCTACACGTTCTCCACTTGATATAGTTAGAAGAATAACATAGAACCTTTTGATGAAATCTGCATTAATGCCTGTAATACGTGCAGTTGCTTCACAATCACTAAAAAAAATTCTGGCCGTGTTGCCATCATTTGTGGTTCCAGCACCCTGCTTAACGATACCAATCTGCAAATTGCATTCATTTCGGAATGATTCTTGAATTTGCTTCTTATGAGTCTCTAGTATGTCTTAATTTTCTTTTCTTGCAGTCCATTGTTTGAAGTCTAATCTGTAAGCTGAAAATATTTCCTATTAATACTTGACATGGTAATCGTGACATTTAATTAATAAATAAAAGTGCGAAAAATTTACCTATGTGAAGCAAACACTCCATACATCTAATCCAGGCGTGTAGAGATGAAAGTCCATACTTGTAAATATTTTTATCTACTGGTTTTCTGTAAATTGCGTTTAGGTTATTCATTTCTGAGGGCTTTGCTTTACAGATATCGCAGCAAGCAGCTGAAGTATCAGAAATATATGAAGAAATTTTGCCATCTATCATTGTCAACAGCAACTCGTGAGTTTCTCCTATTTTTGTAGGTTGTAGGACTTCAATTTGGCTTTCAACTTCTTTTCTCTCTCTTTCAGAAGACTCTTTAGTTCTTTCATGAATCTGAACATAATAGGCCGACAATAAAATGTAGATGACGGTCGATCGTTTTCCCACATGATAACATCACCCGAAAGAAGCCTTATTGGAACTAAACTAATCATAAATACACTCGAGTCATCAAAATCCGCCTTTTGTTTATAATTGCTCTGTCCTGAAGCTCCATCATAACCCCATTTGCTAACAAGTTTTATGTTAGCTTCTGTAGTTAGTTCTAAATTATTTGCACTTATAAGTCTAGATACGGTTAAGTCGAGCAAGGCTTGCAATTTTATCTGCGCTCCTTCTTCAGTTACTGTTATATGTTTTTCCGAAGGATAGCAATCCAGTTTTGCTTTTCTGACTTTGAAATATGAAGGAAACAACCCATTATGCAATTCATTGACTGACTCTCTCAGATTCATGTACTGCCACTTTGAAAGTTTTAGTGACACTAACAGACCCAGTGCCTTTTCAGCTGAATATGCCTTGTTTTTGCTTAGGCTGGATTGAACCCTTTGTATATCTTCAGGATGTTTAAAAAGATGATCCAAAATTCTGCTTAAGTCTTCATTACCGTTGTCTTTCAAAGTTATTACTGTACTCCTTGTTAGTTCTTATGGAGACAAAGAATCACTCAAAGTTTGAATACGTCTTTTTTTTGTCTTGAGCTCAAATCTTCAAATGGTTTCCTGGGAGTAGTGGAACTAGTAGAAGTGGATGCTTCATGTATACTAGGAAGTAGATTTTGTAAATTTTCAGATGGCTCAATATCAATAACATTACTTTGTTCTCTGTCAGTTGCGAAAAAACTGGGCCATACTATGGGACTTTCTAACCACTTTTCATTATTTTTAATAAAATTTACGTAAGTATAATTAGCATCATTCCATCTACGTTTCATTTTAGAAGTATACTTCTGGCAAAATGTTGAGAAAATCACAGTGTTTTCTTCATTTAATTGCAAGCCAAGCTCCCGCTTTAGATGATCACAAAATTTTGTACTATCCGAAAAGGTTTGGAGATTATCTTTCAAAAGCACAAATAAGTCAATATTATTCACAAAATGTTTTGTATCGATCGCAAATATTTGAAAATTGCAAAAAATGATAGTTAGCACTGTTAGTATACACACACAGTTATTTATTATTTCCATAATGGGATCTTAAGCCTGATTCAATTAGATTAAACAAGATCAACTGTTTAAGGTAAATACCACAAAGTATGTTGTTAGCTTGTAGGTTGGTTACAATCTGTTTATTTTTCACTAAATAGACCTAATTATATAGTCAGCGAACAATAGTGTCTGATATCTTTAAAAGTATGATGACACGTCTAGATATCTTTAAAAGTATGACGACACGTCTAGATAACGTCTATCGAGATGTACGAAACAATACACTATGAACGAAATCACTGATAACTAATTACGGAATCGGCACGAATTTAATAAAAATAATCTTAAAATTTTAATGTATTGTAGTAATCATGCGTTTACTTACGTGTGTAATATTGTAACAGGATTATTCAATTTTCATGTTGCTTCACCTGTTTCACATGTTTTAATTTTATTATATGACGTCATCTGTCGTAGGAGTCAGGTTGATAATTATTAGTTAAATTAGCATACTATTCATAATGTTCATATTTGACCGTTTCTTTGGAACTAGTTGGAATTTAGTGCTTAAAACAATCCCTAAGAAAATATTGAAAAAGTGCCTATGTTCAGCTTCATATATCTGGAAAACGGGGACATCCGGGGAAATGCTTTGTATGTGGCGCTATACCTAGACACCCAAAGATTAATCATACAAAATATTAGGCCGGGATCTGCCAAGACTTGGTACTTATAGAACATATTAGATATCGTTCCATAATTTTTTTTTAAATATTCAATTTTTCTTGTTTAATATAACATTTACAAAAAAATGCCAGAATAACATCTAATCACCTTAATTAGGACTATCGATTGGCATAATGAAAATAATGATGTGTAACAAAAAAGTCCAATGTCCGCAAATCCGAAATCCGTCCCACTGTGCGTCGCGGTTTCAAATGTAGATGCAATATTGTAGTGCATTTCATTTTGCATTTTATGACACCCCAACCCACACAAGTTTACACGTGAGATACTTTCTGTAGTATACGCAATATTATTGCGTACACAACAGAAACAGAATATTATTTTGAACGCGGCAGCGGCCATTTGGCGGCGGATGGACCACGGACTAATAAAGACGATGAATTCTACTAGTGGAAATTCTGCAACGAGTGGGTCAGACCACCCACGTTGCAGAATTCATAGGTGTGATTATTCAAAAATACGATGTTAGGAATTCGCATGCGAATTTTTCAATTTCAAATGCGAATTCAAACTCGTGCGCTACGGAAATACGTCTCCAGAAACATTGAGTATGTCTGAGGTAAATGCTCACCTTTTCATGGACTTGAACGGGCCTCGCGCTGAACGCTATACTACCGCTGGGTCCCTGCACCCTGCTGACGGTGGTACCGTCACTGGAGACCCTGATATTTTCCCCGTGCACGCTGTGGAAGGTCAGCGGGGGCAGGTTGATGGTGTCGATGGTGCGGGGCGCTTTAACAGGGGGAAACGAGATTTTATATATTTTTTTTTATCCACAACGGGGTAGCACTTAGCCTTCATCACACCAGATGTTAAGTGGTGATAAGGCTGAAGGTGAAAGCGCACTACTCCCGGAGTCACAGACATACATCGAGATAGACCGCAAAAGTTTACCTACGTTGCGTGTAAAAAGTTTGATCCACGGTGCGACCTAAGTCAGTCCGCTTGAGACCATTGCCGAGAAATCACGCGTTACTCAGAACCGAAAATGGTTAATTGTGCAGTGCTCTCTTGCAAGAGCTCGTCAAAAACAGTTGGGCGAGAAAATGGTGATATTTCCTTTCACATGTAAGTACTTTTGAACATAAATAGCCCCTGATTCAATATTTAACGAATAAATTTAAGATCAGTATCACTTGTACCATGATAAAAAATTACGTAGTGAACGTATACGCGAAAACTTTCATTGCGGGTTTTTAATGACGTGATGTTTATGGTATGGCTTGTAAACACGCAATGAAAATCGGATCACAATAGTATCGACAGATACTATTGTATCCACTGAACGTCAGGGTATAAGCATTTTATTATTCCTCTGTCCGTTTTAAAGAATAGTGTTGTACCTGTTTCGATTTTTTTACTCGATTCTAACAAAAATGAGACTCGATTTTCGAAATGAAAAGAAAAGCTTAACGAAGCCGAGAGCCACATATTCTGTCCATTATTACGAAGTTTTTTTTATACCGGGCCCATACCTGGGACTCTTTTGATTACGGAGATATCAAGGTTTCGAAGTCAAAATATTGTAACTTTGGTTTCGACAAAAATAAATGGAAAACGTGTTTACTAATCTTTCGTTTAAAGAAACATTTTTAAAATTTCCTAGTCAAATAGGCTTATGAAATTTGAAGACGCAATGAATATCAAGCGCAGCCACTGCCGCAAACGCACACAAATACACGTGTACGTACAGCTCAAATCAGCTGTCGAGTTTATGCGAAGGCACATGGTAAAAGAAGGCACAGGGTAAAAAAGACTACTTACTACGTAAATACGTAGTAGTTTACGGAGAGTTTACTTTCTAGAGCGTGCAAAATTTTGGTAGGGTTGTTACAAGAAGTTAAAATGGTTTGCTTTTTAATAGGTATTATGAAATAGTTATTTACAAATTACTTACATACTCTAGTGAGTTTCATTTTATATTTTTTTTTATAATTTACTTTTGCGACGCTCGCGTCATCGCAGCTGGCTGTGTTTTGCGTGTCATAGTGTTATCATAGCATAATGACAAATCTGGTGAAGTGTAACTCGTGTAATAAACACTCGCGAGCAAAAGTATGGAATCACTTAATTGGAATTGACTCCGCGCGATCTTGAGTACTTAATATCTAGTTAAGAATAATAAAAATGGTACCATTTTAAAGGTTAAACTGTTAACTTTAAATTGATACCAAATTCATTTAAATCACATCGGTATTTAAGGAGCTATCCCGGATTAAGTGAAGGAGTAAGGAAAAAGATATGTTTCAATTGTTTGATACGTCGCGAGTTGCGGCCTATTGACCCCCTATAAAAGCACGTGTTATCGGATTTTCTTTATCACCTGGAGGCGATGTCCGACCTGGACTTCCCGCCGCTGCCAGCCGACAGAAAGCGTGCCGCCAAAGGCACCCGGCCCGGTAAGCGCCCCCCTGCCACTCCGCACCCCCGCGACCCGCGCTACAACAAGCGTAGTCGCAGCTCGGGTGACAAGGCAGACCCGCACAGCCCGCCTCTGTCCGAGACGCCGGAAATCCCCGTGCACACCGCGCCATCGCAGCCGCCACCGCTGCACACGCCCGCGCCGCAACCGCAGCGAGAGCAGCGCCCGCGCCGCGTCATCGAGCCGACGTCACCGGCACCTCAACCACCGAAAGTGAGTTTCGCGCAGGCCGCCGCGGCTCCCGCCGCCCCCGCACCCCGCACGACCGCTCCTTCCACGGCCGCCCCCACCGCCGCAACAAGTTCCTCAACTACCCGCGATAGGAAATATCCGCCGATCGTGGTCGAGGAGCTACCAAACTGGCCTTCTCACCTGAAGATACTACACGACCGCCTCGGCCGCCCACCCTCCGTGCGTCCCTTCGGTGTCGGCGTGCGTTTCTCGCCCGAGGACGGCAACGAGTACCGGGTCATTCAGGCCTACTTATCGGGAATCCCGGACCTGAGTTGGTACTCATATGCCCTTCCCGAGGAGCGAAGCCTAAAGGTAGCCATCAGGGGTCTGCCTTTTAACACCGAGCCAGAGGAAATCACCGCAGCCCTAGCCGAGAAAGGATTTACGACGGAGTACGTCCGCCGCATCCGGGCGCGAGCAGGGCGCCCCGGATGCATATTCTTTGTCACGCTCGCCCGCACCCCAGACCTAATACCGGCAGTCTACGAAATTAACGAGCTGATGAGGATGCCCGGTGTCATCGTCGAGGCCTGGCGGGGTAAGAAGGGCCCCCCCCCCCAGTGTCACCGATGCCAAGGATTCAGGCACTCATCAAAAGCATGCCACCGACCCCTCGCCTGTGTGCGCTGCGGCGGCCCGCACGCCGCGGCCGACTGCCCGCGCCCGAGATCCGAACCAGCCACCTGTGCCAACTGCGGTGGCCCCCATCCCGCCAACCACAGCACCTGCCCACAAAGGAAATGTGAGGTGAGAAACAAAAAAGCGGGACCACTCGCCAAAACCGGACCTATCACCTCGGCCGCCCTGCCGAGACCCGAAGTGACCGAAACCGCCGCCGCCTCGCTTATGGCCCCCGCCAACGCTCCAATCGCCCGCGGCGACACCGCAAAAACCAAAAAGAAGCACAAACCCAAGAAAGGCAAAGGTAGGCAGTCAGAAAAAGGGGCGGACGACCGACCCCCCTCCACTGCCCCCACCACAGAAAATATTACCAACTACCCACCACCGACCAACATTGCGCCGGTCGAACAACTGCTCGCTGTGTTTGCGCAGAATATGGCGGCGCAGATCACTCAGTGCCTCAACCAAATCATCACGGCCCAAAATTCCAGACCCTAAGGTTTGTCCATTGGAACGCGCAAACGCTCACAGGAAAACGTCGATTGTTACTACACTTTCTGCGCGAGTTTAAAATCGACGTCGCCCTTGTGAGCGAAACGCGCCTCGCAGCCGCCACAGTCATCCGCTTCCCTGGGTACAGCATTTACCGCCAGGACGAGGTCTCCCCGGTCGATGGACGGCCCTACCGAGGCTTGATGGTGCTCGTCAGCCGGAGACTTGTCCATCAACCAGCACCGGCAGCCAACACCACTCACATCCGTGCCCTCGGCGTAGATATAAATATCCTAGGCAACGACATCCGCCTCTACGCCGCCTACAATCCGCCCAGAACGCAGCTGGACACCGAGGAGCTGAGGAGACTACTCCACCCACTCCCAACCATTGTGGCGGGCGACCTTAACGCCAAGCACCATGGTTGGAACTCCGTAACAATCAACAGCTCAGGCCGCAAATTAATGGCCGACGCGATTCAACACACATACGACGTGCTCGGCCCGGACGAGCCCACGCACCACTGCGCAACCACCGGCACAGACGACGTGCTGGATATTGTCGTACTGCGCGACGTGCCCGCCACCATATCCCAGGAGGTAATGATGGACCTCCCCTCCGACCACCGCCCGGTGATTTGCACGTTAGATGCGCTACCAACACGCACGGCCGCCCCCATCCCGCGCCGACGGTTCGACTGGGCGACCTTTCAGTCAGAGCTCACGGCCCACACTCCATCACGGCCTATCACCACCCCCGAAGATGTCGAGCTGGCTACAGCGGAGCTCACGAGCGCCATACAGGCGGCGCTCTCAACAGCCACACATACCCGCTCGAGCACGGTAAAAATACCATCGTTACCGCCCCGAGTACTGGCACTAATTGCCGACAAGCGCCGACTCCAACGCCTATGGCAGCGTACCCGCTGCCCCTCCATCAAGACACAACTCAACCGAGCCACGGCCCAAATAAAGACCGCCCTCGAGGTACACGCCGCCCACTCCTGGGATAAATACATCTGCCAGGCCAGCGATGAGATGCCATCAGTCCATCGCCTGTGCCGGCAACTGTACAACCAAGCCACGCCGCCTACGCGCCCACTCATCGCCCCCGACGGTCAACCCAGATACCGCGCGGAGGACCGCGCCGAGCTTTTCGCCGCCCACCTCGAACGACAGTTCTCACCCAACGCCACCTCCAACATCGACCACGTCGCAGCGGTAGAGGCGTCAGTAAGTGACCGGCTGGCGCAACCACTCGCGCCGCAGGACGATCCCATCATTGTCTCCCCCCGCCTGGTCCTGAGAGAGATAGCCAGGACCAAACTGAAGAAGGCCCCGGGACCTGACGGAATCACAAACGCCGCCCTGCGCCACATTCCGCCCAAAACCGTCGCGGCCATCGCACGGCTTTTTACGGGCATTTGCCGCACGGGCCACTTTCCGCCGCAGTGGAAAACAGGTAGGGTGATAATGATACCTAAACCCGGGAAAAACCGATCCCGCCCCGAGAGCTACCGGCCCATCACCCTCCTCGACACTCTCTCCAAACTCCTGGAGCGACTACTACTGCCCCACCTGACGCCACACATCGAGCCACGACCGGAGCAGTTTGGCTTCCGGCCACAACACTCAACTACGCTCCAGTTAACGCGCGTTCTACACCACCTCGCGATGTGCGTTAACAAGCGTGAGTACCCCGTGGCAGTTATGTTGGACATGGAGAAAGCCTTCGATAGAGTATGGCACGAGGGACTGCTCTATAAACTCTCCATGTCCACCCTACCACTAAGACTGCTACGCATCGTCGCCGCCTTCCTCCGGGACCGGACCATACAAGTCGCTGTCGAGGACGCCCTCTCCGCCCCCCGCCCCGTGCGCGCTGGAGTGCCCCAGGGAAGCTGCCTCTCGCCGGCCCTGTACGGGGCGTACACCAATGACGTGCCTGTCGTGGGCGACGTAAAGCTCGCGCTATACGCCGACGACACGGCGTACATAGCATCGTCCATCCGCCCCGACCACGCAGCCCGTAAAGTACAAGCCACTCTAGACGCCCTGCCAGCCTGGCTAGACAAATGGCGAATGGCCATTAACGTGGCCAAAACACAGGCTCTCACCTTCGCTCATAACCGCGTCGTGCCGCCGCTTACAATCAACGGCGCCTCCGTGCCCTGGCAGACCACCGCAACCTACCTCGGCGTGGCCATCGACCGTAAACTTACGATGCGTAACCACGTCACAGCCACCATACACAAGGTAAAAGCCGCCAGAGCCAAGCTCCGCCCAGCACTCGCTAGCCGCCTCCCGCTCCGTACCAAGCTGGGTATATATAAAACCTATTTGCGATCGATATTAACTTACGCAGCCCCAGCTTGGTACGCTCTAACCCCAGAGCCACAACGCCGCCGTCTCCGCGCGCAACAGAGCATTACGCTGCGCATAATAACAAACGCCGGCCGCTTTGTACGCAACGACACATTACAAAGAGATTTGCAGGTCGAGAGCATCGACGCGTTCGTCGGCCGCCTGGCGAGGGCGATGTTCGACAGAGCAGACGCGACGAATCACGATCACCTGCAAAACATCGCTCCGCCCCACCCAAGACACTACGATCGCCGCAGCCGGGCGCTACCCAGGGAGATCGCCACGCCCCTAACAAGCCCCGCCCCCTCGGGCCCCGCCTCCACTAGTTCCGCCTCTGCAAGCGCCGCCCCTGCGCGCCCCGCCCCGAACACGACGCCCACTCCGACGCCGAGAGCCGCCGTCTCGCTCACACCGACGACGACCGAGCCCCCTCCACCGGACTGACCACTCCCCGCCCGCGTACACTGCGGGCCGCAACAAACAACCAGTTTCGACTCGACAACCACAACCAAAGTCCCACCCCCCCTCACGATAAGTCCACCGCCTGCTCGCAGGTCGCTCGCTGGGCCTCCCACATGGGTCTCACCCGGCAGGGCTTGACCGCGCTGAGGGCGGTCGGTGAAGCACTTAGGGAGGGGGGCGGACCCACACTGCCCAACCTGCGCTGAAGCAGGTTGCGAAACTCGAGACATCTAAAATGGCCCGACAGCCAGTAAGAATACCCGCACGCCCCGGCGCCTCCGGCGCCGTGGCGAGCGAGATGAAGAAGACGAGATTTTTCTTTATCAGTCGGCTTTCACACGTTGACCGGTACACATCTCCGCTATTTTGACCCTTGAACTTGGACGACAATGGATACTACACCTACAGAAGCAGCGCGAATCGTCGCCCTATTGCAAGAAGGGCTCAGCCAGCGGGCTGTAGCACGTCGGCTCCACATAAGCCAGTCCTGTATTTCGAAAGTTTATAAACGCTTTCGGGAGACTGGTGGCTTTATCCCGAGACCAAGATCTGGACGGCGCCGGTGCACATCGGAGAGGGATGACCGTTTTATCGTGTCAACCTCTCTCCGAAATCGGCATTTGACTGGTGTCGACGTCCAACAGGAGCTCCGAAATATTCGTGGGGTAGCTGCCAGCGAGTGGACAGTTCGTCGAAGACTTAAGCAAGCTAATTTTACTCCAAAAAGGCCTGCCACAGGCCCGAAACTGACGGCAGGTCACCGACAAGCTCGCCTTCAATTTGCTCGCTCCCATCTTGATTGGGAGGTTGAGCAATGGAGGCGAGTCCTGTTCTCCGACGAGTGCAGAATGTGTTTGCACGGCAGCGACCGAAGGGGTCGGGTCTACAGGCGGCCTGGGGAGCGATTTGCGCAGTGCTGTTTCGCTGAGACGGTGGCTTATGGGGGCGGTTCTTGTATGATGTGGGCCGGCATTTCCTTCGACGGTAAAACGGAGCTTGTTTTCGTTCCTGGCGGGGGACGAGGAGGCGGTCTAACTTCAGACCGCTACATTTCCGATATTCTGCTGGAACATGTCGTTCCCTATGCGGGATATATCGGTGATGACTTCCTCCTTATGCACGATAACGCTCGTTGTCACACTTCCCGTGCCACAACTGAATACCTCGAAGAAGTCGGTATCGCCACATTGGACTGGCCAGCGCTCAGCCCGGACTTGAATCCCATTGAGCACGTGTGGGATGAACTGAAGAGGAGGGTTCGTTCCAGAAATCCTGCTCCTTCAAGTGTGAATGAGCTGAAATCTGCTTTGATAGAGGAGTGGGAAGGTATCCCGCAAGAATTGATACAGAGGCTGATTAGGTCAATGAAGAACCGTCTTCGAGCAGTTATTAGGGCGAGAGGAGGGAACACTAAATATTGAAACTTGATTTTTGTTGTTTTCTTTATTTATTATTTTTTCATATTCCTTATGTTTTCCTTACTCCTTCACCTTATCCGGGATATCTCCTTAAATACTGATGTGATTTAAATGAATTTGGTATCAATTTAAAGTTAACAGTTTAACCTTTAAAATGGTACCATTTTTATTATTCTTAACTAGTTATTAAGTACTCAAGATCGCGCAGAGTCAATTCCAAGTAAGTGATTCCATACTTTTGCTCGCAAGTGTAGTAATTAACGAGATATTAACGTTTATTGATTGTAAAATACAAGTGATGGACAATGAAAGTTTGATTCGTTTGTGCCGTACTAGCTTTTCAACGCGAGAAATCGTTATTGTTTGAATCGGTGCATACGGATAAGCGTAAAATATCGCGAAGAAACGATGGCAAAGCCGAACGAGACCTCCAGGACATCATCACAGAGTTTAAAGAAACTGATCCGGAGAAAATTCCCGTTTTTGTGGCCCGAGAACTACACAGACTTCCACCAGTAACGTTTGACCATATCGATGCTACAAGGCTGTTAAAGGATATACTTGTTTTACGTGAAGATTTGACAAAGTTGAAATCGGAGTGTGTGACGAAGACTGAGCTGCACGAAGTCCTGAGTTCCAAACTGCAAGTTACATCTCCAGACGCCGAACATGTAAATGTTAATTGCAAGAGAGAAGCTTATTTGGGTTCATTTCACCTAAATAGTGGTCCTATTGGTATAATTGACATTGATCAAACGTCCCCGGGCAGCAGTCGTGCCCCAAGTGAGAAAATTAATGTGAGCGCAAACAATAATATTATGTCGACACCGGTACGTGATTTAAACAGTACTAGTAAAAAGACCGAAGGCAGTTTGATAAGTGCAACGGTATTATCGCACCCGCAACCACCGCAGAAAATAGGTAAACAACGAGCGGGGCCGAGTAACGACAATGACGGCGCCGTCGTGAGTGCAAGCGACTGCCGAACCGGTTCCGATATGAGCGAGATACCTAGTCGTCCGAGCGCACAGTCACCGCTGTCAGCTGATGATAAGATAAGATAAAGATAAAAATATTCTTTATTCACCTAAACATAATAAATATGTACTTATGAATCGTCAATATTTTCCTACCACCCATTCAAGACTTTTTTAACTGACAAGAAGAATGGGCGCAAGAAACTTGCCAGCGTTTCTTAGTTAGGTAACGACATTTACAAAAAAAAAACATATCGTTACTAATACAACAATTGCTTAGTATAAAAATACATCATATTAAACAGTGATTATGTTATGTGTTACATCATGACCATGCATTGCGGTCATTCAAATAATCGTCTACTTTATAGTATCCTTTGCTCATCAGCGACTCTTTAATGTAACATTTAAATTTATGCAATGGTAGTTCAATTATATGCTGTGGAACTTTATTAAAAAAGGCTATGCTTTTCCCCAGAAATGAGGCTCTGGATTTTTCCAGCCTAAACTTGGGAACGACAAGTTTATCTTTATTTCTTGTGTTAAAGCGATGAATATCGCTCTGCTTTGCAAATGTATTATAATACTTTTTCACATAGATTATATTTTCATAGATGTATTGTCCTGCAACAGTTAAAATGTTTATTTCTTTAAATAGATCTCTTAAAGAATCTCTCGATCGGAGGTTGTACATGGCGCGAATAGCCCTTTTTTGGAGCACGAATATACTGTGGATGTTAGCGGCTGAGCCCCACAACAAAAGGCCGTAGGACATAACACTATGAAAATAACTAAAATAGACTATTCTAGCCGTTTCAATATCGGTTAAGAGCCTTATTTTCTTAACTGCGAATGCGGCCGAACTGAGTCTACTCGCCAAGGCTTCGATATGAGGATCCCATTGTAGTCGCGAGTCTAATATAATACCTAGAAACTTTGTATTGTTAATGAATTCGACCATAACGCCGTCTAGTCTTATATGAAAATCAACTTGTCTTACATTAGGTAACGAAAATTTTAAACACTTAGTTTTCTTTGAGTTTAATGATAAATTATTACTATTAAACCAATGTGACACTTTTGAAAGAGCACTATTCACTTCGTCAGAACAGTCATCACCTCTATCTACTTTAAAGACTAG
Source organism: Crambus lathoniellus (assembly GCA_949710035.1). NCBI lineage: Eukaryota > Metazoa > Arthropoda > Insecta > Lepidoptera > Crambidae > Crambus > Crambus lathoniellus. Next base: position 5,254,450 of record OX453319.1, read on the forward strand.
AGATGTATCATCGGCAAATAGCACTGTCTCACATAAATTCTTCGCGTAGTAAGGAAGGTCATTTATGTATATTAAAAACAACAGCGGGCCCAATATTGATCCTTGGGGTACGCCCATAGTAATGAGAGCTCCGGTAGACTCAGTTTTATTAATAACTACCTTCTGAGTTCTTTCATACAGATATGAATGCATAAGGCTTACTGACATTTCAGAAACACCATAATGTTTTAACTTCCTTAATAGTGTTTGGTGATCAACACAATCGAATGCCTTGGAAAGGTCACAAAAAATAGCGATTACATCCTGCTTGTCCTCCCAGGCATCAAGTACATGTTTTAGAAATGCAACTCCAGCATCAGTTGTACTTTTACCTTTTGAAAAACGCTGGTAGTATGGATATAGGTTTAAAATTTGCTGGGTCACTTTTGTCACCAGCTTTAAATAGAGGAATTATTTTACTATTTTTCATTAAATTAGGAAAGACCCCTTCACTTATACATTGGTTAAAAATTATTGCTAATGATGGAGCTATCACATCAATTATTGATTTGATGATACTTGTAGATATGCCCCAGAGATCTTCTGTTTTTTTAATATTTATTGCTTTGAATGCTTTAATAATATCTTCGGTAGTGACATAGCTAAAACTAAATGTTTCCTGGCACTTGTTCACACTAGATTCCATAAGAGAGACAGCGGTGTTGGGGCAAGAGTTAAGTCTGCTAGTAGTTTCTAACGGAATTCGAGCAAAGAAACCTTCAAAAGCACTAGCCACCTCAATATCCGATTCAAAAGTCTGATCACAAATTTTTAAGTTAAATGAATTAATTTTGCTTTTTGTTTTGCCAGTCTCTTGGTTTATAATACTCCAGGTAGCTTTTATTTTATTTTCGGATGATTTAATTTTATTTGAAATATACCTAGATTTTGCCAAAGCACATACTTTCCTAAATGTTATTGAATATTTCTTGACATATTCAATGAAGCTAGGATCACAGGAAGTCGTTTTTTGTGCATAGAGTTCAAATAACTTTCTTCTACTATTATAGATACCAGGTGTGGCCCAGTCACTGAACTTCTTACGATCATTACACTTTATAACTTTTTGTTTAAAATTGTTACTAAATTCTTTTTCAACAATATCAAATAATGATTGATAAGAGTTATTAGCGTCAGCAGAAGCTGGCAAACATTGAATTTTATCTTGTACATTATTTCTAAATTTATTAATACCACGTTTCGGTATTGGCCTGCAAATTACTTCGCGTTTAGGAGTAACATTATAGTGCTCAAAAGAAGCTAGTTGTCCACTGTGGTCGGATTTAATAATATTAATTACCGATTTCTCAATTAAGTTACAATTGGAAAAGATGTTATCTAAGCAAGTAGCCGATGTTGGCGTAATTCGCGTCGGTTCATTAAAAGTGTGAAGCAAATTAAATGATTTAAAAAGGTTAAGGAATTTACTGGAGAGTTGTGCTAATTTAATATCTAAGATGTCTATATTAAAATCTCCACAAACTACAATTTTTTTATTCTTACGACAGCATATTTTCAAAACATCCTCCATAGTGGACTCAAAGATTGTGTAATTTGCTCCAGGGAGGCTATATACACAGATTATAATCATTTGTTCAAGTTCCACGCATGATATCTCACAAATTCGTTCAACAGAGAGGGATACTATATCCTTTCGCTCTTTATATTGTGTGTTATTAGGTAAAATTATTAGAGAACCCCCCCTTACTGCAGTTTTTCTATTGAATGAACTTACAACACTATAATTATCCAAATTTAACAATAATTCATATTCTTTTAACCAATGTTCAGTAACACATAACACATCAATATTTTCACAATTTAAAAATAGACTTATTTCTAGGTCTTTGCCAGCAGAAAAGCCTTGGATGTTCTGGTGTACTATCTTTAAACATTTAGGCCTTCCTCTTGTCAATACTGGGCTAGAGTATGCCTCCGTTGTCTCTAATGGTAATTTAAATTAACCATGTCAGTATTTGGATTCAAAAGAATCGAATTATTTGGAACAGATTCCAAAGTTGAATTAGAAATGTCACATTTTAGCTGCTCAAAAGAAGCAGAAGTTAGAGTAGCCAGATTGTTGGCTAGTTGATTAAAATAAAAAGATAGCGATAATGCTATTTGTCGCTTATGATAATTATGCAGATAATATTTATCTTTCGTCAAGTTAAGATTATATAACAAGGTATTTATGTCAATTATTTGTATCTGACTATTATGAGATGCTATTGTGCTTAATGTTAAATTAAGATTATATCTCAATTTATTCTCTAATTGTGAAAACCCTTGACTATAGGGAAATGTAAACATAACAACTTTTCTAACATTTAGAGAGCATAATGAGTTACAGTATGATATTAAATGGTTTTTGTTTATACTATCTCTATTCCCGATTAAAACAATCAAGTTTGTGTTTTCACTATAAGATTTTTTTACAATTACTTTCATTATCTCATTTATGCTTGATCCAGGCATACAATAATAAGTAACACTTTCCTTAGAATGTTTCTGGATTAATTGGCCCAAGCCCTTCCCAATTTCATCGCAGAACATAATTGTTTTAGCGTTACTTATTCTTGTAGGTGGGTTATTTTCATTATTCAGTAATATACTATCAGGATTGTTAGAGGTGTCAGAGTTTGTTGGTATATAAACCTCCTGAGCAGCCCGGCCTAATGTATCAGTTTTACATAAGTTCTTGCTCACTTTGGTACAATTGCAGCTGCGTTTTTTACCTAGCGATTCAAACCGGTCTGAATTAAAATTACAGAGATCAATCATATCATAGGCAGCCATTTTTTGATTATTTAGTTGCTTGTGAGAAAACTCACACAAGTTAGTGTACATTTCCCTTAGTGATAGTTCCAAATTGTCAATTTTGTTACCTATTTGACTACCTATCATTTCACTTTCTTTATTTTTATTACATGTTTCCATGTTTATCATATTTAATTGTTCTAAAAGTACCTTACGTTCTTTCTTTAAGTGACTGTACTTATTATAATAATTTTGTCTTTTAATTAACTTTTGTGTTTTCCTAATGTATCTATTAATTTTAATATATTTTTTTAATTTCTTTCCACTACTAAAGCCACAAATAGTATTATTACTAAACAATGGTTTATCGACATAGCTGACACATTCCATGGTTGAATTATCAAAGATGTAAACAAAGATCCGTTGCAAAGCGATTCATTGCTGAATGAGATAGGTTCTAAGAAATCTTTTGCTGAAATAGCCGGTGACGGAACTCAGTGGAAACCTCAAAAACCTAATGAAGAGTGGATTGAAATGCAACGAAAAAAGTTGCGTAATCGCTTTATTGGAAAAACGGGCAGTGCGTCAAATAAAAGTGGAAACTTCAGAGCTGCAGAGATTAAAGTACCGTTGTTTATTTATAATGTAGCTAAGGATGTCACGGAAAGCGATATTAAGCAATATATATATGGCAAAACAAAAGAACAAGTATCGATATACAAGCTTAATATGCGGCGTGAAAAAAGCTATGATTCGTATAAAATATTTGTATCAAAAAGCAAGCTATCTCTTTATCTAGATGACGAAATGTGGCCGGCGGATATTCGGTTCAGGCAGTTTGTTAATTTTCGTGACTCGGTCGACAACCAGAAACAGAAATGATGGACAAAACAAACTTAAGACTTATTAGTTATCAATGGAATGCGTTCGAGGATTGTGTAGTAAGGCTGATGTGATAGCACTACAAGAGACATGGCTTCTCCCACACGATATTCCACTGCTGGACGACATAGACGGCGAGTTCAGTGCGACGGGCGTGTCGGCGGTGGAGACGAGCGCGGGGCCGCTGCGCGGGCGTCCGCACGGCGGCGTCGCCCTGCTGTGGCGTCGCGACGCCTTTTCCCACGTTAAGGTAGTGCAGTGTAACAACGAAAGGATTTGTGCCATAAAAGCCACGGTAAGTAATCGGTCTTTCATGGTAGTCAGTGCGTATTTACCGACGGATTGCTCTGAAAACTTGGTGTTATTTACAGACTGTCTAAGCGCTATAACTGCTATTGTTGAGAGTGTCGGTGAGGAAAGCGTCAATGTGTTAGGTGATTTTAACGCGCATCCGGGGAGACATTTTGGCGACGAACTTTTGTCATTTTGTAATTAACAACAGTGGTTGTATGCAGACATAGAAAAGCTGGGCGTTGACTCGGGATGTTATACTTATGTCAGTGAAATACACGGAACACAAAGTTGGCTCGATCATTGCCTCGTAACTAGAGCGACATTGCATACTGTTGTGGATGTATATGTTTGTTATAATGTTTACTGGTCGAATCATTACCCATTATTTATAAATTGTAATTTAGAAATATTAAAATGTAAGTTTAGTATTAAAATGTAAGCTGTAAGTACATAATAATATGTACTTCATAATAAATGTCGCGTTGAGTCCCGTTACTCTTGTTTATAATTATAATAAAATTTGTCATAAAAATTTAAAAGATCTAAATTTTCCTATTGAATGTGAACATTGTTGTGACTTCTTGTGTTCTAACACTGACCATAGAAATATAATTGATAAAATGTACAATAGACTGATAGACATACTGAATGACGCGGCCTCTCTAACTAGTAACAGGTGTAAAAGATATAATAAACAGTGCCCTAACAAAAAACCGTACGTTATTGGGTGGAATAAGCACGTAAAACATCTACACGGGCTGGCGCGGCTTGATTTTGAGATGTGGGTTTTACAGGGGAAACCGAAAAATGGGGTATTTTATAATAATAATATGAATGATAGTCGAAAGAAATTTAAAGCGAAATTAAAGTGGTGTAAAAATAATGAAGAAAAATAAAAATGGATATTTTGGCAACTTCATATAATGCGAAAAAATTTAAAGATTTTTGGTTGCATGTCAATAAACTAAATGGCAAGCCGCGCCTGCCCGTGAGTGTTGACGGAGTGAGCGAGCCCACAGCCATTGCCAACATGTTTAAAGAGCAGTTCAGGGTACCGGCGCAGCCCTTGATTAATAAGCGGACGGATGCTGAGACAAGGGAGGCTACAGATGTTCCTCTAGTGCTTATTACAGCGAAAGAAGTTGCGAATGTCATTGAACACATGACCAGGGGAAAATCTCCTGGTCATGACGGACTTAATGTAGAACATTTTAAGCATGCGGGGGTGCACTTACCTAGCGTCTTACTTAGCACTATTATTTAATCTCTGCATACGACACTCGTACTTGCCGCCGGATATAATGAAAACCATTGTTGTGCCAATTATGAAAAACAAGACGGGAGACTCATCTGATAAGACCAACTACAGACCCATTTCATTGGCCACAATAACAGCTAAGGTGCTTGATGGTGTGCTTAATAAGTGCTTGGATGAGCATGTTAGTCTTCATGACGCCCAGTTTGGTTTTCGCGAGGGCTTGTCAACAGAAAGTGCCATTCTGGCACTGAAGCACACCGTCAGGTATTACACGGACAGAAGCACGCCAGTGTATGCGTGCTTTTTAGACTTGTCCAAAGCCTTTGATCTGGTGTCATATCCAGTGTTATGGGATAAATTGAATGGGGTGAATCTCCCGTCTGAGCTCACTGGCATCTTCAGGCACTGGTATGAAAATCAAGTTAATTGTGTGAGATGGGGGGATGCGCGCTCAGAAGAGTATAGGTTGGAATGCGGGGTGAGGCAGGGGGGGTTGACTTCTAAACTATTCAACCTTTATGTGGACCAGCTGATCCGCGAGCTCAGCAACATGCATGCGGGATGTTCAATTGGTGGCGTCAACGTCAATAACATCAGTTACGCGGATGATATGGTGTTGTTGAGCCCGTCGAAAGTTGTTGCAAGTGTGTGAAGGCTATGCATTAGCTCACGGTTTAAAATATAACACTAAGAAAAGTGAGTGCATGGTTTTTGCTGCTGGCAATAACTCGCCACAAGATGAGCCTCCTGTCAAGCTTTGCGGTGCAGCTTTATCTAGAGTCAAGCAGTACAAGTACCTAGGCCACATTGTAACAGATGACTTGAAAGATGATCAAGACATTGAGCGCGAACGTAGAGCGTTGGCGGTCAGAAGCAATATGATTGCTCGTAGGTTTGCTAGATCTTCAGAGCAAGTAAAAATTACCCTTTTTAAGGCGTTCTGCCAATCTTTTTACTCTGGCGGCCTATGGGTGAGATATACGCAAAAGGCCTACAACGCTCTGCGTGTGCAATGCCTTCAGGATGCTGTTGGGGCTGCCGTGGCGCTGCAGCGCGTCTGGCATGTTTGCCGAGGCGCGGACCAATGACTTTTACGCCATAATGCGCAAAAAAGTAGCCTCCCTCATGAACCGAGTGTGCAGCAGCCGCAATAGTATCCTGGAAGCTGTGGGAGGTAAGAGCGAGTGTCCTATCAGCCATCACTGGACTTCTGTGCTAGTTAGGTGAGGCCAAGTAAATATATTTTTTTATAAAAAAAAAAAATTATGTAAGTAAGTAAGCTTATTAATTTTTATTTTTATTATTGTAATGATTTTATTTATACAAAATTTCGATTTTATTATTTTTCCAAAATGTTTAATGACTTTAAGTACTTACTTATTATCTGTTGACATAAATTTTAGTGAATTAATTGTTTGATTGTAATTGTATGTAATAGTGTAGAATTTTTATATTGTTTTTTTATATTAATGTAAGTAGGTATGGGTAATATGCCTGAAATAAATGATTTTATTATTATTTACTATTATTATTTTTAGGTACTATTTTGACAACAAAACAGCAACGCAATGTTAAAAATATTAACAAATCCAAGTTGGCGGCCAACTTTTTTGTTTATGGCCAACGTTTTTGTATTTGGCCGCCATCTTGGGTTTTAAAACATTTTAAACATTGCATCGCTATTTTCTTGTCAAAATAGTACCAAAACACGAGTTTCATCAAAATCGGCCCACAAACAAAAAAGTTGGCTGCCATCTTGGATTTTAAAACATTTTAAAGGCTTTTAAACATTGCATCGCTATTTTCTTGTCAAAATAGTACCAAAACACGAGTTTCATCAAAATCGGCCCGAAAACAAAAAAGTTGGCTGCCATCTTGGGTTTTTAAACATTTTAAAGGCTTGAGCACACCAAACGTGGGTCAGAAGCAGAGCAGGTCAGTAGCAGCGCGGGAGATGGCGTGAGTCGGCACACTGAACGCAGCAGCAGTTTCAAAGCAGCTGCAACGCGGGCCCGCGTTCAAACCGCGTTCAGTGTGACGGGTTTCGCAGGCAGCAGGCATAATACAACTCTCGTCAACTGCTTTTGACGCGCTGCGCTGCGCTGCGAACGTCCTGCCTCGGTGTGTCATGCTAACATGGCCGCCATAGTTGTACAACAGCGCGGGCCCGCGCTAAAACTGCTCTGCCGCGCCTGCGCTGCTTCTGCCCCGCTCCCGCGCCGCTGCCGCCGGTTTGTAGTCCGGCAGTTGCAGTGCGGCGCGGCGCGGCGCAGAGCAGTTTGAGCGCGGGCCCGCGTTCAAATTTAGTGTGACGTAGTTCATAGAGTTTCTTGTATTACAACATGCGCGGGCCCGCATTCAAACAGCGCTGCTCCTGACCTGCGTTTGGTGTGCTCAAGCCTTAAACATTGCCACAAACTGCTAACAAGAACTCACTTCCCAAAAACACGTAAAATTGAAACATAAATTGAATCATTCCATTCAAGGGACGAAAGTGCGGGACTTTATCTAATAAATCTTGGAACTTACTGATCTGATTGAAGTCGAAAAACTATTTATTCAATAATAAATATAAATTTTCTTGCATTTTTGTTAAATTTATTGTTGAGATTATTTTCAATCAAAATTCTAATTATTGTGAAACAAAAAGCATCTATTTTGCTCATAATTGGTGAATAAACACGTGGCATATTTTGCAAACGTGCTTTGTTTTTGCAAATTTATTCATATTTATATACACACAATTGTAGAATCTAAATTGCCACGAGATCATGAACTCACTGCTCCCTGAGTTTGAGGACCTAGCCTCCTGCGTCTGTGTTGCAAAACCGCCTTCCGAAGGTGTCCCTTTTCTGCCTGCAGTGTAGTCTTCTAGACGGAGTTCTTCTAGCGATTTGTTCTCATATTCCTGGGAAAGGATTAATAATATTGCTAAATTCGTTACAATTTGTATGGATAAAAAGTGAAATTCGTTCTTAACATGTACCATGGGCAACAGCGTCGCTTAACCACTTAGGTTAAAATGGCTTGTACGCCGCGCCCGTCACAACATACGTTTAGAATTCTTACCTGTATTGTTTGTATTTTGTTAAAATTGTATATCATCATATTATTATATAGGTATAGCAAGTAAATAAATGATTCTTACATGATCAAAGTTTTTATTTTCGATATTTCTTATAGGTACTACATTATAATGAGACTAATAGGTTCTATTACCTATATCAGTAAGAAAAAGCAAACACCACATACTTGTATTTTATTTTGTACTGGATCATATTTAAGGAAGCTACACATATTTTTAGCTCTCATACTCATAATGAAGCTCGTCAAGCAAACTCTTTCTTTAGAGGTTAATGATTTGCATGTTGATACCAAAATTCAAAATGTGAGGCATAGCAAGCTGTTACCTAATACAATACGATGTATAATTTGCGGTCCTTCAAATTGGGGGAAATCAAACGTTATGATAAGTTTATTGTTACATGAAAATGGTCTAAAGTTTCGTAACGTTTATTTATATTCTAAAACAAGTTTTCAACCTAAATACCACTTTTTACAAAATGTGTTAAAAAGAGCAGAAGGGGTAAAGTTTTTCAGATTCAGTGATTATGATGAAGTTATTCACCCTCAAGATGCTCTCCCAAATTCCATCATTATATTTGATGATGTGGTATGTGATCGACAATCAAATATTCGCAATTATTTTACCATGGGTAGACACAACAATATTGACTGCCTTTATTTGTCACAAACATACTCTAAAATACCAAAACAATTGATCCGTGATAATGCTAACTTCTTATTGATCTTCAAACAAGATGATATAAATCTTAAACATATTTACAACGAGCACTGACATGACTTGGCTTTCGTTTAAAAACTTATGCTCAGAAATCTGGGAAGAGCAGCACAATTTTCTAATCATTGATAAAGACAGACCTAAATTACAAGGAAGATATAGAAAAAAAGTTTGACATATTTATAATTTTCTGAAAAGTATTAAGCAGTTTGAAATTATGAGTTTTCGTTTATAAAAAACGGTTGGCACGATAAATCATATTAGTGTCATTATCCTAATTACAATTGATGGTTGTGTGGTTATAATGGAGGGAAATATTAAACAGCAATTAATTAAGTCAGTTAATTCTATCCAGGCAAAAATAAAACAAATGAAAAATGAGGAGTATCAAACTGATTTGACTATGAAAAAGTTATGAAATCCTGTAACCGTTCCAATTAATACCTTGGTTGAAAATAATTGTAATAATAATGATAAAAGATATAATTCAGTAAGCACCCGCAGTACATCAAGCAGTAATTTGAACGATTTGAACTCTGACTATACTGTTATCGGTGAAGAAGATGATGGTGATGAACGTCAAAGTACAAACATTTCATTCAAAAGTTCTGACCGTTATGATGATGAGGATGATCAAAATATTTTACTTAAGTCATTAGTGAAAGAAGATCTGTTCGATATTTATGAAAACATAAATATCCCCTGTGGAATAAGAAGTTTCAATGAAAATCTATTTATGGGTAACTCAAAAGTAATTTTATCGAAAATGGACAATGCCTTGGATCATGACACCAAATATTTCATTACAATAGATAGTGAATGTGTGAATGTGAGTGGTATGAATTAACGCCTGGACTAAAAGAACTGCTTTTATCTAAAAAACCGGATTTGAGTTTGGTTTCTGAAAATGATAAAGTTAAATATAAAAATATGCTGTCCTTAACTAATGCACATAAAAGAGATTATCAGTCTAATGGACAAATCAAAGGTGATAAAAGTACTAAATATCGTGAAATAATCAAACCATTATTCAATAATACCACCATGGAAAAGCATGGTGGGAATTTGCCGCAGCTTAAAACGTATAGATCTAATACTGATTTAGTATATTGGGATGATCCAAATCCCTTATTCCTCGTACATTACCAAGTTTGATAACTGGCTTTCTACAAGGAAAAATAATTCTTCCTAGCTTACCCGGTTTTCAAATGGGAATTTTTTTTCCTGGTAGAAAACCGTAATTTTATTAAGTTTTCTACGAAGAATTTATTTTTCTTCTTAGCTTACCCAGTTATCAGAGAAGAATTTTTTTTTCCTCGTAGAAAGCTGTGAATTCAATCACAGCTTTGTACGTGTTGTGCGTTCTACGAAGAAGAATTTTCCCGTCGTAGCCATTGGGCGTTTTCACATTGGACGATAACGGTAACGACACGATATCGGCACGATATCGTCGGACTGGCAGTTTCATACAATCACTACTAAATGCTTTCACACTGTGTCGTTACCGTCAACGATATCGTCTGTCGTGCCGATATCGGTGACGACACAAGTGCGGAAGATGCGAAGCCGGTTATTAACGAAAGTAACCAAGGGTAATTAACAGTTTATCTGTTATTTACTGCATTTTTGGGTTTTTACGCTAAAAGCCACCGCTAGGTAGCGCTTGTTTCTTGATTTGCTGGGTGTGAGTTCCGCGACGATTATGCCTGCTTGTTGATTGGTGGAGAGGAGAGAGGAGGTGGATCTCCTCCCGCCTCACCTCTCCCTTCTATTTCGAGTATGTAATATCGACAATGACCGAACGATAGTAATAATTTTTAAGTGACTTCAAAAAAAAGAAGCTTCTCAGTTTGACCTGTATTTTTTTGTATGTATGTTTGTCCGTGATTATCTCGCTTTTGGCTGAACTGATTTAAATGCGGTTTTCAGGAAAGTATTTGTTACATTTAGGATAAGGTTTTAGTATTTTAACCGACTTCAAAAAAGGAGGTTCTCAGTTTGACCCGTATGTATGTATGAAGGTTTGTCCGCGAGATGCTGTTTTCAGAAAAGTATTTGTTACATTTAGGAGAAGGTTTTGGTATTACAACCGACTTTGAAAAAGGAGGTTCTCAGTTTGACCCTTTATGTACATTATGTATGTTTGTCCGTGAATATCTCACGTTTGGCTGAATCGATTTTGATACGTTTTACATCAGATGAGTATTTGTGATTGATGCGGTTTATGTGTACATTCCTAACATACTATAGGCACAGTTTAAACAATCTTTCTATACAGTTGGACGACGCCCTTGAAGTTGGGCGATGCCGACGCCTGTATAGGTATTTACGTAAGTACGTAAGGGTTGTCACTTTAAAATGTGACCGTGGACCTTTTACGACCCCGGGTGGATACATTGGTATTGCGATATTAAATTAATAATATAATTTAATAATGCAAATGCAATGTCAAAATTATTAAAAAAATCAAGACGGCGGCCGACTTTTTTGTTTGCTGGCTGATTTCGGTGAAATTCAGTTTCTGGTACTATTTTGACAAGAAAACAGCAACGAAATGTTAAACATGATAAAAATCCAATATGGCAACCGACTTTTTTGTTTGTGGGCCGATTTTGATAAAACTCAGTTTCTGGTTCTATTTTGACAAGAAAACAGCAACGCAATGTTAAAAATATAAAAATCAAGATGGCGGCCAACTTTTTTGTTTGCAGGCCGATTTCAATAAAACTCAGTTTGTGGTTCTATTTTGACAAAATATTAAAAATCCAAGATGGCGGCCACCTTTTTTGTTTGTGAGCCGATTTTGATGAAACTTGGTTTTTAGTACAATTTTGACAAGAAAACAACAACACAATGTTAATAGTACATTACAGCCGAGGACAGGTAAGTAAGAAATTACATTGTCGAGGATGGTTTGAAGCACGAGCCGCAGGCGAGGGCTTTAATCATTCGAGGCAAGGTAATTTGCTTAACGTACAAGGCTTGTATAGTGCTTTTCTCAAGAAATGCGAGGAAATAAAAAAAAATGTTTAACTAAATAATATTTATTAAAATTTATATCACACATGTTCGGGCAATTATTAAATGTACTTAAATATTATTGTTTTCCCGGGCACACTTATGTATAAATCGCCCATAATAATATTATTTTAATGATGTATCAAAATACGCCAACAACACAGATTCCGAAAACGTATGCGCCTTTTTTCACTTTTCCAAATCAGATCGTAGGTTTTCATATATCTTTCTTTTGATTTTGCTGGCAGTACCTAAGTTTTCTATAATTAATTTTGCTTCTGCTCTCATATTTGGTGGAGTAGGTACATACGATGTCTGTATATGTTTCATTGGCAGAACTCATTTTGATAATTTATTACACAATATAAACTGTATTGATATCAAATCAACCGCTGAAAAGCATTCCCGCCGTTTTTTTAATATTGGTTTGTAAGGCCATGTGGAACGGTCATACAGCCTATTGATACTTACTACTTGCTACTAAAATGCGCAACTTCAATACCCGCTTCTGGGCGGTAGATGGCGCTGTACATATTTCCCATACAAAATTACTCGTAAACATGGAAGTATTATTTAGGTAATACTTCCATGCTCGTAAAGGATATTTTGTCTATGATAAATCTCATTTTGTTTTTTCGATTGATGTTCGTGCTAAGGGTACATAGCGCTTGTGGTACAATACGAAGTAATATACTCTGTGCGCTCCGTATTTAAAAAAAAGTTAACCTAATTATGATATAATAATAATAATAATGTGGCTGTATGGTGCAAATGTCCCTTTGCTTTTTCTGTTTTTATACACAGGAATAACGAAAGAAAAATAAAGAAAAAAAGTTGGTAATAATATCTTTGGGTAGTACCTTTTCCGAGGTAAACATTCTGAATTTGAAAATCACTGCAGTAATGAATTTCAGTACTTACTTACTGCACTAAAATCAGTGCAGTAAGTAAGTACTGAAATTCATTACTGCAGTGATTTTCAAATTTAGAATGTTTACCTCTGAAAAGTTCCACGTACTGCATTCTTTTCTCAAATATAATATTAACATTTCAGAGCATAAGTGTGAAAAAGTATTAAAAAATCCAATATGGCGGCCAACTTTTTTGTTTGCAGGCCGATTTCAATGAAACTCAGTTTCTGGTTCTATTTTGACAAGAAAACAGCAACGCAATGTTAAAAATATAAAAATTCAAGGTGGCGGCCAAGTTTTTTGTTTAAAATAGTACCAGAGACTGAATTTAATCGAAATCGGCCAGCAAACCACGACAACCACTCCCCCGTCTCACCCCGCAAGCCCCGCACGTTTGACCTGTCTAGACGTCTCCGTCGGCCTACTGTATGAAAAGTTGCTTATTCTGTGCCTATAGTATGTTTGGATGTACACATAAACCGCATCAACCACAAATACTCATCTGATGTAAAACGTATCAAAATCGATTCAGCCAAACGTGAGATATTCACGGACAAACATACATAATGTGCATAAAGGGTCAAACTGAGAACCTCCTTTTTCAAAGTCTGTTGTAATACCAAAACCTTCTCCTAAATGTAACGAATACTTTTCTGAAAACCGCATCTCGCGGACAAACCTTCAAACATACATTCGGGTCAAACTGAGAACCTTCTGTTTTGAAGTCGGTTAAAATACTAAAACCTTATCCTAAATGTAACAAATACTTTCCTGAAAACCATATTAAAATCAGTTCAGCTAAAAGCGAGATAATCGCGGACAAACATACATACAAAAAAATACAGGTCAAACTGAGAAGCTTTTTTTTTTTAAGTCACTTAAAAATTATTACTATCGTTCGGTCATTGTCGATATTACATACTCGAAATAGAAGGGAGAGGTGAGGCAGGAGGAGATCCACCTGCTCTCTCCTCTCCACCAATCAACAAGCAGGCATAATCGTCGCGGAACTCACACCTAGCAAATCAAGAAACAAGCGCTACCTAGCGGTGGCTTTTAGCGTAAAAACCCAAAAATGCAGTAAATAACAGATAAACTGTTAATTACCCTTGGTTACTTTCGTTAATAACCGGCTTCGCATCTTCCGCACTTGTGTCGTCACCGATATCGGCACGACAGACGATATCGTTGACGGTGACGACACAGTGTGAAAGCATTTAGTAGTGATTGTATGAAACTGCCAGTCCGACGATATCGTGCCGATATCGTGTCGTTACCGTTATCGTCCAATGTGAAAACGCCCATTAGATCAGAGTATCAGAAAGACCGAATAATTATTCATTTTTATTATTTACTTAGATTAATTTTAATTTTAGAGGGAACAACAGTTTTATTTTATTTAATTACTAGCGGCCGCCCGCGGTTTCACCCACGTGGTTCTCGTTTCCCTAGGAACATCGGGATAAAAAGTTATTCATTATTACATCAGCTACCTGCCAGTGAAAGTCCCGTCAAAATCGGTCCAACCGTTTCAGAGATTAGCCGGAACAAACAGACAGACAGGCAAAAATTTTAAAAAATGATATTTTGGTATATGTACCGTATATAACAATATACTTAATCATATGCATGTAAGTAGTAAAAATTTTAATATTACAAACAGACACTCCAATTTTATTTATTTGTATAGATATAGATTTAATAGTAAAGAGGTTATTTAAATTTTTACTTTTTTTGCATTCACAATGCAATTTTTATCATTGAAGAATTGAAAATGAAATACATATTTTAGAAAACATCGACCCGTCTCACAACCAGAGGGCCTACTCTGAAACGCAAAACCCGAAACTTCGGTATACCCGTCCCTCTCACTCTCTAGTCGGGACAGAATCGAGTGAAAGGGGCGGGGCTAACCGAAGTTTCGGATTAGCGTTTCAGAGTACGGACCCTGCTCCGATGGAACGGTTGGTTGGATGGTCTAATTATTAAAGTAAAACTTAATCTAAGTAATTATTCGGTCTATCTGATCTAATGGCAAAGTAGGAAAAATTCTTATTTTTAGAACAACACGTACAAAGCTGTACTGAATTCACAGCTTTCTACGAGGAAAAAAAAATTCTCCTTTGATAACTGGGTAAGCTAAGAAGAAAAAAAAATTCTTCGTAGAAAACTTAATAAAATTACGGTTTTCTACCAGGAAAAAAAAATTCCCATTTGAAAACCGGGTAAGCTAGGAAGAATTATTTTTCCTTGTAGAAAGCCAGTTATCAAACTTGGTAATGTACGAGGAATAAGGGATCCAAATGAGTTAATAGAAAGATTAAAATTACTGATTGCTTCGAAAGAAGCTGGTAATACTAATCATGATAACGAAATTTTGTCTATTATCGAAGAATTAAAAGAATCTGGTATTATTAAAGAATAAAACCGGTGAACCATTAAAACAATATTTAGTATCATATGAACATTCAATATGAATGTCGACAAATTAGGTCACCATGTATATAAAAACAAAATAGTTAAAAATGATTCGATAAAAGTTGAATGTGTTTTAAAGCGTTTGAATGATGACAATTCGTACCCTCAGTGAAAAAAAGGCATAAGTAATCTTACTTTGAATGATTAATTTTATTTTTTTTTAGATGTAAATTTTAAGTTACATACATCAGCAAGAAATAAAACATATTATGAAACTGTTACTGTTTCATGATGTTTTTTATTTCTTGCTGATGTATGTAACTTAAAAGTTACATTTAAAAATATGATAAAATTGATCATTCAAAGTAAGATTACTTATGCCTTTTTTTCACTGAGGGTGCGAATTTGGATGCTCAAAATAAAATCATAAAAACAATTGAATTGCCTGTTCACGCCACAGATAGCGCAAATAAAGAATATGTTGATAGTTCTATAAAATATATCTATCAAAAGATTCAGGAAGATAATAAAAATACTGCGGACAAAGAGTATTTATATAAATCCTTAGAAAATTGTCTGAAAGCCATTCAGTCAACTGACATGAAGTTGAGCGAATTAACTATTAAATTAAATTGTCTTGAAAAAAGTATAAATAATAAACCCAAAAAATGAGTAAAGCTGATGTGGTTAACGAAATTCATAAAAATGTAAGGATGAATTTCCCACGACGAAAAGTTATAATGAAAAATATTGATAATTTATGGCAAGCTGATTTGATTGATATGCAAGCCTTCTCTAAAGAAAACAAGGGTTATAAATATATATTAGTAGTTATTGACACTTTTTCGAAATATGCATGGGCCTATCCTTTAAGACGGAAAACAAAATATGATGTATGTGTAGCTTTTAATGATTTGTTCAGCAATGGACGTATCCCAAAATATTTGCAAACTGATTTTGGTACAGAGTTTTATAATGATGAACTGAAGAAAATTTTTAACAAACATAATATTTAACCCACAGTTACACGTCCACGCGGCAGACCGAGACGGCGGCGGTGGCGAGACGATCTTGACTCGTATATGAGTGACTGGCACACAACAGCTCTAAACCGCGAGAAATGGAAGGAAGGTGGAGAGGCCTTTGCCCTGCAGTGGGACGACCCAGGCTGATTTATTATTATTCCCTTTATTACATTTTAAATACTTACAAAATTATATTTCTAAACATTAAATTTTTACAATGTATAACACTAAAAAATATAACATTTAAAAATACAAAAATGCAGTTCCCCAACGGCAGCAAGATCAAGGTCCCGGCTACCGATGGTTAAGGATCCAGAGACAGGAACCTTCTCACTATACGGGCCGTGTCCAGAAGTACTGCCTTCTGCATCTGACTCCCGATCCATCCACCTAACGCAAGCCTCTTAAGGTGTTTATCGAGGCTCTTGGCTATCAGACCATGGGCAGATATGACTATCGGAACAATAATTGCTGAATCAATGTCCCACATGTCCACAATCTCGTGAGCTAAATCAAGATATTTGTTTTCTTTATCTTTTTCAGCTTTCACAAGGTTGTCGTCATGGGGAACAGTGACATCAACAATTATCGCGCGGCGTTCGTGTCGATCTATCAATACAATATCAGGCTTATTAGCTACAATAGTCCTGTCTGTAATGATAGATCGATCCCAATACAATGTGGCATGGCTATTTTCAAGGACCTGTTCTGGTGCATACCTGTAGTACGGCACCTCGGATGCCACAAGACAATGTTTCAGAGCAAGTTGTTGGTGTATTATCCTGGCCACTTGGTTATGTCTATGCAAATACTCGCCGTTTGCGAGACGAGAACAACCGGAGATTATATGCCTAAGGGATTCACCCGGACGATGACACGCTCGGCAAATATCCACTGTGCCATCCCTTAGGATATACTTTCGGTAGTTATTCGTCATCACAACCTCATCCATAATTGCACAGACAAAACCTTCGGTTTCACCAAAAAGATCACCGAAACGGAGCCAGGATACTGAGGCTAATAAATCTACGTCGGGCCCATGGAGAGCCCGGTAGAATCTGCCATGTAACTCCTTGCTTTGCCACACAGTGCTGCGGTCGGAAGTACTAAGTACTACAGGTTTGCGCCAGTTTTCTTTTGCTAAAAATAGAGGAGTCAGTCCATTGTCAACAGCAACTACATCTCTATGAGACCCCATATCGACTTGGAGAAAATACTCCCTAAGATTGCATATCTCGCGGTTATGCAATGTCTTAGCATTTAAGAAGCCACGACCACCGCACTTCCGCGGGATATACAATCTCATGGTCGATGAACGTGGGTGATGTATGCGGTGTGCTGTTAGCAATGTACGAACTTTTCTATCCAGGGCATCCAGTTCAGTTTGAGTCCATTTAAGTATGCCGAAGGAATACATCAGTACCGGCATGACCCATCCATTGTATGCGCGAACCTTGTTTCCGCCTGACAAAAGACTTTTAAGGACTTTTGAAAGGCGCCCCAAGAAACGCTCTCGCAACGACTGTTTCATGTCAGCATCGTTGATGCCTAATGCCTGTGACATACCTAAATATTTATAGGTTTCGTTTACGGAGAGAGATCTAAGATGAATAGAATCCGAGAGTTGTATACCCGTAGATTCCATTATCTGACCACGCTTTACATGCATGACTGCACATTTGTCCACACCAAATTCCATTTTAATGGCATTACTGAAAGCTTCAGTAACCTTCAGTAACGCTGTCAAATGAGAACTGCTATGGGCAAATAGTTTCAGGTCATCCATGTACAGCAGGTGTGATATTACTTGACCATTTCTCCGTAAACGATAGCCTAACCCTGAACTCTCGAGAAGTGTACTCAGAGGGTTCAAGGCCAGACAGAACCACAATGGACTCAAACCGTCACCCTGGAAGATACCTCGCTCTATTTTTATGGGATCGCCCTGACCTAGAATCCGTCGAGATCCTGGATAGAAAAGGACCGTTATTATTATTATAATATTAAACATTATTCCACGTATTCTGTTAAAAAAGCTTCTATTGCAGAAAGACTTATAAGAACATTGAAAACGAAAATGTATAAATAATTTAGTTTAAAAGGTAATTACAAATGGAATGACGGTACTTTAAACGATGTGGTTCATGAATATAATCATACTTACCATAGAACTATAGGTCTAAAACCTGTTAAAGTAAATAAAAATAATGTAAAGATATTGCATGAAAGATATGATAACCTATCAAATAGAATAGATAAAAGACACAAGTTTAAAGTTGGGGATTTTGTGCGAATAAGCAAATACAAGGGAGTATTTGAAAAAGGATATACACCTAATTGGTCAGCAGAAATATTTAAGATTATTAAAGTACAAAAAACGTCTCCACCAACATACTTAATTGAAGATGCAAGAAAAAGAGCTATTTTAGAAGCATTTTATGAACAAGAATCATTAAAAACAAAGCATCCTAATCTGTACCTTATAGAAAAAGTTTTAAAAACAAAAGGAAAAAGGGTATTTGTGAAATGGTTGGCGTTACCTTCGAATGAAAACAGTTGGATTAATTAGTCAAGTATAGTTCAATAGTATATTAATATAGGTACATTTTTCTATAAAACTAGTTATATACGAGCTATGGTAGAAAGCAGTCTACTTAATTGTTTTATAAATAATTTACCTTGCGAACTTCACTTGCCTGGATATAATTATTGTGGTCCTGGAACAAAACTAGCTAAAAGATTAGCTCGTGGAGAAAGGGGCATTAATTTATTAGATGAGTACTGTAAAGAACACGATATAGCTTATTACAAATCATCTTCTCTGAGAGATCGTCATGTAGCTGACATAAAATTAATGAAAATGGCAAGAAAACGTATACAAGCTTCAAAAGCTGGTGTTCAGTACACCCCTGCCTATACCGCGGAATCAGCTAGCGCAGTGGAAGCTGGTATTACTAATATAGACTCCGGACAAAAAACTAGGTTTCAGCGGGGATGTAAACTGAACAATTGGACTGCGATACACAGCGCTTGATTTATATTGTGAAGTAAGGTGAATTTTACATACTGTCTGTGGTCCTGGGCAGTGGAGACAGAGGGCGCGCCCCCTGGTAAATCTTCTTCGTCTTCTGCAGACCTTACCAACTCGTCACCTCACTCACAACACATACAACACAGCGTTCCCAAGACACTGGTCGCTTCAACAATAGATACACAAAGACACACACGGGGGAGCCTCTTTTATTATGATTTACAGTCCCGACAAAAAGCGCGTGGTGGACAATTATCTCTCTTTCAAAACTCCGCGACCAGCCCGATGGATGGCGTCAAAACCTTGGTCGTACAAAACGGGATCACATAGATAATTTAAGATGTATTCAAACTCGATATGCCAGGCACATTCAACGCGAGCGATTTTTAACAAATTCAGCAAAATTATTCCGACATCTTGTACAAGAATTTCAATCAAGTGTCACTGTCAACTTCAAGTGACAGCTAAATGTCAATTTGACGTGACATTATAGATGCGTTCAGAAACGTCGATCTTTTCCGAACATCCCCCCGCCCCGGACCGTTAAGAACGGTACGTCAATCTACGGGTAATCGGGAGAGCCCACTAACTGCTCTCTTCAAAACCGAATCTCGAACCAAAACCTCAGCAAAACGAGGAACTCCGTCAGTTCCGGGGTAGAGTTTAACAATGCGCCCCCTTCGCCAACATAGGGGCGGCAGGTTAGCATCCTTAATCAACACGAGGTCGCCAGTCTGGGGTGGGGTGGTTTTATCTGTCCACTTCACGCGCTGTTGTAGGATATGCAAATACTCCATCGACCAACGTGCCCAGAAGTTTTGGGACATCTGTTTCAAAAGTTGGTATCGCGACAAACGATGGGATCCTACATCCTGAATCGGATATTCAGGCAACGCCAAAAGGGGCTGTCCGATCAAGAAATGACCTGGGGTCAACGCTTCCAGGTCATTCGGGTCCGAAGACAACGGGCACAAGGGTCGCGAGTTGAGGACGGCCTCAATTTTACAAAATACCGTATCAAGTTCCTCAAACGTGAGAATAGTTTCTCCAATCACGCGACGCAAGTGTGTCTTGGCAGCCTTTACACAAGCTTCAAAAATTCCTCCCCAGGTCGGACAAGCTGGAGGGCTAAACTTCCAGATTATCCCACGCCGGGAGAGGGTGGTTCCAATGTCTATTTTATTATCAACAAAAAACTTAACTACTTCCTTAAGATAATTACACGTTCCCTTATAATTAGTACCACAATCGGAACGTATCAATGTCGGCAGTCCTCTACGGGAAACAAATCTGCTCAAGGCGGCGACAAAGGCTTCGGTAGACAATTCCGAGACAATTTCCAAATGGACAGCCTTGGTGGACAAACACACAAACACGCACAAGTACGCCTTATAGGTTTTAGCATTACGCAGTCTCGAAGCCTTTACAGTAAAGGGACCGGCGAAGTCGGTGGCGACTCCGGCAAAAGCTCTACATTCCGTGACGCGATCAGCAGGCAAATCACCCATCTGGGGCTGCATGGTCGCGGCCTTCAATCGATAACAAGGCAGGCAACGGAAAACCACAGTGCGAATGGCTCGACGAGCAGACAAAATCCAAAATTCACGCTGCAAAATGGCCAACAAAGCATTACAGCCAGCATGTTGTGCATTCACATGGCGATCTGTTATTATCAGTTGAGTCAAATGTCCGGCTTTAGGTAACAAAAGGGGGTGACGAGCTCCATACGGCAGGTTCGCATTTCGAAGTCTTCCGCCGACTCGCAAAAGCCCACTCTCGTCCAGGAAGGGATTCAATCGCGATACCGCGCCCTTCAACTTGCGACGGCCTAAACGCAAAATTTCAATCTCGGACTCAAAACTATCAGCTTGTACTCTCCGGACCCAAAACAAGAGCGCGTCCCTACGCTCGTCCGGAGTGAGAACCGACGAATCACGCCTCGCGCGTGGGTTTCTGCAATTGTACACAAAACGTCTGATCCAAGCGGTAACACCAAGCAGCTTCTGTAAGGAGCTGTACCGATCCAACAACAAATCCTTTTCCCCGGCGGGGTTAGTCTCCAGGACGCATGCCCGCATATCAGGAACGGCTACGTTCGACAACGCTGGAGAGGGCGGCCACTCCGACTCAGGCCGCATCAACCACTGTGGGCCCCACCAGAGGGGGTGGTTAATTAGGGTTGGGGCTACACAACCCCGAGACGCACAATCCGCGGGATTCATGGTTCCCGGCACGTGTCTCCAAATCAACTCGATGTCGGAATTACAAATCTGCGACACTCGATTGGCCACAAACACGTCCAAGGTGTGCGCCGGAGCCTTCAACCAACAAAGGACGACCTGACTGTCCGTCCAAGCATAAACCTCTTGTATCGCAATAGATCGACCTAATGTGAGCCATACGTGGTTCAACAAACGCATTAGGAGGGCAGCTCCACACAATTCCAACCTCGGGATCGTATGACGAGTCCGAAGGGGAGCGACTTTGCTTTTCGCTATCACCAGATGCACAGCAACAACTCCGTCAACAGTAACGGTGCGGAGGTACACGGCCGCAGCAAATCCACGTTCGGAGGCATCGGAAAAGCCGTGAAGAGTAACTTTACAATTTTCAGAAGGGAGGAATAGCCTCGGCAAATGCACTTCATTAATCTCGGGGAGGGATGAAACGAAGCTCGACCAATCTCGGAGTAACTCGTCCGAGAGGGGTTCATCCCACGACACACCCGAAGCCCATAACCGTTGCAAGAAACACTTGGCCATAAACAGCACGGGGCAAATCCACCCATTGGGGTCAAAGGTACGTGCGACAGTAGACAATACTAAACGCTTGGTCCAGACTTTCGGTGGTCGTAAATCCACACAATACGTGAAAGTGTCAGAGACCGGTTTGTACTGTACGCCAAGGACGGTCACCACATGGGGGTTATCAACATTTTCGAATAGGTGGGGGTCCTGCTGGTGCTCTTCGGGCAAACCTACCAGTACATCAGGCGAGTTGGATATCCATTTCCTCAACTCGTAACCTCCCGACTTCAAAAGGGCGGTGAGTTCGTCTCTCAGGACAATCGCCTCTGAGACAGATGAGGCGCCCGTGCAAATGTCATCCACATAGACGTCACTGGCCAAAATGGCGGAGGCGCGAGGGTATCTCAAGCGCTCCTTCTCGGCCAACTCCAACAAAGAACGAATCGCAACAAACGGGCTCGAAGCCAAACCGTACGTATTCGTATTCAATTCATAAATCAACAAGGGGTCCCTAGGACTCTCTCTCCACAAAATCAATTGGTACCTCCTATCCTCGGGATGGATGACCGTTTGTCTGAACATCATCCGGATGTCAGTCATAAATACAATTTGGTGCCGCCGGAAGTTGGTCAAAATGTCTGAGATCTCCGTGTGCAGCTTGGGACCTACATGCAGACACTGGTTCAAGGACGCTCCAGTAGAGGTGGGAGCCGAACCGTCAAAGACCACCCGAATCTTTCCGGATTTCAAAACGGCGTGGTGCGGCAAAAAGAAGTGCTCAACGGAGCGCCAATCCAAATCGCTCACGGACATGTGCCCTAACTCCTCATACTCCCGCATGAATTCAACATACTTCTGGCGGAAGACCGGATCCTTGCTCATGCGACGCTCCATCGCCACTAGCCTACATTCCGCTAGCGGTCGGGATTCGCCCAGAGGAGGTCGGCCGGCACGAAAGGGGAGACGGGTGATCAAACGACCAGAGCGGAGGCGACCAGTGTTATTCTGGTAATACAACTAGCATTCATCCGCTACTGGGTCAACCCGCGGGGCTGGTGGAGGTTCCTCAACCTCCCAAAACTTCTGCACCACTTCGGAGAGAGACACATTAAAAACAAGACCGCGATCCTCATCAAGGGAATCCAAAACGCGGCGAGCAGGGCCCATCACAACTGTACCGAGTGTCGTCTGCAGAGCTACCAAGCCATCTGGCTGCAAAACTCGCTTCCCCGTCAACAAAACTCGCCCCAGGACATCGGCTCCAAGGAGAGCATCAATCGGGCCTGGGCGGAAGAAATTTGGATCGGCGAGTGGGGAATCAGACACCAAAGACAACATACTCGGTCCCCAGTCAACTGAAGGTTGACGGCCAACAACTGTGTCCAACACAATCGCCGAGGTCTTAATGCCTGGCGTGGACTTATTACGTGAGGTAAATGTGAAGTCAACATGCCCTAACAACCCGGGGACTTTCACATCGCCAACACCTCTCACGCCTTCCGTGTGGGGGTGCACCTTGAGGCCCAACCGCCTAACTAACCAAGATGACACAACACACCCCTGAGCACCGGAATCCAACAAGGCGCGAACTTCCACAAGGTCGCCATTCAATCCCCTGACAAGTACAGAGGCCGTGGGCAACAAAACGGTCTCTGGAGGGGTGGCTACAATCGACCGTAAACACGTTGATTGCTAGTATGTGGGGTCCCCAGACGTCCCCCCATGGTAAGGGGGTCGCTCATAGCGATCCAGTGGGTCCCAATCTCCCACATACTGCCTACGTCCAATTCGCCCGGCATCAGGCGGGTTATATCTCCCGGCCCCTTGAAGACGGGGCGGGCGCCGCTCCAAACGCGGGTATTCGGCGAGCGGCGGCGAGAATCGGTGCCTATCATCCACCGTGTACGTCGCCCCATAGTCGCGGGGGCACGGTGACCGATTTTCAGAGGGGGGGTCCCGGGGACCCCCGGCTGTGCGAGGCTCAACACGTTGCGGGGGGCTTCTACGACCTCCCGCAACGCTCGCAAAATCGAACCCCCTAGTTTGGGACCGATTTCCCATGGGGGGGTCCGTGGGACCCCCGCCCGTGCGAGGCTCAAAACGTCGCGGGGGGCCTCTACGACCTCCGGCAACGCCCGCATAACTCATCCCCATCCTTGGGGATCGGTTTCCCATGGGGGGGTCCCTGGGACCCCCGCCCGTTTGAGGGTCCAAACGTGGCGGAGAGCGTCTGGGGCCACTCTGGTGGCCACTAGAACTGCTGCGGGATGCAAACACCGCGGGGGGTCCGAGCCCCCCACCCATACGAGGTGATCCTGCAGCGACGCGCTGCGGCGCTCCGCCGCCCTCTGGGCTGTTCATGCAGAGGAGGGGATGGTGGTTGCCCTTACAAAATCGGCATGGGTGCGCTTTGGTACATTCGCGCTGCATGTGCAGGCCCAAGCACGAGTAGCACCATGTCCGTTGTCGCGCGATCGCTCGACGGCCTTGGACGCGCTGGTCGAGGAACTTATCACAACGGGTCGTGCTGTGACCCGGTTCCCGACAGTACAAGCAGCGGGCGGTCTCCTGGACGGCGGCATAGCGGCCGGGCGCGCGAGGGGCCATACGCCCCCTACGGGGGGGTCCGGTGGGGGATCTACTCTGTGGCACAGGTCGTTCGGGTCCCATAGGACCGGCCAGAGAGGAATTATCTGCCAGTCTACTTTCTCCTTCCAGGAACGTCAAGAGGTCCGAGAAGGGTGGCAGATAAGTCGCACTATCCCCACCATACTGCTGCTCAAAACGGACCTTAACAGAGTCCGGCAACTTTCCCAGGACAATGTGCAGTAACAAAAACGACCACTGCTCCACTGGGAGTTTTAAGTTTTTTAATGCGTTGTATGCCACCAACAGCGGATTCAACAAAGCCACTCTCAAGTGCATCACGCTGGCAACGCGGGGTAAATTCAAAATGGCGGCAACATGGTTGTCCGCCAGACGTCGTACGTTCTGGTACCGACGGGCAATCAAATCCCTAGCAATAGGGTAGTTTTCATCCGAGGGGGCCAAATGTTGAACCGATTCAAGGGCCTCCCCTTCCAACACGGATAATAAATAAGCTAACTTCTGGCCCTGGGTCAAATCATCCCGGGCATGTACCAGACTATCAAAAATATTAATAAAGCCCTCCCAGTCCTCTAGACGACCAGCAAAACGCCTTAAGTCTAAGGGGGCCAATCTAGCAAAGAGAGGGGGCATACTCTTAGATGTGACCGGGGACGGGCTCGGTTCATTCTCTCTTGCCACTTGCAAAGGTCGAGCTACCTGGGTAATTCTGTCCGCAAAATCATAACACTGGTCCACATCCAAACCGACTTCTTGTCGCATTTCCACCTCGGCCTCAACAGTCCTTTCCAAAAATAAGGCATACTGCTCATCAACAACAGCCAAACGTATGGGCAGATCTACGTATCTGTTCAACAAGGCCTCCGTTCTATCCGGTCGATCCAACAACGCCACCGCAGAAGCTAACCACCGTAACTCAGAACGTATTTTGGCTTTAGCAGAGGAGGCCGTCATTGTAACGTCACAAATTTATCAACAAAAACAACAAATTCAAAATATTCACTATAACACAAAATCTCCAATATTTGGAGGTTATTACTAACCACAAAATTCCAATATTACAACAACAAAGTATTTATAATGACACAAACTCTTAAATATCTGGAGGTTATCAGAAAACAACAAAACTCACTGACTATTGAAATTCACTTGGATATCAACACAACATACTGTTACACAACAACAAGTTAATTTTAATTATTTCAAAGCACAAGTTTCAATGAGTTTCAATGTGTAAACAATGTCCCAAATCATTTAAGTTTCACTAAGTATTGAGTGCAAACTTATTAGCTAACCTTTTATTAGCTATTATTTTAGCAACAAACTTGTCAATATTCACAACTCAAATTTGCTGACAAAACTAAATAATAATTATTATGAACAAAGAAAGGCATCTGTTTACAATTTGGAACTTCAATACATGACTTCAATACATTAATTACAAGACATGGAACCAATAACAAAGGAATGCCCTTTACTTTTCAAATGCAAGTTAATTACCATTTACAAGTACAAATTAATCTAGTCCGGACCAGACTGGGTCATCAACACGGCACTGATTAATACAAAGTTTTGGCGTGGGCCTCTCAGGCCTTCAAACTACGCTCTGCTACCAAGAAATGTTCAGTACACCCCTGCCTATACCGCGGAATCAGCTAGCGCAGTGGAAGCTGGTATTACTAATATAGACTCCGGACAAAAAACTAGGTTTCAGCGGGGATGTAAACTGAACAATTGGACTGCGATACACAGCGCTTGATTTATATTGTGAAGTAAGGTGAATTTTACATACTGTCTGTGGTCCTGGGCAGTGGAGACAGAGGGCGCGCCCCCTGGTAAATCTTCTTCGTCTTCTGCAGACCTTACCAACTCGTCACCTCACTCACAACACATACAACACAGCGTTCCCAAGACACTGGTCGCTTCAACAATAGATACACAAAGACACACACGGGGGAGCCTCTTTTATTATGATTTACAGTCCCGACAAAAAGCGCGTGGTGGACAATTATCTCTCTTTCAAAACTCCGCGACCAGCCCGATGGATGGCGTCAAAACCTTGGTCGTACAAAACGGGATCACATAGATAATTTAAGATGTATTCAAACTCGATATGCCAGGCACATTCAACGCGAGCGATTTTTAACAAATTCAGCAAAATTATTCCGACATCTTGTACAAGAATTTCAATCAAGTGTCACTGTCAACTTCAAGTGACAGCTAAATGTCAATTTGACGTGACATTATAGATGCGTTCAGAAACGTCGATCTTTTCCGAACAGCTGGTCTTGGTGAAAAGGTTGCAGCTCATTTAGTGAATAAGGCTATGTTAGCTAAAGTGGGCACAGGCTGCGGTTTAAGAATAAATAAGAAAAAAAATAAGGAAACCATTAAAATTGGAGGTGGTGTAAATAAAAATTTAAAAAAAATTGTTGCTCATACAAAAAAACATTTACAAAAACTAAAACCTAAGTGTAAAAAAATGGCTATTGAACTAGCATTAGCAGCAGCTAAAGAGGCCATGAAAGATTCTTCTATAAAACTACCTCGTATGATTCGTGTTCCAAAAACTGGTGAAGTTCTTCCTCTTATACCTATATTTGCTGGATTGTCTGCAGCTGGAAGCTTAGCTGGCGGGGCAGCAGCAATCACTAAAGCTATTCATGAATTTAAAGCTGCTAAAAAACGCTTAGCTGAACTTGAACGACATAACGAAATGATGGAAGCTTTGTGTATAGGAAAAGGTTTAGAAGTTGAACCTCATCAAAATGGACTAGGAATTTTTATTTCTAATAAAAAAAACTAGGTAATCGGCTACCCAATCGAGCTCTAAGCAATATTGATATTTATAAAAATGCTAAAGATATTCCATTCTTTCGAGGTGTTTATATGCGTGATGAATTGCCGAAGTATCCACTTTCTAAAGAATGTGGTATTATTAATCTAGATAGCTCAAAAAATCAAGGTTCTCACTGGGTAGCCTATGCAAAATATTGTAAAAATATTATATATTTTGATAGCTATGGTAATTTGAAGCCACCCAAAGAATTTATTTCTTATGTTGGTACCAGTAATATTAAATATAATAATCAAGATATACAACAAAATCACCCATATAACTGTGGGCATTTATGTCTCCAATTTCTTAGAAATTTTTGGTCTAAAATTCTGAATAAATAGTGAGCAAAGCTTTCAAATAAGTTAGTATCAAATAATGTCTATCACTTTAACTATCACTGGAGACCAGTCGCATTTGGAATCACAATTCCAAACCCCTTTAACTTTATGGGAAAAATGTGAATGTGGATTATTATACTTTTCCGCTTTGAATTCTATACCAAACGTAACTGCTCTCAACAACATATTTACGTATGGTGATGATAATAAAAAGTTACAGATACCTGTGGGAACTTACGATATTTACGATATTGCTGAATATCTTGATACAAATATTACCAATTGTGAAATCAAGATTAAACCCAACAACAATACCTTGAAGTGTTATTTTTACTGTTCTCACGAAGTAGACTTTAGCGTAGATAACAGCATTGGACAGTTACTTGGCTTTCAGAACATGAAATTAGAAGCAAATAAATGGCATGAGTCAGTGAGTCCAGTCAACATTCTCCCTCTATCCATGATAAGGATTGAAAGTGATCTAGTGCAAGGATCATATAATAACGGCTTACCTTCACATATGAATTTGTGCCCAACGTATCACCTGGTCACCGATATTTAGAAATACCGAAAAATATTATATATTTACCAGTTAACAAGAACAATATATCATCTCTGAGTGTAAAGATTCTAGATGAACACGGAAATTACATTGATTTCAGAGGAGAAAGTATTCAATTGCGTCTTCATTTACGTAGAGCAACATGATAGTCTATAATCATAAAGTTCAGAAAACGCAGACGAGACGCTTCAATACCCGCCATAGTGTTAAAGCATCCAGACGTGTTAAGCCTGTTAAAAAAATAACGAAAGTAAACAAAAAATTTCTTCAGGCCTTAGGATTTAAAACATGAGTATTCTCAGAATAAGTGATTTTCCTCAATATGATAATTCCATTGAAAGCTATGAAATTCATACTTATAATCCTTACAATAATAATTTTAATGAGAATGATGAAATAAGAATTCCAATTCATCAGCAGGATATATATACATATTACCATCAGCAAGTGCTATATACACTCGCGAGCAAAAGTATGGAATCACTTACTTGGAATTGACTCTGCGCGATCTTGAGTACTTAATAACTAGTTAAGAATAATAAAAATGGTACCATTTTAAAGGTTAAACTGTTAACTTTAAATTGATACCAAATTCATTTAAATCACATCAGTATTTAAGGAGATATCCCGGATAAGGTGAAGGAGTAAGGAAAACATAAGGAATATGAAAAAATAATAAATAAAGAAAACAACAAAAATTTACTAATAAAATTTTTATTTGTCCTTAAAATCAATTTTCAATATTTAGTGTTCCCTCCTCTCGCCCTAATAACTGCTCGAAGACGGTTCTTCATTGACCTAATCAGCCTCTGTATCGATTCTTGCGGGATACCTTCCCACTCCTCTATCAAAGCAGATTTCAGCTCATTCACACTTGAAGGAGCAGGATTTCTGGAACGAACCCTCCTCTTCAGTTCATCCCACACGTGCTCAATGGGATTCAAGTCCGGGCTGAGCGCTGGCCAGTCCAATGTGGCGATACCGACTTCTTCGAGGTATTCAGTTGTGGCACGGGAAGTGTGACAACGAGCGTTATCGTGCATAAGGAGGAAGTCATCACCGATATATCCCGCATAGGGAACGACATGTTCCAGCAGAATATCGGAAATGTAGCGGTCTGAAGTTAGACCGCCTCCTCATCCCCCGCCAGGAACGAAAACAAGCTCCGTTTTACCGTCGAAGGAAATGCCGGCCCACATCATACAAGAACCGCCCCCATAAGCCACCGTCTCAGCGAAACAGCACTGCGCAAATCGCTCCCCAGGCCGCCTGTAGACCCGACCCCTTCGGTCGCTGCCGTGCAAACACATTCTGCACTCGTCGGAGAACAGGACTCGCCTCCATTGCTCAACCTCCCAATCAAGATGGGAGCGAGCAAATTGAAGGCGAGCTTGTCGGTGACCTGCCGTCAGTTTCGGGCCTGTGGCAGGCCTTTTTGGAGTCAAATTAGCTTGCTTAGCGTCTTCGACGAACTGTCCACTCGCTGGCAGCTACCCCACGAATATTTCGGAGCTCCTGTTGGACGTCGACACCAGTCAAGTGCCGATTTCGGAGAGAGGTTGACACGATAAAACGGTCATCCCTCTCCGATGTGCACCGGCGCCGTCCAGATCTTGGTCTCGGGATAAAGCCACCAGTCTCCCGAAAGCGTTTATAAACTTTCGAAACACAGGACTGGCTTATGTGGAGCCGACGTGCTACAGCCCGCTGGCTGAGCCCTTCTTGCAATAGGGCGACGATTTGCGCTGCTTCTGTAGGTGTAGTATCCATTGTCGTCCAAGTTCAAGGGTCAAAATAGTGGAGATGTGTACCGGTCAACGTGTGAAAGCCGACTGATAAAGAAATCTCTCGTCTTCTTCATCTCGCGCGCCACGGCGCCGGAGGCGCCGGTGGCGTGCGGGTGGCCATGTATTAGACTTGCGTCTCTTATGGCGTAGCGGGTGCGCGGGACGCTAACGAGCGCCCCGGTCATTGGATCCGGCCCCAGCGCTCTTCACCGTCGTCGCGCGGTCCGCCCCGCCAGGTGAGACCCGTGAGGGAGGCCCAGCGGAGGCGACCAGCGGGCAGACGACGGACTGTATGCGCGGGGGCTCGATCGTGATGTTGGGGGTAGTTGGAGAAAACTACCGGGGTGGGGGGGCCCTCTCGCTCGCACAATGCGGCGGTGGGGGCACCGTGGTTTGTGGTGTGTGGCGGGTAGGCTGCAACCGCTCCGCGTTAGCGGGCGGGAGCCAGTCCCGTCAGTGATGGTGGTGCGGGGGGCGCGCTGTGTGCGCAGCGCCTCAGGCAGGCCGGGTCGTCAGTTGTGCCATGCTTGCTTGCAACTGCATAACAAAAGATGACACAATCTGGGTTAGGTCAGGCGGCAGTGCGGTGGGCGGAGCTGTGGGCACAGCTTGAGCGGCGTCGGCTGGGTGGCTCTTTGCGGGCGGTGCGGCGACATCGGGGGCGAGGGGGGCGGTGCCGCGCCCTCGCTTGCGGTGGCGTCGGGTTTCGGGCAGCGGGGCGCCACGGGGAGTGGGCGCGTTGGCAGGCGCCATGAGTGACGCTGGCGCTGTCTCGCTCACCTGTGGTGCGGGGGCGGGCGCAGTTGGTGCGCGCGCGGTGGGGCCGGTCCTGGCAATCGGGCCGGCCTTTTTGTTACGGAACTCCTTGGCGAGCTCCGGGCATGTGGAGTGGTTAGCGGGATGGGGCCCCCGGCAGTTGGCACAGGTGGCGGGGTCCGACTTCGGTCTCGGGCAGTCGGCGGCGGCGTGGGCGTCGCCGCAGCGCACGCAAGCGAGCGGACGGCGACAGCCTTTCGACGAGTGTCGAAATCCCTGGCATCGGTGGCATTGTGGCGGGCCACGCCTGCCGCGCCAGGCCTCGATGGTGATACCAGGCATGCCGAGAAGATCGCACACCTGGTATATGGCAGCCTTGTTGGTGTCTGGGGGCAGCGTCAGGGCAGCGAAGAAGATGCAGCCGGGACGGCCGGCGCGGGCGCGGATCTGCTTCACATGCTCCACTGTGAATCCGCGCTCGCCGAGGCCTGCCTTAATCTCCTCCGGTGTCGTGTTGTACGGGAGGCCGCGGATCGCGACCTTGAAGCTCCGGTCCTCCGGCAACGTGAACGAGTACCAGGACAATTCAATCTTTTTCCCGAGGTCATCGAGATAAGATTGAATGATCCGATACTCGTCCCCGTCGACGGGGGAGAAGCGGATACCCTTTCCAAAGGGTCGGGCACTGGGGGCGCGGCCGAGCGCCTCCTGGAGGGCGCGCAGGTGCTTGGGCCAATCTGGGAGTAAATCGACCACGATTGGCGGGTACTTGCGGGGCTTCGGGGCGGCAGCGGCGGGGCCGGCAGCGGCAGGGGTAGGGGCGGCGGCGGCAGGGCGCGTGGGAGCGCTCGTTGGGGCGGTTGCCCGTGCGTAGGTCGCGGCGGGCGCGGCGGGCGCGGCCGGCGCCGCGCGCGCGGGCGACGGGGATGGTGACGGGGACGGTCGCGGATCAAATCGACGCGGCCGTGAGTCCCGCTGGGGCAGCGGGGCGGGGGTCTCGAGAGACTGGTCATCTGGCGGAGCAGGCGGCGGCATGTGGGGTGCGTCGACGACGGCATCGGGGCGGTCGCCGGTGCTGCGCGATCGGCGGGGGTCACGCGGGTGCGGGGGGGCGCAGTGGCGCTTCTCCTCCCGCATGGCGTGCGGCGAATGAAGCTTGCGCTTCGCTGGTCCATAGCGGCCTAGTCCCGGGGCCGGTGGCAGGACGATCGGGGAGCCTTCCAAGGCATCGAGCGCCTGCAGGGCCACCTGGTCGGACTCGCAGAGTACGGGCGTCTGGCCGAGCTCGAACTCCATCAGTCGAATGTACGTAGCCATCCAGCGCTGCATTCTGAGCGAAATTAGCCCAGCATGGTGGAGCCTGGCCAGCATCACCTGGTCATTCGTCAGTCTGACGCGAGGCGATGTGGACAGGGCCCCCAAACGTACAGCGCTGGATAGCTCAATGCTATTCGCTGAAGGAGTGGTAGGCGGCGGCACAGAGGTCGGAGTGGTAGTGGCGGCGGCGGCGGCAGCGGTGGCAGAGCCACGGCTGCCCGGTGTAGGCGGCGGGCGCGCGGGGCCGGGTGTTTCACGGCGGGGCGCGGAGCTGGGCGTCTTGGAGCGCGGCGCAGCACGCGGCGGCGATGACTCAGCCATGGCACGCGGGCTGCGCGGGGGCTCGTGTACGTACGACCCTGGATCACACGGGATCCTGCGGCGACAGAGGGGCGCGGTTGCGATCGCTAGCGCGGGCTAGGCGGCGTACCCCGGGAGCTAATCAGCACGATTAGACCGGGGACGACTGGCGAGGGTGGGTCCGTGTACTCGGCACACGCAACAGTCCGACTGATAAAGAAAATACGATAACACGTGCTTTTATAGGGGGTCAATAGGCCGCAACTCGCGACGTATCAAACAATTGAAACATATCTTTTTCCTTACTCCTTCACTTAATCCGGGATAGCTCCTTAAATACCGATGTGATTTAAATGAATTTGGTATCAATTTAAAGTTAACAGTTTAACCTTTAAAATGGTACCATTTTTATTATTCTTAACTAGTTATTTTAATTTTTAGTTTTTTGCATTCACAATGCAATTTTTATAATAGAAAAATGGAAAATGAAGTATTTAGAAAAAATCGACCCGTCTCACAACTAGCTAACTTTCTAAATACTTCATTTTCCATTTTTCTATTATAAAAATTGCATTGTGAATGCAAAAAACTAAAAATTAAAATAACTTGCAATAGTAATTTCATCTTTAGCGATTGCCAAATACCTGGAAAGGTATTTCTTTC
Organism: Crambus lathoniellus; assembly: GCA_949710035.1. Classification (NCBI taxonomy): domain Eukaryota; kingdom Metazoa; phylum Arthropoda; class Insecta; order Lepidoptera; family Crambidae; genus Crambus; species Crambus lathoniellus. The sequence goes on from OX453319.1 coordinate 5,287,801, forward strand.
GCGTGTGAGGGTAGTAATATCTCCACATTGATGAAATTAACGCTGACTATACAGCGTGTAAGAAGTATTAGATAAATTCGACGCTTCTCGTAACGACTCCGTAGCTCAGTGGTTAGAGCAGTCGCCCGGAAAGCGAAAGGTCGTGGGTTCGTGTCCCATCGGAGCTAGTTGTGAGACGGGTCGATTTTTTCTAAATACTTCATTTTCCATTTTTCTATTCTTAACTAGTTATTAAGTACTCAAGATCGCGCGGAGTCAATTCCATTTAAGTGATTCCATACTTTTGCTCGCGAGTGTATATTGAAGGATATAAATACAACTCTATGATAAAGATGATAAGCCTATGAACAAAGCTATTAAGCTCACCAATAACCCGATTTTATATCTATTTCAAGATATTAGATATGAAATGAATGGTATTGAAATAGACCGCATCAAAAATGCTGGCATAACCACTTGTATGAAATCATATATATCAATGAATGAAGGGGAGAGCAAAGTAGCAGCTGTATGGGGATGGACTCTAAATGGTTCTTCAACGATTAATAATAGTTTCAATGCAGTTGTGCCACTTGATAAAATATTAGGTTTTGCAGAAGACTATAAGAAAATTTTAATTAACTGCAAGCATGAACTTATTTTAAACAGGGGTCATAGCGTATTGAATAGTGTTATTTTGCCGGATTGACGTCAAGCATATTAAAATAAATATACAAAAAGTACAGTGGCGAGTTCCACATATAAAAGTTTCGGATTATGAGAAACTATCGTTGCTTAAACTTGTTGAAAAAGATAAGCCTATTCAAATTGCGTTTAGAAACTGGGATTTATATGAATACCCTGTATTGCAAAACAGTTAAATATTCGTGGTCAGTAAAGACTACTTCACAATAGGGTATTTTACTGTTGTTGAAATGTAGATATTTAATGATGACGTTAAAAAATATTGCAATTAAGAATACCAAATGTGAAAAAATAATTTGAATCTGTTTTATAATAAAAGAATTATAGTCTGTTTGATTTTGACTATAGCTGTCTCTTTCTAAAACGACCCACTGACGTCACTAAGATAGCGTCCTGTCCTTGTCTAATTATAAAGTTTGAAGTCCTATATCTTTGAAAATATTCAAGTTAATTCAAAATGAAAACTTGTTTTGTGTAGCTAATATTTCGAAAAACATTTTAAAGAAATAAAAAAAAAATCAGTAAAATACCGTATTAGAAAAACCTCGTTATGTAATGTTAGGCTTACAAACAAACAGAAAAAATAGTAGAACTCTGGACTGTTATTATTTTTGAATTCACAATATTACCCCTACGAATCAATGAATCTGAAGTTTGATGAGAATAAATATAGTATATTATACGATATGTATACTAAATTCCGTCACTCGTATTACAACATTTCATCAGACCCATTGCTTGATCTACACAATTTTAAAAACAAAGCTCCTCTGTTTATCATCGATTGCTCAAGACAAAACGATAATTTAAAAACTGAAAATGTAGACGTGCGAATAGAAATTGAATGTTCTGAATATTTACCAGATAATACAACAGCATATTGTTTAATTATTAACGATCGTCTTATTGAATACAAGCCGTTGAGTAAAATAGTTCGAAAATTATTATGAAGGTTATTGTAGATGTACAGGGTTTTAAAACGGACGATTATAAATTTATTGTAAAGGAAATTGCTATTCTAAACAAAAACCAGGTACAAATTCTCCTTGTAAAACCTCCGTTTCCTTATTATGACCTAAGCGAAACAGAGAGGAGACAAGTACATTAGATTGAGAGAAACAGAGGAATTTACTGGAAAGACGGTTTTATACTATACCCCGATCTTAAAGACGATAATATATATAAGTGGTTAAAAGATATAACAGCAAATAATAATTGTGCGGGACAGATTATTACGATTTATTATGTTTAGAAATAAGATGTATATAAAATTCCTTGAGTTGACCGTTGTATAATAAAATGATATTTTTGTGTGTATTTTACTCCCTCTGCTAGGTTGAGATAAATTAGATAAGTTTTATTTGTGTTGTATATAGATCGTTTATAATGTTAAAATAATTTGTAAAATGCAAAGGGCTCTCGATACGGTATTGCCTCGACGTACCTAAGGTCCGATTCGCTATCTCGCTCACTCGCGGGATATGCTCTTCTAGCACAACCGCGCCTCTAGCGGCACATCTCGGAACTCCCTTACACGCAGACTGCCACAGTTCCGAGAACTGATTTAGCGTCGCGCGTGTAAGCCAATTCCTTGAATTCTTTTGTGAGAAAATACGCGGAAACAATTAGAGTCGCTATAAATATCGCGTGCCCTCGCATTAAGATTCATTCGCATCCAGATATTGTAAGAAGAACAATAAAGTCACTCTGCCCGATCGAGCATCAACAACCAGTGGTTTTCTTCACCGTCCGGAACCTCTCCGTCTCCGCACAGTTTATGTACACCGGGGCTGCTACCGCTCATAAACGGCCGGTCCCGTACAATAATGTTCCTAATTTAGAAGATAAGTTTTGTCCTAGTTTACTTAATTTATATGATAAGTATAAAGACTCCAATGATATCTTTAGTTGTATGTTTCATGTAATATTATAATGTGTTAATAATGTTCGAATTTTAATAAATAATAATAATAATAATAATAATGTATCACACTCGGATATGCGCATTGAAAAATGTATTTTGTTTAAACAAATGGTGTGATGAAAATAAACTTTTTTAAATAAATATGTTTCTTTCATTCTATACCTACCTTCCAATACATTATTATTCCACCCTATTGTTATTATTATTATTCTTAATTTAGTATACGTCTATAATAGTGACGGTGATTTTCACCAATGGACCTAGACCTAGACCTAGACCTATGTATACTTACCTATCAGTAATGGGCATCTACATTACTGAAGCTACCACACCAAGCACTCTCCATAAGCCCAGTTTATGAAAGTGATGGTAGGAAATTGGGCTTTCTGGAACATGATCGTTCAACATCCTAATCAAAGTTTTAGTTTTCAGTCTAGTGAATCACTGAACTCGGTACACGCATCTTGCGCGCTTTATAGTTTAATGACGTTTATGTACCTACCTACCAACCTAGTAGTAGGTTTCTTAATAAAGATTCACCACTATGACTTTGCTCGTTATAATATTATTACTCATCTATCACAAAGTTAGTTGGTATAAATAATTTTCTAAGGATATGAATAATATCGCTTAGGTACAATAATCTCCATGGATACGCCGACCTGCTACACCAAGCACTCTCCATAAATCTAGTTTTTGAAAGTGATGGTATGAAATTGGGCTTTCTGGATCGCGGTCGTTCAACATAATCGAAGTTTTAGTATTCAGTCTAATTGAATCGTTCAACTCGGTGCATCTTGCGCGCTCTATAGTTGAACGATTCACTTATACTGAAAACTAAAACTTCAATTATGTTGAACGACCGTGATCCAGAAAGCCCAATTTCCTACTACTTTCGGCGTTCATTTTCGTTCTGAACACATTCCGACAATAAATGGTGTACATCATCCAGAACTCCACATTCGGAGAATTAACTTTCTTCATCAAAAAACCGAATTCGTTTGTCGGAAGGTGTACGGAGCCGGAGCGAAGTTACGATGGATAGTCTATTTAGCTCAGAGTGTATAAACCATGGAACTGTGAGAGGTTGACATTGGACAGTTTTGTACCATATTCCTTTATCCTTGGACCTAAAATAGAAATATTCTTTCCAGTTTTCTCTAACCGACCGTCGGTATTCGTGAAAGACTTCTCAGTAAGTTGGGAGTATATAATAAGGTCTTCCTTCCAAAGCCGCTAACTTTGCTAATCGATCGGCCTCATCATTTCCACTTAGGCCAATATGTGATGGAACCCACTGAAGCCTTATGCGTACCTCACAATTGTTAAGTTCATAAAGCTTTGCAAGGATTTTGTAAGCTATCGGTGCTCCTCTGTCGCCAGAGGCGCATCGAGCTATGTGTTGCAGAGCACTCTTGCTATCAGAAAGAACAACAATATTGCAAATCCTGAGATTAATTGCGTGCAAAATTGCTTCATAGATAGCTATTAGTTCTAACGTCATGATCGAAACCTTCGCAGAGATATCATACATTTTTTTTACTTGTTGTCTTGGACAGAAAAACGCCGCGCCTCTCGTTGTCATTTAACCTGGAGCCATCCGTGTAAATTTTATAACAATCTTCGTATTTTTCACTTATTTCTGTTAGTATAATTAGCTTTTAAGTTATTTACTTCATTCAACCGTTTTGGTATTTGGCAACTATCTAAATTCGTAACTACAATATTATCTATTTTTATATAGGTTACCCAAATATCTAAATTAAACATTTCAAGTGGTTGTGAGCAACTCACGTTGTTTTGCTCAGTTTTATTAAAGGCTTCTATCAACAATGGCTTATTTTTATTCTTCCAATATGGATTGGTTCTACAGTGGTCCCTTAAGTCTTTTAACATGTCTATTGTTACATTATTGGTCATTGATTGCATTTTTAGGCATACTTTAAAGAAAAGATATCGACGTCTTAAGCTTAGGGGTGGTATACTAAGTTCACTTTCCATCGCGTGAATGTCCTGAGAGCCTGATTTTGGAGTCTATCTAATTTTAAAAGATGACTTTTTGCACTATTTCCATAGAGATAACACCCATAATCTAATCTACTTCTAATCAGTAAGATATAAATAGACCTCAAATGTTTTGGATGGATACCCCACCCCTACTGGCTAAGATTTTTAAAATATTAAGAAATTTAAGGGCTTTATCATAAATTTTGTTTATATGTTTCCTATATAATAATGATCTGTCTAGCGAAAACCCTAGATATTTAATAGTCGGAAGTCAGAATAGGCTGGTTGTAAATCTTTAGCTGAACGTTATGTCTTTTAAAGCCCCTACTAAATACACATAACTTAGACTTATCAGGGAATAATTCTAAACCGATCTCGTCTAAAAGGCGGATCATTGTATCTATTCCATCTTGTATATATATTTGACTTAAATTCAGGTCACTATGACTCAAAAATAGCGCAGTCATCTGCAAACTGGCTAATTATGACGTTTTCAACTTCATGACATATTTTTGCTGTAACAATATTAAATAAGAGAGGTGATATTGGGTCTCCCTGAGCCAAACCTAACTTCTCGGTCGATAGCACTCGGTAGTTACCATAGCTATTGATCTTAACCTTGGCATGGGTACATCAACCTTACCTTCATAGAAGTGATGCAGTGAATTTTGACGTTGTTGCCCCGAGAGTTCCCTCCCATCCCAATCCGAACCACGTCTGTGCCTTTCACTGGGCTGTATTTCACGTAACAAGTGCCTGGCGCGGAAGCTTGGCCGAACGCTCCACCTGTACGAAGAAAAAAACACGCATTTTCATCCTTTGAATAGAATGATTGAATAGTCCTTTAATTGTATTCTTTCAAGTTATTTAGGTTAGTATTTGATTGAATTGTATTCTTTCAAGTAATTTAAGTTAGTATTTGATTGATTTGATTTAATTGTATTCTCTCAAGTAATTTAGGTTAGCTGATGGTGGAAGGTTAAAAAAGGCATAACAGTTAGGAGTTGAAGGGTGGTGCTTGTATGAGTCCTTTAGTCGTATTCTTTCGAGTAATTTAAGTTAGTATTTGATTGATTTGATTTAATTGTATTCTTTCAAGTAATTTAGGTTAGCTGATGGTAGAAGGTTAAAAAAGGCATAACAGTTAAGAGTTGAAGGGTGGTGCACATTGCGCTACAATTGCTCATTATGCGGTTTCTCAAGGTAGATTTCCAACATTAAAAACAAAAAAATTAAACCGCCTTACAAAACTGCCAACAAAAACTCACTATCACCAAAAACACGTAAATTTGAAAAATAAATTGAATCATTCCATCCAAAGGACGAAAGTGCGGGACTTTATCTAATAAATCATGGAACTAACTGATGTGATTGAAGTCGAAAAACTATTTATTCAATATTAAGTTAATTATTCAAAAGTATTTAGTAAAAAATTTATTTTTATGACAAGCTTTATTGCTGACTGTACTATAATATTGAATTGTCATCTAAACCAAACCTACATATAAAATTTCAGCTCTCTCGGACACTTGGAAGTGGGTCAAATTAAGCTTGCAAGATTTGACCGGAACGGACATACATACATACATACACTGCAAGTTAAATAAAAGCTTGTAATAATTACTATACATTTTGTTGCATTTTCTTTAACATTATTTTCTATCAAAATTTTAATTATTGTAAAACAAAAAGCACCTATTTTGCTCATAATTGGTAAATAAACATATGGCATATTTTGCAGAAGTGCTTTATTTTTGCAAATTTTACATATTTAAATACACACAATTGTAGAATCTAAATTGCCACGAGATCATGAACTCACTGCTCCCTGAGTTTGAGGACCTAGCCTCCTGCGTCTGTGTTGCAAAACCGCCTTCCGAAGGTGTCCCTTTTCTGCCTGCAGTGTAGTCTTCTAGACGGAGTTCTTCTAGCGATTTGTTCTCATATTCCTGGGAAAGGATTAATAATATAGCTAAATTCGTTACAACTTGTATGGATAAAAAGTGAAATTCGTTCTTAACATGTAACTTTACAATATACCTACATATATTTCTAGGCAAAGAGACACATACTATATTTAAGTGAAACATATGTTTAGAACCAAAGAAAGTAGGTATAACAAAAACACAACGCTATTTTCAACACCAAATATTTATTTGAACGAATGAATTTAAGTTTCACGATTCAGGGTTTCTATACAAAAATAAGTTTGTATGGATAAATTCTACATGAAATTACGAAAATTCAATACCGTGGTATGGTTTTCTTAAAATTATTGATTGATAGGCAAGCGCTTGCCCGCTATCACGCCTGATGCGTAGATGCGATCTACGATTACCAAGGAGGTACCGGTTCACTCGCGACTTGAAGAGCCCCAGATTGTACCTATCGGGAAACGCAGACAGGCTCAGGCAAGGAGTTCCATTAGAAACAAAGCGCTTAAGCCGTCTTCTATGAATATCCATTATAAAACGTTGGCGCTGATTAATACGTTTGGCTGTCCGCCGCCGTCCGATGGAAGAAGGGAGATGGCATAATTAGGTTGTGCTATCTTCGATCATATAAACCCTACATACAGCGTAAACACACATAAAGTGAAGCCGCCAACGAATGCTCCATTCGAAAGGGAGCATTAGATCGCACTCAGTAGTTATATGCCCCCCGGCGAAACGATGCCTAAATGTGCTGAGAAGATGCGCAAAAACACAGCCTCCTATATCTTACAAGCCATGCGCATAAAGTTGGCAACGTCGCATTTCTAGTTTAAGTGAACCTATTTGACGCGCCAAATTCAAAAAGTTAGATTACTTGACTTGCTTTTCTATCTCTATTGAGTCGTCATTGATTGACGACAGTGGTAGGACTCCAGTCTGCACGAGGAATAGCTAAATCCCACTTTTTCGCTCTGTTTTTTACCGTGGACATGAAAAGTTTGATACAGCTTCATCTCTATTTTTAGCAAAGAATCGTTATTTGATTTGCATTCGGGAATGCAACACCGCCTTGGCATATGTTGGAGAAAGAATACGATCTACAAACGGGGCTTTAACAGTAAAAAAAGCTTAGAAATAATTAATACAATTAGTTGAGGTTATGTTTTTGCAAATCAAAATTACATGCAATTCTTATGAAATCTAAGTATATTTATTTACCTTCTTGAAACCTTCACGAGCACGTTTTCATATAAATAGATGTCGGTAATGTTAATTTTCTGCCGTGAAAATAATATTTACAATCCGCTTTACAGGTACACAACAAGTAAACCGGTTCACTGTTACGTTGTCGCTCCGCTTCATAGCATGGCTTGTAGAAGACAATAGAGAAGGCTGTGGCAAAAATAATTAGAAAAAAGTGAGAAAAAGAGATGGAATGTCAAATTTTCTGTTAGTATTGAGCATAAATATAATTTAACATTGAATTTAAAGTCAAGCATGTACTGAAACTACCATAATTTCATTATTTATACTAAAATTTTGCAATATACATATTCCTTTCCGTGCAACCGTTTCTTCTATTTCCATTAGTTAGACAGAGATGCAGACATGACCAATTTGGAACAAAGTAGGTAATTTTTGTGTACGTACGGAGACGCTTTGTTTATAGTTTTTTTTAATTACTTTGCAGTTCTTAACTTATGTATTTCTAATAACGAAAACGTTATTTCTTTTTTTATTTTAAACAGCGTATGAATTTGTTTTGTCAAAAGGTATTGAATAAAAAGGCGAATAAAAATGTAAATGTATTTGACACCTCAATATTCATTTTAAGTTAAATCCTGCTATTTATTAAATATCAAAATAAATAGATTTTATTTAAGTATGATATCAATATCAATATTAATAGGAACAAAATCTACCTATTGATAAAAATAAATATGATAGCTACTCCAACTGCTTTCGATGTTCTAGCGTCGGACGACCGTCTGAGCATTTTATGTAATAATATCGAAGTACTATCTTATTTTTATTTATTTCATTCACTACAAAATAACTGTACAGGTGCGAGAAAACTCGCGTGAAGAGGGTTCCGACAGAAGCCAGATAACCTTAGTTTTATTTAAAGAATGTACTTACAAGAAAAAATATTAAATATACGAGTACCACATTTCAACTCATTTGGTTCAGTAGTTTCGGAGCTAATTGGCTGTAACACCAGGACGGACAGACGCACGGGTAATCCTTATACAAGGGTTTCGTCATTTGTTTTTTGTCGATATACGGCCAGAATTATTTATTATTTTATTTTTTTAACTTTTGTACAAAATACATAATGTATACAAGGCGGACTTAATAACCTATCCACAGATAGGGATAGGTGCGATCCAGATTAGTTGCTATGCAACGCTTGATATTAACATAGAATTAACGAGAGTTGCCAGGGTGTTGCTAGGTGTTGCCTAGCAACTAATCTGGATCGCACCTATCCCTATCTGTGGATAGATTATTAATTCTGGCCGTAATCTGGGTCGCACCTATCCCTATCTGTAGATAGCAGGTTATTAATTCTCGCTGTTAGGTGTTATTGTTGATCGAAATTTTTATAATATTATTTATATAGTACTGTAGGGTGTATTTATAGGCTATGCGCAGCCGATAAGTAATATGTAGGCTGTAACGCTACTAATGTGTAGGCCTCTTTGGATTGTGTTATTTCAAGCCATTGATTAGAACGAATTGAATAAAAAAGTATTGAGTTTCAGTGGTTTGACACATTGGTATAGGAGCTCCCGAGAGATCAAGTGATCCCAAAAAAAAAAGATAAGCTAGCTATGCTAAGCGACATGTATAAAATTATAAATTATTAAATAAAATCGGAAGTACCGTAGGTAATTTAAGTGTTTCAATTACTTCTATCGTGGAGACTGTGAAGCAGCCGAGCTTCACAGTACCTACATGTATATATAAGTGTTTGGATGCAGATTGATTCTGAAATGATTCCAAAAGAAGGTATATAAACCTAACTTCTCTGTCTATAGTACTCCTTAGTTACCATAGCTATTGATCTTAACCTTGGCATGGGTACATCAACATTACCTTCATAGAAGTGATGCAGTGAATTTTGACGTTGATGTCCCGAGAGTTCCCTCCCATCCCAATCCGAACCACGTCTGTGCCTTTCACTGGGCTGTATTTCACGTAAGAAGTGCCTGGCGCGGAAGCTTGGCCAAACGCTCCACCTGTACGAAGAAAAAAACACGCATTTTCAACCTTTGAATAGAATGATTAAATAGTCCTTTAATTGTATTCTTTCAAGTAATTTAGGTTAGTATTTGATTGAATTGATTGAATTGTATTCTTTCAAGCAATTTAAGTTAGTATTTGATTGATTTGATTTAATTGTATTCTCTCAAGTAATTTAGGTTAGCTGATGGTGAAAGGTTAAAAAAAGGCATAACAGTTAAGAGTTGAAGGGTGGTGCTTGTCTGAGTCCTTTAGTTGTATTCTTTCGAGTAATTTAGGTTAGTATTTGATTGATTTAATTTAATTGTATTCTTTCAAGTAATTTAGGTTAGCTGATGGTGGAAGGTTAAAAAAGGCATAACAGTTAAGAGTTGAAGGGTGGTGCACATTGCGCTACAATTGCTCATTATGCGGTTTCTCAAGGTAGATTTAGAACATTAAAAACAAAAAAATTAAACCGCCTTACAAAACTGCCAAACAAAAACTCACTTTCCCAAAAACACGTAAAGTTGACAAATAAATTGAATCATTCCATTCAAAGGACGAAAGTGCGGGACTTTATCTAATAAATCATGAAACTAACTAATGTGATTGAAGTCGAAAAACTATTTATTCAATAATAAATTAATTATTCAAAAGTTTTTAGTAAAAACTTTATTTTTATGACAAGCTTTTTTGCTGACTGTACTATAATATTGTATTGTCATCTATACCAAACCTGTATATAAAATTTTAGCTCTATCGGACACTTGGAAGTAGGTCAAATTAAGCTTGCAAGATTTGACCCGAATGGACTTACATACATACACTGCAAGTTAAATAAAAGCTTGTAATAATCATAAATTTTGTTGCATTTTTTAAATATTATTTTCTATCAAAATTTTAATTATTGTAAAACAAAAAGCACCTATTTTGCTCATAATTGGTAAATAAACATATGGCATATTTTGCAGAAGTGCTTTATTTTTGCAAATTTATTCATATTTAAATACACACAATAGTAGAATCTAAATTGCCACGAGATCATGAACTCACTGCTCCCTGAGTTTGAGGACCTAGCCTCCTGCGTCTGTGTTGCAAAACCGCCTTCCGAAGGTGTCCCTTTTCTGCCTGCAGTGTAGTCTTCTAGACGGAGTTCTTCTAGCGATTTGTTCTCATATTCCTGGGAAAGGATTAATAATATTGCTAAATTCGTTACAATTTGTATGGATAAAAAGTGAAATTCGTTCTTAACATGTAATTTTACAATATACCTACAAATATTTCTAGTCAAAGAGACACATACTATATTTAAGTGAAACATATGTTTAGAACCAAAGAAAGTAGGTATAACAAAAACACAACGCTATTTTCAACACCAAATATTTATTTGAACGAATGAATTTAAGTTTCACGATTCAGGGTTTCTATACAAAAATAAGTTTGTATCGATAAATTCTACATGAAATTACGAAAATTCAATACCGTGGTATGGTTTTCTTAAAATTATTGATTGATAGGCAAGCGCTTGCCCGCTATCACGCCTGATGCGTAGATGCGATCTACGATTACCAAGGAGGTACCGGTTCACTCGCGACTTGAAGAGCCCCAGATTGTACCTATCGGGAAACGCAGACAGGCTCAGGCAAGGAGTTCCATTAGAAACAAAGCGCTTAAGCCGTCTTCTAGGAATATCCATTATAAAACGTTGGCGCTGATTAATACGTCTGGCTGTCCGCCGCCGTCCGATGGAAGAAGGGAGATGGCATAATTAGGTTGTGCAATCTTCGATCATATAAACCCTACATACAGCGTAAACACACAGAAAGTGAAGCCGCCAACGAATGCTCCATTCGAAAGGGAGCATTAGATCGCACTCAGTAGTTATATGCCCCCCGGCGAAACGATGCCTAAATGTGCTGAGAAGATGCGCAAAAACACAGCCTCCTATATCTTACAAGCCATGCGCATAAAGTTGGCAACGTCGCATTTCTAGTTTTAAGTGAACCTATTTGACGCGCCAAATTCAAAAAGTTAGACTTGCTTTTCTATCTCTATTGGGTCGTCATTGATTGACGACAGCGGTAGGACTCCAGTCTGCACGAGGAATAGCTAAAACCCACTTTTTCGCTCTGTTTTTTACCTTGGAAATGAAAAGTTTGATACAGCTTCATCTCTATTTTTACCGCCTTGGCATATGTTGGAGAAAGAATACGATCTACAAACGGGGCTTCAACAGTAAAAAAAGCTTAGAAATAATTAATACAATTAGTGGAGGTTATGTTTTTGCAAATCAAAATTACATGCAATTGACATGAAATCTAAGTAAATAATAAATAAATAAAATCTTTATTAACAACATTAACATTAAGATACATAGGTAGGCAGTTATTCATATCATTACATGATGTTAACATTGCACCGACAAACGATTCGAAGGCATCGAGTTACAGTGATTTCTACACTAGGCTAGGCCTGTCATGTAGACAATCATTTGTCACATGTTACCAAAATGTATATATAACGCGACAATCGTCAGTAAATATTTAAGCTAGCTAGCTATGCTAAGCGATATGTATAAAATAGCAAATTATTGAATGAAAACGGAAGTACCGTAGGTAATTTAAGTGTTTCAATTACTTCTATCGTGAAGACTGTGAAGCAGCCGAGCTTCACAGTACCTACATGTATATATGAGTGTTTGGATGCAGATTGATTCTGAAATGATTCCAAAAGAAGGTATATAAACCTAACTTCTCGGTCTATAGCACTCCTTAGTTACCATAGCTATTGATCTTAACCTTGGCATGGGTACATCAACCTTACCTTCATAGAAGTGATGCACTGAATTTTGACGTTGATGTCCCGAGAGTACCCTCCCTGCACAACCACGTCTGTGCCCTTCCATGGGCTGTATTTCACGTAAGCAGTGCCTGGCGTGGAAGCTTGGCCGAATGCTCCACCTGTACGAAGCAAAAAACACGCATTTTCATCCTTTGAATAGAATGATTGAATAGTCCTTTAATTGTATTGTTTCAAGTCATTTAGGTTAGTATTTGATTGAATTGATTGAATTGTATTCTTTCAAGTAATTTAAGTTAGCTGATGGTGGAAGGTTAAAAAGGCATAACAGTTAAGAGTTGAAGGGTGGTGCACATTGCGCTACAATTGCTCATTATGCGGTTTCTCAAAGTAGATTTCCAACATTAAAAACAAAAAAGTTAAAACTGCCTTACAAAACTGCCAAACAAAAACTCACTTTCCCAAAAACACGTAAAATTGACAAATAAATTGAATCATTCCATTCAAAGGACGAAAGTGCGGGACTTTATCTAATAAATCATGGAACTAACTAATGTGATTGAAGTCGAAAAACTATTTATTCCAGTGCTTACCCGTGGTACTACCAGTAGTCCTACCAGTAGTACCATGGGAGATTTTTTTTGCCAGTGGTACTACTGATGTGTCTGGTAGTACTACGGGCAATTATTTTTACCCCTGATACTACTAATTAAATATGTAAATAAAAGAACACCCTGATATACTGTGAAAATTTTTTTCAAACCAAACTTAAAGGGTAAGTCGGTCTTTTTTTATTGGGTGTGGTTGTTTTAATAGAATAATATTTTTTTTATTACCTTAAAAATGTTTTAATTTTTTTAACTGTTTGAAATGTTTTATTTTATTATTCTAAACATCGACAATAAGTTTGAAATACTTACCGTAAAAAAATTGTATAAAAAAATTCACGAAATTTATTCTAAACACGTTAAATGACCTACCCCTTCGGTATGGATTAAAAAAATATTTCATGGTATATACTATCAGGGTGTTGTTTTATTGACACATTTAATGAGTAGTATCAGGGGTAAAAATAATTGCCCGTAGTACTACCAGACACATCAGTAGTACCACTGGCAAAAAAAATCTCCCATGCTACTACTGGTAGGACTACTGGTAGTACCACGGGTAAGCACTGATTTATTCAATAATAAATTAATTATTCAAAAGTTTTTAGTAAAAAAAATATTTTTATGACAAGCTTTTTTGCTGACTGTACTATAATATTGTATTGTCATCTAAACCAAACCTGTATATAAAATTTTAGCTCTATCGGACACTTGGAAGTAGGTCAAATTAAGCTTGCGAGATTTGACCCGAACGGACTTACATACATACACTGCAAGTTAAATAAAAGCTTGTAATAATCATAAATTTTGTTGCATTTTTTAAATATTATTTTCTATCGAAATTTTAATTATTGTAAAACAAAAAGCACCTATTTTGCTCATAATTGGTAAATAAACAAGTGGCATATTTTGCAGAAGAGCTTTATTTTTGCAAATTTATTCATATTTAAATACACACAATTGTAGAATCTAAATTGCCACGAGATCATGAACTCACTGCTCCCTGAGTTTGAGGACCTAGCCTCCTGCGTCTGTGTTGCAAAACCGCCTTCCGAAGGTGTCCCTTTTCTGCCTGCAGTGTAGTCTTCTAGACGGAGTTCTTCTAGCGATTTGTTCTCATATTCCTGGGAAAGGATTAATAATATAGCTTAATTCGTTACAACTTGTATGGATAAAAAGTGAAATTCGTTCTTAACATGTAACTTTACAATATACCTACATATATTTCTAGGCAAAGAGACACATACTATATTTAAGTGAAACATATGTTTAGAACCAAAGAAAGTAGGTATAACAAAAACACAACGCTATTTTCAACACCAAATATTTATTTGAACGAATGAATTTAAGTTTCACGATTCAGGGTTTCTATACAAAAATAAGTTTGTATCGATAAATTCTACATGAAATTACGAAAATTCAATACCGTGGTATGTTTTTCTTAAAATTATTGATTGATAGGCAAGCGTTTGCCCGCTATCACGCCTGATGCGTTGATGGGATCTACGATTACCAAGGAGGTACCGGTTCACTCACGACTTGAAGAGCCCCAGATTGTACCTATCAAGAAACGCAGACAGGCTCAGGCAAGGAGTTGCATTAGAAACAAAACGCTTTGGCCGTGTTCTAGGAATATCCATTATAAAACGGTGGCGCTGATTCATACGTCTGGCTGTCCGCCGCCGTCCGATGGAAGAAGGGAGATGGCATAATGTTAAAGGTTGTGCAATCTTCGATCATATAAACCATAGATACAGCGTAAACACACAAAAAGTGAAGCCGCCAACGAATGCTCCATTCGAAAGGGAGCATTAGATCGCACTCAGTAGTTATATGCCCCCCGGCGAAACGATGCCTAAATGTGCTGAGAAGATGCGCAAAAACACAGCCTCCTATATCTTACAAGCCATGCGCATAAAGTTGGCAACGTCGCATTTCTAGTTTTAAGTGAACCTATTTGACGCGCCAAATTCAAAAAGTTAGACTTGCTTTTCTATCTCTATTGGGTCGTCATTGATTGACGACAGTGGTAGGACTCCAGTCTGCACGAGGAATAGCTAAAACCTACTTTTTCGCTCTGTTTTTTACCTTGGAAATGAAAAGTTTGATACAGCTTCATCTCTATTTTTACCGCCTTGGCATATGTTGGAGAAAGAATACGATCTACAAACGGGGCTTCAACAGTAAAAAAAGCTTAGAAATAATTAATACAATTAGTGGAGGTTATGTTTTTGCAAATCAAAATTACATGCAATTGACATGAAATCTAAGTAAATAATAAATAAATAAAATCTTTATTAACAACATTAACATTAAGATACATAGGTAGGCAGTTATTCATATCATTACATGATGTTAACATTGCACCGACAAACGATTCGAAGGCATCGAGTAACAGTGATTTCTACACTAGGCTAGGCCTGTCATGTAGACAATCATTTGTCACATGTAACCAAAATGTATATATAACGCGACAATCGTCAGTAAATATTTAAGCTAGCTAGCTATGCTAAGCGATATGTATAAAATAGCAAATTATTGAATGAAAACGGAAGTACCGTAGGTAATTTAAGTGTTTCAATTACTTCTATCGTGAAGACTGTGAAGCAGCCGAGCTTCACAGTACCTACATGTATATATGAGTGTTTGGATGCAGATTGATTCTGAAATGATTCCAAAAGAAGGTATATAAACCTAACTTCTCGGTCTATAGTACTTCTTAGTTACCATAGCTATTGATCTTAACCTTGGCATTGGTACATCAACCTTACCTTCATAGAAGTGATGCACTGAATTTTGACGTTGATGTCCCGAGAGTACCCTCCCTGCACAACCACGTCTGTGCCCTTCCATGGGCTGTATTTCACGTAAGCAGTGCCTGGCGTGGAAGCTTGGCCGAATGCTCCACCTGTACGAAGCAAAAAACACGCATTTTCATCCTTTGAATAGAATGATTGAATAGTCCTTTAACTGTATTGTTTCAAGTCATTTTGGTTAGTATTTGATTGAATTGATTGAATTGTATTCTTTCAAGTAATTTAAGTTAGCTGATGGTGGAAGGTTAAAAAAGGCATAACAGTTAAGAGTTGAAGGGTGGTGCTTGTCTGAGTCCTTTAGTTGTATTCTTTCGAGTAATTTAGGTTAGTATTTGATTGATTTGATTTAATTGTATTCTTTCAAGTAATTTAGGTTAGCTGATGGTGGAAGGTTAAAAAGGCATAACAGTTAAGAGTTTAAGGGTGGTGCACATTGCGCTACAATTGCTCATTATGCGGTTTCTCAAAGTAGATTTCCAACATTAAAAACAAAAAAATTAAACCGCCTTACAAAACTGCCAAACAAAAACTCACTTTCCCAAAAACACGTAAAATTGAAAAATAAATTGAATCATTCCATTCAAAGGACGAAAGTGCGGGACTTTATCTAATAAATCATGGAACTAACTGATGTGATTGAAAAACGAAAATCTATTTATTCAATAATAAATTAATTATTTAAAAGTTTTTAGTAAAAAAATTTTTTTTATGCGAAGCTTTTTTGCTGACTGTACTATACAGGAAGTATTTAAAACCACTCTCCAAATTTGAATATGGTAATCTTTAGGCAAAATGATGAAATATGTATATTTTCTTTTAGTGTCGCCTAGTACAAATTTTTAAAGTTGAGTCATCACAAAGTTATCCCTAAAGGACCTACGTTTTTGGTCACCGCGCAACGCCCCGCCCGCTTGCGCTAAGTAAACATACACTCACAGTAAGTTCATTGATAGCCTGGTATATTCCCCGCGCCCCGCACCCGACCGACCGACCCGCCGACGACGGCCGAGCGCGCGCGAGCGACAGACCGCATACCCTCCCCGCGCCCACCCCGTGTCCCGGCGGCCGAGACGGGTCACCAAAGGTCACAACTACAAGAGTTCGCTTTAACCACCTCTGTGGTGTAGTGATGGTACACACCACCGGCATCAGACCCAGAGGTCTCGGGTTCACTTCTTAGTGGGGGTACATTGTATTTGATTTGGTTGGTGGTAGGGCTTGTTAGTCTGATGTACTAACAATGATGTTTTTAGCATTATTGTGTTCAGGCAGTTAGAGATAAGATAGCCAGTTCCTCAGTGATTGAAGATGTCGGGATCGGGAGTATTGCTTCCACCCTCAGCCTTATCACCACTTAACATCAGGTGTGATGATGATGAAGGCTAAGTGCTACACCGCTGCCCCCGTCCGGATACAAAGTCCGTGTCAGATAACATTAGGGTGATTTTGGCGCCAGTTACAGTACAGTACGTTTCTTTGTTCTAAGGATTAGGTAAAGCCCCCAGTACAGGATGGCCGACCATGGTCGGCGACCATGACCAATACATCGTACATTGACACTTTTGAAAGAACCTTTTTAAACTTGTTCGTTCAAAAGTGTCAATGTACGATGTATTGGTCATGGTCGCCGACCATGGTCGGCCAACTTGTACTGGGGGTTTAAAAGACACGGAGTCGTTACTCAGTTGCTCAGTGGTTAGAGCATTCGCCCGGATAGTGAAAGGTCGTGGGTTCGAGTCCCTTCGGAGCTAGTTGTGAGACGGGTCGTTTTTTTTCTAATAGGTAGGTAAGTACTTTATTTTAAAATCCTTACTTTTTATAAATGCGTCTCTGTCTGTCTGTGTGTTACACAATCACACCTAAACTACTGAACCGATTTGAATGAATTTTGGTACAGAAATAGTCTAGAGCCTGAGAAAGGACATAGGCTACTTTTTATTCCTGAAAAATATCACCTTCCCGCGGGATAACGTCGTGTAGTACACACGGGCGAAGCCGCGGGCGGAAGGCTAGTTTTAAATAATAAAAATTGCATTGTGAATGTAAAAAGTAAACGTAATAAGAAAACTTAGATTTTTTGGGATTCCTGCTTAGATGGAATGATAATTACAAGGATATGCAATTGTTTTGTATTGATCACCTAGTAAAAAATAATACGAAGTAACTAGGTACTTATGTAGCGAGCAATTACATAACTTAAAGAAACGTAATCGTTAGAAAAAAACGCATTCCTAATTTAATCCATTAGGATCTAATGTTAGTACCACAATCAATGACACCACAATACAATATCTTGAATTACTCGTAAATTTAACGGTGCCTATTTAAACTGAGCGGTGGTTGACTGGAACAGCTGATCATGTGTACTTGTGTTGCGCTCGCTGCCGCGCGAATGTACTCCTACGGGTTTGTGAACATTTTAAGTTTATTGCGGCTGGTCAATTTCATATGCATTTTTCGTTAGGTATTCTAAGAAAAATCATTTATCAAACAGCGTAATTCACCCTACCTAACTTTTAAGACCTGCTCCTGCTTACTACGCTACGAATAGGTAAATAACTTTATGAATTGTTCAAAGTGCATACCGTATCTCGCCAAGCAGAGACTTGCACTTTTTACACTCTCCTTTAACTTTGCGCGCACTACAATAGGTACCTACAGTGTCACTTTTCACTTTTTGAAATGCTGCTTGCTAGGCTTTGTGCTTCCTCGACATAAACACGACATTTATTCCACTCCACATGTAAATTATAACAACAACGCACCATTTCATACTACCTATTCACGACCGAATCGAATACATCGCGAAACATACATGCGGGTGTCGCAGGTGTCGCTACGGCAGGCGGCCTAGGCGGCGGCGGCGGCGCGGCACCGGCGCTGGCGCGACCGGGGCGGCGCGCGCGCAACACGGAAGTAAACACGGAAATGTATGTACGCAAAGGAGTTGCGCGGCCGACTGATGTTGCTGCCGGTTGCCGAGGGCACCCGGGCGGGGAGGCGCGGCGGCCGGCGGGCGGCGGCGGCGGGGCGGCGCGGGCGCGGTTCCCCCCGTGCCCCTGCACCCGCGCCTTACCGGCTGTTTCATTCATTGTATTGTGCGCGGGAGGCGTTTGACCGTGGTTTGACCTACGTGACTAGGTGACTATGCGATCGTGGTAATTATTTAATCGTTATCATTTTAATGTGCAAATTTTACCTATCTATTTTTTTCCATAAATGTGATCTATTAATGATACATAAAGCCTGGAAAAAATTTGGAGAGTGGTTAAAAATGCACCCTGTATATAAAATTTGGATAGTAATTAAACCGCCTCCTTTTTAATAGCATTATGGGCCTTAAAAAATCTGCATTGCATTCTAAATTACTAAGTCAGCCGCTATTAATGCGCGTCTGAATAATACTGTCTTGACCACTGGTTATCTTCTATGTGAGCCACTATAAATCTAACTCATTGTTCGGAAAAGATCGACGTTTCTGAACGCATCTCTAATGTCACGTCAAATTGACATTTGGCTGTCACTTGAAGTTGACAGTGACACTTGATTGAAATTCTTGTACAAGATGTCGGAATAATTTTGCTGAATTTGTTAAAAATCGCTCGCGTTGAATGTGCCTGGCATATCGAGTTTGAATAAAATCTTAAATTATCTATGTGATCCCGTTTTGTACGACCAAGGTTTTGACGCCATCCATCGGGCTGGTCGCGGAGTTTTTGAAAGAAAGATAATTGTCCACCACGCGCTTTTTGTCGGGACTGTAAATCGTAATAAGAGAGGCTCCCGCGTGTGTTATCGTGTAGTGCTGAAGCGCCCAGTGTCTTGGGACCGCTGTGTTGTACGTGTTGTGAGTAGGGTGACGAGTTGGTAAGGTTGGCAGACGAAGAAAGGACATCAGGGGCGCGCGCGCTCCCTTACACCACTTCTGCCTTGGAGACGTTCGACACACAGACCCGTATGTAAAATTCACCTTACTTCACAATATAAATTAAGCGCTGTGTATCGCAGTCCAATTGTTCAGTTACATCCCGGCTGAAACCAAGTTTTTGTCCGGAGTCTATATTAGTGAAACCGCTTCCACTGCGCTAGCTGATTCCGCGGTATTAGCAGGGGTGTACTGAACATTTCTTGGTAGCCAAGAGCGTAGCTTGAAGGCCTGAGAGGCCCACGCCAAAACTTTGTATTAATCAGTGCCGTGTTGATGACCATCTGGTCCGGACTAGATTAATTTGTACTTGTAAATGGTAATTAACTTGCATTTGAAAAGTAAAGGGCATTCCTTTGTTATTGGTTCCATGTCTTGTAATTAATGTATTGAAGTCATGTATTGAAGTTCCAAATTGTAAACAGATGCCTTTCTTTGCTCATAATAATTATTATTCAGTTTTGTTAGCAAATTTGAGTTGTGAATATTGACAAGTTTGTTGCTAAAATAATAGCTAATAAAAGGTTAGCTAATAAGTTTGCACTCAATACTTAGTGAAACTTAAATGATTTGGGACATTGTTTACACATTGAAACTCATTGAAACTTGTGCTTTGAAATAATTAAAATTAACTTGTTGTTGTGTAAC
Source organism: Crambus lathoniellus (assembly GCA_949710035.1). Taxonomy (NCBI): domain Eukaryota; kingdom Metazoa; phylum Arthropoda; class Insecta; order Lepidoptera; family Crambidae; genus Crambus; species Crambus lathoniellus. Next base: position 5,308,374 of record OX453319.1, read on the forward strand.
AGTATGTTGTGTTGATATCCAAGTGAATTTCAATAGTCAGTGATTTTGAGTGAATTTCAATAGTCAGTGAGTTTTGTTGTTTTCTGATAACCTCCAGATATTTAAGAGTTTGTGTCATTATAAATACTTTGTTGTTGTAATATTGGAATTTTGTGGTTAGTAATAACCTCCAAATATTGGAGATTTTGTGTTATAGTGAATATTTTGAATTTGTTGTTTTTGTTGATAAATTTGGGACGTTACAATGACGGCCTCCTCCGCTAAAGCCAAAATACGTTCTGAGTTACGGTGGTTAGCTTCTGCGGTGGCGTTGTTGGATCGACCGGATAGAACGGAGGCCTTGTTGAACAGATACGTAGATCTGCCCATACGTTTGGCTGTTGTTGATGAGCAGTATGCCTTATTTTTGGAAAGGACTGTTGAGGCCGAGGTGGAAATGCGACAAGAAGTCGGTTTGGATGTGGACCAGTGTTATGATTTTGCGGACAGAATTACCCAGGTAGCTCGACCTTTGCAAGTGGCAAGAGAGAATGAACCGAGCCCGTCCCCGGTCACATCTAAGAGTATGCCCCCTCTCTTTGCTAGATTGGCCCCCTTAGACTTAAGGCGTTTTGCTGGTCGTCTAGAGGACTGGGAGGGCTTTATTAATATTTTTGATAGTCTTGTACATGCCCGGGACGATTTGACCCAGGGCCAGAAGTTAGCTTATTTGTTATCCGTGTTGGAAGGGGAGGCCCTTGAATCAGTTCAACATTTGGCCCCCTCGGATGAAAACTACCCTATTGCTAGGGATTTGATTGCCCGTCGGTACCAGAACGTACGACGTCTGGCGGACAACCATGTTGCCGCCATTTTGAATTTACCCCGCGTTGCCAGCGTGATGCACTTGAGAGTGGCTTTGTTGAATCCGCTGTTGGTTGCCTACAACGCATTGAAAAATTTAAAACTCCCAGTGGAGCAGTGGTCGTTTTTGTTACTGCACATTGTCCTGGGAAAGTTGCCGGACTCTGTTAAGGTCCGTTTTGAGCAGCAGTATGGTGGGGATAGTGCGACTTATCTGCCACCCTTCTCGGACCTCTTGACGTTCCTGGAAGGAGAGAGTAGACTGGCAGATAATTCCTCTCTGGCCGGTCCTATGGGACCCGAACGACCTGTGCCACAGAGTAGATCCCCCACCGGACCCCCCCGTAGGGGGCGTATGGCCCCTCGCGCGCCCGGCCGCTATGCCGCCGTCCAGGAGACCGCCCGCTGCTTGTACTGTCGGGAACCGGGTCACAGCACGACCCGTTGTGATAAGTTCCTCGACCAGCGAGTCCAAGGCCGTCGAGCGATCGCGCGACAACGGACATGGTGCTACTCGTGCTTGGGCCTGCACATGCAGCGCGAATGTACCCAAGCGCACCCATGCCGATTTTGTAAGGGCAACCACCATCCCCTCCTCTGCATGAACAGCCCAGAGGGCGGCGGAGCGCCGCAGCGCGTCGCTGCAGGATCCCCTCGTATGGGTGGGGGGCTCGGACCCCCCGCGGTGTTTGCATCCCGCAGCAGCTCTAGTGGCCACCAGAGTGGCCCCAGACGCTCTCCGCCACGTTTGGACCCTCAAACGGGCGGGGGTCCCAGGGACCCCCCCATGGGAAACCGATCCCCAAGGATGGGGATGAATTATGCGAGCGTTGCCGGAGGTCGTAGAGGCCCCCCGCGACGTTTTGAGCCTCGCACGGGCGGGGGTCCCACGGACCCCCCCATGGGAAATCGGTCCCCAACTAGGGGGTTCGATTTTGCGAGCGATGCGGGAGGTCGTAGAAGCCCCCCGCAACGTGTTGAGCCTCGCACAGCCGGGGGTCCCCGGGACCCCCCTTCTGAAAATCGGTCACCGTGCCCCCGCGACTATGGGGCGACGTACACGGTGGATGCTAGGCACCGATTCTCGCCGCCGCTCGCCGAATACCCGCGTTTGGAGCGGCGCCCGCCCCGTCTTCAAGGGGCCGGGAGATATAACCCGCCTGATACCGGGCGATTTGGACGTAGGCAGTATGTGGGAGAATGGGACCCACTGGATCGCTATGAGCGACCCCCTTACCATGGGGGGACGTCTGGGGACCCCACATACTAGCAATCAACGTGTTTACGGTCGATTGTAGCCACCCCTCCAGAGACCGTTTTGTTGCCCACGGCCTCTGTGCTTGTCAGGGGATTGAATGGCGACCTTGTGGAAGTTCGCGCCTTGTTGGATTCCGGTGCTCAGGGGTGTGTTGTGTCATCTTGGTTAGTTAGGCGGTTGGGCCTCAAGGTGCACCCCCACACGGAAGGCGTGAGAGGTGTTGGCGATGTGAGAGTCCCCGGGTTGTTAGGGCATGTTGACTTCACATTTACATCACGTAATAAGTCCACGCCAGGCATTAAGACCTCGGCGATTGTGTTGGACACAGTTGTTGGCCGTCAACCTTCAGTTGACTTGGGACCGAGTATGTTGTCTTTGGTGTCTGATTCCCCACTCGCCGATCCAAATTTCTTCCGCCCAGGCCCGATTGATGCTCTCCTTGGAGCCGATGTCCTGGGGCGAGTTTTGTTGACGGGGAAGCGAGTTTTGCAGCCAGATGGCTTGGTAGCTCTGCAGACGACACTCGGTACAGTTGTGATGGGCCCTGCTCGCCGCGTTTTGGATTCCCTTGATGAGGATCGCGGTCTTGTTTTTAATGTGTCTCTCTCCGAAGTGGTGCAGAAGTTTTGGGAGGTTGAGGAACCTCCACCAGCCCCGCAGGTCGACCCAGTAGCGGATGAATGCGAGTTGTATTACCAGAATAACACTGGTCGCCTCCGCTCTGGTCGTTTGATCACCCGTCTCCCCTTTCGTGCCGGCCGACCTCCTCTGGGCGAATCCCGACCGCTAGCGGAATGTAGGCTAGTGGCGATGGAGCGTCGCATGAGCAAGGATCCGGTCTTCCGCCAGAAGTATGTTGAATTCATGCGGGAGTATGAGGAGTTAGGGCACATGTCCGTGAGCGATTTGGATTGGCGCTCCGTTGAGCACTTCTTTTTGCCGCACCACGCCGTTTTGAAATCCGGAAAGATTCGGGTGGTCTTTGACGGTTCGGCTCCCACCTCTACTGGAGCGTCCTTGAACCAGTGTCTGCATGTAGGTCCCAAGCTGCACACGGAGATCTCAGACATTTTGACCAACTTCCGGCGGCACCAAATTGTATTTATGACTGACATCCGGATGATGTTCAGACAAACGGTCATCCATCCAGAGGATAGGAGGTACCAATTGATTTTGTGGAGAGAGAGTCCTAGGGACCCCTTGTTGATTTATGAATTGAATACGAATACGTACGGTTTGGCTTCGAGCCCGTTTGTTGCGATTCGTTCTTTGTTGGAGTTGGCCGAGAAGGAGCGCTTGAGATACCCTCGCGCCTCCGCCATTTTGGCCAGTGACGTCTATGTGGATGACATTTGCACGGGCGCCTCATCTGTCTCAGAGGCGATTGTCCTGAGAGACGAACTCACCGCCTTTTTGAAGTCGGGAGGTTACGAGTTGAGGAAATGGATATCCAACTCGCCTGATGTACTGGTAGGTTTGCCCGAAGAGCACCAGCAGGACCCCCACCTATTCGAAAATGTTGATAATCCCCATGTGGTAACCGTCCTTGGCGTACAGTACAAACCGGTCTCTGACACGTTCACTTATTGTGTGGATTTACGACCACCGAAAGTCTGGACCAAGCGTTTAGTATTGTCTACTGTCGCACGTACCTTTGACCCCAATGGGTGGATTTGCCCCGTGCTGTTTATGGCCAAGTGTTTCTTGCAACGGTTATGGGCTTCGGGTGTGTCGTGGGATGAACCCCTCTCGGACGAGTTACTCCGAGATTGGTCGAGCTTCGTTTCATCCCTCCCCGAGATTAATGAAGTGCATTTGCCGAGGCTATTCCTCCCTTCTGAAAATTGTAAAGTTACTCTTCACGGCTTTTCCGATGCCTCCGAACGTGGATTTGCTGCGGCCGTGTACCTCCGCACCGTTACTGTTGACGGAGTTGTTGCTGTGCATCTGGTGATAGCGAAAAGCAAAGTCGCTCCCCTTCGGACTCGTCATACGATCCCGAGGTTGGAATTGTGTGGAGCTGCCCTCCTAATGCGTTTGTTGAACCACGTATGGCTCACATTAGGTCGATCTATTAAGATACAAGAGGTTTATGCTTGGACGGACAGTCAGGTCGTCCTTTGTTGGTTGAAGGCTCCGGCGCACACCTTGGACGTGTTTGTGGCCAATCGAGTGTCGCAGATTTGTAATTCCGACATCGAGTTGATTTGGAGACACGTGCCGGGAACCATGAATCCCGCGGATTGTGCGTCTCGGGGTTGTGTAGCCCCAACCCTAATTAACCACCCCCTCTGGTGGGGCCCACAGTGGTTGATGCGGCCTGATTCGGAGTGGCCGCCCTCTCCAGCGTTGTCGAACGTAGCCGTTCCTGATATGCGGGCATGCGTCCTGGAGACTAACCCCGCCGGGGAAAAGGATTTGTTGTTGGATCGGTACAGCTCCTTACAGAAGCTGCTTGGTGTTACCGCTTGGATCAGACGTTTTGTGTACAATTGCAGAAACCCACGCGCGAGGCGTGATTCGTCGGTTCTCACTCCGGACGAGCGTAGGGACGCGCTCTTGTTTTGGGTCCGGAGAGTACAAGCTGATAGTTTTGAGTCCGAGATTGAAATTTTGCGTTTAGGCCGTCGCAAGTTGAAGGGCGCGGTATCGCGATTGAATCCCTTCCTGGACGAGAGTGGGCTTTTGCGAGTCGGCGGAAGACTTCGAAATGCGAACCTGCCGTATGGAGCTCGTCACCCCCTTTTGCTACCTAAAGCCGGACATTTGACTCAACTGATAATAACAGATCGCCATGTGAATGCACAACATGCTGGCTGTAATGCTTTGTTGGCCATTTTGCAGCGTGAATTTTGGATTTTGTCTGCTCGTCGAGCCATTCGCACTGTGGTTTTCCGTTGCCTGCCTTGTTATCGATTGAAGGCCGCGACCATGCAGCCCCAGATGGGTGATTTGCCTGCTGATCGCGTCACGGAATGTAGAGCTTTTGCCGGAGTCGCCACCGACTTCGCCGGTCCCTTTACTGTAAAGGCTTCGAGACTGCGTAATGCTAAAACCTATAAGGCGTACTTGTGCGTGTTTGTGTGTTTGTCCACCAAGGCTGTCCATTTGGAAATTGTCTCGGAATTGTCTACCGAAGCCTTTGTCGCCGCCTTGAGCAGATTTGTTTCCCGTAGAGGACTGCCGACATTGATACGTTCCGATTGTGGTACTAATTATAAGGGAACGTGTAATTATCTTAAGGAAGTAGTTAAGTTTTTTGTTGATAATAAAATAGACATTGGAACCACCCTCTCCCGGCGTGGGATAATCTGGAAGTTTAGCCCTCTAGCTTGTCCGACCTGGGGAGGAATTTTTGAAGCTTGTGTAAAGGCTGCCAAGACACACTTGCGTCGCGTGATTGGAGAAACTATTCTCACGTTTGAGGAACTTGATACGGTATTTTGTAAAATTGAGGCCGTCCTCAACTCGCGACCCTTGTGCCCGTTGTCTTCGGACCCGAATGACCTGGAAGCGTTGACCCCAGGTCATTTCTTGATCGGACAGCCCCTTTTGGCTTTGCCTGAATATCCGATTCAGGATGTAGGATCCCATCGTTTGTCGCGATACCAACTTTTGAGACAGATGTCCCAAAACTTCTGGGCACGTTGGTCGATGGAGTATTTGCATATCCTACAACAGCGCGTGAAGTGGACAGATAAAACCACCCCACCCCAGACTGGCGACCTCGTGTTGATTAAGGATGCTAACCTGCCGCCCCTATGTTGGCGAAGGGGGCGCATTGTTAAACTCTACCCCGGAACTGACGGAGTTCCTCGTTTTGCTGAGGTTTTGGTTCGAGATTCGGTTTTGAAGAGAGCAGTTAGTGGGCTCTCCCGATTACCCGTAGATTGACGTACCGTTCTTAACGGTCCGGGGCGGGGGGATGTTCGGAAAAGATCGACGTTTCTGAACGCATCTCTAATGTCACGTCAAATTGACATTTGGCTGTCACTTGAAGTTGACAGTGACACTTGATTGAAATTCTTGTACAAGATGTCGGAATAATTTTGCTGAATTTGTTAAAAATCGCTCGCGTTGAATGTGCCTGGCATATCGAGTTTGAATAAAATCTTAAATTATCTATGTGATCCCGTTTTGTACGACCAAGGTTTTGACGCCATCCATCGGGCTGGTCGCGGAGTTTTTGAAAGAAAGATAATTGTCCACCACGCGCTTTTTGTCGGGACTGTAAATCGTAATAAGAGAGGCTCCCGCGTGTGTTATCGTGTAGTGCTGAAGCGCCCAGTGTCTTGGGACCGCTGTGTTGTACGTGTTGTGAGTAGGGTGACGAGTTGGTAAGGTTGGCAGACGAAGAAAGGACATCAGGGGCGCGCGCGCTCCCTTACACCACTTCTGCCTTGGAGACGTTCGACACACAGACCCGTATGTAAAATTCACCTTACTTCACAATATAAATTAAGCGCTGTGTATCGCAGTCCAATTGTTCAGTTACATCCCGGCTGAAACCAAGTTTTTGTCCGGAGTCTATATTAGTGAAACCGCTTCCACTGCGCTAGCTGATTCCGCGGTATTAGCAGGGGTGTACTGAACATTTCTTGGTAGCCAAGAGCGTAGCTTGAAGGCCTGAGAGGCCCACGCCAAAACGCTTGCATCGCACGCGTCCGGTACCGCTTTACAACGCGCGGCCAGTTGTATTTTGCAACTACCCTCGTTTAAAAAAAAAGAAGTTAACATGGAGGAGAAAGAAGATGAAAGTAATATAAGTGACTCGGAGATTGTTCAAGAATGCGAACGCGAGTTGAGAGAAATGCTGGAGTCGAATAATATGGAAACGGATGTGGGATATGCTGGGAACAAAAATAGAAAAGTGGACAAGAGATGTCGGGAGGACAGTGAGGAAAATAGTGAAGAAGGTTTTGTGACCGTAACAAGTAGGAGAACAAAAAGACTTATAAGGAGCACATCGTTATTACAGCAAGAGGAAAGAGAAAACATCGAAAATATTTATGAAGTATGTATTACATCTTTGACAGTTTTGCCTAAACAATTCGCAATGGCGAAACTTCTTCGAAATGAAAATATAGATGATATCCGACGCATTAAATATAAGAGCCCCTACAAGGCACTTATACAATTTGATATTAAAGAACGTGCTGAAAAGTTATTAAGTTGCTCCAAAATGACAGATTTGGACTATAGATGTCAACTGACTACAGAGAATGACATATCATATGGAGTTATCAAGGGGGTAGACCTAGAGGTTAATATGGATGAAATTAAAGAATCATTAGAAAGTTCCTATAAAATTGTATCTGTAATAAGACTGAGACGGTTGAACTTAGAAGGAAAATGGGTGGACAGTGAGTCAATTCGAGTCGGTTTCAAGGGTCCTATCTTGCCTCCGTACGTATACGCATACGGATATAGGTTTAAGGTAGATGCTTATGAATTTCCGGTCTCGCAATGCTCTGTTTGCTGGAAGTTTGGACATTTTTCCAAATTTTGCCCTACAAAAAAGCCTTTATGCCCAAAGTGTGGTCAAGAACATGAGAACTGTGCGACTCAAGTATTTACCTGCATAAACTGCAAAGGAGCACATATGGCAATGGATAAAAAATGTCCCATTTTTCACAAAGAAAAAAAGATTCGAAGAATTATGCGTATGCAAAATATGACATATAGAAAAGCGCTTCAGACTTATCTTACAGAACAAGCAAAAGAAAAAGAGACTGATATAAATATTACTACGGGATTGTTTTTGGACCCCCCACCAAATTTTGTCAGCCTTACATCTCCAAACAACATCACTAAGACCTACAGTAGTGTAGTTAAAACACGAGCAGTAGTGCACAACGAGGACACATGTCCTAGCGCGCAAGAACTGGAAGAAGACTTTGAAACACTAAATCAGGTGAATAGACAGGGCAGTACTGAACAAAAACAAAACAAGAAAAACAATCAACAACAACAAGAAAGGAAAAACACATCATTGAATTTCACGACAAAAAAAGTGGATCAAATTGAAAATACAAGAAAGAACAAAGAGCATTTATTACAAAAATTTGATTTTAGAAAGTTTATTTTAAAAGTGAAAGACATTATTACACAGGACAGTAGTTTTGAAGAGAAAGTTTGCTCCTTTGTAAAACTAATTTTTAACGAAATTAAAACCCACCTATTACTATTTGTGACGAAAGGAGAGGCGTTGGACTTATTACTTAAAAACATTTTTGATGGGTAGTAAACGCTCATCTAAAATGTCTATTATCAATATTCTCCAGTGGAATGCACAATCTCTTAGACCAAAATTAGCTACTTTTGAGGCATTGTTAAATCAAGAAAAAATTCACATAGCCATCATAAGTGAGACATGGCTGGATGCTGAATCACCTATCCATCTTGGTGACTACCACTTTCATAGGAATGACAGGTTTGACGGTTATGGAGGCGTCGCTATTATTACTCACAAGTCACTTCAAGTCCAGGTATGTCATACTAACTTAAGTAATACAGGAATAGAGATTATAAAAATTAAGCTATTAAATTGTGGCTTTTTAGAAAATATCGTCTCAATATATTGTCCTTCCTCTGTCCGCACTTCTCAATCTGATTGGGAAGACTTATTTAGGCTGTCTCCTAAGAGGTCTTTGATAGCCGGCGATTTTAATGCGCACCATTTAAACTGGTCGTATACAACAGATACCAGAGGTTCTCAATTGGCAGACTCTGCTTTAGACTGTGGTTTTATATATCTCAATGATGGTCAATTTACGAGAGTCAAATTAGTTAATGGTAATATACAGAAAAGCGCACCGGATATAACTTTTTCTTCGTCGGATATTGCAATAAATTTTGAGTGGCAGGTCATAAAAGAAAATTTAGGCAGCGATCACATGGTGATTAAAACGTCTATTAACAGTAAAAATGATTTACAGATAATTAAAAGACGAAATTTTAAAAAGGCCGATTAGAATTCTTACAGAAAGTATTTACATAATGCTTTACCAGCAGAAATTATAGAGTACAACAATATTCAATCTAGGTATGATCATTTTCAAAGTGCACTCATACAAGCTGGCGATAAAGCTATTCCTGTTACAAGAATAAACACAAACCCAGAGTCAAACTTTAAACCCAAAACGTATTGGAACCCTTCTCTGTCCCAGATAGTAGCTCAGCGCAGGTTATGTCTTAGTACTTTTCGACGTAATCCTACGCCAGAAAATTTAAAAAATTTGGAGGAAAAGGTTGAGGAAGCTGCACATTTAATAAGACAGGCCAAGTCGCAAAGCTGGCGAAAATTTTGTAATGAAATTGACGAGTCTACTTCCGTTCAAGAGGTATGGCAACGTATGAGATGGGTGAAAGGATTGAGGCGTACAGTATCCCATCCACCGGATGAAAATAGAAAGGAACTATTATTGGCACTATCTCCCGACTCTGTTTCTCAACAGACTCCTATTTTCCAATCTAACAATGATCTTCTTGAATCTGCCTTCTCGTATCAAGAAATGCTGCATTGTATAAAAACATCTGACACAGCACCAGGAGAGGATGGGATCTCGTACTCTATGATATTCAATCTCGATGAGGAAGGAAAAAAATACCTCCTTAGTCTATATAATGCGATTTTTAAGTTTAATTGTATACCAATTCAGTGGCGTAATATTCAGATCGTCCCTATACCTAAAGCGGGAAGTGATCCTAATGTTAGTGTTAAATTAAGACCCATATCCCTTATGTCCTGTGTTTGTAAAATATTTCACAATATGTTAGCAAAAAGGTTAGAGTGGTTTGTTGAGAAAAACAAAATATTACCTAAGTATTCCACAGGGTTCAGGAGAGACCAATCATGTTTAGATTCTTTGGTACGCATTATCTCTTATATCCAACTTGGTTTTACGAAAAATATCCCTACCGTTGCCTGTTTCTTGGATGTAGAGAATGCATACAATAACGTGTCAATATATCAAGCTACCTCATACCTAGACGATCTACAAGTAGGCAAGAAAATATGTAGATACTTGTGGTCCTTTTTAAATGAGAGACATCTACAAATCAAAAACCAAATGGGTAATGAATGCATGACTAGGTGGACCAATAAAGGTTTGGCCCAAGGTGATCCGATCTCTCCTTTGATATTTAATATTATTACTGCAAAAATTGCACAAGAAATTGATAATGTACACATATGCCAGTATGCGGATGACTTTGCTATTTACTTAAGTGATAAAAATATTAGAATTTGTGAAAGCAACCTTCAGTATGCTCTTAATGAAATAGTTAAACAGTTAAACTTAATAGGTTTAGATCCATCAGACACTAAATCAAAATATGTTATTTTTAGTAGAGGTAGAATAAGGCAGCATATAACACTCAAAGTAAATGGGAAGTCTCTGACGTCAACAGAGTGTACAAAGTATTTAGGTATTTGGCTTGACAGGTCTTTGCTTTGGCGAAAACATATAAACGAAATAGCTGAAAAGATGAGAAAGTTCCTAAATATTTTAAAGATTTTAGCAGGTTCAGGCTGGGGAGTGCACCCTAAAAATCTGAGGAGAATTTACATAGCACTGATAAGAAGTAGGTGTGATTATGGGAGTTATTTATATGATAATAGCGCTAAATCTCATGTTACCAAGTTGGATAGGGTTCAAAATCAAGCTTTGCGCATAATAGGTGGTTTTATCAAAAGCTCGCCAATTCATGTTATGGAGTCTGAATTGTGTATTCCACCATTGTTTGTGAGAAGAAAATACCTAGCCTATAAATACTGTCTAAAAGCTAGTACGTATGAAATGACAACTGACTTGCTTGCGCAACTTGTATCTGCTTGTGAGACCCGATATTGGAATAAGAAAAAGAAACCATTACTTAGTACTTCTTATAATCAAACTAAGGAATATGATGTTGGATCTTCTAATCCTTTGGAAATGTACTCGCTCAATATTTGGGTCACTGGCATAGATATCACAAAATGTATCAACCCTCAACTAGACTGTGTCAAAGAAACAAAAAGCTCCCTAGAACCTAATGCCTTGAAATATGATATTCTAAAAGAAATGTTGGAAAAATATGATAATACCTGGTTTAAAGTTTTTACAGATGGTTCGAAGGATGCTAGAGGCAAAGGTGCAGCGTACTATGTGTATAGAAGGGAGGAGAAGGAAATGTTTAAAGTAACCACCGAGGTGTCGATAATGACTGTAGAACTGTTTGCCATATATAGAGCTATTTTGTATATTAAATCTGTAAAATTAAACAAAAATGTTATCATTACAGATAGTAAAAGTGCATTGCAGCATATTGCTCGTTGCGCCTCTGGTAGCAGAGGTGTAATGATAGCATATAACATACTGCAATTGATTCATGAACTTAACACAAATGGCATTAAGTTAAAACTGCAGTGGATTCCATCTCATGTAGGTATCAAAGGCAACGAGGAGGCAGATAAGTATGCTAAGCTCGCAATATTGAATGGTTTACCATGTTCTATAAAACCTTATTTTTCGGAAATTTTAGGACAGTTTAAAAATGAATGTTTTGAGTTATGGAAAAAACACTTCGACGAAATTTCTCTTCTAAAGGGTATTTGGTATAAAACCATGCAAAATGAGCCTCCTCGTGTACCTTGGTTCGGAAATGTAGACATAAGTAGAAATAACATTGTATTGCTGCATAGGTTACGTTCTGGTCACTTTCCATCGAACAAGTTTGCATATCTGATGAAAAAGTCCGATACCCCAAATTGTGAAGTGTGTGGTAAAATAGACGATGTGCAGCACTTGTTGGTGGAATGTGATAGGAATCGGGCAAAGCGCGAGTCGTTAATGAACATATTGAATGTTAAAATATCCGATGTTGGTGCCTTTCAGTCCATATTAGCTGAACCCACGTCATCAGCAGCTAAGCTTTTGTGTGAAATGGCGACCTTCAATCAATGACTCTGTGTATGTTTGTTTTTCTATTTTATAATTAAATATAAATTCTATTTTAAAATTATTGTTGGTCGAAGGTACCATGGTACACCACTGTTATTTTTTATATACATAGATAAGTTATTACATAGTGTTATGGATTAGAATTAGAACATCATTAGGATACGATGGGACTGACATACCCTGTGGTAAAAGTCCCTAAAATAAAATAAGAATAAAAAAAAAAAAAAAAAAAAAAAAAAAAGAAAGGACATCAGGGGCGCGCGCGCTCCCTTACACCACTTCTGCCTTGGAGACGTTCGACACACAGACCCGTATGTAAAATTCACCTTACTTCACAATATAAATTAAGCGCTGTGTATCGCAGTCCAATTGTTCAGTTACATCCCGGCTGAAACCTAGTTTTTTGTCCGGAGTCTATATTAGTAATACCAGCTTCCACTGCGCTAGCTGATTCCGCGGTAGAGGCAGGGGTGTACTGAACACTCATCATGGTGGTTATTATTTAGCATCTAAATTTGTAACACACATTCAAGTAGTAAACTTCTAAAATATTAATTAAATGACACTAAAATAATAACTCTAAGCTTCTAATTTTATAACTCAGTGCGTTTAAAATATAACTCGTCATACATTAATTAAACGTCAAATTGGTAAAAATCTTAAAATAAGTCGCCTTGCTAGGGTTTTTTAGGAGGTGGGAGGGGGAGGGGAGGGACAAGGGACCCCACTCTTCATTAAACCGCCTTACAAAACTGCCAACAAAAACTCACTTTCCCAAAAACACGTAAAATTTAAAAATAAATTGAATCATTCCGTTCAAAGGACGAAAGTGCGGGACTTTATCTAATAAATCATGGAACTAACTGATGTGATTGAAGTCGAAAAACTATTTATTCAATAATAAATTAATTATTCAAAAGTTTTTAGTAAAAACTTTATTTTTATGACAAGCTTTTTTGCTGCCTGTACTATAATATTGTATTGTCAGCTAAACCAAACCTGTATATAAAATTTTAGCTCTATCGGACACTTGGAAGTAGGTCAAATTAAGCTTGCAAGATTTGACCGGAACGGACATACATGCATACATACACTGCAAGTTAAATAAAAGCTTGTTATAATTATAAATTTTGTTGCATTTTTTTAACATTATTTTCTATCAAATCTTTAATTATTGTAAAACAAAAAGCACCTATTTTGCTCATAATTGTTTAATAAACAAGTGGCATATTTTGCAGAAGTACTTTATTTTTGCAAATTTATTCATATTTTAATACACACAATGATGATAGCCATTAAAAGTGCATTTATGGAAGATTTATCGCTCCGTAAACTTAATTCACCTCAGTTAATTCACCTAGGTGAATTAAGTATACTATTCGTAAACTTTAATCCCCTGTACCGCTGGTCACAAAACAAAAGACATATATTTAAAATAATAAGTAAACTTTATTCACCCAAGTTAAAAATGGATCACCCAGGTGAATAAAACCTACTCTTAGTAAACTTTAATCACCTGTAAGTGCTAGTCACAAAACAAAAGACATATTATTTAAAATAATCACCCCAGTTAAAAATTAATCTAACGGACCATTTATAGAAAATGGCTTATAATATGACCATTTTTTAGTTAAACGCTGAATCAGTGTTGTTTTGGAGTGCGCTTGGCGTCTGAGTCTTTTTTAAATGCCGCGATCAGATCAAGTAGGTTTCTATTAAACTTTTTTATTCGTTTACTTAGAGTAGTGTGGAAAGTTTGCTTTGAGGAATTACATAATAAACTCTTAATATATTGCAGGAAAATTGTGTGTCAATATGACAATCATAAATTAACATAAGCTCTCATTGAGCCAGAGTTTCACTGATAAAAAACATTATTCATAAAAGTGAATAAAGTTTACTTAAAAGTATACTTAATGCACCTAGGAGAATAAGGTGAATAAAGTTTTGTGAAAGTAGTAAGAAGTTACGTAAATTGAAACGTGATTTGAAACACCAATCAGCGCGCAGTGACGTCATTCCATTAGTCACATAAGCTGAGTTCAAAAACATATCGAATCGCGGAACATTAGTTACTAATAAACCTATGGTCGAATGTTAGTACTTTCGGAGATACGACTTCTGAAAGTTGTCTCGGTCTAACATATTCTTTATGGATAAAATAGATGTATTTCACTTTAAAATAAAAAAGATTACGATTACAAAGAATGTTACGATCTTACGTCATGTCAGAAATGACATGAAGCGATAAAATATTTTCATCTTCTCTTCCAACATCCAGGTTTGAATTACCCTTCATTAAGAACTTTTGACACTTGTCTTTACAGCTCGGAACTATTCGGTATTAGGGATTAGGGAGTTGCACTTTGTATATTTCAAGTTCGTGGTTTTTATTTTTTGTGAAAACAATCCATAAGTTGTTTCACAAAAAAATTAACCACGAGATTGCTGCGCTGCCTGCCTGCGCTTCGCGATCGCCTTAAATTTCTAAAGTTTAGTGAAATGACATAATGAGTCACACCAACACATCAAAATATGACTATAAAAATTACTGCATTTAATGCGCGTACTCGTGCAAGTAATAACAGTTTTTGTTTCATCGAAATCTGGCCAGGATTTCCAAAGTTACATTGTTGCAAAGTTTCACCAGCTTTTGTAAATTTGCTTTCCTTGCGCGCTATTGCGATGACGTCATGTCGCAGTGACATCTCCGATTGCGGCTGCTGCGGGTGATTTCCGTCCAACTGTACCTACATAGAGTCCGTCCGTGCGCAATCTTCGCGCAACTGGTGCGTTTTTGGCGCTAGTTACAGTACATTTTCTTCGTTCTAAGGTTATGGTAAATGATTAGTATTCGATTTCGACCGCGCGCAGCCGCACTCTAAAACTGTCACCTACTGTCCATTTGACGGCTTCGTTTTATTGTTGATCGAAGTTTGACGGTTGCTCTATTTATATTGACAGAATACCGCCCGCCATTACGAAAGTTGATTTAATTTATTAATCACGAAAATACAACTTTATGTATTTGAAGGTGTTTTTTTTTTACATGGACTCAATACAAAATTGATCATTGATCGACTATAAGAAAAATAAATAAATTTATTGCGAAACCGTGAGAGCGCATCTCATAGCAAAAGAAGAAATACGGAAGCGCCAACTCTCAATCGCGATGTGACGTCACACGTTAATTCCATTGGCTCACCCGAATTTTTCACGGAGGCAGTACTTTAACGTTCGATATCTCAGTCATTTTTGAAGATAGGAAAAAAATAAAAAACATATTCTTTTTTCTCGAGTAACATATTTTTTAGATATGCTGATAACAAAAATCATTGGTGTGTGTGACTCATTATCACTGAACTTGTTTAGGAAGAAGACGTCGTAAATAAGAATATTCCACGTCTTCCGTGATTTCGTGGTATCCCTAGGGATTTCTTGAAACCTCTGATTTCCTAATATCCCTGCGACATATAGGTACATATCTTAGTAAGTAACATACCGGGCTGCGGTGGTGCGGGCTGAGCAGGTTTCGTCTGGAAAATACCGCTGCCGGTGAAGTCGAAGAATTTTGTGTCAGGGGTTTTATAAAACGCTGGCATGGCGGGCTTAGCACCGAAAAGGCCGCCGATCTAAGTGGAAAATAAATAACACGTATTAATTAAAAAACAAGCGACAGATTAATACACATGTAACAGTCAAAACTATGACTGATATTTCCGGTCAAAACTGGTTTTGACAGTTTATTGTGAGTTTTGATTGTGACGTGTTCGTTTTATCTAGTTGATATGAATAGAAGGAGAATGCTGTGGTGTTTGTTGTGGTGATAGACTAGGCGCTTACTTGCTGCTTTGTTCACAAACAGGTGACAAACAAAACTAATTTGTTCATGGGTCGTTTAGAGTTGTAAAGTTACCGTCAGATATGATAAGTGACCGTCATTTATTATAAATGACTGGTCATATTGGTAATTTATTGTTAGATTCGTCAAATATATAATTGAACTACTTTTAGCTGTAATTATTTTCTTGTAAAATATCAAAGGTAATAATTGATCGTTGGTTTACATCTAAGAAGTTTTATTTCTTTTTTAAGATATTCATAATTCCTAAATTTAGGAATTATGAATATTATTAAATTTAAAATTGCGAGAGCTTTCTCTCGGGGGCAGCTGCGAGCGAGATAGCATATCTTTAAATAATAATAATAATAATTTATTTCAGACATCAATATTTTTTTTACAATTTTAGGCCCATATAATAATTACCTTACAGACTAACATACTTGCATATATTTATATATAAAACTATAATAGATTAAAATGTACTGGAACTAGACTGTTATTTCCTGCAACTATTAATGAGTGGTGTTTACGAATACGATGAATAAATAAATAAATTTATTTACTTATTTATTTATAAAATATATATTAAATTTATCATTTATATATTTCTCATTTATATAAAATATATAAATGAATGTGACGTTACTGACAGTAAATGACCGAAAATGACGGTCAGGTTGGATAAATTATCAATACAACTCTAGTCGTTTGAAGATGTTTGATTTTTAAAACTTGATAACGGATAAAATATATTTACTTAATTATTTTTTTGTAAATAAATACTTAATATACATAGAAAACACCCAGACCAAGACAAATAGACAATGTTCATGCACAAAAATATATAGTCTTGTTCGGGAATCGAACCCGAGGCCTCTGGCGCAGAAGGCAGGTATTTTTTTTGTAAATAAATACTTAATATACATAGAAAACACCCAGACCAAGACAAATAGACAATAGACAATGTTCATGCACAAAAATATATAGTCTTGTTCGGGAATCGAACCCGAGGCCTCTGGCGCAGAAGGCAGGTATTTTTTTTGTAAATAAATACTTAATATACATAGAAAACACCCAGACCAAGACAAATAGACATGTTCATGCACAAACATATTTGTCTTGTTCAGGAATCGAACCCGAGATCTCTGGCGAGGAAGGCAGGTATCCTACCACTGCGCCAAATCGGTCGTCGAAATCGACTGTACTTAGTTGAATGTAACAATGAATATGAATATAAGTTGTCATAGACATATTATGTCCTATGACAACTTATATTCATATTCATTTATTGCTATTCTACAATGTATAAAAAACTTAATAATTCATTCGTGCAAAGCAAAATAGTAGATTGTACAACAAGTGCATAAAACGTACCATTTTATACCCGAGACGTATATGTCAAGTGGATAGTCAAGTCGAGGGTAAAATAGGTTTTATGTACGAGTTATACACTCTGCTTTTCACTTCGATTGTGAGGAAATTAAAATGCTATAATGCAAAATAGAAAAAATAAAGACTTCGCCATATTGGCGCGAAGACTTTTTTTCTTTTTTTTTTTATACGCGGCAGTGGCAGCACAGTGACTTACCATAGATCGTAAGTAGTCCATAATGCTCTTAAAATACTTGTTTCTTAGAAAACTTATTAATATTGCCTAGTTTTATTAATTTAGTATTATAACATGGATTATGTCTCTGTCCTCTTTCTATAGATACGGCTTCTAAGTCCGCTACCCTCTTATCTCTGACAAATCTTGTCCCTTCAGTCCATACATCCTTCTTCTTTAGTGAAGTTTCTGAGGAAGACGTTGCGAAGAGTATAAAATCTATTTCCACAAAAGCCATTGGTAGTTATGGTCTTAGTCTGGAGATAATTCTTCCAGTTTTGGAGGACATTGTGCCAGTCATCACACACATTGTAAATTTCTCGCTGCAACACAATGTTTTTCCTTCATCCTGGAAGAAGGCCCATGTTATACCTCTACCCAAAACTCACAACCCAACATCTCCAACTCAGTACCGTCCTATTTCAATTCTCCCTATCCTCTCCAAGGTCTTTGAATCTATTGTCCACACCCAATTATATTCCTTCCTCTCGTCTAATGCCCTGCTTTGTTCTTATCAATCCGGTTTCCGCCCTCCCCACAGCACAGTTAGTGCACTGCTGAACATCACGGAGGACATTCGCGGCGCTATGGACAATACCAGGCTCACGGCGATGGTTTTTTATTTTTTATTTTTTTATATTTTTTTATCCACAACGGGGTAGCACTTAGCCTTCATCACACCTGATGTTAGGTGGTGATAAGGCTGAAGATGGAAGCGCACTACTCCCGGAATCCTCAATCACTGAGGAACTGGCTATCTTATCTCTAACTGCCGGAACACAATAATGCTGAAAACATCATTGTTATGGCGTCAGACTTAGATAAGATGGTGGTAGCTAGCCAGGCGGACTAAGAACAAGTCCTACCACCAACCGATCTTCTGGTCGATTCTCTGGTCTTGCTGGATTTCAGCAGTGCATTTAATTGTGTTGACTTTGACCTTCTCCTTGGTACTCTTCGCTCTATTAACATCTCACCCCCCGTCGTCGAATGGTTTCAATCCGTTACCAGTGCGTGGTTCATAACGATTCTTATTCCGATTGGTCGCAAATCTCAGCTGGTGTACCTCAAGGAGGGGTTCTTTCTCCCTTACTGTTCTCTATCTTTATAAATAGTATTTCCCGTGTTATCTCTTCGCCTTTCCTTTATGCTGATGACCTTCAGATTTACAGGCACTTCTCAATTGCTGAGGTTTCGGAAGCGATCAACTCCTTGAACATGGATTTGACTACCATTTACAACTGGGCCGCTTCATTTGGTCTCATGGTGAACCCGAGCAAAAGCCAAGCTATGATTGTAGGTAGCAGCCGACTTAGATGTAAACTTGACCTTGACTCTGTTCCTCCACTTGTCTACGATAATGTCACAATACCGTACACTAATAAAGTGAAAAACCTTGGTGTTATCATAGATAGTAACTTGTCCTGGTCCCCGCAGATCAGCGAGGTCGGTGAACGGATCCATTATGCCTCTCACTCGCTCAAGCGACTACAATATTTTCTTCCTTTCAGAACTAAAATCATGCTGGCGCAATCCCTCCTCCTCCCACTTCTCGACTACGCCGATGTTTGCTATCTGGATGTGACTGAAGAACAGCTGAACAAGTTGGAACGCCTACAAAATCTTGCAATTAGATTTATCTTTGGCTTACGCAAGTATGATTACGTATCATCTTATCGTTCTCAGCTTAATTGGCTCCCCATTCGTCTTCGCCGTGATATGCACATCCTTTCCACGTTATTCAAAATCCTCAAAAACCCTAACTCTCCCGAATACCTTGTCTCCCGCTTCTATATGCTTCCTCCTCCCTCTCGCTCTAGGCGGCCCTGTGTCACTAAGACGCTTGAGCTGAATAGAAGCAACACCAACTTCCTTCTCAATTCCTACACTGTTAGAGCTGCGCAGCTTTGGAATAGACTTTTGTCGGACATCCAGGACAGTCGGAATGTTCAGTCGTTTAAAACGAAACTGAAAACGCACTTTCTTGCACAAATTGCTCCAATCCAATGAATCATCTGATATTGTAAAGTTACCCACTATATAGTATATAATTTATGTATTGTGTTTATATATGTATATAATAACTCTCATGTACTAATTCCTCCGTTCTTATTATTTTTTAAAGTTAATACACTAAGCAAACACAACTAACTTCACTATAACAATTTGGTTGGCCTCGCTTTCCTTACTCAAAGGAATACTGATGGTATTACCTATTGTTTTAACATAACAGTACCCGACACACTTAAGTTTATTGTTAATTATCTATTATTATTCTTATTTTTTGTACAAGTAACTTATTTAAAGAAATAACTCTTTATTGATTCTAGAGTACAACACTTTCCTAATCTGTTATTTTTAAGTAGTTAATAATCACTTTTGTTTATTTTTAGTGATAGCGGCCTTAAAAACTAAATCTATAGCCATGATGACCCGGATGGCAACGGCAAAGGACATGGAGCTTAAACTCAAAAATGCTCTGGAGGATCTCAAGGCAACAAGAGACCTAAATAACTCTTTGATTAAGGAAAGAGAGGAAGGCGAACAAGAGATTGTCAAGACTATAACCCGCAACACAGAACTCAAGAGTGAACTCGCTGAAATTCATACAAAATACTCCGAACTCTTAGACAAGTGTAACCAAATGGAAGACTATATTCAGTCATTTAGGGCTTGTTATGACACTCACGATCAGGCTTTGAGTCGCATTACAGATTTAGAAATTAGTTTGTCTATAGCTCAAAGAACAGTACTTGATCTAGAAAAGGTTAATAAAAGTATCATCGAAGAAAGGCACTCTCAAAGCCTCTTTGATGAGTTGATGCAATGCAATTCTGCTACACATGACAATTCCACTTCGGAATGTGTTAACTATGTTAGTAAACCATTTGCTAATAATAAAAGTATATGTCATTTTAGTAGCGGGAAAAAAAATAAGAAATATATCAAAATTAATAGGTACATAAAGAAAACACAGAAATTAATTAAAAAACAAAATTATTACAATAAATACTGTCAATTGAGGAAAGAGCGCAAGCTATTGTTAGAACAATTAAATGTGATAAACATGGAAACATGTAATAAGAACAAAGAAAGTGAAATAATAGGAAGTCAATTAGGTAATAAGATTGACATTTTGGAACTTTCACTTAGGGAAATGTACACCAACTTGTGTGAGTTTTCTCGCAAACAATTAAGTAATAAAAATATGGCTGCATATAATATGATTGACATTTGCAATTTTAATTCAGATCGGTTTGAATCATTAGGAAAAAAATGCAGCTGTAGTTGTACCAAAATAAATAGTCATTCATGTCAAAATGAGACATTATAATAATTTCTATCTCCTTTTCTATCCAGGATCTCGACGGATTCTAGGTCAGGGCGATCCTATAAAAATAGAGCGAGGTATCTTCCAGGGTGACGGTTTGAGTCCATTGTGGTTCTGTCTGGCCTTGAACCCTCTGAGTACACTTCTCGAGAGTTCAGGGTTAGGCTATCGTTTACGGAGAAATGGTCAAGTAATATCAAAACTGCTGTACATGGATGACCTGAAACTATTTGCCCATAGCAGTTCTCATTTGACAGCGTTACTGAAGGTTACTGAAGCTTTCAGTAATGCCATTAAAATGGAATTTGGTGTGGACAAATGTGCAGTCATGCATGTAAAGCGTGGTCAGATAATGGAATCTACGGGTATACAACTCTCGGATTCTATTCATCTTAGATCTCTCTCTGTAAACGAAACCTATAAATATTTAGGTATGTCACAGGCATTTGGCATCAACGATGCTGACATGAAACAGTCGTTGCGTGAGCGTTTCTTGGGGCGCCTTTCAAAAGTACTTAAAAGTCTTTTGTCTGGCGGAAACAAGGTTCGCGCATACAATGGATGGGTCATGCCGGTACTGATGTATTCCTTTGGCATACTTAAATGGACTCAAACTGAACTCGATGCCCTGGATAGAAAGGTTCGTACATTGCTAACAGCACACCGCATACATCACCCACGTTCATCGACCATGAGATTGTATATCCCACGGAAGTGCGGTGGTCGTGGCTTCTTAAATGCTAAGACATTGCATAACCGCGAGATATGCAATCTTAGCGAGTATTTTTTCCAAGTCAATATGGGGTCTCATAGAGATGTAGTTGCTGTTGACAATGGACTGACTCCTCTATTTTTGGCAAAAGAAAACTGGCGCAAACCTGTAGTACTTAGTACGTCCGACCGCAGCACTGTGTGGCAAAGCAAGGAGTTACATGCAGATTCTACCGGGCTCTCCATGGGCCCGACGTAGATTTATTAGCCTCAGTATCCTGGCTCCGTTTCGGTGATCTTTTTGGTGAAACCGAAGGTTTTGTCTGTGCAATTATGGATGAGGTTGTGATGACGAATAACTACCGAAAGTATATCCTAAGGGATGGCACAGTGGATATTTGCCGAGCGTGCCATCGTCCGGGTGAATCCCTTAGGCATATAATCTCCGGTTGTTCTCGTCTCGCAAACGGCGAGTATTTGCATAGACATAACCAAGTGGCCAGGATAATACACCAACAACTTGCTCTAGAACATAGTCTTGTGGCATCCGAGGTGCCGTACTACAGGTATGCACCAGAACAGGTCCTTGAAAATAGCCATGCCACATTGTATTGGGATCGATCTATCATTACAGACAGGACTATTGTAGCTAATAAGCCTGATATTGTATTGATAGATCGACACGAACGCCGCGCAATAATTGTTGATGTCACTGTTCCCCATGACGACAACCTTGTGAAAGCTGAAAAAGATAAAGAAAACAAATATCTTGATTTAGCTCACGAGATTGTTGACATGTGGGACATTGATTCAGCAATTGTTGTTCCGATAGTCATATCTGCCCATGGGCTGATAGCCAAGAGCCTCGATAAACACCTTAAGAGGCTCGCGTTAGGTGGATGGATCGTGAGTCAGATGCAGAAGGCAGTACTTCTGGACACGGCCCGTATAGTGAGAAGGTTCCTGTCTCTGGATCCTTAACCATCGGTAGCCGGGACCCTGATCTTGCTGCCGTTGGGGAACTGCATTTTTGTATTTTTAAATGTTATATTTTTTAGTGTTATTCATTGTAAAAATTTAATGTTTAGAAATATAATTTTGTAAGTATTTAAAATGTAATAAAGGGAATAATAATAATAAAATTCTTTATTCATGCCAAAATACAGTCACATACAGTAGGTAATAGCTAAAGCTATGGTAAACAAATAACAAGTTCTGTGTTGGTAAGGCAATTAAGGTAACAATTATTGTAAAAGTGATCGTAACTGACCCTAAAAGGTTATAAGATATAACCTGTAAATAGGGATTCAGCACCTTTCCCCATGTTATACCTTATTTAAGACGATCATAACCAGTTTATAGTCTAACTATTACATTTTGAGCTTACTTTTAAGTGTCAGTTATCAATTTATCAATTTATATACAATTTACTTGCACTATTGCAAGTGGGTTATGCACTTTGTGTTGCATGTTTTATGTTTATGTACCTAATTGCATTCGAATGTGAATGAGTGTGAAAGTGTGTATGTGTGTGTGTTGTGTGTGTGTTTGTGTATGTGTGTATGTGTATTGGGATAAGACAACGTGTGTTGATGTGGGTGTGTGTGTGTATGTAGGTTATAAGAATAGTGTGCCTTTCATTGTATTTAGGATAACACTGCCAACAGACTTTCCGACTCGTCGTACGATTGGCCAAGGAGCCAGTCAAATATAGTTCTTTTACATTGGGTTAATGGTAATTGATGGTGAGACATTATTTTATTAATTTTATTGTATAGATAAGGTCCGAGAAAAAATAAAAATCCTTTTGAAAATGCAAAGTTGGTTCTGGGAATATCACAAACTTGGAATTTTCTTCTCTTATCGGAGTGTACAAAAGGTGTTCGGGCATGCATATATAGAAGGCTATACAATATAAACAGTTGGCGTATGGATAGGACTTTGCATGATAAGTACAGTTCCTTGGTAGGTAAGGTAAAAGGACGAAATGTACTTACTTTTAGGACTGCTCGTTGCGCCCTTTCCAACTGCAAAAGATTAGTTTTTGCAGAGCCGCCCCATGCAGTGATACAGTAGGTGGTGATGGACTGGCATAAAGCGAGGTAAGTTGTCTTAATAATAGAGCTGGACGCAACGTAGCGAAGCCTTCTAAATATATATATTAATTTCCTGACCCGAGATGTTAGGGCTGCAAGGTGATGTTTGAAGTTGAGATTCCGGTCAACAATAATTCCGAGGTATTTTATGTAAGGGGTAGACGTAATTGAGGGACAAGGACAATTATTGAGGTTTGGGGTAGGACAGGTATGCGCTATAAGGGTTGGTGTAGGCGTGGGTTGAGAATCATCTCGAATAGAGAATGTCATAAAATTGGTTTTGGAAGCATTTAGGGTGAGGGTGTTTAATGCTAACCATGAGTTGACAGTGTTGAAGCCATTTTGGGCGGAAGACATGGCATCGGACCAGTTGTCAGCTGTGAATGTGATCACTGTATCATCCGCGAAGGAGATGACCTTGCCGTTGGGGATGTGTAGATTGCAGAGATCGTTGATAAAAACGAGGAAGAGGGTAGGCCCTAAAATGCTACCCTGTGGAATGCCATAGGATACGGGGAGATAGTCACTATAGGTATCATTTATTTTCACTCGTTGATACCGGTTCAAGAGATAGCTGCTGAACACCTCGGACACCAATTCTGTCTAACTTGTTTAGGAGGGTGGGTATTGGAACAGTGTCAAAGGCCTTCTGGAGGTCTAGAAAGATGGACACTCCTTTTTTGCGATTATTAATAGCGGTAACAATATGGTTTATTAGTTCGAGAACGGCATCTGATGTTGAGATGTTGCGTCTGAAACCAAATTGGTTGGGAGAAATAAGTTTATTACTTTCTAGAAAGTGGATAAGGCGATTATTAATTATGCGTTCGAGAACTTTAGAGAGTGACGAAAGGACGGTAATCGGCCTATAGTTGCCTGGTGAAGATCTATCCCCACTCTTATAGATGGGATGAATGTTGGCTTTTTTAAAAGCATCGGGAAAGATGCCCAAGCGAAAACAGTTGTTGAAGATATAGGTTAACGGTGCAGTAAGGATGGCAGCATATCGCTTGAGAATAGCGGATGGAATATTGTCCCAGCCAACAGCACTATTGGTTTTTAATGACATAATGGTGGTGAAAACTTCGTCTTCGTCTGTATCGAGAAGTACAAATGATTGTGAGAATGGGCTCTGCGGGAATGTACTGTCATTAGTGTTTTGGCGCTCAGGAATTTTGTTGGCTAATTCTTCCCCTATCGTTGCAAAGTAAGAGTTTGTACGATTGACCGAGTCAATTGGTGTTGCACACGATTGAAGTAGGTGGGTAGTAGTTTGTTTCGGGTGTGACGTTTGGGTAATGCGTTTAATAGAGTTCCACAACATTCTTAAATTAGTGCCTGCTTTAAGAAGCTCTTTTTTGTCGAACTGCCTTTTCAGTTTTTTTATTAGCTTTGTACAGAAGTTACGGTACCTAGTGTATGTGAGCTTTAAGACAGTATTATCTGGGTTTTTCTTTAATTTACGATGCAATGCATCCCTGTTCCGAATACATCGCAAAACTCCTGGAGTGATCCAGGGTTTAAAGATTCGCTTTTGGCGTGGAAGGCGTTTTACAATGGTGTTTTCTTTTAATGCTGTATTTAAGGTATCGATTAGAAGATCCGTAGCTCGATTTTGGTCATCTGTCTGATAGATAATAGACATGTCATATTACTGATAGCGAGGTCCAAGCCAGTATAGTCGATTTTGCATACACTGGTTTCACAAGGGATACGAGGTTGATTATTGCTGAGACACAGTAAAACGGCGGAGTGATCTGTTAAGGTTGAGTCCAAAACAAGGGTAGTTGAGGGTACGCTTGTTTTTAAAAGAACGTGATCTAAACAGTTTGGACCACGTGTTGGGAGAGTGTGGCCGGGTAAGAAACCATGATAAGCTAATGTATTTAGGTATTCGGCGGCACGGGTGTCTTCAGTTGAGGGGCTTATATTGATATTAATATCACCCATTATTACTATATTGTTAAACGATGATAAAGTTGTTAAGGTATCGCACAAAGAGTGTAAAAAGGTGTCAATCGAGTCATTAGAAGGTGAACGGTAGATGCCGAGAATAGCCGTGTTATTCGACAACTTGATCAGTAGACAAGAAGCCGTCTGAAGATTTGGTTCTTCAACCGAGTAGTTTAAGTCAGATTTAACATATGCTACAACGCCATCACATTGGTTTAGGTGCAGTTTTGTGGAGTGTGAATTGTATCTGTTAAGTAGCGGAATATTTTGATTAGACGAACAGGAGAGCCATGATTCGGTTAATATTATAATGTCGTTTTCAAACGGTAGTCTTTGAAGAAGAGCTTCAAACCCTAATATATTTGTGTTGATAGAGCGTATGTTTTGTGTTAAGATTTTGAGGTTGGTTAAGTGGTCGTTAAGATACATTGCAATATTCTCGACAGAACAAAGATTTGCAGTAGAAACAGAAAAATTGTCAATGTTATCAATTACATTTTCAATGGGTGTGAATGTTAAGAATATAGTGGACTTGGAGTACCTAGACAAATATCGTTTGGGCGGCAATTTTAAGTTCGAGGTCATGCATCCCGAGACCGTCGGGGATGCCGTAGGAAAAATCGTAAACGCGATACAGAAATATAGTAGACTCTTTTTGGCAGTATGTTGTGTGTGTAATGTGTGTGTTAGTTTTGTAGTTTCGTTGTTAAAAAAGTGTTTAGTGCAATTTAGATTCAAATTTTGGTTGACAAAAGTAAGATATACAGAGTAAGACATTTTATCGTTATCTTTTAAAGTAGTAAAAGAGAAGTAAAAAATCTGGTTTTTGCATGCATTAAAACTAGAAAAACAATAGAAATAAAAGAAATATTGGGCTAGTCACTTTCCATCGTTAATTTCATCCTACTGGGATTCTGTTTTTACTTGAACGGTTGGAGCTGAATCAGTCTTGCGGATCAGTATGCGACCGTCGGACGTCCAACAATATTTGATCTTCCCTTCTTTCTTCAAGTTGCGCGCCAGGTAGTACAGCCGCGAAGCTTGCTGGGTAAGGTGTTCGGCGACAAAGATTGGTTCGTTTGATCCAGAAATCCCGATGTGACTCGTGCTGAGTTTGGTGTCTTTATGGGATTTATTGTGTGTCTTGACAGCGGAGAGCAAATTAGATTTTTGTGCTACATTAGGTAGTTCAACGATAAGGGGTTTTTTTTGTCCCCTCTTGCCAGGCAATCTATAAATGTCATGAATATCAGACGAATTCATGTCTAGATTTAGGGTCTGGAACAATTTCACAACATAGTTAGAAAGGTCGCTCTTTTTCTCTTTCTCTTTCATTGGGACGTTTCTAACTTCTATTTTAGTGGACCAATTGTCTCGTTCTAAGGCCTCGATTTTTTCGCGAAGAGAATCTATGAGCGTCCTGTTGGATTTACATTCTTCTTCTAAAGATTTCGTTTTTAATTGTATTTTTTCAAACTCATCAGATAGGAATTCCATAGATTTTTCGATGCCTGAGTTTATTTTTTGAATGTTTTCAAGTGAATTTTGAATTTTTAAAAGTTTTTCATTATGTTGGGTTGAAAAGGTAGCGAACATGCTCCTTATTTCCGCCTTAAAGGCGCTCAGTTCTTCCTTTAACACATCGTCATGGCGGCGCTTAGTTCTTGTGTTTTTAGATGAGGATAGAAATGATTCATTGCGCTCCGTAGCTAAAAGTATGTTGGGGTCTGAGCCATACTTGCCGTCATTGGGCGAGTGGAACATTGTCGCTTGTGGGGCGGTTCAATTAAACACCAACTAGTATGCGCAGGCGTCGCAGGGATGCGCCGTAGTGAGCAGATATTGACCAATGGGCGAGCGGAGGGGCGTGGTTATAGTAGTGTGTGTCTACTCACGGTTATGAGTGACCTCTTCCGCTGCACTGCGCGCCTGGTAGTGTCGGTGGCTAATATTCGAAATTATTTTAAATAAAATAATGTTTTAATTTAAAATGAGTAATGGACTGGCACAGAAAACACGTCTAAACGCTTTCGCGATCCGGAGGGGAGGGGACATTAGACCTGACTCCGCAGGAGGTTATTTTACCAACCAACCCTGAAGTCCCTAACACTGATACTATAGATTCTATTAATAGTTTATTGCTGAATAATGAAAATAGCCCACATACTAAAACTAATGACACTAAAACAATTATGTTCTGCGATGAGATTGGGAAAAATTTAGGCCAATTCATCCAGAAACACTCTGAAGAAAGCATTATTAATTATTGTATGCCTGGCTCAACCTTAAATGCGATAATGAAATTAATTGTCAGAAAATCTTATGATGAAAACAATAATTTGATAGTTTTAATTGGAAATAGAGGTAATATTAATAAAAGCCAATTAATATCATACTGTAACTCATTATGCTCTTTAAATGTAAAAAAAGTTGTTATGTTTACATTTCCTTATAGTCAAGGTTTTTCACAGCTAGAAAATAAAATTAGACATAACTTAAACTTAACCTTAAGCACAATAGCTTATCATAATAGTCAGCAGATGCATTTAATTGACATCAACACATTGTTATACAAATTTAACTTGACTAAAGATAAATATTATCTGCCTAATTATCTTAAGCGACAAATAGCGGTATCGCTATCATTTTATTTTAAACAATTAGCCAATAACTTGGCTAGTATAACCTCTGCTTCTATTGAGCAGTTTAACTTTGATACTTCTAATGTAACTTTGGAATCTGTTCCAAATAATTCGATTCTTTTGAATCCAAATACTGACATGGTTAATTTAAATTACCATTAGAGACAACGGAGGCATACTCTAGCCCAGTATTGACAAGAGGAAGGCCTAAATGTTTAAAAATAGTACACCAGAATATCCAAGGCTTTTCTGCTGGCAAAGACCTAGAAATAAGTTTATTTTTAAATTGTGAAAATATTGATGTGTTATGTGTTACTGAACATTGGTTAAAAGAATATGAATTATTGTTAAATTTGGATAATTATAGTGTTGTAAGTTCATTCAATAGAAAAACCACAATAAGGGGGGGTTCTTTAATAATTTTACCTAATAACACACAATATAAAGAGCGAAAGGATATAGTATCCCTCTCTGTTGAACGAATTTGTGAGATATCATGCGTGGAACTTGAACAAATAATTATAATCTGTGTATATAGCCCCCCTGGAGCAAATTACACAGTCTTTGAGTCCACTATGGAGGATGTTTTGAAAATATGCTGTCGTAAGAATAAAAAAATTGTAGTCTGTGGAGATTTTAATATAGACATCTTAGATATTAAATTAGCACAACTCTCCAGTAAATTCCTTAATCTTTTTAAATCATTTAATTTGCTTCACACTTTTAATGAACCGACGCGAATTACGCCAACATCGGCTACTTGCTTAGATAACATCTTTTCCAACTGTAACTTAATTGAGAAATCGGTAATTAATATTATTAAATCCGACCACAGTGGACAACTAGCTTCTTTTGAGCACTATAATGTTATTCCTAAACGCGAAGTAATTTGCAGGCCAATACCGAAACGTGGTATTAATAAATTTAGAAATAATGTACAAGATAAAATTCAATGTATGCCAGCTTCTGCTGACGCTAATAACTCTTATCAATCATTATTTGATATTGTTGAAAAAGAATTTAGTAACAATTTTAAACAATAAGTTATAAAGTGTAATGATCGTAAGAAGTTCAGTGACTGGGCCACACCTGGTATTTATAATAGCAGAAGAAAGTTATTTGAACTCTATGCACAAAAAACGACTTCCTGTGATCCTAGCTTCATTGAATATGTCAAGAAATATTCAATAACATTTAGGAAAGTATGTGCTTTGGCAAAATCTAGGTATATTTCAAATAAAATTAAATCATCTGAAAATAAAATAAAAGCTACCTGGAGTATTATAAACCAAGAAACTGGCAAAACAAAAAGCAAAATTAATTCATTTAACTTAAAAATTAGTGATCAGACTTTTGAATCGGATATTGAGGTGGCTAGTGCTTTTGAAGGTTTCTTTGCTCGAATACCGTTAGAAACTACTAGCAGACTTAATTCTTGCCCCAACACCGCTGTCTCTCTTATGGAATCTAGTGTGAACAAGTGCCAGGAAACATTTAGTTTTAGCTATGTCACTACCGAAGATATTATTAAAGCATTCAAAGCAATAAATATTAAGAAAACAGAAGATCTCTGGGTCATATCTACAAGTATCATCAAATCAATAATTGATGTGATAGCTCCATCATTAGCAATAATTTTTAACCAATGTATAAGTGAAGGGGTCTTTCCTAATTTAATGAAGAATAGTAAAATTATTCCTCTGTTTAAAGCTGGTGACAAAAGTGACCCAGCAAATTTTAGACCTATATCCATACTACCAGCAATAAGCAAAATATTTGAGAAATTAATTTGTGCTCAACTTTTAGAATATTTTAAATTAAATAGTATACTGCATGAGAAACAGTTTGGTTTTTCAAAAGGTAAAAGTACAACTGATGCTGGGGTTGCATTTCTAAAACATGTACTTGATGCCTGGGAGGACAAGCAGGATGTAATCGCTATTTTTTGTGACCTTTCCAAGGCATTCGATTGTGTTGATCACCAAACACTATTAAGGAAGTTAAAACATTATGGTGTTTCTGAAATGTCAGTAAGCCTTATGCATTCATATCTGCATGAAAGAACTCAGAAGGTAGTTATTAATAAAACTGAGTCTACCGGAGCTCCCATTACTATGGGCGTACCCCAAGGATCAATATTGGGCCCGCTGTTGTTTTTAATATACATAAATGACCTTCCTTACTACGCGAAGAATTTATGTGAGACGGTGCTATTTGCCGATGATACATCTCTAGTCTTTAAAGTAGATAGAGGTGATGACTGTTCTGACGAAGTAAATAGAGCTCTTTCAAAAGTGTCACATTGGTTTAATAGTAATAATTTATCATTAAACTCAAAGAAAACTAAGTGTTTAAAATTTTCGTTGCCTAATGTAAGACAAGTTGATTTTCATATTAGACTAGACGGCGATATGGTCGAATTCATTAACAATACAAAATTTCTAGGTATTATATTAGACTCACGACTACAATGGGATCCTCATATCGAAGCCTTGGCGAGTAGACTCAATTCGGCTGCATTCGCAGTTAAGAAAATAAGGCTCTTAACCGATATTGAAATGGCTAGAATAGTCTATTTTAGTTATTTTCATAGTGTTATGTCCTACGGCCTTTTGTTGTGGGGCTCAGCCGCTAACATCCAAAGTATATTCGTGCTCCAAAAAAGGGCTATTCGCGCCATTTACAACCTCCGATCGAGAGATTCTTTAAGAGATCTATTTAAAGAAATAAACATTTTAACTGTTGCAGGACATTACATCTATGAAAATATAATTTATGTGAAAAAGTATTATAATACATTTGTAAAGCAGAGCGATATTCGGGTCAGGCCGTAGATTTTGCCACATTCGAGGGTACAAAAGTCTCCGCCTCATATAATTTTAAATATAGTACTCTTAGAAATTTCTTAATCTTATCATCGTGTTTCCTAAGAAATAGCAAACCAAGGCAGATATAGATATTTGGATAAGTTTATAGATTTGGAAAACTATTTGACATTTCCCTCCCAAAAGTGACGGATTTTTTATAAAAACCGCGAATCCGCATTGGTAGGTGTCCAGCTTAAACATCGATAAAATTATCATTTTTTTACTTATTGATGAGCTGTTTGATTTGACGTTATAAAATAATAATAAGGTTGCCATTCCTTTAATATTTTTGCGTATTTCCTAAGAAAAAAGATAAAATTTCGGCAATAAGATTTTTTTTTTGAAAAACCATTTCTTTGTGCTACTTATATTGCGCAACCATTTTCACCCATATTATGGTTTTAAAACATTTATTAAGATTTTGTTTGAGTGCTGGCATCACCAAAGAATCGTATTCTATGGTCAATGCAGCGTTGACGACCATATTTTTTGACATTTCGGTGTCAACTCCGATCAAAGTGAAAAGTGTCGCCTACTTTACAGAGTGCATTTTTTGAGATTTCAAGGTAAGTTTTTGATTAAAACTTATAATTGTTGTTGCGCATGGTTTAATTAGATGTGTGTGATCTGTATATGTTAAATTAGCCTTGTAAAATAGTATATTTTAAGAGTTATAATCGATTTCATTTGCGCCTCGGTTCCGCAAAACTGCCTTTATGCCACTTTGCGATACCGGTTGCGTAGAAATTGCGCCACTTATTTTACGCTATTGAATAATAGTGCATGCACACAAGGTTTTCAAGTGTTTTTATTATTTTGAAATTACTTTTAGCTGTAATTCCGCTAAAAAACATGACTAGCATTACTATTAATTGATTTGTTAGCTTTTATCAATATTCTATAAGTACAGGGTGTTCGGCAGAACGTTAAACATACGAAAATAGGGGTAGGTGCGGTGGTCTGCTACCTAACCAGCCCCAAAGATTTTACCTAGGTCCAAAGTTTTTTTATTTTGTATTTTATAAGTTTTGGAATTTCGTCACTTTCATACTAACTTTTAAACCCATCTAACTTTTTTCTTTATTGACAGATCTATTTTTTTTTATTATTGGCATCTTAATGGTTGGCAGGTCCTTTTAATAGTGATACTTCAAGCAGGTTGTTGCTAGAGTCAAAGTAATGGACTCTCAAACATTGAAAAGAGTTGGAATAAATTTTAAAGTTGTATTATATTTATACATATAATTAATAATGAATAATACCAAATACCTCCATCTAACAAATGAAATGTATTTCTTTTTGTAAATTGAACAAATCATACATACTTACAAGTTTTTGTCATCCT
This sequence comes from Crambus lathoniellus, assembly GCA_949710035.1. Taxonomy (NCBI): domain Eukaryota; kingdom Metazoa; phylum Arthropoda; class Insecta; order Lepidoptera; family Crambidae; genus Crambus; species Crambus lathoniellus. Next base: position 5,340,814 of record OX453319.1, read on the forward strand.
GTTTAACTTTTCATTGTGCGCAATATATAAAAAAGAATTACTCATAGGTACATTATTGTTAATTATTAATTAAACATACTTACATACCAACATCGTGTTTCTTTTTCTAGTTTGATGCAATACCTCTTGTTAGTACATGTTTGTTAAATAAAATCACATTAATGTACGTGCTCCTTAATAATTTTGCGCTACCATTTTGCGCCACTTTGTGCGACCGATTCGTAGAAAATTTTGCGTCACCATTGCGCTATTTGTGGCAAAATCTACGGCCTGACCCATTCATCGCTTTAACACAAGAAATAAAGATAAACTTGTCGTTCCCAAGTTTAGGCTAGAAAAATCCAGAGCCTCATTTCTGGGGAAAAGCATAGCCTTTTTTAATAAAGTTCCACAGCATATAATTGAACTACCATTGCATAAATTTAAATGTTACATTAAAGAGTCGCTGATGAGCAAAGGATACTATAAAGTAGACGATTATTTGAATGACCGCAATGCATGGTCATGATGTAACACATAACATAATCACTGTTTAATATGATGTATTTTTATACTAAGCAATTGTTGTATTAGTAACGATATGTTTTTTTTTTGTAAATGTCGTTACCTAACTAAGAAACGCTGGCAAGTTTCTTGCGCCCATTCTTCTTGTCAGTTAAAAAAGTCTTGAATGGGTGGTAGGAAAATATTGACGACTAGCTTTCCGCCCGCGGCTTCGCCCGCGTGGACTACACGACGTTATCCCGCGGGAATGTGATGTTTTTCCGGGATTAAAAGTAGCCTATGTTCCTCTCCAGGCTACAAAGTATCTGTGTCCCAAATTTCAGCCAAATCCGTTCAGCCGTTTTGGCGTGATTGAGTAACAAACATCCAGACATCTAAACTTTCACATTTATAATATTAGTAGGATTCATAAGTACATATTTATTATGTCTAAGTGAATAAAGAATATTTTTATCTTATCTTTTATCTTATTTATTTATTTGAAATATTTATTATATATTGTGTTAGGTATTTATTTATTAGGTATTGTCTTGTATTTATTTATTTCATATAGGTAGTTTTGCACTTTACGTCACCTGCTTATTTATCTATCTCTTACACGTTCTGGGTTGACTGGAAGAGATCCCTTTTAGAGATAAGTTCACCTTTGCTCAAATTGATGAAACAGAATGAAATAACAAGTTTATTTAATGTAGTTTAACTGCGTGTGTGATGTTTAACTGGCGACCTATGTCTTAGTGCCTAATTCACAATGTCCGATTATGAGATACTTTCCAGTTTAAAGTCCATTCGCTTAGATAGTGTCGCCCTTTTATCGCGCCGCCTTGGCACGTGCCGCTTCTTGTCAAAGGATGCTGCCGCATGAACAAAAGAAGCCGCTTGCGGCGTACACCCGCAAATGGAATTGGATTTTGTGATTTCACCATTAATTAAATTACTTATATATTCTTTTTCATACAATATTATTTACTATAAATACAGGTGGTAACGACGGTTGTGACTTGTGACAATTCGAGCGATGATGAGTAATCATAATTTATACTAATATTATAAAGAGGAAAGATTTGTATGTATTCAGGTATGTAACGAATAAACTCAAAAACTACTGGACCGATTTCAAAAATTCTTTCACTTTTAGAATGCTACATTATTTCTGATTAACATAGGCTATAGAATATTTTGAAAAAGTTAGAGATCCGTATGTAAACCTCGATAATGTAACTCAAGGTGTGAAAAAAGGTACCAAAAAATCCTTATACCGCGTACGCTGCTGAAACTATTGGCAATAGAGCAAAGTAATGTACTACAGTTTTATAGAGGAAATAAATATCTATATACAAGTCTGCGATACCATATGTCTAACTAACTATTACAGTTACGTCACAATAACTACTTTTTCACGTTAAAATATGCAATAGTAACGTCGTTGGTTTGTACCAACGACGTTACTTAGTTTGTACTAAGCCACATTATTCGTACCTTGGTATTAATCCTTTACCAAATATGTCGTATTCAAAACTGTTTCAATACCTGTAGGTTACTCTTTGAATTGATGAAATCGGACATTCCATTCCAAAGATATCACGGATTTTGTCCTGTGTTTCAATCCCTTTGCTTGCGACATCGGGTGGCGGCAACGGCGCGGCGCGCGAAGCGCGGACCGAAAAGTAAGAGAGGCGTGTGCTATGCACGTCTATGAGATATGTATCCCCGCGGCTGGGTTTTCCCTGAGGATCCCATTCCCAGAGGATCCTGTCCCGGAGGATCCCGATAATAACAAAATTAACTGTAATCAGATTTATCGCCTTCGGGATGCTCCGGGACAGGATCCTCGGGAATACGATTCTCAAGGAATAATCCCCCTCCCTACGCAGCGGACGCAACGGACATTGAATGATTTTACTTTTTCATATTTATCCCAAAATGTTCGAAAATACATGTCCACCCGTGCGAAGCCGGGGCGGGCTAGTAATCATATAAACAATTAATAATAGTTATTATTATTTGTAAATCACTTATTTAAACTCCTTTTAAGTAAGTTTATAAAAATATCCAAATATTTATTAAAAATTGACTTTGGATTTTATAGCAAGAGCCACAATGCCTTGCGGGTGTACCGACACTATCTAACCGAAGAACGGACTTTACTTGACAGTTTTGTATGGCCTATCTTAGACGAAGATTTAACTTTATGCACTAGAGCATAAAAAGAGATTTTATGCAACATAAAGACAAACTTTACGAGCATGAGAAGTAAATCTGTATCATGGATTAAAGTGGACATAAGAGTGCCAAAAGATCCATCAATGGATCTTTGCAATGGATTTAAGTCGACATAGGGGAAAATGAGCTGTCATTAGGACCCATGCTATTGAATAAAGTTTAACAAGAACACCTCACTTTATGAGGAAGATAGATTCGTAAAAACCTGAAATTACATGTGAGGTAAGCACGCAAAGTAAAATTTTTATTAAAGTTATAAAAATAAAAAAAAAACCATTAGGACTAAGAACATACAAACTCACCTGGTTTTGCATGAACGCTCCGGAAACAGACGTGGATGTGTTGGCCGCAAACCATCTAAATCCAGGCCATCGTGTGCCTGAAATAGTAATTAAAATGTGATAAAGCGCGGCCACACACCTGCCGGTTGAGCCCGGCTCCGTTTCTTTGCTTACTGGGTAAAAAAAACTAACTCCTGTGCTAGAACCACGGAATAATAGTATACCCCAAGAACTATCCGATATTTTTGTAAAAAATTCAATAACAGGCCAATTTTTTGTAAACGGCCCTTAAATATAGTTTTAAGAGACTATATTTTGGAATCCAACATAATATCGCACTGGAAGGTGTAAAAAAAAAAGTTATACCCCGAAAATGGTGCAATTCTTTCAGCAAATATGCTATCACCAATTTTATCGTTAACATGTGTTTATGTTCACTATATCTAAGCACCAAAGTCGAAATCCATAAAGATATAAAACGGGAAACTAATACTTTAGGACGAAGTCGGTTGTTTCTGGTAGCATTTTTAACATAGGTGTAATGCCAATTTGAGTTTACGTAGAGAGATTTTTTAAAGTTTATTTGTTTTTCATTTACAAATATAGGGGGATTATATACTTTTACGAAAGATAATAATAAATGTATTCAAATGTAAAGTGAATAACACTTATGCCATTTTTGCCTATTTTTTATAGATTTTTTAAAGCCTTGTATTTGTTTTTTTTAATGTCGCTGTCATAAATATTGGTGGATTACTAATGAATTATTCATTAAACTAGATAATCTAATTTTCAATGTTAAGAAATTACTGATATAGAATTATTGTTGAGTCTCCATAGAGCGAATTAGTTTGGCTCTCGGGCTAGTAGTACAGGATTGAAACCGGATCGTCGCCACAAACTCGCCGGTCGCAGTGCTTTCTTAGGTTTCGTTGGTTAGAGCATTCGCCCGGACAGTAAAAGGTCGTGGGTTCTAGTCCCATCGGAGCTATTTGTGAGTGGGGTCGACATTTTCTTAATACCTACCTACTTCATTTTCCATTTTTCATTAATAAAAATTGCATTGTGAATGGAAAAATAAATAGGTAAGTAATATACCTACCTACTAGTAAATAATTGTACTTAAGTTTACGATATAATAATATGCCTACTACAGTCGTCACAAAATAAGATGCCCGTTTTGACACATGCCAAAATGACGTGATTAGGCATGTAACCATACGAGTCTGTGATCGATTCTCGTGATTAATCGATTAAGGTTCTGAGTAGCTAAATGATTATAGTAGGTTTGCAACTTATGTGGATTAAGGCTAAAGTTATAATTATAAAATGTTAAACTTACTATAAGTATAGGTACTTACTTATACTTTTAATAAACATATTATTAAAGTATAAATTGACCTTTTATGTTATATAAACTTGAATCAAATCCACTTAAATTGCATAATTTATATAAGAGCGAACGCGCACTTGTGATTTTTAATCGGGCGATAGTTTGGTCGTTCTCGAATTCAGTATAGAGTTATATGGCAGTGGCAATCGTCAGTGCGCTTAAACTATCGACCGATCAAACTATCGAAAATTACTGGCCGATAGTTGTACGATCAAACTATCGCACAACTATCTGCCGGGCGGTAATGTGCATGAAGGACTATGTGAGCGCGCGCACTGCATTCAACTAAACTATCGCACAACTATCGGTAGACTGCGCATTCAGTATCGGACTATCGAAAATGACTGGCCAATAATAGTTACTACAACTATAGTTATAGTTACAGTTATACAACTATCGGCCTGTGCATGAAGGACTATGTGAGCGCGCGCCCGGATTCAACTAAACTATCGACCAACTATCGATCGACTAAAAATCACAAGTGCTCGCAGGTTCTCAGAACCAAACTATCGGCCGACAGTTTGATCACAATCGTCTTACGATTCCGACTAAACTATCGGTCGACGCTCTAAAAGTGCAAGTATTTTAACTACAGCTCACAGCATAGACATGGTCATAGAGTAGCTACCTACATTACTTATTATAGCGGCCTGTACACGTTGGCCCAACCATTGGCCAAAACGTCGTATATTAACACTTTTGAAAGAACCTTTTTAAACGGCTTGTTCGTTCAAAAGTGTCAATGTACGATGTATTGGCCAGTGGTTGGACCAACGTGTACAGGCCGCTTATGGTGAACGCACGCTTGTCCGATGCGAACGCTTCGAACAAGCCAAACGAAACGTGTTTTAAGAAATCTCTGGAAAGGTGAACGTGACGATTCGACATGGTGGGGTGTGCAAGGTTGTCTAGGTTGTATTTAAAGATTTTTTTTTTCATTCGGTTCATTCGAAACGTTCTCGCTTGGATAAGTGTGCGTTTGCCTAGAAACCGTTTTATCGAAATCATTGTTGCCAATTCATAATTTCACTAATGCGCCAATCTAGTTTTCACACAAAAAAGATCAATTTTACAAATTAATCTATTAAAGTGGTTATAACGATTATTTCGATAAAATTGAATGAAGCTGGAGAAATCCTACACACAACGGTTACAACACTAGTATTTAAAAAAATAAAGACTGAGAACGTAACTGTTTTTCGAGACGTTTCGTAGTTAATCGAATCTGAGTTTACTTTAGAATAAACGCAAAAATAATACGCGTAATACACTTTGCCTTAATTTATGACGCGTTAAAAAATGTAACATATTATTTTCATACGCCTTTGATAAGTAATCAGCATATATTTGATTTTTTGGTTTTCGTAACAAGTTACATTCTAGGGTCATTACCATGTGTCAAAACGGGCATCTTAATTTGTGACGACTGTAGTAAATAAAATTAGACTTTATACCTAACATTTTTGTTGTTGTCCATTATTTAGTATATTCATTGCTTATTCGTTGCTTGCTGACCGGGCGTTCTTACCGGCAGGTCTGTGACCAGTGGTAAGTTTTGTATTACATTCTGGTCTTTTTTATAAGCAAAACAAAGCAAAGAAACGGATCAGAATCGGGCCGGACCGATAGGTCTGTGGCCGCGCTATATTCTTACAACCACACCAATTATATCAAGCCCAATGTATGTTTCGTTAATAAAGTACGGTCGTAGAGCACGAAGAATCTCGTACAATGAGCTGTTATCACAGTTGCAATGACCGCCTACCCTATCTACAACCGCCATTATTTTTAATGGCCCATTTTTTATATAAACAAAGCACTTGAGCGCTTGTTAAAGATCTCCCGACATGTTTTTTTTTTAAATAATAACTTTTTTACAATCACACCAATTATCTAAGCCCATGTAAATTTCATTTAGAAACTGTGTCATGGAAAACTTGATAAATAACGGATAAATATATACTTAAGTAAATACTTTTTGTTTGTAAATACATACTTAATTAATATACATAGAAAACACCCAGACCAAGACAAATAGACATGTTCATGCACATACATATTTGTCTTGTTCGGGGATCGAACCCGAGACCTTTGGCGCAGAAGGCAGGTATCCTACCCCTGCGCCAAGTTTATACTTAGCGTAACGGGAATTACATTTATGAGTAGCTAACTTATCAAAGCGCGGAACAAAAGCAATTGGACACTTTCACGAGATGTTTGGTTTTTTACCACACTTTTATTAGCTTCACTTGTAACTAAGTCACAATGTAAGAAAATCTTGGAATTCAATTTTAACCTACTTCAAATTGTCGTATTGATTTGAAACTTTGCAAGTCTATATGAATCCGATGACAATACAATAATTTGCTACCATCAAGCTGATCTGATGATGGAGTCAAGAGGTGGGCAATAGAACTCTTCAATGGCTGCTAGGAAACCCCTCGAGTTTAGGCTCATTTGTTTTGTTCTGATGAGACCTATTCGCTACACTTAATGGTGAGGGTCTGATGATGGAGCAGGGAGGAAGCCAGTGGCACTTCTTAATGACCGCTAGGAAACCCCTCGAGTTTAGGCTCCGTTGTTTCGTTCTGACGAGACTTATGAGCTGCACTTGGTGGTGAGGGTCTGATGATGTAACAGGGAGGAAGCCAGTGGCACTCCTTAATGACCAATAGGAAACACCTCGAGTTCTGGCTCATTTGTTTCGTTCTGATAAGACCTATTCGCTACACTTAATGGTGAGGGTCTGATGATGGAGCAGGGAGGAAGTCAGTGGCACTCCTTAATTACCACTAGGAAACCCCTCGAGTTTGGGCTCATTTGTTTCGTTCTGATGAGACCTATTCGCTACACTTGGTGGTGAGGGTCTGATGATGGAGCAAGGAGGAAGTAAGGGTTCGGCTCGCGCATCTGGTAACTAATAGACTCCACTTGAATTTGTAAAACTAAATACATACAATCACGCCTTTGTGTTATAATGTTTACGGGGTGGGCAGACACATGAATGGACTGTGAAATCGATTACTATCCCCATCCATAGCTTGGCATTTGTTAAACTAAAAAGTAAAAAATAAATATGTAGTTTAAAAAACTATAAAAACACACTTTTATAGGAGAACAGACTAAAAGTACAAAATAACCGTCTATTCAGTAACTGAAATTTAAAAGCGTGGTGCGCCCTTTGCAAAGCATGCATTCAAGTAGGTACTTAATATTGACAACGCGCTCCACGCTTTTTAATTTCAGTTACTGAATAGACGGTTATTTTGTACTTTTAGTCTGTTCTCCTATAAAAGTGTGTTTTTATAGTTTTTTAAACTACATATTTATAATCGTCGTTCGAACTCAACCTTTGTGTAAACAAAGAGCAATAGTGCGGTCCATTGGATTGTTCTTTACATAGTTATCGATGAAATAACATATAAAAAGTGAACTAGGTGTTATATTGATCGAAATAAAAAGTATATATATTTAGAATCTACATGGAAATAACTATCGAATAAGAGTATAATATACGGAATACACGGAATACACAATATACGGAAAAAACCAAGAAAAAATGTTTTCGGATTTTTTTTGTAAAAACTATTACTTCTGATTTGCACATCCGGTCTGAATTAAAGCAATTTTTCTTTTTTTTTCTTCCGGATTACATATTCTATTGTATTTTTACAGTAGGTACGTAGAGTTTATTTCTCTTTTAAACATCTAAAACCGCTTTCAAAACACATAAAAATTGCAATAGTTACAAAAAAATGGGGGTAGTCGTAAGAGAATATTAAGATGCTCCCGGTCGTAGAAAGGTTCAAGGTATCTGTGCAAGCGTGACGCACTATATTTACGCGGGAGCGATAAAGCCTCCGTAGACGAGAGACTTTTGTTTGCCGACATAACCTGAAACTAGCTGCTAATTCAACGAAAACTAAGGTAATTCTGCCCATGAAGCTATCTAGCGACTCCTGATTCCTAGCTAGACCTTCACGAAAAACCGTCGATATGCGTTGAATTTGCGGCGAAAGTTACCACATTAAGGTTATGTCGGCGGACAAAAGTCCCTCGTCTGCGCAGGCCCATAGGGACAGGTAATAACAGGTCATTGCACGAGAGTCTTCGTGCTCCGCTACCCTACTTTTTTTTTTTAATGTTCTATTTCATACTTTAATGAAAGTTTTTGATTATTATTAGAATTTTATTGTTCTTTACTAAAATAACTTAGATGGATATATCGTAATTTATACACGTAAATTTTCACTTAGCAGCACATTAACCGCCTCTGTGGTCTAGTGGTTCACACCACCGATTTCAGACCAAGAGGTCCCGGGTTCGATTTCCAGTGGGGGTACATATTGTATTCGGTTTGGTTGGTGGTAGGACTTGTTCTTAGTCCGCCTGGCCAGCTACCACCATCTTATCTAAGTCTGACGCCATAACAATGATGTTTTCAACATTATTGTGTTCCGGCAGTTAAAGATAAGATAGCCAGTTCCTCAGTGATTGAGGATTCCGGGAGTAGTGCGCTTCCACCTTCAGCCTTATCACCACTTATCATCAGGTGTGATGAAGGCTAAGTGCTACCCCGTTGTAGATAAAAAAAAACATAGCAGATCTCCTGAAACATTGGAATATGCTGTCGCTCAAGTTACTGAAGCCATTACAGCCTCTTACAAAAACAACTGCCCTCTAAGAACTGTGAGGGATAGAAGAGTAACATGGTGGAACAAATAAGCTCAATGTTTTAATTAAGAGAAGAATCACGCAGGTTGTTGTTTATAATAAGGCTAAATCGATGATGACTACTGGACGTTGAACATTTTTACATGTTGGTGGACACAAGTCAACGACCAGGGGGCCGATTCTCACGCAATTGAGAAAAGTTCACATTTTATACGCTTGAAATTCAAATATAACAGTTTTTGTATTGTCAAAATTTCACAATCGAAAAAGTTCGATGGAAAACCAGTCGAACGCTACGAGTGGTACAGACCAACAGTCTGGCGCAACTTCCATACAAAAAATTGTTGTATGAAGTTTGTACCAGAAATATCGCTGTCTTGCTTTCACCTATTTGACTCTCACTCACTCTGACTGACAGTCAGCCGCCAGCCGCCAAAATTGATATTCTTGTCTTGTTGACTGTTTGTAAACGAAGCTTGATTTTAGTATTATTGTGTGAATTTGTGCATTTTGTGAATTACTCGCAAGATTTCGCCTTAATTGTACGTTTTCGTGGTCCCGTGTGATCTGTTGAGAGATGTATTACTAAACTTGTGAAATATATTATGTGGTTTACGAGCCGGCCGGTCAGAAGGCCTAAAGCGAATATTCATGGCAAAAATTTCCATTTAATGAAGAAAGGTAAGCATACATTCACATTTTGTTATAGCCATTACATTAAGGATTACGTGATTTAAAAGTTTTCTATTAAAATTTAAAAAATGAGAAGATAACCTGATAAATAGTGCTTGACATTTTTTTATCGACAATCGATAATTTTTTAACCGACTTCAAGAATGAAAAGGAGGAGGTTATCTATTCGTCGCGCTTTTTTTTAAGTATGTACACTAATTACTCGAAGTCGGCTGAACCGATTTAAATGATTCAAACGTTATAACATCAGGTTTTTTCCCAAGTTGGTCCAATTTTGAAATGCCTATTGCATAATGAAGTAAAGTCCGTTCGGTTAGATAGTGTCGGTACACCCGCACGGCATTGTGGCTCTTTTTTAGTGCATTCGTGCATGCAGTCGGGCGGGTCTAAACAAAAATACAAAAAATTGTAAATACATGTTTCACGCCTGACTTCAAAGTACTTACGTATACTTAAATACGTATTAATTACGTACCTACGTGAATTTTTTAAGGCGGTTTGTATGACTTACATTATTTATTCATTTATATGCTATGCTATATTAACATGTTTCTTGTGAATATTCCAGAACCTTCAACTACAACTGCAAAAATAGCACCTGCAGCCCCTCGGAAAAGAAAACAGGTTTTTTTATAGTATCTTTATTGCCAAATGCATGTATATATATTATAAGTTCGATTAAATTAGACTTTGACTTTAATAATGGAGTTTACTTTTAGCCCCATTTGCGCCAACGTGAAATTCTTGTAAACTTGGTTTAACTTTTTGAATGAAAATTTTATTGTCACATAACTCTTGTTTAATTTAAACCGAGAATAACCGTTAGCATTAGTAAGGCATCAATTAGACCCTAAAGTTTGCAAAATGATAGAAATGGAATCTTGATATTTTTTAATATCGGCATCGATAAAAAATCCCACGACTGGTACATCACTATTTCGGTTATTATGTTGGGAACCCTGTACGTCATGTACGTCATAATTTCAGCTATGTGGTTGGTATTCCGTTTTAGTATAACTTCCATACAAAACGATAATTTACTTTTTTTCTATGAAAGACCCGTCTCTTAAACGTAGGTGATTACATGCTCTTTGCAGACCAATAGATGATCGTATACGAACTTAGCTGTCAAAATGAATTTGTTGACATGTGGGACCGCTTAGTTTGTTTGAAACGTTCTAACTTTTCAATAGAAACCACAAACAAAATGTTCGACATACGAATCAGCGTTTTTCTGACAGGTAGAGATTTTAGTACGTTTTTTTCATCAATAGATGTCGCATTTTAATCTAAGCTGTCAAAATGGTATAATAGAGGCATGTTATAGACCATAAACATTGCTCACTCGCTCAAGCAAAAATAATCTATGCTTTCTGTGTCATTTTGTCTTTGTTTGTCTCGGCAGTGTCACAGGGTAAAAAAACTATAGTCAGTGTGTTTTGTTCGCTTCTGTTTGGGGTTCGTGGTTTTCGTTTGTATTTTCCGTGGATTATAATATCCGACGACTTTGGCTTTTCCTACTGGTGCCTGTCCTGACGACTCTTCTATGCATGATAAGATAAAAAGATAAAAAGCAATAAGAGCGGGCACGCACGGTGACTTTTGTCTCCGCAACTATTTTGTCACTCGCATCAAGTCTACGGGTTAGTATGAAAGTGCGCGCATGAGCGACACGACTTTTTCATACTATTGGTGTGAGAGACAAAACAGTCACGGTGACAAAAGTCACCCGTGCGCGCTAGCTTTAAGGGGTGCATCCATTATGGAGTGATGACTGACACTTGGAAAAACCTGGAAACCTGGAATAGCTGCTGGCAAACTTCTCCCTAAGCTTAAAATTTAGCATGAACAGTTATCATATCAATATCTTCTACTACTGGCATTTTAAAAGTATTGTAATAATATTAAGGATATCCTACTTCCTACTATATAATTATAATATTATAAATGTGAAAGTTTAGATGTTTGGATGTTTGTTACTCAATCACGCCAAAAGGCTGAATGGATTTGGCTGAAGTTTGGGATACAGATACTTTGTAGCCTGGAGAGGGATTTTTATCCCGAAAAAATATCACATTCCCGCGGGATAACGTCGTGTAGTCCTAGCGGGCGAAGCCGCGGGCGGAAAACTAGTTAACTATATTTTAGATCGATAGTAGGAAGCGTGTGTAGATTTTCCGTTACTACACACTATCACCGCTATCACCCCGGGCGACGGTGGAGTAGCTAAGTACTGGCCGACCGGCAACTTATTTGTCGCCCTTGCGCGCACTTGCATTGAAACCAATAGAGAAGGAGACAGTTGCGTCGCGGGCTTGTCTTCGAACCTGCGGACCAGAAAGTCTCCTGGGTCATTATTCTGTGCCGCGGGTGTCGCGTCGCTACGTGCGCGCACTTTCATACTAACCTGTAGACTTGATGCAAGTGACAAAATAGTTGCGGAGACAAAAACCCTTGGCGTATTCTACGAACTTTGAGTTTGCCTTTGCGATTTGGACAAGACGTTTGAACGGGATTGGCCGTGCCGTGCGTCATGGACAAGGACTACGGATCGTGGTCACTCGCAGCTTTGAAAGCAGAGCTAAAGAAAATAAACGCGAAGCTTACGGGGAAAAAAGCTATTCTTGTGCAAAGGTTCATAGTTTTTATTTAGTTATCTATGTTGTTTGTATGCTTTTTTATGTTAAACTGCAATCTCAATCTTTATTTAATAAATAATAAAATTTATTTGTCTTATTGATAGAACCACAGACTACTTATATACTACCAACACAGTAAATATATATGCTAATATAAACTGTTCACGCCGCGCGTGATTCATTCATTCACGTTCATTCGTGGGTGCGCCGCCAACCACCGTCCGCGCAACTCGCGCTCAGTTGGCCGTAAGCAGCCGTGAGGCAAGTTCGTGTGTTTCTGTAGCGACGTGCCGCGCCAGTTACCTACCCGTATTGTGACCGTGATTTCGTTTGCACACCTAGGAGCGCCCGGTCCGGGTACGGACTTGTGACCCGTGTGTGTTCGCTTTGAAAAGCGCCGGGAAGTTTTAGCTGCCTATTAGGGCATTGTGTAGTTATAAGAGTGTTAGCTGTAAGAGTTTCCCATCGGGGGTTGTGTGGAGATCGTTTTGACAGGCGCGCGCCGGCGAGACAGCGTTCAGCCCCCCTGGATTACGGACAGTATCTCGTACCATAAGGTAGGACTAGTTTTAATTTACTTAATTTTGCATGAGAAACCTCCGTTTCAATAAACTGTGGAACACAGTCGATGGTCACCACAATTGTGCGTGATCATATTTTTGGTAGCAGAGCGTAGTTAGTTGATATAATTAGTTAATTTTCATATTAAAATTAACTAGGTACATAAAATTTCATAGTAAAAATAAAAAGCGTACCTAAAAAGCGTACCTAAAAATTATTTTTTTTTGTTGAAATCTCGAGGGTATGCCGAGACGATTGAAGTACTAAGAAATTGTTCTAGTAAATTCTCGAAGCGAATGTTTCTCACTTGGTGGATCCGATAATAGATAGACACTTATATAATTGTTGTCACATACTAGTGTTTTGATACGAGTTTACTCGCCTAGATGTGTATATTTTTTTTTGTGTGTCCGGATTTATTTGACGAATAGTTCGTTCGAAAGTGTGTTTATTAGTACCACATACTAGTGATTTGATACGAGTTTACTCGCCTAGATGTGTATATTTTTTTTTTGTGTGTCCGGATTTATTTGACGAATAGTTTCGTTCGAAAGTGTTGTTTATTAGTACCACATACTAGTGTTTGTTCCGAGTCCGCTTGCCTAGTTAAAAAAGTGGAACTAGTTTTAATTATTAGTAGTATTAAATTACGAGTATTATTATTAAAAATAGTTTTGTTTTCGTTTGTTGATAACGGTTTAGTAGTTGATTTGCGAGGTATGCCATACCGTTAATCCTATACGTTTTGTTTATACCGTTATATTGTTAGCCCTTGAAATTGGTAAGTTGTTAATAATTTATGAAAATAGTAGGGTCCGTGTATGTCGTCCGAATTTTAATTGTGTTTTATATTATCGTGACGCGACCTATTTCTATTGTTTTTTTTGTTGATGTTTACCACTTTTATATTTCTTTGTTTGCTTTGTTTATAAAACGGATTATAAATGGCTCCTACGAATCCGCTCGCCGTATCCAGGGCCGGCATCCAAGGAGCTTTGCGTTGGCTTGCTTGTGCGGTCACATTAATAGACCGAGCCGACCGGGTAGGCGCGTTGCTAGCTCGGTATGGCGGGCTGGCAGCTCGGCTGCAAGACCTGGAGCGCCACGCCATGGAGTGTCGCGCGTATTATATGGAGAACCCCCCAGCTGATGATGCCGTGTCGGAACAGCTGGAGCAGGATGTAGCCCAGGCCTATGAGCTGGCTGACCAGATCACGGAGGCGGCTGAGAGGGCCCTGGCTGTTCGGAAGGGGGAGCCGGTTTTGAGCGGGGAGGTCAAACCTACCCCGACGGCGTTGCTAGGCCGATTGCCTACCTTGGAGATTCCCACTTTTAATGGGGATCTGTCAGCCTGGATGGGCTTCATTAATTTGTTTGACAGTTTGGTGGATTCACGACGGGACTTATCCCCTAGCGAGAAGTTGGCCTATTTGCGCTCCTCCCTGCGAGGAGAGGCCAGCGCGGTAATCCAGCACCTGCTCATCAGTGACGACAACTACCAGGTGGCTCGCCAGCTTCTGGTTAGCAGGTACCAGAATGTCCGGTTACTGGCGGACACCCACGTGGCCACGATTTTGGCCCTCCCGCGAATCACGCGGGTACACCTGTTACGGAGGGAGTTGCTGAACCCGCTACTGTCAGCGGTCAACTCCCTAAGGCGATTGGACCTGCCGGTGGATCAGTGGTCCTTTGTGCTGCTGCACATAGTCCTCGCCAAATTGCCCGCTGAAATGAAGGGGCGTTTCGAGCAGAGGTACGGAGGCGACAGCGCCTCGTATCTCCCGCCCTTCGCGGACCTCCTTCGTTTTTTGGAGGACGAATGTAGGGTGACGGACCACCTGGAGCCCGCCCCGGTTCCAGGTGTTGGTCGTATGGTGGCGGCGAGGGAACAGCCCCGTCGCCCGACCAATCGCTATGCTGCCTTCCTGCAGTCCACTCCCCCCGCACCGAGTGAGCGGTGCAGGTATTGCAGGGGAGATAGGCACGTGGTGCACGAATGTGCCAAATTTAGAGGCCTCCGCCCAGAGGGACGGAGGGCCGTTGCTAGACAGCGCCAATGGTGCTACAGGTGTTTGGGGGGACACATGCAGTCGGCGTGTCCCCAGACCGAGGATTGTCGTCTTTGCGGAGGGAGGCATCACCCCCTCCTTTGTTTGGACCGCAAGGACGCCGGGAGCGACCGGGGTTCGAATTCCTCGCGCACGGGCGGGGGCCCGGCAGCCCGGAACCGGTCCCCTAGAGATTCGGCGGGGCTTAGCCCCCCCGTTCAGTCCCCCCCGGAGAGGGGGAACTATAGGAGAGACGCCCCCGCCACGGGCGGGGGTAGGGGGGTACCACAAGAGTACGCCACGGTGGCGATGGGCACGGGCCCTATTTGCTACTCCCCCCCCCTAATGGAGAGGCCTCGATTGGGGTACTATGTACCGAGGCACGCCCCACACGGGTATTACCCTGCACCTAGGAGTGCTGTTGGTCGGGGCCAGTATGTACCCGATTGGGACCCGCTCGCCCGGTACGAGCGTCCCACATTTGGCGCGCCGACTCAGGCGCGAGGGGGACAAGTACCCCCCCAAAATTTTTAATGGCGCCCCTGTCGGACCCAACCACCCCTCCGGAGCTTGTGCTGTTGCCAACAGCCTCCGTGAATGTTTGGGGACCTAAGGGCAATGTTGTCACGGTGCGTGCCCTTTTGGACTCAGGTGCCCAGGGGTGCATAATGTCCAGGTGGCTTGTCCGACAGCTGGGTCTTTTGCTTGTGCCGCATCACGAAGCGGTACGGGGGGTGGGAGACTCGCGGATCCCTGATCCGATTGGTCGAGTTGAGTTCTCCTTCTCCCCCCACTTCACGCCAAGGCCGAAGATCGGTGCTTCGGCGATAGTATTTGATAAGGTGGTTGGACCACTCCCGCAAGTGCGAGTGCCGCCATCCACGATTGAGCTGACGTCTGGACTGGCTTTGGCTGATCCTTCCTTCCACCGACCGGGCCCAATACACTTGTTGATTGGTGCGGATGTCCTCGGTCGTGTATTGTATGGAAGCAAGCGAGTTTTGCAGACAGCCGATCTTGTCGCCTTGTCCTCGTCGCTGGGTCATGTGGTGATGGGAAAGGTACCACAGACACCAGAGACCCCGTCGGTAGACCGCCAGACCATTGTCGGTTCTACTTTGTCCGACGTTCTCCAAAAGTTTTGGGAGGTGGAGGAACCCCCCACTGCCAAGCGGTTGGATCCGTTAGCCGAGGAGTGCGAATTGTTCTACCAGAACAACACTGGGCGCCTCCTCTCGGGTCGCTTGATTACCCGCTTGCCCTTCGTGGCGGTTCGCCCTCCTTTAGGGAGCTCCCGACCGATGGCCGAGAAGAGATTGTTGTCCATGGAGCGTAGGATGGCCAGGGATCCCGCATTCAAGGAGAAGTATATAGACTTCATGCGGGAGTATTTGGACCTTGGGCACATGTCCATCTCGCAGTTGGACTGGCGTAATGTGGAACATTACTTCCTGCCACACCACGCTGTTTTGAAGACTTCCAATGGGAAGATCCGCGTGGTCTTTGATGGTTCAGCGCCCACGTCAACCGGAGTGTCGTTGAATCAGTGTCTGCATGCGGGGCCGAAGTTGCATCACGATGTCTGTGATGTTTTGACCAACTTCCGCCGGCACGCTGTCGTCTTTGTGGCCGATATCCGCATGATGTTCAGACAGACCGTGATTCACCCGGAGGATAGACGATACCAGCTCATCCTTTGGCGTGAGGATCCCCAGGATCCGATGTTGGCTTACGAGCTGAACACCAACACTTATGGTTTGCGGTCGAGCCCCTTTGTGGCGATCCGTTCGCTTTTGGAGCTCGCAGAGCGCGAACGGCTACGCTATCCCCGGGCATCTGCTCTTATTGAGGGGGGGGCCTTATTTGTCGACGATATCTGCACGGGGGCCTCGAGCTTAGATGAGGCTCTCGTCTTACGTGATGAGCTGATTGCGCTCTTGAGGGCTGGTGGCTATGAGTTGCGGAAGTGGCTGTCTAACTCACCGGACCTATTGGCAGATTTGCCTAAGGACCACCAGCAAGAGCCGCTCCTCTTTGAAAATCCGGAGACTCCAGACATGCTGTCTGTTTTGGGAGTCCAGTATCGACCAGTCCCGGATTTGTTCACATATAGATTGGAACTGCCAGACCCAAGGGTCTGGACTAAACGCACGGTGCTGTCCACTGTAGCCCGTACCTTTGATCCGAACGGTTGGCTCAGCCCTGTAGTGTTTTCGATGAAGTGCTTCCTACAGGAGCTCTGGGCTGCGGAATTGTCATGGGATGAGCCCCTCTCTGGTAGCCTCCTACGAGAGTGGGTGAGGTTCGTGTCATCCCTACCCGACGTCAATCGGGTTTGTATACCGAGGCAAATGCTGCCTTCGGGAAAGTTTAAAGCCTCCCTGCACGGCTTTTGTGACGCGTCCGAAAGCGGATACGCGGCAGCCGTTTACATCCGAACGGTGGATGCAGCAGGCGTTGTCGCCGTACACTTAGTTACGGCCAAGAGTAAGGTCGCCCCCCTTCGGACTAGGCTAACCATTCCGAAGTTGGAGTTGTCCGGCGCCACTCTCTTAGTACGGCTACTCAATCATGTTGCCGACACCTTGGGAAACGGTGTCGACTTGGAGTCGATATTTGCGTGGTCTGACAGCCAGGTCGTCCTTTGTTGGCTGAAGAGTTCAGTCCACACCCTTGAGGTTTTTGTGGCCAACCGGGTCTCACAAATTCAGACTTCAAAGGCCCCGTTGATTTGGCGCCACGTACCGGGCGAATTGAACCCCGCAGATTGTGCCTCCCGCGGCTGCGAGGCGCCTGAGTTAGTGGACCACCACCTATGGTGGAGTCCATCATGGTTGTTACGGCCTGAGCGCTCATGGCCTGCCACCCCGGCTGTGGCCAGAGTCCCAGACCTAGGCATGCGTGTTCACGCCGTGGAGACGGTGGCGGCTCCGCAGATGGAGTTTTTGTTAGACCGCTACAGTTCTCTTGATAAGTTGCTCGGCGTGACTGCTTGGATGAGGCGCTTTGTGCGAAATTGTCGCCAGCCTCAGGAGAAATCGTTGTCTCCGGTCCTCGCCCCACAAGAGCGGCAAGACGCTCTGTTGCATTGGTTGCGAGTGACGCAACAGCGAGAGTTTGAACCGGAGCTGGAAGCCCTGCGCTCAAGTAAGCCCAAGTTGAAGGGACCCTTGGTGCGGTTGAATCCCTTCTTGGACAGTACCGGATTGCTGCGTGTCGGAGGTAGGCTCAGACATGCCAACCTGCCGTACGGATCACGCCACCCTTTGTTGCTCCCCAAGGATGGACCGTTAGTTAGACTGTTGATTACAGACCGACATGTAAAGAATGCTCATGCCGGTTGTAATGCTTTGACCGCGCTCCTCCAACGAGAGTTCTGGATTTTGTCAGCGCGGAGAATAATCCGATCCGTTATTTTTCGTTGTCTCCCGTGTTATCGTTTGCGCGCCGATACGATGCAGCCCCAGATGGGTGATTTGCCTGCCGATCGAGTGAACGAATCGATGCCCTTCTCAGGAGTTGGAACGGATTTTGCGGGGCCATTTACCGTTAAGACATCGCGGCTTCGTAATGCTAGAACGGAAAAGGCTTACTTGTGTGTATTTGTTTGTTTGGCCACTAAAGCGGTCCACCTGGAGGTGGTTAGTGCCCTCACCACAGAAGCCTTTGTAGCCACGTTGAATCGTTTTGTGTCTCGCCGCGGAATGCCGTCGTTAATCAGGTCCGATTGTGGAACCAATTTCAAGGGCACCGATAGGTATTTAAAGGAAGTTTGTGAATTTTTGGATAGGAATAATTTTGAGATCGGATCCACACTCTCTCGCAGAGGGGTACGATGGCAGTACTCCCCGCCATCCTGCCCCCACTGGGGAGGGATTTTTGAAGCAACTGTAAAGGCCGCTAAAACTCACCTTCGTCGCGTTATTGGGGAGACGGTCCTCACGTTTGAGGAACTCGCGACCGTATTTTGTAAGGTTGAGGCGGTCCTCAACTCGCGTCCGTTGTGTCCGTTGTCTTCGGACGCGAATGATTTAGAGGCCCTTACGCCGGGCCATTTTTTGATAGGCAGACCGCTTAACGCCTTGCCGGAATATCCTTATTCCGAAGTGCCCTCCGGACGGCTCTCGCGATTTGAATTGCTCCAGCAGCTTACGCAGAGTTTTTGGCGCCGTTGGCATCTGGAGTATTTGCACATTTTGCAGCAACGCGTTAAGTGGTCGGGTAGGACGACCCCACCCAAGACCGGAGACCTCGTGTTGGTAAAGGATCCAAACCTGCCGCCCCTCCGCTGGCGTTTAGGACGCATTGTTCAGCTTCATCCGGGGTCGGATGGTGTGCCCAGGTTTGCCGAGGTCCTGGTGGGGGACTCTGTTTTGAAGCGAGCGATCGCTACCCTCTCTCGCCTGCCCTTAGATTGAGTTGGCGGACAGTTTGCTACTGTCCGGGACGGGGGGATGTTCACGCCGCGCGTGATTCATTCATTCACGTTCATTCGTGGGTGCGCCGCCAACCACCGTCCGCGCAACTCGCGCTCAGTTGGCCGTAAGCAGCCGTGAGGCAAGTTCGTGTGTTTCTGTAGCGACGTGCCGCGCCAGTTACCTACCCGTATTGTGACCGTGATTTCGTTTGCACACCTAGGAGCGCCCGGTCCGGGTACGGACTTGTGACCCGTGTGTGTTCGCTTTGAAAAGCGCCGGGAAGTTTTAGCTGCCTATTAGGGCATTGTGTAGTTATAAGAGTGTTAGCTGTAAGAGTTTCCCATCGGGGGTTGTGTGGAGATCGTTTTGCCAGGCGCGCGCCGGCGAGACAGCGTTCAGCCCCCCTGGATTACGGACAGTATCTCGTACCATAAGGTAGGACTAGTTTTAATTTACTTTTTTTTTTTTTTTTTTTTTTTTAAGTATCAAAATTTATTTATTTATTTGGTATTGGTATTAATGACTATTTCTTGAGTTCCACTTGGGTCTCGAAGCAGCACAACTGCTCGGGGTTCTCTTCATTCCACAGCTTCCACCGGAACCAGAATTTACCGTTAGGCAGCTTCTTGCCGATGTACAGCGAGTAATCGAGTGTGTTCGGCGTCCCGGGCGCGGTGGGGCAGGCTGCGTGCGCGCAGCCGTCGGCGATGCCTACCGACGCGAACGGGGTGTTTGTGGCGTCATCCGCCCAGTAGACCGCCGTCTTCAGCTTGGATGCGGTGAAATTCTGGTTCCGGTGGAAGCTGTGGAATGAAGAGAACCCCGAGCAGTTGTGCTGCTGTGCTGTGCTACCAAACATGTACCAAACTATATCTATGGCTACCAACGACCATAAAATATATAATGGTTTGACAGCTGACTCGAAATAGTGACATCTATTAAAAGATTTGGAACTAATTTTGACGTATTATCTGTCAAAGGAAAACCGCTCATTACCACACTGAAAAAGTTCGAATGCCTGAGAATCGGGCCCCAGGCCCCTGATTCACGAACCGTCGGATACGGAATCGGATTCGAATTCTGTGCTTTGTCTTTGTCTATTGTATAATGAGTGACAGAGACAGGGCACACATTCCGCTGTCGGGAGCGTTTCCGACGATTCGTAAATCTGCCCCCCTACCGTCTAAGCGCGGTCGGCTTGATTACGATTACGACGCATCGTGCCATCCTTGTCATGTCTTAACACATAACACACAAACCGAAAAATTATTAACTGTTACCTCATAATGACATCTAACACAAACGCTTAATATTATAGATGGATATGATGGGAAACCTACTCATACACTTACTCAACCACAAAAAATGCACACATACACACACACACTCACACACACACAACACGCATTTAACATAAACACCTTATAGTCAATTTGTTACCTTTGTAAACTTACTAGGTAGTTGAATACTTTTGTAATCTTATTCTTCTTTTAATCAAGTACTTAAATTAAATTAAAAATTTATGCATAAGGATAAAAAAAACCTAATTACCTGTCTCCACTTGGTCCGGATGAGGAGAGACTGGTTATCTGTCACACAGGTCTCCTAGTGCAGAGGCCAGTCTCTCACATAGACTAATCTTTTTTTGTTGGTTTTGACTAATTTGGCTATGTTTTTGTGTATTGTATATGTGAGAGAAGAAATAAAGATTCATTTTATTTTATTTTTATTATTACATTTGGTATGGCATGACAAGGGACGGCACGATGCGTCGTAATCGGCTTCAAGCCGACGGTGCTTGGGCGGTAGGGCTCCAGGTGGCAAGTCACATAAAACCTATAAAGAATCGTAAGGAACATTAGAGTTGGCTTGGTCTAAGCAGCTCCAGCGAGAGTTGGCCAGTTTTATTACAGGATGTTTTTGGTGGGATAAACTACTTGCGGAATATTCACTTATTTAACGATAAAATCACGGAGCAAACGAAAAACGTGTTGTTGTTGACGGGCGCCGCGCGCGAAAACATAGGCTATAGCTTATAGTGGCAGATTTTGGGGGCGGCAAATTTCCGGCGCTTATTTTGTTAATGTCACGTCAATACCACAGTCTATATATTTTAGTTCTTACGCTGCGATACTGGCAAATATATAAATCATTACTTTACCTGTCGTCCCCAAATCACCAAAAACTTGCACATCCGCGCTGAACAAACTAGAGTTTGCCGTGTTCTGTGTGTTACCTCCGAACGAGGATGTTTCTGTAAAGAAAAGAATAGTTGAAAATAACTGCATGGGATTTTTTGGAGTAACACTTCTTTTCTCACTCATGCTCTGAAATGTTAACATTACATTTGAAAAAAGAATGAGGTACGTGGCACTTTTCCGAGGTCAACATTCTAAATTTGAAAATCAGTGCAGTAATGAATTTCAATATTTACTTACCGCCACTGATTTTAGTGCGGTAAGTACAATGCGAAGGTGATCTGGGTGGTCTGAGGCACAACTTTTTTCTTTTTTTTTCTTTCGTTATTCCTGTTTATAAAAACAGAAAAAGCAAAGGGACATTTGCACCATACAGCCACATTATAATTATTATTATAATTTAATAAGGTAGGTACATAATTTAATATCATAATAAGGTTAAGATTTAAAATAATGATGTAGTTCTTATGGCTGAGACCTTGGAAGACCTGAACACAATGCTCGAAGATCTCGGTAATGCTTCGCAAAGAGTGGGTCCTTAAGATGAACATGGACAAGACGAAAATCATGTTCAATGCCCATGTTGCACCCGCTCCAGTTAATG
Organism: Crambus lathoniellus; assembly: GCA_949710035.1. Lineage (NCBI taxonomy): Eukaryota > Metazoa > Arthropoda > Insecta > Lepidoptera > Crambidae > Crambus > Crambus lathoniellus. Next base: position 5,363,050 of record OX453319.1, read on the forward strand.
TTGGGAACATTACACTCGAAGTTGTTGACCACTATGTTTACCTAGGACAGACGGTCCAGTTAGGTAAGTCCAACTTTGAGAAAGAGATCTCTCGTCGAATCCAGCTCGGATGGGCAGCGTTTGGGAAGCCCGACATATATTCGCGTCCGAAATACCTCAATGTCTCAAGACGAAAGTCTTTGACCAGTGTGTGTTGCCAGTAATGGAAACGTATGGAAGTAACCTATGGAAGTGAGACGTGGTCTTTTACTATGGGTCTCATAAGAAGGCTCAAAGTCACCCAGCGAGCAATGGAGAGAGCGATGCTTGGTATTCCCTGCTCGATCGAATCAGAAATGATGAGATCAGCAGGAGAACTAAAACAACCGACATCGCTCGAAGGATTGCATCATTGAAGTGGCAGTGGGCGGGACACATAGCGCGGAGAACCGATGGCCGTTGGGGCGGAAAGGTTCTCGAATGGCGACCGCGTACCGGACGACGTTCCGTGGGCAGGCCCCCTACAAGGTGGACCGACGATCTGGTCAAGATCGCGGGAAGCCGCTGGATGCGGGCAGCGCAGGACCGATCGTTGTGGAGATCCTTGGGGGAGGCCTATGCCCAGCAGTGGGCGTCGTTCGGCTGACATGATGAATAAGGTTTTTTTTTAAATATGGTGCGCACAGAGTATTTCAATCGTATTGTACCACAAGCGCTATACATGTACCTACCCTTAGTACGAACATCTATCGTAAAAACAAAATGTGATTTATCATAGACAAAATATCTCTACCAGTAATTTTGTATGAGAAATATGTACAGCGCCATCTACCGCCTAGAAGCGGGTACTGAAGTTGCCTTGCCGCAGACCACTGTACCACAGCGTAAGAACTAACAGTGGGACAACGTCTTTGAAGCCTCGCGCAATGCCGCTTTTCGTCATTGCCGCAGGGTTGTCACATTTTTTATTTATTTTTACGTTGTCTGTTCCTTATTTAAGCAATATTATACATATATCATAAAGTTAATATACCTATCGGAATAGAGGAACAACCACGAGCTGCCAAACGAAACCAAAATTTGATCGCATTTGTATGTGTAAAATTGTTTATGTATGCGTGTCAGTGATGTACGTCATGCCGCTTTTCAGATTAATATCGATATCGATAATATTAAATAGAAGTAATAAATAAATATATATTGAACACGATCACATTCATTGTTCCAATACCAAGGTATAGTAGCTTAAGCACTAGTATTATGGAAATTGGAAATAACCACATACACCCAGACCCGAGGAAATATTGAAAAATTCGTTTTCAACATTTACCCGACCTGGGGGGCTACCGACCGGCTAAAAAATATGGATATGGACATGGGTTTCAACTGTCATTTGAATTTTTTATTTTGATAGATTTTTGCGGCTTTGTTCTGTTGAACGTTGCTAGCTAGCTATCGTTATACCCGAGGTCACTAAACAGGGAACTGAAAGCGGCTATTTGTTTTATAAAATTGATTTAAAGTTCCAAAAAACGTATGAAGTTCATATCCATAAAGTTATACCGCGTAACTTTATGGATATGAACTTCATACGTTTTTCCCTCCAGGGATCGAACCCGGGACCTCTAGAGATAGCGGCACCTTGAAACCGGCGCGTACACCACTCGGCCACGGAAGTCGTCTAATAATAATATATTAATGTATACCTAGTAATTTTATTTATATAGGTAACTAAAATAGGATGGGAAGGGATTTTGCATGGCAAAACTACGATTCTGCGGTGAAGTACTTATGCATATTAATTTAAGAAAAACTCCAAGGAGATTTTAAATCATTTATAATACACTAGCAATCCGGCCATGCTTCGCACAATCCTTTGAACAATTTGTTGGTGCTTCCAACAATTTGATAGTACGTTTCACTTCTCGCGTCTGGAAATATTTTTCATCAAAATGTCCAATTTAGTCCATGTGTTTCTGGTATCCAAGGTAGTATGAAATCTGAAAGATACTTATATTACTAATGATAGTATAGGTACCTATTCTAACAGTCAAAAACTGATACCAATGGATCAGTTAAGTATCTTAGATGGGATTACATTCCCAGGTAATTCATATCTAAACGTAATACATATTCGTTTACCGCGTGATAGACAGTGGACACGAAATATCGATAACTTGATGCAGCCCTAGTGTAAAACGAAAATTATTTCTTTACACAAAATATTCGTAAATTCTGCATTATGTGTAATCAATATTTGCTTGTTACATAAATAAATGTTTATTGAAGAGCATTATCACACTTCGTGCTTTAAATTCGAAGCGCATTAGCAAAAATAAACCTTAGGAAGGGAGGTGTCGGTTTAGAATAATTTACCTGAGAAATGAACATTTTGCGGGATTACTTCATTGTGTTGTACAACAATCAATAACTGAGCAAGTCACCATGTTTCCATACCAATATTGGCTAAAAATATCTAAGATTGCACGTAAAATCCGAAAAATTTACAATACCTAAATTCTCAGCGTGCTGATAAGTGCTGACGAACTGTCAAACAGTAGCCAAAAACGGTTCTGTTACGTCGTATCACGCATCTCCTTTTATCTCACAGTGTTGTTGCTAGTGACATCCCGCTCGCTCAGCCCTTTGTTGCTCTATTCCGATAGGTATATTAACTTTATGACATATATGGAATTATAGATATTTCTTTGTTTGTTACTCAATTACGCTATAACACCTAGACAGATTTTTGGATAAAATTTGGTGCACAGATAAATCATACCCTGGAGCAAAACAGAATAGTATAATATAATTTTCATCACTTTTAAAGATTTCCTATGGATGACATTCCTGAAGTCTACGCAGACCATATTCGTAATTAGCACCCCAGAAAACCATGAAATCGATAACAATATTATTATATTTAAAATGTCGACTCCGCCATCTTGGATCTTAAAATAGATGTTAAATTCCTAATCGGCACCCCCGAAAACCATTTATTCGATACCCATATTGATTTTTTTTATTGTCGAGTCTGCCATCTTGGATCTCGAAATAGATTTACGATTTCAATTACTCGATGCTGGCCTCCTTCTCAATGCTGGACTACGCTGGTTGTTATTTTTAGGAAGACTTCGTAAACCAAATGGTTATACTACCATGGTCAAAGTGTAAAAGTATGTAAAAAAACGTTTACTTGCATAAATTATTATTATATTCAAAATAAAAATCGTAGAAAAAAATATTTTATGCATATTGATCCTATGTAAAATGTAAAAATAAAATGCGTCACTCCTGACCGCTGTGTCCCCAGCGAGTGTATGGCAGCTGGGGACGCTACCGCCCCTCTCTCGTCCCGCCAACCCCGCACGATTGCTCTGTCTAGACGTGTCCGTTGGCCGACTGTAGGGAAGAGAAATATAATATAAATAAATAAATAAATAAATAAATAAATAAATAAATTCTTTATTTAACAATATTTTTTTACATTAGGTTTCTTATAGCTAAAATCACCACACTAGGCTAGGCCTGTACAGTGGTAATCTTAATATTACGTCTTATCTGATGAGATTACAAACGGTACCTATTATAATAACCTAGAGATGAGATAACAGTTTTAAAACTAGCATGTAACACTTTAAATAATTCATATTAGACACAAAAACAATACATAAACATTACTCAATACAATATAATATAACACATTAAAATACACTACGCAATTTGATATAACACAAAAATAAAAATAAAAATTTTCACATTTCATTACATAAGATTTGTTGATTACACTACACATACGAAAATGTCCTCCGAGTCCCGATAGTTCCATCTCAGTAATTCAGCTTTGAGTTTGTGCTCAGCTTCTCGAGTACCTAATCTAATAATATCATATCGACCATTTAATCTGTTATATATAAGAGGCATCAAAAATTGCGGAAAACGCTTGGCAAAAGTGGACTTAATTTTTGGTATAGGGAGTCTAGCTGAACGCTTTTGCAGCATAGTCTCAAGCAGGTCAGAATTCAGTACTTCTTTGTGTGCCCGGAGTGCAATTTTGAGCAGATAAAGCCTTCTGACACTGAGAACTTGGGATTCCTGATAAACAGTCTAAGTAGAGAAACGTACTGGCCTTTTCAAAATTGTTTTTAAAACTGCGCGTTGGGCTCTTTCTAGGGGAAACATGTGGGTGGTAGCAGCTCCTCCCCATACCTGTATGCAGTAGGTCAGGACAGATTCGCATAGAGTGGCATAAACAATTTTAAGCAACTTCAACGGTGCGACATCACGAAGAAGGTGCATTACATAAATAAATTTACGCACTCTCCGAGACAACACATATATATGATCCCTGAAAGTGAGCTTCTCGTCAATTATCACACCTAGGTATTTGGTTTTGTCTACTCTACTCAATGCGACACAGCTACATGAGCCTGAGGATGTAGGCGATTTAGGTGAGCAGGTGTGAATAGTGAGAGACCACTGAGTAGAAGGCGATGAAGAAGCAGTCTTGTGGAAGCACACATAGTTGGTTTTACTGACATTTAACGTCAGTAGATTGCTGCTAAACCATGAGCTAATAACCCCTAGTCCATCAAGAGCAACTTGATGTAGTCCCTCCCAGGTATCATCGTGGAATAGGATGCAAGTGTCATCGGCATAATTAATAATATGGGCATTCCTTATGCTCAACGATGAGAGGTCGTTCAAATATATTGTGAAGAGTGTGGGACCGAGAATGCTGCCCTGGGGCACTCCATAGGATATCTGTGACGGATCACTGGTGAAGGCGCCAACTCTCGTGCGTTGATTTCTGTTATGAAGGTAACTGCGAAACCACTCAAGACAGATCCCTCTGATTCCGAAAGTTTCAAGTTTCCTCAGAAGTATGGGAAAAGAGACGGTGTCGAACGCCTTTGACAGATCCAAAAAGACGCCCGCACACCTCTTGTCTTTATCGAGATAAGAGGCCACTGTTTCCGTTAAGCGCGAAACAGCATGCTCAGTGGATTTGCCTTGTCGAAAACCGTATTGATTTGGAGATAAAATATGGTTGCTCTCGAGAAATTCGGTGAGGCGGGTATTTACAAGTTTTTCCAGAAGTTTTGAAAAAACACTGAGAAGGGCGATTGGCCGGTAATTACTTGGGTCGCTTTTGCACCCTCCCTTATGAACAGGTATCACGACGGCTGTTTTCCAAACTTCAGGGAAAATGCCAGTAGAAATGCTGATGTTAAATATATGCGGCAGTGGTGTCACAACACTTTCCCGGAATTTTTTTACAAGACCTGCAGAAAATCCATCTATACCCGGAGCACTCTCACTCACTGTAATAGTACAGTCACAGTCTATATTATATTTTCACAGTGGCACAGAATTAGTATAGTAATTCTGTGCCACTGTGACAGATTAGTCGCATTGTAGTAAATATTCCAAATTCAAAACGGTAGAACTCATCTAGCGTCATTTTTAACCGACTTCAAAAAAAGGAGGAGGTTATCAATTCGACTGTATTTTTATTTTTTTTATTTTTATTTTTTATGTGTGTTACCTCAGAACTTTTTAGTTAATGAACCGATTTGGATAATTCTTTTTTTATTTAAAAGGTGACGCTTCTCGTGTGGTCCCATTCAAATTTTATCAAGAACTGACAAGAAGTTCAGGAGTTATCCTGAATAATGTGTATTCAGACTTTATTTGGGTATATGGACGATTTCATAGTTTCATCAAATTGGGGATCATTTTCAAAATATATTTTTTTCGAAAGTTGGTATTTCTGACCTGATCTTACTTTCACCAAGTCAGGACCAGGGGATCAAATCCCAGGAAAATTGAGAGAAATTCTCAAATATAGGCAAGCCTTATGCGTTCCATTTATTTTTGAAGTTAGTCAAGTATTTGCATCTGGTAGTCATCATCTCATAGTGATGAGCTGGTGATGGAAGCTACAACTCCTTAACGGTTAGGAGCTGGAGAATATTTCTTTAAGTATTAATCGTACGTATGGGCCAATAGTTATATTCTTTCAGGTTATTAGGGTGAGCTGCTGATGAGAGGTGAAACTCCTCAACAGTTAGGAGTTATATTATGATGTGTTATAAATACCATATGCACGAATGGACCTTCAGTTGTATTCCTTCAAGTTATCTAAGTAGCTGAAGATGGAAAGCTGAATTCCGTAACGGATAGGATATTTACAACAATTTATCATAATCACCATGTAGTTTCTTAAGCTACTTCACTAAAAATCGAAAAATAAAACGTTTTTGAAAAAAAATGTAACCGCCTTCAAAACGGATCTTCAAACAAAAATTAACAAACACTAAAAAACGAAAAAAAAAATAAGATTTTTTAATTCAAAGGACGATGATACGTGACTTTTTCTAATTTATCTTGGTACTTACTGAACTGTTTGAAGTCGGTGCCAAGCCAAAAAGAATAAGAACGAAATATACTGAGTGAAATAACATAACATATAAAAAAACCTGGTCCCAAGCGTGAGGTGTAGGACGTAATTACCTCAATACGTAATTAGACGGCACCGACTTTAAACAGTTCAGTAAGTACCAAGATAAATTAGAAAAAGTCACGTATCATCGTCCTTTGAATTAAAAAATCTTATTATTTTTTCGTTTTTTAGTGTTTTTAATTTTTGTTTGAAGATCCGTTTTGAAGGCGGTTACATTTTTTTTTCAAAAACGTTTTATATAATAATATCAATAGGCTGTATGACTTATGGTTCTACATGGCCTCACAAACCAAAATTTAAAAAAAAACGGTGGGAATCACTTTCAGCGGTTTATTTGATCTAGATACAGTTTTTTAATTGTGTAATAATTATCAAAATGAGTTCTGACAATGAAACTGATACTGACATTGAATGTACTCCACCAAATTAAGAGCAGAAGCACAATTAATAACAGAAAACTGCCAGCAAAATCTAAAGAATGATACATCAAAACCTACGATCAGTTCGTAATTTGGAAAAGTGAAAAAAAGGCGCATACGTTTTCGGAATCTGTGTTGTTGGCGTATTTTAATGATACATCATTAAAATAATATTATTATGGGCGATTTATACATAAGTGTGCCCGGGAAAACAATAACATTTACATTTAATAATTGCCCGAACATGTGTCATATAAATTTTAATAAATTTTATTTACTTAAACAGTTTTTTATTTCCTCGCATTTCTTGAGAAAAGCTCTATACAAGCCTTGTACGGTAAGCAAATTACATTACTTACCTGTCCTCGGCTGTAATGTACAGCCGGCCAAGAAAGTGGTCTACCAGTTTTGACAGTAGTTCCCGTGTCAACAAAATATCGCTAAAGGCGAATCTTTAAAATTGTTTGTTTACTGAGAAAACTGACATGAAATCATAGAGCAAACACACAATGTTATTTTCGCCATGTTTTTCATAAACTTCAGAACTAAGGAGGATTTTTAAAGTAGAAAACTCTTTCACTGAAAAAGAACATAATATTATATCACTGACAAATTAATGTCACAGGTATTTTCCTAAACTCCCTAAACTAAAGTAAAATTTATTCATTATTTTACTACAATGCCTCAAAATTTATCCATCCATAGCCGAGAGAGCTCAAATAATCGCACTTCACAATGATGGATTCAATATCAGTGAGATTTCTAGAGAATTAAATGTGTCTTATGGTTTAGACATGATGGAACCGCAACTAAAGAACAGCAAAAGCACTGCAAGGGCACTGCAATGAGGTATGGGAGGAAACCCGTGAGTCTGACATCACATCTGCTCGAGGCTGGTGGGCTCAATGAGGGACCGACTCCGAGAAGTCATAGAGGCAGATGGCGGCTACACAAGATTTAAATATTTAATTTTTTTAAGTGACTTATTCCATGTGAAAAATAATATTTTTAACAACCAAATAATTAGCATTTTCACTACCGCTTCTTGTTACAACCCTTGTCCCGTCCTTTTCTAATCGAGCAAAGTGGATATCATTCCCCCAATGATATCCACTTAGCCTACGTTTAGCAGTGGACATCCATTTATGCAAAGTGTTAAACCAGGCGACTAAAAATTACTAGGTTGAGCGACTAAAAATACTAAGTGAGCAGTGAGCAGCGGAAAAATAAGTTTAGGTTAGGTTACATTGGCGAACCTAGTAATTTTGGTAACCTAAAATGTTTTTTAGTCGATCGGTTAATTACTATCCTTACAAAAATATCCCTAAATACTGAAATTGGTAATTCATTATCGATAACTGAACAATTTTCCCAAGGAACATTAGGGCGGTTTCAGATTAGCGTTTTATACGCGCGTATAAGCGCGTATAAATTTATCCTCTTCCGTTTATCCTCTTCCCCTCGGACCACCGTAAGGTGCAAACGTATACTCAACTTTATTTTGTGTTTATCTTCAAAATAAATAAATATTTTAACTCGGAAAAATACCGCGGTAAAAATAGGAGTGCAGAACTCGCATAGAAGTTTGCGGAGCAGCCCGAGTCGAAGTGTCAACTCCAGCATCTGCTGCCACCCTGGTACGCACCGCAGCATTGACAGGCCAAGTCGGTGAGCTCCATTGTTTGCAAATAGACCAATTAGCGCAGTTCGCATGAGCCACCTCTACCGCACGCTGTGTTAGACACGCCCACTCTGCAGCCATTGGACAATCACGCAGCGCCTGCTTCAATACCGAGACCGCACGCAACAACTCCTGCGCTGGTATGAGATCCTAGTACATCGTTACGATTGCGCTCCGATCCGATCACGATCGACTTTGACTTAGTTTTATTTTTTTATTAAAATAACGTCTTAACGATCATATTATCCTAGTACTTTCAAGTAATAAGATGAATAAATCGTACTCCGAGTCTAATATAATGGATCAAAAGGATGACTCATCACCAAGTTACATAAGTAGGCGCCAAAAGAGAGGAAGGGAACAACATGATTTTGAGGATGATTTTAAGGAATTTAAAGATGAAATGAAAACCATGATTACATCATTACTATCGGCGCAGCAAAATGAACTAAAAAAAATATGTTCCACACAGGTAGAAATCAAAGAAACAAATAATAATATTGAAAGCTCTCTTAGTTTTGTGACAGAACAAAATGAAGAACTGAAAAAGCAAATCGAAAAACTGGAGTTACGGGCTACAAAAGATAGAGAATATATTAACATGTTAGAGGAGAAAATCGAAGACTTACAGCGCGCCAATCGTAAAACCAACTTAGAAATAAAAAATATGCCGAAAATACCTAGAGAGACAAAAGAAAACTTAGTAGATATGGTAGAGAAACTGGGAAACTCTGTTAACTGTGATGTACGGAAAGAAAACATACGAGACATCTATAGAGTACCGGGCAAGAAAACGGATAAGAATGAGAATACCCCAATAGTAGTGGAATTATCATCTACAATGTTAAAAACGGAGATTTTGATGATGACCAAAGTCTTTAATAATAAGTACAAGGAGAAACTCCGGGCCAAACACTTAGGGGCTACTAAGCACGAAGAAACTCCCGTTTTTGTCTCCGAGCAGCTCACGGCAAAAGGAGCTCGGCTGTTCTTCCTAGCTCGCGACGTCGCCAAGTCAAGAAACTTTAAATTTTGCTGGACCTCCTACGGTCGAGTTTATCTTCGCAAGGAAGAAAACGCGCCAGTAATTCTTATAAAGAATGAATCTCAGGTACAAACCCTATTGTTATCAAGCTGACTAAGTAAAATTGAATGTTTCTCTTGTTTAATTCTTATAAAATGTATTTTTTCTTGGAACGTACTAGCATGCAAACATAAACAAATAATTTTAATACTCACACAAATACAAAATTACTACACACTTACTCTATTACTTATCGTATATTATGTAATTTCATACCATTACAAAAGTTTTGTCAGTCAGAATACTTTCGTACAGTCAAAGTCAAACACTCATACATATTTACATAATTACTCACATACTTTTTTGCTTCATGTCATTTGCATAAATTATAATTGCTTGAAGACTATATTTGCTAAAGCCCTGATCCTAACATTTCTGTATGAATAACTCGCTATCAAATATCAATGCAATAGACGGTACAGATGTAGAGGTATCATTTAAAAGCCAGATTGATAAACTTTCGCCTGTCATTAAAATACAAGCATCTGATCTAACAGTAATATCACAAAATATACGCAGCATTTATGCTAATTTGGATGATTTGCGGTTAAACTTGTGTAACTTTGACTTTGAAACTGATGTCATTATTTTAAATGAATGTCAACTACACCCAAATAAAAATATACCTCAAATAGAGAATTACACGTCGTTTAATACAGCTAAACATGTCAACAAGGCTGATGGTGTAGTTTCCTTCATAAAGAACACTCACAAAGCTTCTGTGAAAGAAATCAACTTGAAGCATGCATCTGGCCTGCAAATTATTATTGAAAATATTATTATTATCGGCATATATCGCTCCCCGTCAATAGTAAATGCGGATGAATTTATACATTCTCTTAACTTATACTTAGACACTTTAAAACCATATAAAAGTGTTATTCTCACGGGCGATATTAATATTAATTTAATATACTATCCTAATGAAACATCTCAATGTCGCTCAAATAGGTTTAATTATTTAAATATGCTTGCAACGCATGGCATGCTACCAGGGCATGTCCTTCCTACAAGGGGTCCTAATTGCTTGGATCATTTTATAATTAGGTTAGATAGTAACAATAAAAATGCAACCATTGTTGTACTAGACTCCACAATAACTGATCATGCTATGCTATTCCTGAGGATATGTTCTGTTGCAAAAATGCATTCTAAAACAAATAAAAAAATAAAACATATAATAAATTATGATAAAGCTAAAGAATATCTTAAGAGTGAAAAACTTAATGACTTATTAGCTCTAGCAGATCCTAATCTTATAACACAAGGATTGATTACTATTTTGCAGCGGTGCCTTTCTTTAAATACTATGGCAATAACAGTTCCTGGAAGTAAGCGAATAATCAAGCCTTGGATGACTGCGGGTGTGCTACGCTGTATTAGGAACAGAAATGACATGCAACGTAAATTAAGATTAGACCCAGAAAATCAGACACTAAAAGTAACCTATAAGCGATATCGCAATTTTTGTACAAAACTTATAAAAAAATTAAAGCGTGATTATGACAGGATAAAATTAGAAAAAGCCATTAAAAATCCAAAAAAGTTGTGGAACACAGTAAATGACATTACTCAACGAAAACCACCCAAATCGCAAAACCAAGAGCTTCTCGATATTGCATCAACCCCACACGAATCTCTAGACAAAGTCAACAGATATTTTGCTACTGTTGGAAAAGAATTAGCTGAAAGTATTCCTGCCCCCAAGGCGGAAATAAGCGTTGATTTAGCCGTTCCCCCTGTAACATCATTCGCACTTATAAACACTGATCCCGAAGAGGTTTACTCCGTGCTTATGTCTATGAAATCTGATAGTGCTCCTGGGTGGGATAAAATACCGACACGTTTTTTAAAGATAGCACATAATGAGTTAATACCCATACTAGTTCATCTCACGAATCAGTGTTTTGAGAGCGGAGTTTTTCCAGCAGCACTGAAACAAACAGTTATAACACCTGTACATAAAAGTGGAGACAAGACAGATCCATCTAATTTTAGACCGATATCTGTTATTTCTGTGATAGCAAAGATTTTGGAGAAGATGATAAACATCCGGTTGGTTAATTACTTCTCTAAGTATAATATTTTTTCTACATCACAATACGGATTTCGTAAGAACTTGTCTTCTGAAGATGCTGTTTTAGGTCTGACCTCCACTATAGTTGAAAATGTTGATGCTGGAAATAAATGTTTAGCGGTTTTTATTGATCTAAAAAAAGCCTTCGATACCGTGTCCATACCCATTCTTCTGCGTAATCTCCATGACTCAGGTATTAGAGGAAGTCCACTCAAACTGCTTGAAAGCTACTTAACTGATCGCATTTCGCGAGTAGGGGTGGGTTCAACATTGAGTTCTGAGTGTACTGTCAATTACGGAGTACCTCAAGGTAGTGTACTGGGCCCTACTTTGTTTCTTGTGTATATAAACAAGCTGTGTAATATGCAGATAGATGGAGGTCGTATATTTTCATATGCGGACGACACGGCAATTGTTTTCGCAGCTAGAGACTGGGAACAATTAAAATCACGAACTGAGGCGGGATTGGCTCGTATTGCCACTTGGCTGAATATACATCTCTTATCACTAAATGCTCAAAAAAGTAACTACATATGTTTCACCAAGTACAATAACAGTCAACCCTTACTTGATTTTAGAATAGTCGTCCATCAGTGTGGAGACATTGCTGCCACGACCTGCTCATGTTCAGATCTTAAAAAAGTGACCAGTACAAAATACTTGGGCGTTATGCTTGACCAGCGATTGTCATGGCACACACACATTGAACTTCTTATGAATAGAATAAGAAAACTTATTTGGACTTTTAAAACATTACGGCATGTGGCCGCAGAAAACCTCTTGCGCCTAACGTATATATCACTAGCGCAATCAGTTTTATCGTATTGCATAACTGTATGGGGTGGAGCTAATAAAACACGATTTTTACACTTGGAAAGAGCTCAGAGATCACTAATTAAAGTGATGTACTTTAAACCGCGCGACTTCTCTACAGATATACTTTATTCCTCTAGTAATTTACTTTCTGTTCGAAAATTATATATTTTGAACACTGTACTGAGCAAACACAAATCGCTCCCATACCAACGTACAGTGAATAGCACCAGAAGAAAACGTAATGCAATACAACAATCACGGGTAAAGTCAGTTTTTGCGGAAAGACAATATGTCACGAGAGCTGCTGTATTGTATAATAAAATTAATAAGGAAATAGGTATTTACGAGATGACTTATGTAAATTGCAAATTTGCACTAATTAAATGGCTGAATACTAAAAGTTATGCTGAGATTGAATTGTTTATGTGTTAATTAAGGCATGCTCATACACTCTCACACACTCTACACACACCTACACACACTTCACATTCACAAAACGCGTATTTTAATCACTTATCCAAATTTTTTTTTTTTCTCCTGATTTATAAATCGTTTTCATAATAATATCCATAGTTCTAATGTATTGATTGAATAAATGTATTAATTAATTAGTTTGTTATGTAAAACTGTACCTATACTTATAAATATTAAAAACTAGTAATAATTATTTTTAGACTAATAAGGTTGTATAAAATAGTCTACTGTAACTATGCTATGGAAGAGCGGTGTTACCTAACACAAGCAATCTTTTGCTCTAAAGGTATCTCCAACCACTAATTAATGTATTAGACTAAGTTGATGCAATAAACATTTTTTCATTTTTTCATTTTTTTTAATAAGCTCGTTTTCGGAAGCGCAATGTAGGCGCGTATAGTATAGGCGTGCCTTTTGCCACACGCGCGACTCGTACGAGCGTTGACATGCTTGTATGCTTGTATAAGCGCGAGCCATACGCTACCTAATCAAGCGCAAGGTTCGAGCGAACACGCCGAAATATGCCCGTTTATTCAGTTTTTTGAAGTCCGTAGTGGCTCGCGTGAAAGCGCGTATGCCGAAACGACCGTATACGCTCAGAAAAAAACGCCAGTTTGAAACCGCCCTTATACCGCAATATTAGAATCAAGAAATTGGTATGTTATTGATGAGAATCAATTTTCGACAATTCGAAATTCGAAAAACGAATTCGCAAAGTGTCATAAAAATCAAGCAAAGGAAAATCAACCTTGTTTTTAGTTGACGAACAAACGAACTTCACCCTTACCAAAGAATATATACACTTATGCCCTTACGGTGGTAGACCACATATTTGGCCGACTGTACTATTACGCACGCTTGACTTGGGGAGTAAGCTAGGGAATGCGTGACGAGAGCGCTACAAAAGAGGCAAACGGAAGTGACGAGAGCGTTACAACGGAAGTTGATGATTGTAAAGAGAGTAAAGTTTTACCAGGCGTCTGCCACTCAATGTACAGTGGCACAATGTTTTCTGTTCCGGTGACAGCGGCGCTTTGTACGTTTTTCTTTTTATTGTAGCAATTTACCAGGCGCTGACTTCTAAGACCTTCAGCCGCCAGCAGCGCTATGGTTGGACATCAACTTGGCAGCAGAATGACATTAAAAAAACACGATAGTTTCACATTTTCGCCACCGGAATAGAAAAGTTTGTGGCACTGTACCTGCGCGCAACTCTCGCCCGCACCGCCCCGGCGGTGCAATTCCATAGAAATTAGGTCCGCATAAGAGCTCGAATATATGCGATAAAAAGAGATGCAACGAGTGCCCGTTCGTAATTTGCGCCGTACAAGCTGAATTCCACTTTATTGCGTTATAGTTAGAGTTGCTATTTATTTAAATGGCTTAGCGGAGTGCAGTATCTGTATTGTAGTAACTATTTAGTAATCTGTGGATTTACTTTAGTCGTGTGGTCTAAGCTATAAGGCTAAATCGACGACGACTTTTGGACGTTGAACATTATTACATGTTGGTGGTCAATTAATGGCGGGCGTTTAACACGTTTAAATTATGTAGGTACATACTTATATAATTTTTAATATTGTCTTAATTGTTTTTGATATATCAAACCTATGAATTTTTTCTTCATATCGAAGGGAAAAGTTCTATGTTTTACACGAGAACAAAGGAGATTTCATACATGTTTGGACCAAAAAAGAAAAAGTGTCGGTCAACGAAAATACACATTATTTTTGTAAACAGTGTTACGATCATTTTTTGCTATGACGCCAGCAGTGTACGATTAGTGGCCAAGTAGTTATTACACTTTTACTTTTTTGGTCCAAGCACGTATGAAGCGTGACGTGACTGATCTCCTTTTTTCGTTGTCATGGCATCTTGCCAGGTTTTAGGAAAGACTTCTTTTAGTACCTACTAAATGCGTTATATACTGGGTGGCGCAAAAGTACTGGCACTATAAAAATATCTTATATTTTTTTATATGACATCTCCTATTATTCTGATATTGAAAACTGTGTAGTTAAACAAATGTAAAATTTACTTAAAATAGACATGGTCCGACATAACTCCCCAAGAACATGGAATAATCGTTTATAATCAATGTTTTTACGTAATAATTTCATCAGTGATAAACACACAACATGAATTTCGTTGACGATTTAAGATCACCCGATCTGGGGACACATTGAAACGCATACAGTTGATTGTCATAATTTCACTTGGAATACAACATAAGACATAATATTGAAAAGCATTTTATTCCTTGGCATAAAAGCAGCGGCCGGCGAAGCGCCTTTTTCTTTTTCACAGACGCTAGCTTCAAAATAAATAAATACAAGATAATACCCCGTTAAATTTATACATTTTGAATATTATGCCTTTTAAGTACTATTGACATTTAAAAGTTATGCCTTATATAGTATGCGTTTTGAAATTATGCGTTTTGAAATTATGCCTTTAAGAATTATGCATTTCGATGATTATGCCCTTCAACACGATGCGTTTCATGTTTATGGCGAAAAATGTTATGCGTTTCATTAGGTAACCCCCGATCTGACCTGTCCAAACTTCTTTCTTTAGAGTTATTCAAAACCTCTGGTTATGTGAACAAGCCACATACTCTAGCAACCGTAAAAGGAAACATTTTTCAAAAAAAAACGGAACATATCGCAGGAAATGTTACGGCAAGTCATGTAAAATGTCATAAATAGGGCTCAAATGTGCGTCAACTCTGGAGGTCACCATTTAAGAGACATAATCTTCAAATCCTAATGAGACGAAATTTAATGGCATACATATAGGTACATATATAAAAAAGGAATTCAAGTTTTCTAATTTAGAAAAAAAGTTGTCACTGAACCTTATAGTGCCAGTACATTTGCGCCACCCAGTACTAATTCTCACCTTTTGGTTCGATTTCCAGATAACTTCTTTCTAAAGGTTGGCGTGTCCGGAATCTGTGTTCCCGCCGTCTTCTTGCCCCTGTTTCAGAAAAAAAGTCAGAACCTGGGAAGAGAGGAATGTGTAATTATGTTATTATCATCATCATCAGTCTTCAGTAGTCCACTGCTGGACATAGGCCTCCTCCTTAGAGCGCCACAATGAGCGGCTGTTAGCGACTTGCAGCCAACGGCCGCCCGCAACCTTCACTAGGTCATCGGTCCACCTAGTTGCGGGTCTTCCCACGCTTCGTCGTCCAAGCGTGGGACGACCCCCAACTAGGTAGGTGGACCGCTGATAATATGTCAAATATTTATATAAATAAGAATAAATGTTGCTAAGCGCAAAACTCGAGAACGGCTGGACCAATTCAGCTATTTCTTTTTCTTATGTTCCTTAGGGCCCACGGAAGGTTTTTTCTAGATAAAAAAACATGAAAATCGCGTGGAAAATAGTAAAAATACACTTTTCTTTTCCCCAAGCCAGCTGTAAAACATTTGACGTAAATAGTTTGTCTGTGTTTCACGTCAAAAAAGAGCAACGGATCGACGTGATTTTTGGAATTGGGATAGTTTGGGAGGTGGAGCGCGATATAGATTACTTTTTATCCCGGAAAAAGGTTAGATTCCCGCGGGATAAAGTTGTGTAGTCCACGCGGGCGAAAGACTAGTCATCTAATAAATTCGAAAATGAAATCAGCTTTAATTTTGGTTTAAAGAATTTTTCTGCAGTGTCCATAGTTTATGCGGTATAATGGGCCTACAATCCTCTATGTGAGAAATGAGGGCCTATACAACCCAAAACTCGCTTATCAAAACTTTCACAAATTCTGATTTCAACTTTAACAATTTGTTTGGGAATGCACAAATGCATGAATCTAAATCCTAAGTACACGGACTTAAAAAAGTGGTAGTACCTAGCCAGGCGGACTTAGAACAAGTCCTACCAACAACCAAACAGAATACTATGTATACCCCTACTGGGTAGAACATGAGACCTCTGGACCTGGAACCGGTGGTGTGTCACATCACCACAAATTCTGTATTAGGTCATAGCATACTTATCAACTCGTAAACGGAACGTAAACGTAACAACTCGAGCGGTTCAGTATTATTTGTATGAAACTCCCTACTGCAACGCACACTAATCGGAATCGTAACGTAATCGCCTCGCCTCGGGACCAGCTGCAGCGGGCCAATCGCCGTAATTCTATGCAGCGCGTCTTCATCGCGTATGGGTCTTGACGTTTGACTTCGTATTGCCGTAATGACATAACGACGTACACGTCACGCAAACCTATAGGCCTACAATCCTGTCTGATCCGGTGACATCCGTGACAGAGGAACCACTTGCAATACGAAATTAGCTGTCAAAATAGACTGTCGTATGAAAACTGGATTTAGTTAGAAAGATTATCACCGGAAAAGAAAACGTTGTCGTACTGTCAAAGCCGTGCGTTATCAAAAACGGTTTTGCACGGCAACTGCACTTCAACTGCACGTACACTTGACTAATGCGTCATAGAATTACCGCGATCGGGGCCCAGTTCGTGAACCGCTTTGCGGGTCGCTCAACTTGCTATCCCCGAGCTTACGGCTCTACGGTACGAAATTGTGTACCCAAAATTTTCTTATTCTTTTCATTCTGTTTTCTTTTTCACACGCGTATTTGTGAAACGGAACATTACCGTGCGCTACTCGTCACGTTTGGGTTCAAAATGATCTTGTGCCAGCCAGACAGAGCGGTCGGCGAGCCGTAAGCACGGCGTCGCCTAGCCGTAGCCGAGTCGACGTACCGACGCTGATCCGGTTTGGTTACGTGCTTACGTTAGGTTGACGGCGAGGCGAAAGGCGATACGGTGTCGATCCTTAGACCTTTAGTCATTTCCTATCTCATTCCTAACATATAATATGATCTTCTTACTTTCTCTATCATTATCTAGTTGTAAGTATAAACTCTTCCGCACCCATTCCCCTATTTATTTGTTTTCTTTCACCCAAGGATGCCTGGAAGAGATTGCTGTTTAGCAAGAAGGCCACCTTTTGTGTGTTTTTCTTTATTGTATTTTTCCTGCATTTCTTGTGTTTGTAATCGCGTGCAGTAAAGTTTATTTTATTTTATTATTATTAATATTAATAACTCACCCCCTCCGGTGCCGATGTTGAATGACCCTGTAGAACAAATCTAGCTATATTTACTTATATTATAAAGAGGAGATAATATTTGATTTTCTGTTTATAGGAAGGTACACCGTGAAATTTTGCTTCACTAAATGCGACCATTTCATGAAGTGAGCAAATCTACGATATGGCCACGATATGGACATGGGCTTCATTTGACATATGAAGCCCATGTTTAGTCCTTTTAAGAGCTTTTGAGGTGTACCGGTGGTGTGTCACATCACCACAGATTCTGTATCCCCCACTGAAAACTGAGATCTCTGGATCTGGGGGGCTACCGGCAAAAAAATATGGATACGGACATGGGCTTCATTTGGCATTTGAAGCCCATATTTTGTCCTTATAAGAGCTTTTAAGGCTGGTACCACTGGTGTGTCACATCACCACAGATTCTGTATTGATAAAGAGGGAACCAAATTTTTGTGGTGTGGTGTGTTGTGACGCTATCCGTTTCATACATTTAGTCTGGTTAGAAACACACTTATAGAGTATGGCGCGACTCTGTCTCTGTCGTGACCGTACTAAATCTATGAAACGGATAGCGTCACAACACAACACACCACAAAAATGTGGCGGGACCACAGTATAAATAATAGTCCAAGGACAGAAGCTGCACTCCGCGAAACCATTTAAACAAATAGCCACTCTAACTTTAACACGATAAAGTAAAATTCAGCTTGTATGGCTCTAATTATGAACGGCTAGTCGTTGCGTCTCTTTCTATCGCATATATTCTATAGCACTCGGGCGGGCGTACGGCGGGCGGCCTGCTGTAAATTGTATCCCGAGATATACACGAAACGGTAGGTAGGTAGGCATTTATCTATAAATAATAAATAAATAACTTCTTACAATCACACCAATTATCCAAGCCCATGAAAATTTCATTATGAAACTGTGTCATGGAAAACTTGATAACGGATAAATAGATACTTGAATACTTTTTTTTTGTAAATACATACTTAATGTACATAGAAAACACCCAGACCAAGACAAATAGACATGTTCATGCACACAAATATTTGTCTTGTTCGGGAATCGAACCCGAGACCTCTGGCGCAGAAGGCGGGTATCCTACCCCTTCCCCAAATCAGTCGTCGCGTCCTTGAGCGAGTGACGGACGTCTGGCGGGACCTTTACTCACCCACTCCAGAGGCTGGCTGCGAGGCGTCGGCGGAGAAAGCACTCGCGCCCGTAGGCGGCTCGAACATGTGAGGGAAGGAGGCGCTGGTGCCGGCGCTAAATGACCCTGTATAACAATAGTAGTTTATCTACACCTGAGCTATCACAACTTTGGCAACGGTGGCGAAATTTGCCTTCGTATTCTAATGAAACTGTAACAGTTTTTCGATCAGGTCACATGTCCGTCTTATGCCGGGGCTTCTCCTGCGTGACGCCTAACGGCGTTAATAACGGCATGCGCGTCTTAGCGCGCTAATTGTATGAAATTAGTGCGCTAAGACCCGGCTACACCTGCCAATTATATCAAATAGCGCGCTAATTAATGGCATTAGACGCAGGTGAAGCTCGGGCATTACGAATTTTCGATCTGAAGGTCACGTGATCCTGACGCGAGTTTAACATTTTTTACCCATCACAAAAAGTGCACAAGGCCGCTAAAGAAGTTTTCACTTCAAAAAAATACCATGTATGTATTATACTAGCATTCCGGCCGCGACTTCGCCCGTGTTCGTGACCGGTCTACTA
This sequence comes from Crambus lathoniellus, assembly GCA_949710035.1. Taxonomy (NCBI): domain Eukaryota; kingdom Metazoa; phylum Arthropoda; class Insecta; order Lepidoptera; family Crambidae; genus Crambus; species Crambus lathoniellus. The sequence continues at coordinate 5,382,870 of OX453319.1, forward strand.
CACACGGGAGAAGACGCGAGGGAGGGATGACATAGATGCGAGCCTACACCACAGAATATATAATAGTACTAAGATACAGAAGACGCACTCTTCGAACTCATTCAAATAAAAATAAACCTTTCTGCATGAAAATAAAGTTCAATTCCGGTCGCTTGGTCATCGCTTGCTTACTATTATAATAATCTAAAGTTCGCGCATGCAAACAAAACTGTATCCAACAGCTACGCGCGAGAGTTTCTATTTCTATGATAGTATCAAACAGCTCGTTCGCTGGTTAGGGTTGCGAGCGACTTGCGAGTTCGGTTTTGTTGTTTCTTTGTTCTTTCTTTTATTTAGGCACCCGTTAACACAACAGTATCTTTTATACGGATTATAAGAACGTTTAGTAGTCATTGTTCGGTGCACAAAAATCTCAGAAACGATCGATCGTTTTACGCGCAATGTGGAGCGTACGAGCCGAGCGGCATCCTTCTGCCATACGCCTCCCCGAGAGGCGCGCCCCGGCCGAACGTACCTAAACTGCGGAGTGATATTTTATATAACTTACTACCACGTCGCGCGAATACATTATTGTAATAAGCCCTTATGCTCGCATCTTAAAATACAACAATTGAGTTCTATTGTTTTTTTCGCACATGTGAGCACGTTCCAAGTATAAGCTTTGTACCAGTACAGTCCACTTCTCTTTTAATTACGTCCCCATTAGGACCCTTCACAGCCCACGTGAACTACACGTCGTCATCCCGTGGGAATTTTTCCGGAATAAAATGTAGCCATGTTCCTTTCCGGGCTACAAAGTATATGTGTCCCAAAGGTTATGTCCAAAAATGTATGAGGTCTGGGCCACGTCTTTGTACAGTATACCAAAAAATAGATAGAGATACAATAAGCAGTTTCTAGTTATTCAATTTCTGTAAAATAGCTTTGTTTTCTGGAAGGAACATTAAATAAAATGCAAAACACATCAACAAATTCATCATGGCGGAAGAATGAAGATGTCATTTTGATGTTGTTTGTTTGTCTGGTCTGTCTTGTGCTGTCACTGTCAGCTGTCAGTCAATTGAATATGACAACAACCCACAGCACAGAGCAGAGTAGAATAGAACTCAACTCAATGATAGTGAGTGACACTGATAGTTTTTTTACGAAGAGCTGCCATATTTGACGCCTTATTTCGAGCAAAAAATATTGATTTGATTTGATTTTTTATTAATAACCATTTAACCGTGCATTCTATAAAAATATTTATATTTTTCTCAGAATCAGTAAATTATTCTTATTATATTATTATTCCCTTTATTACATTTTAAATACTTACAAAATTATATTTCTAAACATTAAATTTTTACAATGTATAACACTAAAAAATATAACATTTAAAAATACAAAAATGCAGTTCCCCAACGGCAGCAAGATCAGGGTCCCGGCTACCGATGGTTAAGGATCCAGAGACAGGAACCTTCTCACTATACGGGCCGTATCCAGAAGTACTGCCTTCTGCATCTGACTCCCGATCCATCCACCTAACGCAAGCCTCTTAAGGTGTTTATCGAGGCTCTTGGCTATCAGACCATGGGCAGATATGACTATCGGAACAATAATTGCTGAATCAATGTCCCACATGTCAACAATCTCGTGAGCTAAATCAAGATATTTGTTTTCTTTATCTTTTTCAGCTTTCACAAGGTTGTCGTCATGGGGAACAGTGACATCAACAATTATCGCGCGGCGTTCGTGTCGATCTATCAATACAATATCAGGCTTATTAGCTACAATAGTCCTGTCTGTAATGATAGATCGATCCCAATACAATGTGGCATGGCTATTTTCAAGGACCTGTTCTGGTGCATACCTGTAGTACGGCACCTCGGATGCCACAAGACTATGTTTCAGAGCAAGTTGTTGGTATATTATCCTGGCCACTTGGTTATGTCTATGCAAATACTCGCCGTTTGCGAGACGAGAACAACCGGAGATTATATGCCTAAGGGATTCACCCGGACGATGACACGCTCGGCAAATATCCACTGTGCCATCCCTTAGGATATACTTTCGGTAGTTATTCGTCATCACAACCTCATCCATAATTGCACAGACAAAACCTTCGGTTTCACCAAAAAGATCACCGAAGCGGAGCCAGGATACTGAGGCTAATAAATTATTATTATTATTTTTGCATTTTGTTTTATTTTTCACATATATACATATATGGTAAGATTTATTCATGCTTTTGTGGGACTGTGAGTCAACACAAAGAGGCATTTTTTATATTTTCGGGGATTTATGATGTAGTCTGAATTAGTTTGTGGATTGATAATCTATTGTATTTTCGGAAACATCTAAGAACTTTCTAACTATTCTGCATGTGTTGAGAATGGCGGCTTTTTGCAATATAATGTATGTGGATGGTTGGAGATCTAATAGCTTAATTGACTGATGTAAATGTTTTGGTATGACGCCAGTTGTCGAAAGAATTATTGGGACTATGTATACTTTGTCTTGCCTCCAAACTCTAGTTATTTCTTCTTTTAGGTCTGTGTATTTGTGTATTTTTTCGGTGATAGTTTTTGTAATATTGTGTGTGTTCGGTACTGCTATGTCTATTAAGTATGTAGTTTTATTTTGTTTATCCTGAAGAATTATGTCTGGTCTATTGTAATGTATCGTTCTGTCGGTAAGTATACTTCGATCATAGTATAGTTTATGAGTGCTGTTTTCCATGATTGGGCTGGCTGTGTACTTATAATATGGTGTGTATTGGAGTGGGTTCTGTAACAACTTGTATTTATGAGCAAGCTTCTGGTGTATTATACTCGCAACTTGATTGTGTCTGTGTGTGTAGTCTGTTTGTGTGAGATGTGTGCATGCCCCTGTTATATGTTGTATGGTTTCTGATTGAGCTTGACATTTGCGGCATTTGTCGTTCGTAACGGTAGGGTCCTTAATTATATATTTCCTGTGGTTTCTAGTGTTGATAACTTGGTCTTGTATTGCAATTAAAAATCCTTCTGTCTCTGGGAATAAACTGCCTGTCTTTAGCCACATGTTAGAGCCTTTTTTATCTATGTGACTTTGGCTCAAATCATTTGGGTGTCGGCCGTGCAAAACTTTTTTCTTCCAGTCTTCTGTTTTCTTTAGCTGCGGGTCTGAGGTTGTTGGGTTAATTTGTTCTGTGTCTACTAGGTTAAGTGGTGTGTAATTTATGTCATTTTGGGCTATTACTTCGTGAATGCTACTGGTTTGTGCTTTGGAGTAGAAAAACTTCCGAAGGCTAAAAATTTGTTTCTGCCACAGGTGTTGAATGTCTATCAAACCTCTGCCACCATCTTCCCGTTTGATTGTAAGTCTTTCTATTGCAGATTTAGGATGCAGATTGTTGTGCTTGGTCATAAGTGTGCGTGTGGTCCTTTCTATTTTTTCGATATCTGTCTTTGTCCATTTAATTATTCCAAAAGAGTATGTTAGGATTGGGATGGCATATGTATTAATTGCTTTGATTAAGTGTTTTCCTGAAAGTTGTGATTTACAAATGGCGTTGACTCTCTTCTTATATTCTGTTGTTAAATTTTGTTTGATGGATGTGTGGTCTAGTCCCTTAAGCTGTTGAAATCCTAAATATTTGTAAAGGTCGGTTTGGTCTAGTGCTGTTATACTATCTGTGTCATCAACTGTATAGTTACCGGGCTGAATTTTTCCTTTTATTATATGTACTGTTTTGCATTTATCTAATCCGAATTGCATATTAATATCTGAGCTAAAATCTGTAGTAGTTTTAATAAGCTTTTTCATATCTTTGTCAGTTTTTGCGTATAATTTAATGTCGTCCATATATATAAGGTGCGAGATAAGTGTTTCAGTGTTCCCGTTTTTTAAAGAATATCCAGCTCGGTCACTATGCAATCTGTATGAAAGTGGGTTTAAGGCGAGGCAGAACCACAGGGGACTTAAGGAATCTCCCTGATAAATACCCTTTTTAATGGCTATTTGTCTAGTGGTAATGTCATTTTCTCTATTGTACAAATGAAGAGTTGTTTTCCAGTGTGGCATTATACATTTAAGAAAATTTACAATCGTGGGGCTTATCTTATATATTTCTAATACCTTAATTAACCAAGAGTGTGGTATACTGTCGAAGGCTTTTTTGTAGTCTATATAAGTACAATGTAAGTTTCTGTTTTTAGCTGTTGCATGTTTCATAATTGTGGAATCTATTAAAAGCTGTTCCTTACACCCCATGTGGCCCCGCCTGCACCCCTTCTGTTCTTCTGCTAATATGTTGTATTGTTCTATGTGTGTATTGATTCTCCTCGCTATTATTGATGTTAAAATTTTGTAAATAGTTGGCAAACAAGTTATTGGACGATATTGCGATGGTAGTGGGGAATGGGCTGCTTTAGGTATCATGAATGTTATTCCTGTAGTGAGGAAGTCTGGGATATTTTGCTGATCTTGAATAAGTTTTGATAAAATGTTGGCTAAAGGCTCATGTAGTGCGGTTAGTTTTTTATACCAGAAATTATGAACTTTATCTATTCCTGCTGATTTCCAATTATGTAACCTGCCCGTGATATTTCTAATTTCATCTACTGATATTTCTTCAAATTGCATTTCTTCTATTGTGCGCCACCGGTCCTCTTCCTCTTTAATCCAGTCAGCATTACAATTGTGCGGTATCTGTTCTTCCCAAATACCAGCCCAGTACATTTCTAATTGTTCTTTGGTTGGTATATCTTCTGTAATATTTTCTTGACGTGCTATTGGTGTTTTACCAAAATTTCTATAAAATTGTTTTTCATTCGTAACAAATATTCTATTATCGTGTTTTCGTTGTTCTGATTTTTTATATCTTTTAAGTCTATGAGCTTTAAGGGCTAGTTTTTGTTTGAGTGTATCTAAGTATTCTTCATTATTATTATTATTATTATTCCCTTTATTACATTTTAAATACTTACAAAATTATATTTCTAAACATTAAATTTTTACAATGTATAACACTAAAAAATATAACATTTAAAAATACAAAAATGCAGTTCCCCAACGGCAGCAAGATCAAGGTCCCGGCTACCGATGGTTAAGGATCCAGAGACAGGAACCTTCTCACTATACGGGCCGTGTCCAGAAGTACTGCCTTCTGCATCTGACTCCCGATCCATCCACCTAACGCAAGCCTCTTAAGGTGTTTATCGAGGCTCTTGGCTATCAGACCATGGGCAGATATGACTATCGGAACAATAATTGCTGAATCAATATCCCACATGTCAACAATCTCGTGAGCTAAATCAAGATATTTGTTTTCTTTATCTTTTTCAGCTTTCACAAGGTTGTCGTCATGGGGAACAGTGACATCAACAATTATTGCGCGGCGTTTGTGTCGATCTATCAATACAATATCAGGCTTATTAGCTACAATAGTCCTGTCTGTAATGATAGATCGATCCCAATACAATGTGGCATGGCTATTTTCAAGGACCTGTTCTGGTGCATACCTGTAGTACGGCACCTCGGATGCCACAAGACTATGTTTCAGAGCAAGTTGTTGGTGTATTATCCTGGCCACTTGGTTATGTCTATGCAAATACTCGCCGTTTGCGAGACGAGAACAACCGGAAATTATATGCCTAAGGGATTCACCAGGACGATGGCACGCTCGGCAAATATCCACTGTGCCATCCCTTAGGATATACTTTCGGTAGTTATTCGTCATCACAACCTCATCCATAATTGCACAGACAAAACCTTCGGTTTCACCAAAAAGATCACCGAAACGGAGCCAGGATACTGAGGCTAATAAATCTACGTCGGGCCCATGGAGAGCCCGGTAGAATCTGCCATGTAACTCCTTGCTTTGCCACACAGCGCTGCGGTCGGACGTACTAAGTACTACAGGTTTGCGCCAGTTTTCTTTTGCTAAAAATAGAGGAGTCAGTCCATTGTCAACAGCAACTACATCTCTATGAGACCCCATATCGACTTGGAGAAAATACTCCCTAAGATTGCATATCTCGCGGTTATGCAATGTCTTAGCATTTAAGAAGCCACGACCACCGCACTTCCGCGGGATATACAATCTCATGGTCGATGAACGTGGGTGATGCATGCGATGTGCTGTTAGCAATGTACGAACTTTTCTATCCAGGGCATCCAGTTCAGTTTGAGTCCATTTAAGTATGCCAAAGGAATACATCAGTACCGGCATGACCCATCCATTGTATGCGCGAACCTTGTTTCCGCCAGACAAAAGACTTTTAAGGACTTTTGAGAGGCGCCCCAAGAAACGCTCACGCAACGACTGTTTCATGTCAGCATCGTTGATGCCTAATGCCTGTGACATACCTAAATATTTATAGGTTTCGTTAACGGAGAGAGATCTAACATTAATAGAATCCGAGAGTTGTATACCCGTGGATTCCATTATCTGACCACGCTTTACATGCATGACTGCACATTTGTCCACACCAAATTCCATTTTAATGGCATTACTGAAAGCTTCAGTAACCTTCAGTAGCGCTGTCAAATGAGAACTGCTATGGGCAAATAGTTTCAGGTCATCCATGTATAGCAGGTGTGATATTACTTGACCATTTCTCCGTAAACGGTAGCCTAATCCTGAACTCTCGAGAAGTGTACTCAGAGGGTTCAAGGCCAGACAGAACCACAATGGACTCAGACCGTCACCCTGGAAGATACCTCGCTCTATTTTTATAGGGTCGCCCTGACCTAGAACCCGTCGAGATCCTGGATAGAAAAGGACCGTTCTCCATTTTCGCATGCACGATATCAAGAAAGTGCGTAGAGTTGTATTTATTTTATACAACTCCAGCACCCTCATGAGCCACGAATGCGGCACGGAATCATAGGCCTTCTTATAATCTATCCAGGAAGTCGAAAGGTTCTTTCGGTTTCGACGAACCTGTTGGTTAATAGCCATGTCAGTGAGGAGTAGCTCCTTAGTACCACGGGCCCCATTCCTACATCCATTTTGAGAGGCGAACATAATAGAATTTTGATCAATGTGTTTATTAATCTTCGACCTCAAAATGGACGTAAGAATTTTATAAATTGTTGGTAGACAGGTGATAGGTCTATAGTTTTTGGGGTCCGCAGTACTACCAGATTTATGGAGCAGATGGGTTATGCCTGTTGTCATAAATTCTGGAAGCGATTGAGATAATAAAGCACTTTGAAATTGAGATGCTAAGCAAACGTGCGAGCTAGGTAACCATTTATACCAGAAATTGTGCAGTCCGTCCGGGCCTGGAGATTTCCAGTTGGGTAAGGAACGAACTGCACAAACTACGTCTTGGTAGTCAATGGCTACTTCATTCATATCAGGTATAAGCTCACACGAACGCTCAACATCCTCCATCCACGCGCCTTCAGAGTGAGTGACAGGCACGGACCAGATGTTGTGCCAGAAAGAAATCATGGCATCATCATCCGGCCGATGCATATCAGTATCACTCTGATTCGATCGCTCCCAGGATGCATAAACACGTCGTTGATCTCTCTCGAACATGCGGTTCTGAGTAAAGCGATCGACTCGCACCCTATACCTCCGAATACGATTAGCCCATGCACAAATTTTCTGCTTCAGGAAGTCGATGCGCTCTGTGACACATGAAATATAATTTTGAGGACTAATACCAGTCCCCAAGAATGCACGTTTCACAAAGCGCATGACCCTAGGGCGCATGTTGCCCTCCCTAAAGCAGCTGAGCTTACCGATGAGTACCCTAGCCTCACTGATACGACGTTCAATCCTACACTGCCAGGCTGGTACAGCCAGACGAGGGCGTGTTGCTGTGTCAGTATTTGGAAATTTGACATGAGCAACACGACAAGCCGTAATAGCCGCACAATACAAGATCGAATGAGTATCAGTCAGGTCTTCACTACTATCAAAGTAATTTGATAGTAGTGAATCTAAAGCACACATCAGCGCCCTATTTTTTTTGTGCATGGGAAAACGCGGAAGCCGAGGTCTAAGGTGAACAGAAGTCGATCGAAATTCCCGAACTACATCTTCAAGAGTACTCCTCAATATATCATTGTATTGGGGACTTACAGTAGTAACCATATCATCTCCACCATCACTATCAGCAACGCCAGCTTGCAATGTGGCCGCGGCAGAAGCTTGAGTTGCCGCCTGTGATGCAGTAGTAATGATACGGTTACGTTGCACCTCCGTTCGGAGCCGATCAAGTACAGAGTCATCCAACAAGTGACCCCGTTGAATGGCTCGCACCTGATCCGACAGTCGTTGAGCCGAAACGTTGATAGATGGTTCAAGAGCCTGAAACAGAGAAAGCATCCGAACACGATACGCAGTAAGATTAGTTCCTGCCTCTGTTGCCTCAAAATATGCGCGCATGACATTTTCATTGATGGAAATTGTCCATCGCATGCGCTGCACTCCACCGGGAGCGGGGGCCCTGACCGGAGCCGTTTGCCCCAGAAGCCCCAAACTCTTCGGTGGCCGGCCCCTCCTCCGGCGTACAGGTGGTGGCGACGTCGGCGGAGAGAAGTACTCGTCACTATCGCTCGACGCAACTGCAGATGTCAGCTGAACACACGGCACTAAGGCAGTTGCCGACAACTGCGAGGCGGAGCGAGGTGACGAGCTCGGAGGTGGTAGACGTGCTGCTCGGCTTCTCGTCAACATCTATTTGTTCATTACTATCCCATTTCCATTTAATTTGGTTTGTATTGGTGATGAGATGACATTTTCAACTGTCATACAGGATCATTTTTAAATAGACTATAAAATATGTATCTTCTTTGTTGTTGTTCTATGTATATTGTTGCAGGCTATTAGATAAGTATTAAATATTATTATGGTATTACAATGACCTCTGAATTAAATATTTCTTAATAAAATCAATAAAATGATGGAAAATAATGACTTGTCACGTTTATAAAAAAAAAAATAAAAAAAAAAAAATAAATAAATAAAAAATAAATAAAAATATGTATCTTCTTTGTTGTTGTTCTATGTATATTGTTGCAGGCTATTAGATAAGTATTAAATATTATTATGGTATTACAATGACCTCTGAATTAAATATTTCTTAATAAAATCAATAAAATGATGGAAAATAATGACTTGTCACGTTTTTTTTTTTTATATTACACATGGAACTGTAGGTAAAGCTGAAAGCCACACTTTGAACAAAAGATTGAAGACAAAACTCCATGACATTTGAATGTTTTCGAGGCCCCTCCGTCTCTTTCTAACTCATTGTAAATGTCAACATTGATCGAATGATATCAAATTTTGAACTTCGAAATGGTGGATGTTACTACGCCTGGTTCAAAAATAGAAACCGCTTGTCTGATAACTGTAAAAGCTTATTTCCAAATTAAAGCTATCATTGATAATATAAATAAAACAACCGGACAAGTGCGAGTCGGGCTCGCCGACCGAGGGTTCCGAACCAACATCCATACATATAATAAAGCTATAGAAACCATTAACCGACTGTGTTGTCACTACTTGTTTGACCGCAAAATTAAGCTGGGGGGCTACCGGCTAAAAAATATGGGTATGGGTATGGGCTTTAACTGTCATTTGAATTCCTTATTTTGATAGATTTTTGCTGCTTTGTTCTGTTGAACGATGCTAGCTAGCTATCGTTATACCCGACGACATCACAAAACAAGAAACTAATAGTGGCTATTTTTTTTATAAAATTGACTTAAAGTTCCAAAAAACGTATGAAGTTCATACCTATAAAGTTACGTGGTAGCCCCCCTGGTTTGTATTAAGAAAATGAGGGAATTTAGAAAAAAAATAACGGAATCATAATCATAATTATAAATCATTTATTTGCTAGAGACATGGTATTAATACAGATACAAACAATAATAATATTTTGCTTTAATAATTCCATAGCACAACATTCAAAGTTATATTTGCATGCCATTCCCTTGGGTAGGTCAATTAATTTATAATTAAGTTTTTTTTTTGTACCAATATGCAGGTATCTCCGCTTTTTTCACTTTACTTTTAATAAGTGACATTTGTGGCAGGCAGTGTACGAGTATAAAACTTCTTCGCGATTATTTATTTTTATCTGTCTATTTTTATTAGATATTGGTGATACGAAGTTCAGCGGTTCCACTATAATTTAAATAGCAAAACAACGTTTGCCGGGTCAGCTAGTAAACTTATAATTCTTGATTGTTTTGTTGATGCATTGATGCATGTTGTACAGGTATTAGATTTAACTACCGTACCACATAAATTTTTGTTTAATATTGTGATATCAACTAATCAACTAATACTCGTAGCTGTGTTTATTTCAAATAGCATGTCAAATGTACAGCTGTTGTACTGTCAATACATCTGCCTTAGAATAAAGAGCCTATTTTGTGTTTTTTTTTTATTGTTAATATATAATCTTACATAATTCAAAGATTTTGCTATACACTACGCCAAGTTTTTGTCAATCTTACTGAAACTGAGTTAAGAGGACGCCCACCGCGGTTCCGTGCAAAAATTCTTCTTCATAGCGATAGACATTTGTAATGCCGAAAACACAGGGCTCTCATCTCACTCACACCCTGACAGGAACCCGTCGTTCTTGATATTTATTTTGTATATTGAGTTCCCGCCCGACACCCCCTACCAAAATCCCCAATGAAGTCCTGTCTGAAAATAAATTGTGGACACCCTCTTTCTGTGTACTTAGAAAGAGATGAAGGGGCCCCAACAAAAAGAATGTCAAATTTTTCATCCTCAGTTTTTAATTCAGGGTGTGGCTTCCATACTACAACAACATACAAATTTCTTGGGTGTACATAGACGTGGCCCATATTGGGACATGTCTTTTCAGCCAAATCCATTCAGCAGTTTTGGCGTGATCGAGTAACAAAAATCCAAACATCTAAACTTATTATAATATCAGTAGGATTTCTCCCTTTCGGCCGCCATGGCAACTCAGTTTCGCAACCAGTTGTGAAAAAGGAATATTTATTTATCATCATGATCATCAGGATTTATAGAATTCCTGGTGGAACACTCACCGGGATAAGACTTCCTTTCTCCTCCTCATGCGATACTACCTGGTAGTCATTGTGAAAAACCAAATATATTATGTAGCTTACTTCCGCAAAAAACAATACACGCAAGACAGCAATACACCATGATTAGACTACTCTAGTAGTCTAATCGGTGAAGGTGCAAGTGTATTGCTGTCTTGCTAAATGCAGGTATTGTGCACTGGTATTTTCGTGTTGTGCATGTGCATTTTTTTGCGGGCGGGCGGGCGGTGCATCTTGCATATTGTGTTTTTTGCGGAAGTAAGCAACGCTACATATATTTCGTTTTTCACAATGGTTAGGGACTTCCGCCAAGTGACGCCTAATTCAATCAAATACCTGGTCGAGGGCGGCGATTCTCTGCATCTAACTACACTTTGAACACCTATCAAAATACTAGCTTTCCGCCCGCGGCTCCGTCCGCGGCTTCGCCCGCGTGGACTACACGACGTTATCCCGCGGGAATGTGTTATTTTTCCGGGATAAAAAGTAGCCTATGTTCCTCTCCAGGCTACAAAGTATATGTGTCCCAAATTTCAGCCAAATCCGTTCAGCCGTTTCGGCGTGATTGAGTAACAAACATCCAAACATCTAAACTTTCACATTTATAATATTAGTAGGATATCACTAATATCACCGATTCTCCCGTGGGAACACTCACCAGGATCAACAGGTTTCCCCTTCTCCTGCAACTCAGGCTCCTCGTCGGAGTCTTCCTTGACATCTTCCTCTGGGGCGGTGAGTCTTATCTTTCTTGCAAGTGTCTTCCACTTGTATCCTAAAGAAAAATATTCATAAATGAATATATTAAGGGCGCGCTCTAGGCCGGAATGAAGAAAGGAAGGAATTTTTTTTTTTAAAAGGACATTTAATGGTTATTTACAAATAGTAGTTTATGTGACAGTTGCATACCTAATGAGGGGTATTAAAACACGAGTGGGAGTTTGAAAAACGAGCCTTGGCGAGTTTTTTTAATAGTATCTCACGAGTGTTCTTGATTTTTTTCAGTATCTACTCAATGCGCTATACTCATTCTTACTTTTTTCTTGTGTTCTGGATTTCAGTTTTTTTCTCCGTCGAAACTCTCTCGGGCTTTTTTTCTGCACCCGGGTTTCATCTTTTTCCTGTACTGGGAAGAGGAATGTAAAACATCATTAAATAAAACTGTAAATGTAAAACATCAATAAATTAAATTAAATTGATTTATTAATGGATTTTTCATGTCTCATATTCTGAAAGTAACTCCTAACTTGCCTAAAATGCGGGTTGAAAGTGGTATGTGGCGGCCCTAGTGCCGTTATGAAATTTAAAAAAGGAATGGGAGGGGTCATGTCAAAATCTGTAATAGCATCTACACATTTACACGTTCCGATTTGGTTTGGGAGCAGACCGAATCGGAGGTCGGATAGGAACGTGTGTAGAGTCTTTAAGTATCTCTTTGGACATTTATTTACCAAAGGTATGCAGGCAAAGGCACAGAAGCCTATACAGCCATGTTTTGCTATTATATAAAATAATTAATATCGTAGAATTATTATTTTGATATATATAACATTGTTTTTTTTAAAGAATGCGTTTTTAGAAACAGATTAAACCAAATAAGGTATTTGTAACATAAAAAATCAGGCTATTCATTTCATGGAATTGCATAGAGTATGGGTCAAACACCAAACAAGACTGTATGGACTTAGTTTCCCTTGCCTAACAAAAAAGTTATAATCTTTCGAAAATTCCGCGGCCATAGGAAAAATATTTTTAAGATTATTTCTGTTTATTTTTACTATCCTCATATTCGAAATGAAAGAGTGTTTACTTCGGGTGTATGGACCCATAACAGTCTCGAACTATCGGCGCCCTCACTTCGTTCGTGCGCCAAAACACTCGACTGTTATGGGTTCCATACAGCCCTTGCTAAACAATCTACTATTATTCTGTAAGTAGCACATCAGGTAAAACTGTAAGTGTAAAACATCAAAAAATTAAATTAAATTGATTTATTAATGGATTTTATTCTGTAACAGCAGGGGGGCTACCGGCTAAGAAATCTGAATATGGGTATGGGATTCAACTGTCATTTGAATTCCTTATTCTGATAGATTTTTGCTGCTTTGTTCTGTTGAACGTTGCTAGCTAGTTATCGTTATACCGACGTCACAAAACAAGGAACTGATAGCGGCTATTTTCTTTATAAAATTGACTTAAAGTTCCCAAAAACGTATGAAGTTCATACCCATAAAGTTACGCGGTAGCCCCCCAGGTGTAGGTAGACCTATGGCGTTGGAGAGGACAGTGCAGAGCACACCCTAAAGGTGTGGTAGGGAGAGCTCTCTCTCTGCCGAGCATGGTTCGGGCCATGCTGGACAGAGACAGATTCCGGGATACAGTCTCCTTTTGCTAGGACATCTCGCAAAAGGAGGCATCGGAGCGGATCCGCGAGCAGGAAGCTCACGCGGATCGGCTTCGGCGAAGGCGGGTGGGGCGGAGGAGGCGGCGCTTAGCGCACCTCATTCCCATGTCTATTTGACGACCGATTTGGCGCAGGGGTAGGCTACCCACCTTCTGCGCCAGTGGTCTCGGGTTCGATTCCCGAACAAGATAAATATTTGTGTGCATGAACATGTCTATTTGTCTTGGTCTGGGTGTTTGTATATTAAGTATGTATTTACAAACAAAAAGTATTTTCATCCCATCCATTCGAAAAGCGATGATTGTTTATCTAATAACAGGGTCCAAAACGATTCATTGTTTACCTGTTATGACAAGAGGGTATAAATGAGATTTGAATTAGGAACAGCTTCATAACAGGGTCCAAAACGATGAGATTTGAATTTAGAACATAATTAAAGAAGCATTGGTTGAAGTGTAGCAAAGGGTGTGCGGTACTTTAAAAAAAATTCAACTGATTTTGTATGGGGCCGGGACTTTTTTGGGACCGAGAAATTTTCAAAAACGGAATTTTAGAAAATTGAGAATATCTCGTAAACGAGTCGTAGCTAAAATCTAACAAAATTTTCAACCCCCCTACGGCATCCCCGGAGATACTTATAAGGAATCTGATGGACATATATATTTTGTTTAATTTTTTTTTATTTCAAAACTCAAATTTTTTTTTCTTGCCCGACTAGCGCTATGATGTATCCGAACGACGAAGAAAGGTAGGTAGTTTGAGTTGTCTTTACTGCTTTTCTTATAGAGGGGGATGAAAAGCAGAGTGTATTACTCGGCCGCAAAATTATTTTCACCTCGAGCGGCGTATATTGAATCCCTCGCTGCGTTCAGGATTCTACTTTAGAATCCCTCGCTGCGCTCGAGATTCTACTCTAGAATCCTTCACTGCGCTCTGGATTCAAAATAGCGCCCTCGCCGTAAATATATTATTTTGCTCCCTTGTAATACAATCTACTATTAAGTATATATTTAACCGTTATCAAGTTAAGAAGTTATTTATTTATGTAGCGGGGCGGTGCGATTCGGGCAACGACGGCCTTGTAAGCTGACGCCAGGATCGCATGGTCCCATTTTACAAACTAGGAGCCCGAAATACCGGGACGGCTGTCAGATCGTAGGGACGAGAATGCCACAACGATCCCCCGATTACGAAGAACCGAGCGACGCGACGTCAGAGAGGAACAAAAAAGTTGTAGGCCTGTGACCTGTGTAGGTTTACCTACGGCATTAAGTAGTCTTTACCCACACAGGTAGCAAGCAAGTAAGGTTTAATAAAGGCATTAAGTACTACTACATGTTAAAAAATGAGACTCAAATATGGAACTTTTGGGGCTACATTTTAATCTGTTTAGTACTCCTTTAGGTTATAGCAAAAGATACAATCCATACATAGCAGAATTTCGACGTTGTCATGGCCACATACTTACCTTAATACAACAACTTACATAAATAAAATAAAAAAACTTGCCAGTTTTTAGGCAACAGCAACACTTCTTTCAGTATCTGCTCAATGCGCTATACTATTCTTACCTTTTTCTTGTGTTTTGGATCTCAGTTTTTTTCTCCGTCGAAACTTTCTCGGGCCTTTTTCCTGCACCCAGGTTTCCTCTTTTTCCTGACCTGGGAAGAGAAATGTAAAACATCATAAAGTAAAATTTACAGTTTTATTTAATGATGTTTACATTTAATGTAAAACATCATTAAATTAAATGAAATAGATTAATTTATTGATCTTATTCTGTAAGTAGCACAGGTACCTGAGACCTGTGTAGCTAAATGTTAAAAAAATGACGCGGAACCCATGAACAGGATTCTCAGTACCAGACACTGTATGGTCGTTATTTTGTAGTGAATTAACAGAAATGTTCGTGCGTTCGTTAGCACTTAATCTCCTCATTATGTTACTGTGTTTTGTAACGTGCTATTTATTTGCTGTTTGGCGGCACCGAGGGAGCCGAGGAGATTCTACGCGAATATGTCGATATTGACCATGTCCTTTTTATGGCGACTAAAGAAATAACATGAAAATGGAAAATGAAGTATTTTAGAAAAAATCAACCCGTCTCACATCACAACTAGCTGCGATGGAACCCAAGACCTTTCGCTATCCGGGCGACTGCTCTAACCACTGAGCTACGGAGTCGTTACGAAAAGCGTCGAATTTATCCAATACTTCTTACGCGCTGTATAGCCAGCGTTAATTTCATCAATGTAAAGATATTGCTACCCTCACACACGAAAGAAATACCTTTCCAGATATTTGACAATGACACTGATTATTTAAAATTCATATCTGTATGGTCGTTATTTTGTAGTGAATTAACAGAAATGTTCGTGCGTTCGTTAGCACTTAATCTCCTCATTATGTTACTGTGTTTTGTAACGTGCTATTTATTTGCTGTTTGGCGGCACCGAGGGAGCCGAGGAGATTCTACGCGAATATGTCGATATTGACCATGTCCTTTTTATGGCGACTAAAGAAATAACATGAAAATGGAAAATGAAGTATTTTAGAAAAAATCAACCCGTCTCACATCACAACTAGCTGCGATGGAACCCAAGACCTTTCGCTATCCGGGCGACTGCTCTAACCACTGAGCTACGGAGTCGTTACGAAAAGCGTCGAATTTATCCAATACTTCTTACGCGCTGTATAGCCAGCGTTAATTTCATCAATGTAAAGATATTGCTACCCTCACACACGAAAGAAATACCTTTCCAGATATTTGACAATGACACTGATTATTTAAAATTCATATACTCCTTTACATCATAAAAACAATCCAATAGCCATGCTGATAGTTGTCGCTTAAACATGTTAAGAGGTAATTGTTTCATGTCATCAGATAGCTTATTGAAGATTAATATAGCCTGAATGTAAGCATTTCTTTTAAACATTTCCAATTTACATCTTGGCAGAAACAATCTTTGTTTATGTCTTGTATGTCTAATAAGTAAATAGGAATGTTTCGAAAAATAAACTGCGTTTTGTCTTACAAAAATACAAATTTCTCTAATGTACATACACGCGAGTGGAAGTATCTTTAATTCCTTGAACAATGGCCGACAACTTACAGTGTTCCAGACATTACATAAAGCCCTTATGCATTTCTTCTGCAACCTGAAAATGAGCAAAAAGTCAACAGTTACCCCATAACAGCAATCCGTAGTTTAAGACTGAGGAGACATATCCGTGATACGCAGTAACAGCTGCTTCTAGAGAAACTGTTTGTCTATACACAAAACGATTTAACTTAGAGCACACTTTCTCAGCATGTGCCTTCCAATCACAGTGTTGGTCTATTATTATACCTAAGAAGTCCGTTCTAGGTACTGCATATATTTTTTTGTTATTATAATTAATGTCAAATTTTATTTCACTTTGTTTGTTTGCCGTAAATTGTATTTTTTTTGTTTTTTTTAAGTTAATAATGAGGTAATTGCCATTTAACCAATTATTAATATCATGTACACAATTAGTTATTTTGTCTCTTAATTTTTCATTGTCTTTATCTTTAATAATTAATGTTGTGTCGTCAGCGAATAAAATAGGTTTTGCTGATGTTGCAGCTGGGATGTCGTTTATGTAACATAAAAATAAGAGAATATCTAGGATACTTCCCTGTGGTACGCCACAGCTGTTTACTTTAAAATCTGATCTAAAATGTATTTTGGTTGGTTGTCTATCTTTTTCTATTAATTTTGTTATTTCCACGCTTTGTTTTCGATCAGTAAGGTAACTACTGAACAGATCTAATGCTACTCCCCTTATTCCATACTTTTCTAACTTATCAAGTAAAATAGAATGCTCAACAAAATCAAAAGCCTTACTCATGTCTAGGAATATTGCTGCAACCGCTACTTTACCATTAAGACTTTCTGTTACATCTTTCACTAAATCGAAACAAGCTAGTTGAGTGGATTTACCTTTTCGAAATCCAAATTGTTGCTGGTGTAGGATACCATGCTTTTCCAATAAATCATTCAATCGTTTTAACATAGCTTTCTCAAAAATTTTGGCAAGAATGGATATGAGTGTAACAGGTCTGTAGTTGTTAACGGCGGGGCAGGGGGTGCTAAGAATCCCCGGGTAGGCTCCGGCTACCAACACCGACGACTTGACCTGGCAACCTACAACACGCGCACGTTGAGGCTCGACGCGAAGCTTATAGAGTTGGAAGAGGCAATTAGTAAGTTACATTGGGATATCATTGGGTTATCTGAAGTCCGAAGAGAGGGGGAGGACTCGATTACCCTTCAATCCGGTAACTTACTATACCACCGGGAGGGCGACCAACAGTCCCAAGGTGGTGTCGGGTTCATCGTCCATAAATCCCTTGTCAACAACGTGATCACCATCGGAAGTGTTTCGAGCAGGGTAGCGTACCTGATACTCAGAATATCGGAACGATATTCGCTGAATGTCATTCAGGTCTACGGTCCGACCTCGAAACACGACGATGAAGAAGTGGAGGCTATGTATGAGGAGATCTCTAAAGCCATGCATAGCTATAAAACCCACTACACGGTTGTGATGGGGGATTTTAATGCTAAGTTGGGGCAACGTTGCGGTGATGAGTTGAGAGTGGGACAATTTGGATTTAGGCAACGGAACGAAAGGGGCCAGACGCTGGCAGACTTTATGGAGAGGGAGAACCTCTACATGATGAACTCCTTCTTTAAGAAGCCCGTAAGCCGCAAATGGACCTGGATTAGTCCGGACGGTAAAGTCAAAAACGAGATAGATTTTATTATGTCAACCAGGAAGCAAATATTCAATACTGTCGTTGTGATCAACGACGTAAAGACGGGAAGCGATCACCGCATGCTTAGAGGCACATCGAATATCAATGTCAAGCTGGAAAGATCTCGACTAATAAAATCTACTATTAATATGGGTCTCATAAGAAGGCTCAAGGTTACCCAGCGAGCAATGGAGAGAGCGATGCTTGGTATTTCCCTGATCGATCGAATCAGAAATGATGAGATCCGCAGGAGAACTAAAACGACCGACATCGCTCGAAGGATTGCTCAGTTGAAGTGGCAGTGGGCGGGACACATAGCGCGGAGAACCGATGGCCGTTGGGGCGGAAAGGTTCTCGAATGGCGACCGCGAACCGGACGACGTTCCGTGGGCAGGCCCCCTACAAGGTGGACCGACGATCTGGTCAAGGTCGCGGGAAGCCGCTGGATGCGGGCAGCGCAGGACCGATCGTTGTGGAGATCCTTGGAGGAGGCCTATGCCCAGCAGTGGGCATCGTATGGCTGAAATGATGATGATGATGATGATGAATATTTTAATGTAAAAATTTTGATGTTTAGATGTTTGAATGTTTGTTACTCAATCACGCCAAAACGGCTGAGCGGATTTGGCTGTGGGACACAGATACTTTGTAGCCTGGAGTGTAGTCCAAGCGGGCGAAGCCGCGGGCGGAAAGCTAGTTAATTATAAATTACCGGGATGAGACTTCCTTTTCTCCTTCTCATGCGATACTACCTGGTACCTAGTGCCTTTTCACATGCACACGGTCACGGCACAGTCGCGGTGTTAAGTAGAAGTGTATGAGCTATATAGACAGCTTTCACATGGCACGGCGACACACGGTCACGGCACATGTGAAAGCTGAGGGCTTCCGTGAGTGCGGCGAGTCTGAGTCTCTGCTTCTTCTTCATCGATGCACTCTTGGCAGAGCGGCCGTGGTCGTCATATAGTGGTGGAAGTGGAGGGGGCAGATACAGCACGCCGCATGATGCCTCGTCATTTGTCTCTGCTCGTAGTCATCCTACTGCACTCGTTTATGGACCCAGCCACAATAGACTTGATCCGCCCCCTGATTCACGAACTGTCGGAAACGGATTCGGATTTGGATTCTGTGCTTTGTCTTTGTCTATGCTATAATTAGTGACAGAGACAGGGCAAACATTCCTCTGTCGGGGGCGTTTCCGACGGTTCGTGAATCAGGGGGCTGATCGGTCCAACGCGTAGGTGACCTGCCGCGCGGTCTGGTGCCTTCTACTTTCCCCTGGACGTCAAGGCGCTGGGTTTGTTTGCTTCGCGCCACGAAACGTGACAAAAGAATGTTAGTATACGAGACTGTACAGTGGAGAATAGACGCTGCTTTATGCAGAGTTCCTGGGGTATGGAGACATTTGTACATTTGTCCATGAAATTCCAAGCATACTCCTCCAGCACCACATCTCCAGTCTCTGCATCTATCTGCAATATCATCATTATCATCAATTCTCCCGTGGGAACACTCACCAAGATCAACCGGTTTCCCCTTCTCCTGCAGCTCAGGCTCCTCGTCGGATTCTTCCTTGTCATCTTCCTCTGAGGCGGTGAGTCTTATCTTTCTCGCAAGTGTCTTCCACTCGTATCCTAATGAAAATTATTAATAAATTAATGCGACATTCTTTTTCCATCCAGTCACACCGGTATTCGTTGGAATTATTTTCTTTAAATGTTGTCCCAACCCAACGAGTAAAAATGTAACTGATTGGGATTGTTTTTCTTTCAAACTTGTCCCAACGAGTCACAGTGTCCTTTAGGCGCATTTGGGCCAATTCACGATTGGTCAAATTCAAATTATTCGCGTTTGGTCAAATTCGCGGTTGGTCCAATATAAAGTGTATTTCCAAAATTAAACAAAATATCACATATTTATGTGCATATTGTACTGTATTTCTTCATAATCATATTACACATATCTATGCACATATTGTACTGTATTTATTCACACTTATATACTATCGTAACTTGTGTTTCAAGCTGCTACAAATAAATTATTGGTTTTCAACTTTCACAAAAAATCAACTATCAACAAAAAATCAACTATCAACAACAAAGATATAATATATTATATAGATATACTTACACGTTTTAATTACCGAGCAGGACCTTAGCCACGTTATAGATTCCGTTCTATAACTTGGGAAACATTATCCATTTTGGCCCAACCGCGAATTGGACCAAATGCTAATCGGTCTAACTGTGAATTGGACAAACTGCGAATGAGCGATTTTCTGAGGCCATTTAAAAAAAAAAACTTCCAATTGCTTCACTAGATGGCGTTGAATAAGTATGTACATGTCTATGGTATATATTGGTATGAAACATATTTAAGTTAATTACTTTTTAAAAACCCAAAGGAAACTAATTATATATTAAATAAGTACTACTGTGAGGAACGGAAACGAAATACGTAAATTTAAAGATTTAGGTAAATAAATAACATCTGTCTGACGTTCTGTTTTACGTAAAAAAGTCGCGTCAAAGTAAAATTTATAACGTTCCGTTCCTTCTAACTGCATAGGTGGGACAGCGCCATCTAGTGGCTGAGCTTTCAGAAAATCGCCCATTGACAACATTTCAAAATTTTAAGGTACTTGTTTTTATGGATATAATGAAAGGTTATCGTTTTTTAGGAAACACGTATTTTTTCTTTTCTTTTTATTTTCATAAATTATTGAGATAATAATTCAATGAAAATGGTATATTCTAAAAGGACGTAAGTACAATATCAGGAATAATATAGTAAGCGATTCCTTAGCCTCAACCTTCCTCTCCCTAACTTTCAAATTAAAAAAAAAACTGTCCATGACATGAAGTTTTACGTAGAGATGTTCCTAGCACGCTAGTATATTGTGTCGATAATAATAACATTTTTGTTTAAAGGGATTATTTATTTTTATTTAGTCAGATGCAATAAAACAACACTACACTTGATTATTTCGTCTCACATGTGATATACAACTGTAGTTTTAAAAATGCTATACTTTTCATGACTTGTAACCTTATTTAACCAACTTGCTCAATACTTTAAAACAAGGTGTAACTGTGTAAGTACTTACTTTTAAAAATCTTTGTTTGTGTAATAATAAAACAAAAACATTTCAGTGTCTTACCCATTTTTAATTGAAAATAATCGATAATAATTCGATAAATGAGTCAAGCAGGCATCACTATTAAAATGACAGTAACTTTGACATTTGTTTGTTTACTTCGTTTTTTTTTCTTCTTGGGGATTAGTTCCAGGCAAATGCATACACGCTAGAACTTCCTGACATTGATCATTTTACACATTTTTTTAAATATCTTTATAAATAGGCGACCAAAAAATTTTAAAAATTGTTTTTCATGTTTAATTAGTTCTAATCTCGAAATGGTTTTCGAATTTTACTGCTTTGCAAAAAATGAAATGTTGTCAATTGGGCTAACTGCGAATTGGACAAACTGCGAATTTGACCAATTGCGAATTGGACATTTTTTTTAAATATTGGACCAATTGCGAATTGGATCTAATGCGCCTAAAGGCAAAAACTTATTATCTCGAGCTCCTCCGTGCTTTGTAAGGGAACTTAGCCATTGGTCCCGGCTGCCTTTGCAGTCGTTAATACGCACCAATCCGCAATGGGCCCGTGTGGTCGGTCATAGATGGCCCATTCTCCTTCAGACATCAGACATCATCAGCCATTTAATGTCCCCACTGCTGGGGCACTGGCCTTCCTTATGGATGAATAAGGAGAATGAGCCATGACCCACCACGCGGGCTCAGTGCGGATTGGTGGGTATTAACGACTGCAAGTGCAGCCGGGACCAACGGCTTAACGTGCCTTCCGAAGCACGGAGGAGCTCAAGATGAAAAGTTTTTGGTCACCCATCCCGTGACCGACCATTGCGAACGTTGCTTAACCTCAACGATCGCAGGCCAAGCGCGCTATCCACTGCGCCACGGGCTCCTCCTATTCTCCTTATCCATCCATAAAGAAAAACTGTGCCCCGGCAGTGGAGAAAGAAGCTGATAATGATGATGAAACTCACTCAATGATGAAGCGAAGGAAAACTTCTGTTTCTGGGACATCTTGGCGTTTCTCAAGCGGTTGCGACATGAACAGGGTCAACTAGTCTACATGGCCTACTTGTTGTACTCGCCCGTCACGCTGCCATCGCAATAAACTGTGGAAGAAAAAATCTATATGTATAAAAGCAAAAGGTCACTCTACCACTCATCACGAAATCTCGAAAACTTCTAGACCAATGAAGATGAAATTTGGCGGGAAGGTAGATAATGACTAGAAAGCGCCCGCTCAAAACGGATAGTGCAGTGGACGTCGGAAAATATAGTGAGACTTTAGAAGTATGAGAATTTGAATCCAATCCAGTCACGATTTAAAATGAGCTACGTAGGCAATGTCAAAAAACGGGGTAGGAAGGGGAAGCTAGGTTAAAGTTTTTATGGAACTTCCTCATTTCTGTCTGTACTTAGAAGTATAATTTTTTTTATGTGGGGGGCTACCCCCACTGTCCAAACCCCAACTCTAGGATATGTATAGTTTTCAAGTTGAAGGCATTTAAAGTTGAAATTTTAGGCTATTTTTGTAGCCAATACACTCACTTAAAGAGGGGGGGGAGGGGCTAGGCACAATGTACATATTATGTACGTACGTACATGTCCATAATTGTACATAGGTACTAGCCAAATAGGGAAACCTTTTCCTAAGCTGAAAGTCTATCACTCATATGAGACCACTAAACATCTGAACAAAAATGACGGCGTTGTAGTCTACATAAAAGACACTCTTAAGTCGAATGTGAAGGAAATTATTTTAACTGACGCATCCTGTTTACAGCTAGATATATTGAGTAACACTATCCTTTGCATCTACCGGTCGTCGTCAAACAGGAATGCTGAGCAGTTTATAAATTCACTAGATTCACTAAAAACAGTAAACAATATAATAGTTACGGGAGATATTAACATTAATCTGATACCAAAAGTTACGGAACAGTCTTACGAACACAATAATAGAACACTTTATCTTGATATGTTGTCACTCCATAGTATACTCCATGGTATACTTCACGCATACTTCCTGGACATCGATTACCAACTAGAAAAGAAAGCCGTCTTGATCATTTTATGATAAAAATTAATACAAGAAAGGTCTCTGCATTCATTGCTGTCCTCCAAACCACAACAACAGATAACTTCACAACATTTTTATCTTTGGCTAAAATAAAAAATCAACTAAGTAAAGACAAAACAAACATTAAAATTGACTTTGAGAATGCACTACTTACAGCAACAAAATCTGTCTGAATTGCTTTCTTGTGAAAATCCAAACGAAATAGTAGAAAAAATAATATTGTGAAAAACTAAATATATGTAGCTTACTTCCGCAAAACACAATTGTGACAATAATGCAAGATGCACCGCCCCGCCTGCCCGCAAAAACCAACACCAAATGAGCTCCGGCGCTGTTTCCCAATTTGGTCGCACGATCCTGAGGATGCCCCGGGTTGGGTCGAAACACGTGTAGAGTAGTCTAATCGGTGAAGGTGCAAGGTGTATTGCTGTCTTGCTAAATGCAGGTATTGTGCATTGGTATTTTCGTGGTGTGCATGTGCAATTTTTTGCGGGCGGGCGGGCGGTGCATCTTGCATATTGTGTTTTGCGGAAGTAAGCTACATATTATTTAGTTTTTCACAATGGTTAGGGACTTCCGCCAAGTGACGCCCGATTCAATCAAAAGAAAAAATAATATTTAAAATGAAGAAATCCATAGAAATTAATACTACCATAATAAAACCAGTAAACCAAACCTAATAATAAATATCAAAAATACACCACCGAATCTGCAAATTTTATTAATGACTACTTTGCTAACATAGTAAGCGGCTGGCTGAGAGTTTTCAACAAATGGTATCTGAAGATCAACTAAAAAACTACCTCAACAATATGCCAACTCAGTCTCAATCTTTTGTCCTTTTATACACTGACTAGCGGCCGCCCGCGGTTTCACCCGCGTGGTTCCCGTTCCCGTGGGAATATCGGGATAAAAAGTACATATAAACCTTCCTCTTGAATCACTCTATCTATTAAAAAAAAACGCATCAAAATCCGTTGCGTAGTTTCAAAGATTTAAGCATACAAAGGGACATAGGGAAAGAGAAAGCGACTTTGTTTTATACTATGTAGTGATGATGATGAAGTCAACTCCATCATCATGAATTTGAAAAATGATAGTGCCCCTGGGTGGGATAAAATCTCCACAACTTACATAAAATTTATAAAAAATGAAATTATTCCTATTGTAACTCACCTCGTTAATCTCTGCTGACATCAGCAATTACCGGCCAATCTTTGTGTTACCCGTATTATCAAAAATTCTAGAAAAAATACTTAACATTCAATTGCAAAATTATTTAACATCTTACAATAGGGCTTCCAGTCTCGAAGAAAATTTGAATTTCGAGACTGAGACGAGACTTAATCACCAAGTCTATGCCAGTACGAAATATTTTTTAAACATAATATAAGAACCGACTTCAATGCTCCAAAAGCAAAAAGTACTGAAATACCTACCGGTAATACCGGTTAATTGAGTTTTTAAATTATTTTTATGCATTCACAATACAATTCTGTAAGTATAGGAAAAATTTAATAGTAAAAAACCACGAGCCCTGCAAGTGGCTTTCAGGCGGGATTCGAACCCGTGCCTCCGGGGATCCGGCGCGATGAATGCTCTGACCAACTAAGCTACCGAAAGGCTTACACGACACGATACGACTCGTCGAATTTTGCTATCACTTGTTAACGCTATAGGACAGCGTTGCCTCATCAATGTGAGGAAACCCTCACATCCAAAAGAATCATTTTTACAAATGTTTTACAATCGAAAGATGAAACAGCCATTAAACCGTTGTGAATGCATAAAAATAATTTAAAATCTCAATTTAATGGCTGTTTCATCTTAATCGATTGTTAAATATTTGTAAAAAAAATCTTTCGGATGTGAGGGTTTCCTCACATTGATGAAGCAACGCTGGCCAACAGCTACAGCGTTATTAAGTGATAGCAAAATTTGGCGAGTCGTGTGAGCCTTTTGGTAGCTTACTTGGTCAGAGCATCGGGCCGGATCCCTGGAAGCGCGAGTTTGAATCCCGTCTGAAAGCTAGTTGCAGGGCTCGTGGGTTTTTACTATCACATTTTTCCTATACCTACCTACCGGTTATTTTATAAAATTTGACTACCTCCTACTGATCTCTTGAAGTCGGAGCCAAGCGACTTTAATTCAGACTTCTGCTGAGTGATGGAACAACTGTGTAGGTAACTTAGTTATTCGTCTACGTCTCATACAATCTAAGTCGGCCTGGCTCCAACTAAAAGAGATCAGAGAAGGTAGACAAAATTTCAAAGTAGATAACCGGTAGGTATTTCAGTTAATTTTGCGTTTTAAAGCATTGAAGATTTTTTTTAATTTTTTGTTTAATATTCTTTGAAATCCAAAAATTATCGTAAATCGTATAATATTACGAGGTAATACCTTACCTACGAATTTATTTCGAAATGTCATACGACTTACGATAATCGTTGAAATACTAAGCAAAAACAATGATTTTAACGTAGTATCACTACAATGATGATCACAACGACGAACGAATGATGACAACGACGATCTGATTCGGTTACACAGGTAACCTGCTGCGGAGAAGGCTCTTTCTGCTTCAACGCTTGTTGGAGGAATGGTTTTTAAATATTTGTACATAATTAAATTCTATTAAATTAAACACTATACTGAAGATATCCCGGACGTCAGCATGTACCAGACTAGAATGGCTCTCAAGCAGCTCAAAAACAACAGGGCGGCGGGTGATGACGGAATCACAACAGAACTTTTGAGAGCGGGCGATAAGCCGATACTTAAGGTCCTCCAGAAGCTCTTCAACTCTTGTCATCCTCGAGGGCAAAACGCCAAAGGCATGGGGCAGAAGCGATATGATGCTGTTCTTCAAGAAGGGTGATAAGACTCTCTTGAAGAACTACCGACCCATCTCGCTTCTGAGCCATATCTAGAAGTTGTTTTCGAGAGTCATTATGAATCATCTCGCTCGCAGGTTTGACGACTTCCAACCTCCCGAACAAGCCGGGTTCCGAAAAGGCTATAGTACCATAGAACACATTCATACGCTACGGCAAGTTATACAGAAAACCGAAGAATATAACTTGCCACTATGCTTGGCGTTCGTGGACTATGAGAAAGCCTTTGATGCGATCGAGATCTGGGCAGTGCTGCAATCTCTCCAGAGGTGCCAAATAGACGGTTTCAGTCAAATTCCGACATGGTGGCGTTTTGGTACTACTTGGTTAAGTACCTACCTCAGCACCTCGATGTACCTGTAGTCTATTTGGGTGTCGGCCGAACTCACTGAAAAAAAACTCACCGAAAAAAGCTCATCGAAAACCAAACTCACCGGTGAGTTTGGTTTTCGATGAGTTTGGTTTTCGGTGAGTTTTTTTCGATGAGTTTTTTTCGGTGAGTTTTTTTTCAGTGAGTTCGGCCGACACCCAAATAGACTACAGGTACATCGAGGTGCTGAGGTAGGTACTTATACCAAAACGCCACCATGTCGGTCCTATTACAGAACCAGAGCTCTAATGCTATCCAACTACAGCGAGGTGTGAGACAGGGAGACGTCATTTCTCCGAAACTGTTTCACAGCTGCGTTGGAGGATATTTTTAAGCTCATGGACTGGAAAGGATTCGGCATCAGCATCAATAGCCGGGCGGGGTTGGATGTGGTCTCATGGGGTTAGCCCCATGGCCTTTGATCGCCGAGAGCAGATCCAACCCTAGTCTGCCCTCCTGTCCGGAGAGCTGACATGGCGAATGGCCATGGGAGGAGTGCAACAGTCGCTGATCCCCATGGCAAGTCTAGATGATTATCCTTCCCGCGGTTGCTGCCTGTTATTGGTCTGGTTCCTCTGAAACAGACGTAACTGAAACGGCTTAGACGTTCCCACCCGACCTTTCCCATCCTTCCATCCTACCCTAACACCTTACTGCGGGTAATATGTGGTTGGTACTTGCGGCCTCATCATCAAACATGACTGATGGTGAGGGGGGGGGGCAACCACCCGCGTGTTTGTGCCGGGCGCGGGGACCCGTACGGGGGGGATGAAGGTGTCCTGGTGATTGAGTCGATGGAGTGTAGGTTGTTTAAACATTCCTGAGACAACACATCACTTTGGCCCGGATTTCCTCTCACACGGGAGGCCTAGGACTAGCCATCCAAGGTCAATCGGCTGGGACTTCCCGTCAGAGACCGTGGCCCTAATCCAGGAACCGTGGATTAGGAAGGGCAGAATATGCGGTCTAAACAACATCGGAGGTAAGCTACTCCTAGACACCACCACAGACAACCCGCGTACATGTATCTACACACCTAAACACGCAAACACAACCTTAATGACCGAGTTCTGTTCCAGAGACCTGACCACCATCAGGCTCCGTAATGACCCCTCCCCAGGCCTGCCTGACGTGGTGATGGCGTCCGCCTACCTGCCGGGCGACGCGGATATCCCCACACCTGAACTGGCCGCGCTGGTTCAACACTGCGAGCGCGAGGGACTAGAACTGATCATATCAGCTGACTCCAACGCACACCATGTGCTATGGGGCAGCAAAGAAAACAACACGCGAGGTGAGGAATTCGTTTCTTTTTTACTCGCGACTAACATGAATATAATCAACAGGGGCTCGGAACCGACTTTCGTAACATCACGAGCCCAGACAATCGTTGACATTACTTTAGCAAGTGAACACGCGTCGCATCACATTTCTGATTGGCATGTCTCTGATGAGGCGTCGTGCTCCGATCATCGCTGGATCAAATACAACCTAAATACGACTCTCACACCGCCTAAGCCCCGACGTAATCCACGCAAGATGGACCGACGTAAGTATGAGCTTATGACCGCTGAGAAGCTAAGGTGTCTAGACACACCTACAACTCACGCGGTTAAAGCGGATATTGATAACCACGTTGATCGCATAACAACAATATTAATCACCAGCTTTGAAGAAACATGCCCACTTTCTACTCCCAGCTCCCGGCCAGACAACAAACATCACTGGTGGGTACCTGACCTGGAGAAATTACGCCGGAAGGTAAGAAAGTTGTTCAACAAAGCAAAGAACTCTCGAGAAGCGCATGACTGGGACGCCTATAAACAAGCCCAATATGACTACAGGAAGCGTATTCGCCTCAGTAAAAGAGAATGCTGGAGACGCTACTGCACCAATATTGAAAGCAACAACGAGGCTAACAGAGTGAAAAACATTCTGTGCAGCGAACCAGTTCACAATCTTGGTTTCCTGAAAAAGCCTGACGGAACATACACCAAAACAGATCAAGAGACCTCAGAACTGTTAATGACCACTCACTTCCCAGGATGCCGCATAACGGAAAGTCGCACATAGGAAGAAAGAGAGGAGATTTCACCTGTTGAAACCGACTGGATCACCGCCCACAAGGTTGTCAACCCAGAGAAAGTAAGATGGGCAATCAACAGCTTCCTTCCATTCAAATCAGCGGGACTAGACGGAATCTTTCCAGGGCTGATGAGGTGGAGCGACGGAGGTCTCACTGACCACCTCGTAGCCATTTACAGAAGCTGCCTAGCACACCGCCATATTCCTATGAAATGGAGGGAAGTCAAAGTAGTCTTTATCCCTAAACCCGGCAAAGGAGACTACACTCAACCTAAATCATTCAGACCAATTAGCCTCACATCATTCCTTTTAAAGGTGTTGGAGAGACTAATAGACAGGGAGATAAGGAGCACTGTATTGGTCAGGAACCCCTTAAATCCAAACCAACACGCCTACTCTGCAGGCAAATCAACAGAGTCCGCCCTACATAAGGTTGTTTCTTATATAGAAGACAATCTCAAACACAAAATATCAACACTAGGCACCTTCATCGACATAGAAGGAGCTTTTGACAAAACCAACTTTACCAGCATAAGCCAGGCCCTCTCCAGACATGGTGTCGATCCTACTATTGCCGGGTGGATTGACAGCATGTTAAGAGACAGAGCCATACAAATTACTGTGAATGATACTACCAGAGGAGTAGTAGCCAAAGGATGTCCCCAAGGGGGTGTCCTCTCACCTCTCCTATGGAATATCGTGGTCAATGAGCTGATTAGTAGGCTCAACGACCGCAACTTTCTCACAGTAGGCTATGCAGACGATCTGACCATACTCATCAGCGGGCGAGTTGAGAGCGTGATATGTGACCGAATGAGGTCCGCTCTAAAGATCGTCGAACAGTGGTGCACTAAACACAATCTAACAGTGAACCCAACAAAGACAGAATTGATCATGTTCACAAACAAACGGAGTCTAGGAAATCTTAAACTCCCAAAACTTTTTAATACCAGTCTGTCCCTAAGCAAGGAAGTCAAGTATCTAGGAATGATACTAGACAACAAACTCCTCTGGAATAGACATCTCGAAAGTAAACTAAACAAAGCCACAATCATCTTCTGCCAATGTAAAAGACTACTCGGCAAAAGTTGGGGACTATCACCGAAAATAACGATGTGGCTGTATAAAACCGTTATACGTCCCATAATCACATACGGAGCCGTTGCCTGGTGGTCCAAAACAGAGCAAAGCACCGTCATCAACAAACTGCAGAAATTCCAAAGATTGGCATGCTCTGCAACAACCGGCTGCATGCGAACCACCCCCACAGCCGCCCTAGAAGTAGCCCTGGATTTAACACCCTTGGATCTGTTTATACAACAAGAAGCCTCCATGGCTGCTATAAGGCTTAAACACCTGGGTCTGTGGTACAATCGAGAGGGTCCTCACTCCACATTGTGGAATGATTTAGTGAAACATGAGTCACTAATCGCTGCCCCATGCGATAGGATACCCAAGCAATACATTTTCGAAAAGAAATACCAAATACAGTTATTTGAAAATGACCGAGATCACTCTGGCATACATGAAGTCCGAATCTATACGGACGGCTCCAAGATGGGGACTGGAACTGGAGCTGGAGTATTCTCACAAGATCTGAATATCAAAATATCACTAGCGCTGGGCCAACACAGTTCGATATTTCAATGCGAATGTGTTGCAATAATAAACGCCGCTACCACGGCCCTGTCCAGAGGTATAAAGGAACTAAACATCCGCATACTGACTGACAGCATGGCCGTCCTAACAGCACTGGAGGCCAACACGATCAACTCCAGTATCGTCTACGAATGCCACAAAGTTTTGGATCGTTTAGCATCCAACAACGGAGTAATCCTACAATGGATTAAAGGGCATAGTGGATCACACGGGAATGATGCCGCCGATGAGCTGGCTAGAATGGGATCCTCCACAATAGTGACAGGACCTACACCCATTCTGCCACGCCCATTCAGCCAACTGCGCTCATGGGTAAGGCAACGAACTCGTGCTGCACATAATACTCGTTGGGTAGCTCTAACAAGCTGTAGACAGTCTAAGATGGCGATGACTGCAGTCTCGCCGCGTTTGACCTGCAGGCTGCTCAGCCTCAATCGTCCAGACCTCCGGATAGTTGTTGGTACACTTACAGGTCACCTTACCTTAAACCGACAACTATTTATTATGAATGCGACAGACAGTCCTCTATGTAGAGGTTGCCTGAACGCTGAGGAAACAGCCGCCCACGTGATCCTGGAGTGCGTAGGTTTGGCCGCACAACGAACAGAAATCCTCACAGAGGTGAGGTCGCTCCTAGAAGCCTGTGAACGCCCCAGGAGGCTTCTGCGCTTCTGGAAGGAGCTAGGATGGCTCGACTAGCCATGTTCACGCATAACGGACCAAATATGAGTCTAAATGCGGAAAAATGTCAATACCAATACCAATACCAATACCAGCATCAATAGCCGTGTCCACACCAAGCGAGCAGTCTCGGGCGAGGCCCGCCGCGCGCGGCATGCGCCGTACCGCTCTCTCGGTGTGGACGTGCCTCGCGCGCGGCGGGCGCATGCTCAGCCACGGGCGAGTGCGCGCGCGGTCGAGCCGAGAGGTTTTTTGATTTGCTCAAAGCTCAGTCGTTTGCCTCGCCCAATATGGACGCCCGTTGTTTCAGAGCCCGGGCTCCTCGAGCGAGGCAGCCACGCTGTGTAAGATTTTCCAACCGAGCATGCTTCGCGCGAAGCACGGCGCATGCAGCGCGCGCCGGGCCTAGCCCGAGGCTGCTCACTTGGTGTGGACTCGCCAAATGGCTAGTACCTAACACACCTGCGGTTTGTCGATGATGTAGTTGTCATGGCTGAGACCTTGGAAGACCTGAACACAATGCTCGAAGATCTCAGCAATGCTTTCCAAAGAGTGGTCTGAAGATGAACATCGATACGAAAATCATGTCCAATACCCATGTTGCATCTGCTCCAGTTAATGTTGGAAACATTACACTCGAAGTAGTTGACCACTATGTCTACCTAGGACAGACAATCCAATTAGGTAAGTCCAACTTCGAGAAAGAGATCTCTCGTCGAATCCAGCTCGGATGAACAGCGTTTGAGAAGCTCCGGCATATATTCGCGTCCGAAATTCCTCAATGTCTCAAGACTAAGGTCTTTGACCAGTGTGTGTTGCCAGTTATGATTTATGGAAGTGAGACGTGGTACTTTACTATGGGTCTCATAAGAAGGCTCAAGGTCACGCAAGCAATGGAGCAATGGAGAGAGCGATGCTTGGTATTTCCCTGTTCGATCAAATCAGAAATGATGAGATCCGCAGGGGAACTAAAACGACCGACATCGCTCGAAGGATTGCTCAGTTGAAGTGGCAGTGGGCGGGACACATGACGCTGAGAACCGATGGCCGTTGGGGCGGAAAGGTTCTCGAATGGCGACCGCGAACCGGACGACGTTCCGTGGGCAGGCCCCCTACAAGGTGTACGGACGATCCGGTCAATGTCGCGGGAAGCCACGTGATGCGGGCATCGCAGGACCGATCGTTGTGGAGATCCTTGGGGGAGGCCTATGCCCAGCAGTGGGCGCCAGTGGTGGTATGAATTCAATTCTTGGTCTCGATAGTCTCGAAATTTCGAGACTAGCAACTCGAGAGTCTCGGCCCTGAAAATGAGTCACGACTCGAAATTTCGAGACTCTCAAATCTCGAATGGAAGCCCTACTTACAATACATTATCCCCATATCATAAAAATAATAAAATAAAGTAAAATAAAAAATTTCTTTATTCAACATGACTTAATAAATAAGCTCTTTTGAAGTATCTACCACCTAGTTACGTAGCTACCTTTTTAGACCTAAAAAAAGCTTTTGATTCCGTTTACATCCTCTCGTTTACCTCATACAGAAGTTGGAAAAAATCTAATTAAGAGGTAATCAACATCTATATTCAAAGATTACTTATCGAATAGAGTGCAAAAAGTAAGGTTAGAACAGAATAATAGCGATAACATCATTGTTTCAAGTGGGGTCCCTCAAGGCAGCGTACTAGGCCCAAACTTATTCCTGATTTACGTTAATGATCTTTGCAACATGAATGTCACGAATGCCAAAATGTTTGCGTACGCTGATGATACAGCTGTTGTTTTCACTGGATCATCTTGGGATGACATTAAATCAGACGCTGAACTTGGGATGGCACAAATAGCTAAATTGCTAAAACACAATCTCCTTACACTGAACAGCTCTAAAACAGAATATACCTGTTTTAATATTAGCAATCAACAACAACCAAGCGAGAATTTTCGTATAAAAATACATGTCTGTAGTGATTTTTTAAATAAAACTTGTGTCTGTCCTTTATTATTGACAAAGTCCGTATACTTGGGAGTGATAATAGATCAGAGGTTTTCGTGGTACCCCCAAGTAGAAAAACTTGCTTCTAGAATCAGAAAATTTATCTGGTTATTCAAAACCTTAAGGTATGTGGTACCAAAAAACACTACAGATAACACTGACTCCTCTAAAAACATCTTAAATGAGATATACATTGCTTTGATACAATCTGTTATAACATATTATTGTATATCATAATAAGGTGGCACATATAAAACACGCTTCCTTGAAGTTGAACAAGCCCAGGAGCCCTATTGAAGGTAATGTATTTTAAAAAACGGTGTTTTGCTACTGATAGACTTTGTAACGTACTTTAAATTAGAAAGCTATATATTGTAAACCTAACCCTTAAAAACATAAAACCCTAACTTATGACATTTATGACCCTAATCTAGAAAATAAAGGAAAAAAAAACCGTGTACCTAGTTAATATTCCTTTAACCAAAACTTATTTTGCGAGACTACAAATGTAATACACAATCTGCTTATCTCTATAACAAAATAAATTAAGAAATTCAACTAAGTATACCACAAAACTTATCATGAGTGTAAATCCACATTGTCTAAATGGATAAAAACTCATATCTACGAGGAAACTGAATCACTATTAGTTAACTCATTATAAACTAGCAAAAAAAAAACGTACACTGCTCACACACACACGAACATGAACATACACACACACACACACCCACTCACTTACACATATTATGAATGTAAAATTTTAAGCTGTAAAAAACAAATAGGTACTTAACTTTTTACTTTTTAAGTAAATTGGTACAAAAAACATAATTTATGTTACTTATATTAAATTGAATTAGATTGTAAGTTTTTGAATCCTTAAAGTCCAAATGGTTCCAGCAACATTTGGACTCTCTGTAACAGGCATTGTCATGCTTAAAAGACACTGACCTCTATAATACAAGTATGCTGGACTTCATACTAACAATTTCAAAATGAAGCCATATGATTTTCGCCATTTTGGCGCTGATAGCAGCGTGAGCGTCCATGGAACTAATAATAGAGATGAAAACATAGCTCAAATTACACTTATAAGGTATGAATAAAATCGTTTATTATAAATATAAATAGTATTTATAAGCTTCAGACAAGCTTTTGAAATGTTTTTAACCATGAAATTCACTTACTTGTGGAAGGTTATCCCTCTGCCTTTTTGATAGCTAGTTCTACAAAATACGCATACTCTCATGAGAAATATGTTCAGATCTTGTAGTATACATAAAATACACAAAGTAAAGTTTAGTTTTTATTTTTTAGGGAAAAAATATACTTACGATGTTTTTACGCTACGAGTTAAGTAAACTTTGCGACTAATTTTCTCTAAAACGGAAGGTAGTTTAAGATTGTTTCGTATCTTTGTTAGTTAGAATTGTACGGTAGGTACAGTCGAGTTCATAAATATATTGGCAGTGCCAATGGTTCAAAATATTGTAAGCAAAAAAATGATCATAAATATCTATGCAAAGTTAGACATCAATAATATGTGAAGTTATAAACAGTTCATTAATATATGATGGCAGTGCAGACAATAATATCTGACTACTCTTCTCAGCAAAAATATCTATACACTCTAGATTTCAATAATTTCGGTACAGCATAGGATTCATAAATATCTATGCAGCTATATTATTGAGCTTTATGTCCTTGAACATTTGACTTATTTTTGATTGCCTTTAATGGAAGCGATGTTGCCAATTCGCATAGGACTGCACATCAGTCTGGCAATGTTGTCAAAGAGTTGTATAATTTGAATAATTAGATTTTAGGAAATCTTAGGGCTAATGCAGATTTTATTTTTTCTAAACTTTTGTTCAGATGCTTTTAAAAAACTAACTGTTGAAAGAAGTAAGTAATAGGTACACTTACCTATGCAAAAAGCTTACCCAAAATTATGAAATTATTTTTTATATTATTACATAACTATGCTAAATTAACCAACAAAAACGAAATCAAAAGTAGTTAGGTAAGAACGAAACAAAACAGGAGTCTACAATTTTTGAGGTCTGTTGGTAGTAGGAAATTCGTTGAATATAAACTATAGGTAAGTACCTACTCACTTTTTGTTATTAAAGACCAAAAAATATATTGGTGGGCATATAAAAATTCCGAAATATAAACAATTGATTACCTACTTTTGTTTATTTTTAGCCCACCAAACAATTTTCTATACTGACACCAATCTGAAAAAAATTGCAGGCCCCTAATCTGTTCCGTCCCTAATTGTATAGATATTTGTGAACTTTACTTTGCACTCAATAATTTGAACAACAGACTGCGCACAATTTATTAGAGTCTGTATCTGTAGTGATATTAAATGACAATATATGCCGTCACATACTTATGATGTCAAAGATTGTTTACAATTTTATGATAGCACAAAGCTATCAGATATCTATGAAACTGGACATTGCATAGATATTTTTGATTCATGAATGTGCTCAGATATTAAAGAACTCGACTGTACTACCTATTTTTAAATTTATTTTGGCTAACTGCGTTTTGTGTCAAAATCGAGGCTATTTTGTTGAAAAAGACTACTGTGCGCCGTGGAAATGGTCACTTTATTTATTTTCTATAAGAGTAGGTATGACCAAAATAAGTTAATAATGGTCAATTTTGTCCAATGACGTCAATGACGTGACGTCATCTTCTATTGATAAACTGGGAAATACCGGTCCAAGATAAAAAAAATATGTACCTACCGGAGATTCTAACATCTTTTAGGTACATAGATATAGTATATTTTAGGTAGGTACTTACTTACGGCGGGCTTACGGTTGTAAACAAAATAACTTGTTTAATATTGAAATGCAACTAGTTAAATTGATTGAAATACACTCAAAATCGACTAGAGACTATGAATAACTAACAAAAGAAGAAACTACAATACAACAAAAGAATACAATGAAATGTCATGTCATGTCAAATCAAATGACAATGACAAGACATGACATTCACCGCACGTCACTTCACGGGTGCATTCCGATCTCTGAGTACTGAATCCTATGGAGATGGCATATTGTTCTATATGAACTATCGGTTATACAAATATGAGCTAAATCGACATTGTACTCATAAACCTGTAGCCATCTTGTTCTATTTTACCTCCAATACTTCATGTAAAAAGAGACAGCAATATATTTATTCGACCTATTTTTTGGCAACATTGAAACATTGACATCATCGTAATGCATGATTGAAGCCGGTCGCCATTTAGGTTTCTCGGTATGTGAGCTGTCAACGCGAGTTGTATTTGCAGTGTTTTGTGATAAAAGTATTTTAATTTGAGACTTTCATGTGAATAAAAGGTATTAATAAGTGCGAGAAAGCAACAAGGAACATGTCTAATTGCAGTGTGGTAGTTGCTGGCATCAAAAAAAGTGAAAATCATCCAAACATTACCTACATTACACCGGTACGTACTATTTATTTTGCAAAAACACCAAAACAATACAATAAATGCCTTGTGTTTTGGTTTTCCTGTGAATAGTTTACTTAGAATTCATACCAAATGTAGCTTACTACTTATTTTGGTGAGTTTTGTTGGTGTATTTCAAGAAAATATAAATCTGTTTGTTTTGCGCTAGAGTTGCCCTTATAGCATTTTTCTTATCGAATTATCGATGTTTTCAAATTTCAAGTGTAAATTGAGTGTATTAATTTTAACCTATTTTTATTGTTTTAGGTTGCCTAAAAATAACAAAAAAAGAAAAATATGGCTGGATACAATGCGAAAGGAAAATTTAAAGACTCGTAGGAAAACTATTTTTATGTGCTCTTTTCATTTTGAAGAACAGTTTCAAACGTCAACGACATTTTAAGTTTTAAAAAGACGTTATTAGGCCACTGGCAAAATCGAAATTATTGTGCGACAACGTTTTCTGTTCCGGTTGCCAAAAACTGGATACTTATATATAACGTGTTTTTTTAATGTCATTTTGCTGTAAAGTTGTTGTCCAACATACATTCATTCTAGCACATTAAAAGTAAGTATATTTTTTTACCACTAGATGTCGCTTCGCTATATTCTAAATATATAAAAAAATATGCTTGCTAGTAAAGATCTCGATTCAAACTGTTTATTATTTTATTACTTAATAATGGTTGTTTTTTTTGAGACATTTCTTTTTTTCTATGGTAGGTAGGTACCTAGTAGGCATTCTCCTTTGTGATTTATATTGTTATGTGTGTTATGTAAAAAAAACAATCCTTGTTGTATAAACATAATAGTTTTTTACAATATGGAGCTTTTTGTTTTATTTCATTACCTTTTTTTACTTAAACTGGTTCTCGCGACCTTTGATCTGGAATTCTATGGAGGTCTCGCATGTGTATAGACGCGTGACTCGGAAAACATAAAAAAATTTATCATAAAATTGCAGTTTCTAAGTAAAGGCACAAAATATAGAGTTTACAGAAGGACCGCTCCCACCATTTTTGAAAATCTATACCTATCCTTGTCTGACTCACTAGGGTTGCTTCTGTATTGATTCTGAATTTAAAAAGGAGTAGGTAGTATAAGTTAACAATCATACATAAATAAACTCGTTTATACATACATCTTAAACATGTTTACATGTCTTAGATGCTGCTTAGATGGTAAACAGAGCATCTAAGTCCCGACGCCACACACGACGAAGACAAGATCCTATTGTACCTATACCGTACCTATTTTGTTGTAATGTATTCCATTCCTATATGTTATAATGTACTCTATGAACAAGATATAAATATGGTGTGATAGTTATCCCTCTAAAAACATAAACGGGAAAAAGACACTAAGCAAGTTCGACGAAAACATAAAGGTAAAAAAGGTGCCAAGTTCAGCGAAAAATAGTTGAAATCTAAATGGGTTACAAGTTCCATAAATTTTTTCGTTCAAGAACTTCAAATTATTAATATTTTCTTAAATGTTGAATTTATAACTTATCATCTTCAAAAATTGAAAAACCTTTATAACGCAAGAACTGTATCAAGCAATAGTGGTAACTATTTTGAAAACAAGAAAGTGTATTTAAATACCTATGTTGTGTTTTTATCGTGTATAGGTAAATAAAAAAATATAAGTAGTTTAATAGTCAAGTCAAATTTGTTTATTCAATTTAGATTGGTTTTTACAATACTTGTGAACGTCATAGAAGCTACGCTATCGGTTCGCAAACCCTACAGCGGGAGAACAGCGAGATGAAAACAGGTTCATATTTGTTTCTGGCGCAGCTGTTCTTTATAGTCTTTTCTTGCACTCAAGAATATAGTTTTTCAGCTTTCTTTTTCTGGGAGAATTTGCAGAAACGTGAGTTGCTATTTGTGAATTTCAATGACATTTAACTTTTTCATATTGTGTACAAGATTCATTAGTCTCCACAGTTGCTTGCGATTCTTTTTTTTTTTTTTGCACGTAGCAAAAGTTTGGGATTAGTGCCTTTTTCAGGACAGCTCGGTTCGATGTCTTGATTATAGAATTGGTTTCGAAATGGGCCTCACAAACTCGAAGATATGTTGACCATTTGTTGCGTACATCTTCTCGATCAATTAAACTTAACCATAAGGTTCGTCTGAAAATAAATCATTTGATTTTTAAAATGAACTAGTTATTTTTGCAACGAAAATAGCCTATGGCACTCCTACGATTAAGACGTTAAAATAAATAGGTATACGCATAATCGTGCGTGGTTCGTTTTCTCCTGAACTTGGCTGGCACACTGCCGTGCGTCAAAAAAAAACTTTACTGCAAGTAAAATGTCATTTGGGGTAAGTATAATGTCTGGCGTTCTCTCCCAAACTTGGCAGGCACACTGCCGTGCGCCTTGATAAAGAAAACTTTACTGCAAGTGAAATCATATTTGGGATTTAATGATTGGCGTTCTCTCCTGAACTTGGCTGGCACACTGCCGGCCGTGCGCCGAGATAAGGAAAACTTTACTGCAAGTGAAATGTTATTTGGGATTTAATGATTGGCGTCTTTTCCTGAACTTGGCTGGCACACTGCCGTGCGCTTAGATGAAAAGAAATTACTGGAAGTAAAATGTTATTTGGGGTTTAATGAGTGAAGTCTCTAAAATGTAAGTAGGATCTCTTAACACTGCTAAAATAAAACAAAATGCAACGACAACTTTTACTTGAAAATTCGTCAACAATGACTTGTGGCTGTGTTCGCTGAACCGCCAAGAAGTTTTGAGAATACTATAACATCTAAATAAGGACCAGCGTCATCATCATGTCAGCCGAACGACGCCCACTGCTGGGAATAGGCCTCCCCCAAGGATCTCCACAACTATCGGTCTCATTAGATTACCTATGCGTGACCCGCTACGAGTTGTGATTGTGACCGGCCGGCGGCGGGCGGCGGTCGAGCGCCAACAAAGAATATATCTAGGTACCTACTTAACTAAACCATAGAACCCAAATACTGGCGTTTTACCACAACCAGCTAACTATAAGATGAATGTGTATGGTTCATCGTCGTTATCAAAGCGGCTAGTCCCAAAAGTACCTAGGTATACTCACCTACCAACAAGAGAAAACAGTTTGACATAACTTACCTTTCAATATCGTTTGGAAATTTAAAGAACGTGTATGCACAGTTTTTAGTCGTATTTAGACAACCAAATACACTGCAACTGTAATAATATTGGTTATTTTGTTTATTATTGGTAAAATAGGTATATAAGTGTCACAGTGACACGTAGCGGCGCGGACGTGAAGTGATCAATTAAATGCTCTTTGGAACTTGCGATCACTGACCTCTTTGCGATACTCGCGACTGAGTACTGTCCCAAACTGCCCCATTTTGCCTGTATATGTGACGTCTATGTGTGCGTGACGAAAATGGCACTTTGTTCTAAGCGGACTCTCTGCTAGGGCGACCGCCCGCGTAGTTACTTTGTGGTAAAGGCGAGTAGAGCCGACAAGTGGGGCGCCCTCAATCAAATTTATTGCTCGCTAAGTATTAATGTATCTACAATCGTACAGATTGAAGCTAAGGTCGTGTAGTTTATTTACAACCTATAACCTCAGTAAAATATAGTAGGTTGGTATTTTATCTACTACTACTGCAACATGAACTATATTTTACTAAGGTTAGTTTGTAAATAAACTACAGGACCTTATTTTTAATCTGTATCTGCGTTTGAATTTTTGATACATTATGTACTTAACAAGCAATAAATTTAATAATAACATGCGGATCCTCGCGGTTTTACGCGCATGGTACTCGTTCCCATGGGAATATCACGATAAAATGTAGCTTATGTCACTCGGAAAGAATGTAGCTTTCTAATGGTCAAAGAAATTTCTAAATTAGTCCAGTAGTTTTGGAACCTATTAAATTCAAACAACAACCAATCAAATCTTTTCTGTTTACGATATTACTATAGATGAGGAAGCACTTGGCATTTCTTCTCGCCTTGAAGCCCCCAGTACAGGATGGCCGATCAAGTTGGCCGACCATGTTGGTCATCGTGTTCAGGGCCGGTATGCGTTGCTCGCAGACGGCAAACACACGCAAACCGGCCATGTACGTGATGGCCCATCATGGTCAGCCAACATGATTGGCCATCCTGTACTGAGGGGCTTTAAGCCCCCAGTACAGGATGGCCGATCATGTTGGCCGACCATGATGGGCCATCGTGTACAGGGCCAGTTTGCGTTACTCGCAGACCGCAATCACACGCAAACCGCCCCTGTACACGATGGCCCATCATGGTCGGCCAACATGATCGGCCATCCTGTACTGGTGGCTTTAAAGTTGTTGCGTCTCACGCGCGCGGTCGGGCCAATGGTTGTGTGCGTACATGCACAAACACATACACATTGTGTCATTGTCATAAAGAACTTAATTATGTGCAAATGTAGGTATAATTTAAGCATATTATTAAGTTTTATTATTCTAAAAAACTAGGTATATAATTATACCTACACTATAATTCCGTTTTAAATTATCGAGGTGATTACGAAACTGCTTTTATAACATATAGGGTGATATAGGTAGGTAGTCACAAAAATACTTGTATCTATAACTTCATCAATAAATATATCGATGTACAAATAGGGCAGCACTACGGAAAGGCGCCATTTTGGTTTCTCGGTATGTGTGCTTGTGTGTGTGCGTATGCTTCAATTTTTCGTAGGTATGCCATCTCCATAGGATTCAGTACTCAGAGATTCCGATTAAGGCCAAAATCAATTTCAGCGCTGACAGCGATAACAGGCGTACAGTCAGGGGTGCGTTCTGTGGCTTCGCTCGAGTGCACTCGAGCGCACTCCGGCGCGCGATGTGTGGGTCATCAGCTTCCTCATAAGACATAGAGAAATTCTAAGCATGCTCTATTTTGATGCAAAGTTGGTGCAATCAAACGTGTCAGTAATAATTTTAGTGCAACCACAAGTTCGTTACTATGAGTTGTTTTTTGTGTGTTAGCTGGAGAAATGTGTCACAAGCTTAAACATGCCGTTAAGGCAAACCAGTGAGGTTAGGGTTTTAGACTATAGTCCAAAAGTTAATGCACAATTGGTGCAATGAGAACCAGAAAAACTAACCGTCACACTCTAATACTGTTGAAACTACGATCATAAAAGTGTGTGCGAGCTGGAGTACCGTGTCTCTGGCTTGCACATCTGTATCTTCGTAATTATATAAGGTACGATGATGTGTTATACCTCAAAAGTTGCTGCAAAATTGATGCAATTAGAACCAAATTTATCAAATCTTTAGGTAAAATAGTTTTGGAGCTACGAACCGATAAGTATGTGTAAGCTGGTGACACGTAACACGGGCTGACACATGGTGAATCACTGTAACTGTATAAGTAAGAATTTCGTATTATATATAAAAAAAACCTTATAGTTGGTGCAAACACGAGGCATGATTTCAAATCTCTGGGCCTCTTAGTTTCAAAATTATAGGCAAAAAACTGTTTTCCCGTCAAAAAATTTAAAATAATGGTCTTGGACGCAGCTAAGTGCGGCGTTGCCGTTCCGTGCGCTACACTGTTGCAAACGAGTTTGAACTTAAGAGCTGGTGTTATTAAGAGTCACTTTAATTGCGCTTTCGATCGTTTTCATTTCTGTTCTAAGAATTTTAGGCCAGGAGCCGTCTGATATAAGTAGGGCAGGCGTACCGGTTTTGGCCACTGTACCGGTTTTGGCCACTTTTTGCTCTAAAAGTTTTCTAAACAACTTTTAGCCATTTCTGATAAAGGCAATTTAAATAAAGTATTTTAAGGTCATTATAACAACCGTTAGAATTCCTTATGTCATAAGATTTTTTTTTCAATAAATTCCATTTTCTGTTTGAAAAAAATGTTTTGAATAAAAATTTTAAGAAATTTGTTTTGGATGAAATCCTACTAATATTATAAATGTGAAAGTTTAGATGTTTGGATGTTTGGATGTTTGGATGTTTGGATGTTTGGATGTTTGTTACTCAATCACGTTAAAACGGTTGAACGGATTGGG
The DNA here is from genome assembly GCA_949710035.1 of Crambus lathoniellus. Lineage (NCBI taxonomy): Eukaryota > Metazoa > Arthropoda > Insecta > Lepidoptera > Crambidae > Crambus > Crambus lathoniellus. The sequence continues at coordinate 5,425,482 of OX453319.1, forward strand.
CTGAAATTTGGGACACAGATACTTTGTAGCCTGGAGAGGAACATAGGCTACTTTTTATCCCGGAAAAATATCATTTTCCCGCGGGATAACGTCGTAAAGTCCACGCGGGCGAAGCCGCGGGCGGAAAGCTAGTACTTTATAAACCTTTGTTTTTTACAATTAAATTGTTGTTTTGCAATTGACTGGTTTCTAGCGCATTAGAATATATTGATTTTACCTGGGTTTGGTTTTAATTTTTTGCAATACTTATGTCACGTTATTCTAGACTACTACGTGAACTTGACTACTGTCTGAACTAACCGTCACTATGGTTGTCTGAAGGGAAGATGTAAAATAAAGATTATTTAACTGCAAAGTCTATATTCATTCACACACATACAAGTACATTATCCTACTATAATATTATAAATGTGAAAGTTTAGATGTTTGGATGTTTGGATGTTTAGATGTTTGGATGTTTGTTACTCAATCACGCCAAAACGGCTGAACGGATTTGGCTGAAATTTGGGAGACAGATACTTTGTAGCCTGGAGAGGAACATAGGCTACTTTTTATCCCGGAAAAACATCACATTCCCGCGGGATAACGTCGTGTAGTCCACGCGGGCGAAGCCGTGGGCAGAAAGCTAGTTAATTTATATATTTAGGTTAAAAGGCGGGCACTCCCGAGGAGGCAGAGGGACGACTGTGGCGTCACGTAGGCACAGCGGCGATGTTCAAATTGCCGAATCAACATTTTACGTTCCAAGAAACTACATGTGACGCTACACCATTCCCCTTTTTACAAAAAAATTTTTGTCCAAAAACCAAAACAGAAAAAAATCACAAACATTAAGTCTATACTTCAAATATTACACTTAATATTACAATTCAAACAAATAACAACAGAATTTCTATAATTTTACATTTTGAAATCAAAAGAATTCTATTTCACGTTACTGTTTGCAACAAAAAATTTACTCTAACGGTAATCAGTACATGCACTAATTTGATCAGAAAACATACATAACAAAATACAATAGGTACATATAAAACACAATTTATAACACAATACACATTTTTCACAACACATTACACATAACCAGGCTGAGCTGGTGCAGGCTGCTGCGCTGGTGCTACTTGCACCAAGGACAGCTGCTTGTTACTGGCCGTGGATGTGGATATTTCCTTACGTATCCAACCACGTACTTTCCTCAAACATTGTCGTCTCAATAGGAATATCATTATAAGTGCTCCAAATATTAGGAGAGCTATAAGTATATAGCCATACTGGTCTAATCTTAACTGCACAGATTCTTGATGGGCTATTGCAGCATTTATAACTACATTATTCTCATCAGATTTCTGTTTACTTTGATTATAGCCCATAGTAAAAGTAAAAAAAATGTACTGTAAATAAGTTTGACTCTCACAACTCAGAATCAGATAATAATATGTAGTAATAACATAATATAAAATTTGTAGTATTTATATACTACCTATGAACAAAAATTATTTTATTGTGCAATATAAATTATTTCTAACTTAGTTAACATTTTTATATTAATGTTTACAATGTATTTGTCTAACACAGTTAAATTAACTATTCAGCGAAACGTACCGGGGGCCTTATCAGCCGGCCGTTACGCGTGGTTCGCGGAATAGACGGAGTTACAAGTACAGTCGGCTTAAAATTAAAAAATTACTTGTAATGAAACTATCTGTTTCTCATAAAAAGGTTAGGAATCAGCGTACTTATATCAGACGGCTCCTGGCCTAAAATTTTCAGAACAGAAATGAAAACGATCGAAAGCGCAATTAAAGTGACTCTTAATAACATCAGCTCTTAAGTTCAAACTCGTTTGCAACAGTGTAGCGCACGGAACGGCAACGCCGCACTTAGCTGCGTCCAAGACCATTATTTTGAATTTTTTGGCGGGAAAACAGTCTTTTGCCTATAATTTTGAAACTAAGACTCCCAGAGATTTGAAATTATGCCTCGTGTTTGCACCAACTATAAGGTTTTTTTTGATATATAATACGAAACTCTTACTTATACAGTTACAGTGATTCACTATGTGTCAGCCCGTGTTACGTGTCACCAGCTTACACATACTTATCGGTTCGTAGCTCCAAAACTATTTTACCTAAAGATTTGATAAATTTGGTTCTTATTGCATCAATTTTGCAGCAACTTTTGAGGTATAACACATCATAGTACATTATATAATTACGAAGATACAGATGTGCAAGCCGGAGACACGGTACTCCAGCTCGCACACACTTTTATGATCGTAGTTTCAACAGTATTAGAGTGTGACGGTTAGTTTTTCTGGTTCTAATTGCACCAATTGTGCATTAACTTTTGGACTATAGTCTAAAACCCTAATCTCACTGGTTTTCCTTAACGGCATGTGTAAGCTGGTGACACATTTCTCCAGCTAACACACAAAAAACAACTCATAGTAACGAACTTGTGGTTGCACTAATATTATTACTGACACGTTTGATTGCATCAATTTTGCATCAAAATAGTGCATGCTTAGAATTTCTCCATGTCTTATGAGGAAGCTGATGACCCACACATCATGCCCGACGGTGGTGGCGACGAGCGAATTGCGCATCAGTTGGTGCGTCTCATTGACTTATTTGATTAGACGTCTGTCGCGAGCGCGCAATGATTCCGCAATTCGCTCGTCGCCGCCCGCCGCCCGTCGCGCATGTTCGTGGCCAGGCCGTAATGAAATAGAGTGAGATAAACTGACCTCGTTCTAACTATCTCATTAGGACCGTTTTTTAGCAGCAGTGCACCTTCCTGTTGTACGTAGTACTTATAAATTCCTTTCTCTACCTACACGCTCCTATCCGACCGGCCGATTTGGTGCGGAGACGAACTTCACTGCAGATCTGATCCGCGCCTACACACGTTCAAACCAAATCTGCCGCACCAAATCTAGGGGTCTCATCATCATCATCATCATTTTAGCCGTACGACGCTTATGGCTGGGCATAGGCCTCCCACAAGGATCTCCACAACGATCGGTCCTGCGCTGCCCGCATCCAGCGGCTTCCCGCGACCTTGACCAGGGGGGCTACCGCGTAACTTTATAGGTATGAACTTCATTCATACGTTTTTGTAGGCAGTGCAGGCGCGGATTTGTGTATGTGTCGGCTGCAGATAACTTTCAATACACTATACAGTAATAAATTGTTTTTTTTTGTATTCTTTCTATGTAGGTTTACATGTTATATCATAAAATCAGTATTATAGTCTATTTTGTAGATATAAATAAATTTATATATTTATTCTATAACAAAATCCCTTATTATATTGTGTGTGTATGTATTGCAATTTTTTTTTATTATTTAATTTAATTTAAGACTTTTTGAAAAAGAATACGGCAGAATTGGCATCCAATGGGCGATTTTCTGAAACCTCAGCCACTAGATGGCGCTGTCCCACCTATGTAGTTAGAAGGAACGGAACGTTATAAATTTTACTTTGACGCGACTTTTTTACGTAAAACGGAACGTCAGACAGATGTTATTTATTTACCTAAATCTTTAAATTTACCTATTTCGTTTCCGTTCCTCACAGTAGTACTTATTTAATATATTATTAGTTTCCTTTGGGTTTTTAAAAAGTAATTAATTTAAATATGTTTCATACCAAAATATACCATAGACATGTACATACTTATTCAACGCCATCTAGTGAAGCAATTGGAAGCTTTTTTTTTTTAAATGGCCTCTCAGAAAATCGCTCATTGTCAAAAAAGGGATTAAGGGGTCAGTTGAAAATCAGCGTCAGGCTCGCTGGGCTTGACATATGCTGAATTGCCTCCCTTTTTGGCTGCAGCCGTGAGACAACGGGTTCATTGGGCAGTTCACCATTTTTAGTTTTATTAGTTGAAGTTGAAGTATCACCAGTTATTTCACACATTGCTTATATCTCATTCCGAAATGGCATATTTCCCTCCTCATTAAAAACGTCAATAATCACTCCCGTGCATAAGGGCGGGACCAGAGACGACGTCAATAACTACAGGCCTATCTCGGTTTTATCAGCCCTGTCCAAAATTTTAGAAAAAATAATAAATAATAGATTGTTAAATTACTTAAACACAAATAATATTCTTTCTATAAACCAATTTGGGTTCAGGCGTGGCATATCTACCGAGAATGCTGTCGAATCACTAAGTACTCATATAGTAGACCAATTGGACAAGGGTAAAAAATGCCTGTCAGTTTTCATTGACCTCAAAAAGGCGTTTGACACCGTCTCTGTCCCCATCCTTTTGCAAAAAATAGAAAAAATAGGTGTAAGAGGTAACCAACTTAACTTATTTAAATGCTATCTTTGTGATCGCCAGCAAAGAGTTAAATTGGACCAGTTCCAAAGTGAAGACATAATCGTGTCATATGAAGTTCCCCAGGGTAGTGTTTTAGGACCTACCCTGTTTCTCATATATTTAAACGACCTCTGCAACATGCGTCTCAAAAACTCCAAAATTATCTCGTACGCGGACGACACGGTTATCGTTTTTACTGATTCCTCTTGGGAAAGCGTAAGAAATTGTACTGAAACGGGGCTGTCGAGGGTGGCTAAGTGGCTGAAATATAACCTAACTTTAAATTCGAGTAAAACAAATTTTATGTGCTATAGCATTTACAACAGTTCGCAACCTTGTCAGGATTATACAATTTTCATTCACTCATGTGATAATGCTGGCAACTGTAACTGTCCATCAATAAAAAAAACAGAACAAGCCAAATATTTAGGTATTTTAATTGATCAAAACTTATCCTGGTATCCACAAATTGAACAACTAGCTGCAAGAATCAGAAAATTCATATGGATATTCAAAAATCTTAGACATATAGTCCCAGTACAAACTGTGTCAAATAAAAATAAGACAAAAAACCTTTTAAATGATATATACATCTCCCTTGTTCAGTCTATTATAATTTACTGTATCACTATATGGGGAGGGACATATAAAACACGCTTTTTAGATGTAGAACGAGCTCAAAGAGCTTTAATTAAAACAATGTATTTTAAAAAGAAACGTTACCTATCCCACAGAGGACTTATATCAGGAAAGTAACCTATCTATTCATAAGTTATTTATTTTACAAATAACCCTAAAACAACACAGGTCCACTAATTTTGACTTGGTCGTTGCAAGCAAACGAAGAAAAGACAAGGTTGTTAAAGTGCCACTAACAAGAACTGGTTTTGCTAGCATGCAACACAAAAACAATTCTGCGATTGAGTACAACAAGGTCAATAAAGTACTTGATATATTTTGTGCGGGACAGATTATTACGATTTATTATGTTTAGAAATAAGATGTATATAAAATTCCTTGAGTTGACCGTTGTATAATAAAATGATATTTTTGTGTGTATTTTACTCCCTCTGCTAGGTTGAGATAAATTAGATAAGTTTTATTTGTGTTGTATATAGATCGTTTATAATGTTAAAATAATTTGTAAAATGCAAAGGGCTCTCGATACGGTATTGCCTCGACGTACCTAAGGTCCGATTCGCTATCTCGCTCACTCGCGGGATATGCTCTTCTAGCACAACCGCGCCTCTAGCGGCACATCTCGGAACTCCCTTACACGCAGACTGCCACAGTTCCGTTCCGAGAACTGATTTAGCGTCGCGCGTGTAAGCCAATTCCTTGAATTCTTTTGTGAGAAAATACGCGGAAACAATTAGAGTCGCTATAAATATCGCGTGCCCTCGCATTAAGATTCATTCGCATCCAGATATTGTAAGAAGAACAATAATAGCCGCTACACACGCTCCTATCCGACCGCCGATTTGGTGCGGGCGAACTTCACTGCAGATCTGGGGGTCTACCGCCTAAAAAATCTGGATATGGATATGGGCTTTATTTGACATTTGAAGCCCATAATCTGAACTTGGCGGTACCGCCTAATTCCATGGACTTCATATTTCTTCCCATACCCATATGTCAGAAAAAGAGTGAATGACGAAGAAAATTCTCTATACATTTTTGACAGTTGAAGCCCAGAATCGGTATTTTGTAAAAATTAAAAAGTAAAAACTCGAAACCCAGATTCATATCGTTATGTCAAATGAAGCAGGCGAGTATTTTGGTATCGGAAGATTCATGGAAAAGTTTAATTTCTCAATTTGTGTGAAATAACTTGCTACTTTTGAGTGTAATCAACTTAATTTATAGTAAATATACCCCTAGCACTTGTAAAACGTTGAACTTCAGCAGAAGAGAGTTTAAAAGCGGAGCGAAAAGATGGAGCGAAAGAGACACAAAGACAAATTGCTATTTCGCTGTTCCTTTCTCTCGAAGTCATGTAATGGAATTTTACCCGCGAAATTCAAATTTTCGTTTCTTGTTTCGTTATCGGAATTTACATGACTTTAAAGATAAATTGTTTACCTACTTTTGATAAAAATTAGGCATTTAATTAAAGTAATGAAGATAGGTACTATGTAAATCAAAAATAGGAAAGTTTTATTTTATGTAGGTACGGTTATATATTTTGTTTTTACAGCTTTGAAGATTTTTATTCGAAACACAAAAATTAAACCAAATACCTAGCTAGCCTAGCCTAGCCACCATTCTGGCTGACTGAAGTGTGCTGAAGTGCTAGATAATATTATCCTCCTTGGAGTAATTGTGTTCTATCAATTCAATAGTGATATTATCAATTCAATAGCCACTTTTTTGTGGATATTGTCTACGGAAAGTGCCATGCCATTGACATATTATTTTAAGTGATATTGGGCTGTGTTAAAGTTCTCTGTTATTTATTATGTTATAAAGCTAACTCCTTCCTATAAATGCATGTTTTTAAGACCTCAACAAAGCACTTGATCTTGTGTGCTATGAAGTTATGATAAGCTTTGGAGTTGGACCTTTGGACAAAACTTAAAGTTAAAGATGTTTCTCGTTGGCTGTGGTTATAAATGTACTGGCACATTGGTATGGTAATCAGAAAAATGTGGTAAAGTGGGGAAATACATGCTCTGATGAGTTTATGTGGTGTTAGACAGGATGGGCTGACTTCGCTCTTATATATGTACCTATATATGGACAAGCTCATCGCTGGGCTGAGCAGCACACTTGGTTGTTATATAGATAATGTCTGTGTGAGTGAATAATATTAGTTATGCTGAAGACATGGTGCTGTGCTGCTCAGCCTATCGCTGGGTGGCCTCAAAAAGCTCCTGCGAGGATTATATATGGAAGCACGGCCTAAGGTACAACGAGAAATAGAGTGAATTCATGATCTTCAGGGGTAACATTAAGAGACTTGAAAATGTGCCCCTGTTACTTTTGAACAGGGTTCCTTTGGGCCGTGTAAGTCAGTTTAAATACCTTGGGTATAGTAACTGAAACTCTGTATGACAATTTATTCTGATATAGATGGATAGGGACGCAGGGCTTTGTCGGTTAGTGGTAACATGGTGAGGCACAGGTTTGCTCAGTGTACAGTAGAAGTGTAGTCTGTGGTCAAACTTTATCCAGTTTTCCTACAATGCCCTGCGTGTGTTATACAATAACATCTTTAAATCCTTGTTGGCGCTTCCACGTTTCTCCAGTGCATTTGGCTTCTTATTTTTCAAAGGCATTCTGAGGAGAGAGGAGAGAAGTTAGTTATAGTTATATATATATATTTTACTAGGTGAAACTTTATGTTAACATAAGTAACATAAGTAATTTTAATATTGTGATTTTGTACTAAAATAGTGAGTAAGCAAAGAAATGGTCTGAAATAAAGGAATTTTATTTTATTTGAACAGTTCAATCATTGCTTATTTTTAATAATTTCTGTCGAACAAATGTCTTTTTATTTTCAACCTAATCGATAGAAGTTTAAGTTAAGTATAAATTTCAATAAAAGCTCCATCTGTTATCATTTGTTAGATACTCTATACTTAACTTAACAGACTAACTCTAGTTTGTCTGTTTTTCGTTTCGGGACGATGAAATTATTTCAGAATTACTGAATAAATAAACCATATTAACCTATTTATTTACCAATTTCTATTCAAAGTACCTAATCCACATTATGTGCTATGTTGTAAAAGTATTTTGTAGTAAGTAGTACAACTACATATGCTATGCTATGTTCTACTTACTAAGTACAATATAGCATAGCTACAATGCACATCTATACCTACCTATCTATCGTGTGCATCTCTTATGAGACAGCGCTTAAAGCTCATATTTTCCAAATAAAATTATGAGTTGATAGACAATTTGTTAATTTTCTTAATTGCTGTTAAATTGTAATGTCAAAAGCCTACTTATTTATATTTAAGTTAGCAACTGAAAACATAAGATGTGATGTGCTAAACTGAAAAGTCTTAGAAAAAGAAATAACATTTTGCCGCTGAAGAAAAAAATAACTTTTACAGGTCTAACTATTTAATAATCCTCATAAATGATAGTAATTTTATTTGTCTTTCATAGCTAATTTATATAAAATAAAGATAAAGAAAAATAAGGACCTAGGTAGGTACCTAAGCTACATAAATGTTAAAAATATGAATTCAAGAAACTAAACATTGTTTATTTTCAATTCTAGAAGGGTTGTGGCACTTCTTAATTGAGAATATTAACTTTGTTTAGTCTGAATTTGTCACAATATACTAATAATTTATGTAAACACAAAGGTAGGTACCTACAAGAAATTAACAACCAGAAATAAAGAACCGGCAAAATGGTATCATCACATTTATTAACCAAGTTGTAATTGTCACAACACATATTTTAAGACATTATTACGGTATACTTTGTACTGTTTATCTTTTAAAGGTTCTGTTGAATGATTTTCTCTGTAATTATCATCCTTATAGTATGTTCTTGTCTTGGAGTAGCCGTCCATTCCATCATGTTAATAAGGAACATTCGGTCTGCTTTTCTTTAAATCTTGATAAATATCTGCAACCTTGCTCTGTTAATGAGCCTTACGGGTAGTATCCTAAGAGGAAATGAAGAACATTAAACCACAAAATGACCCAAACAAAAACTTCCACAAAATTTTGCCATGACGGGGTCATTTGTCAAATTGTTCACGTAATTAGTGCACACAAATCGAATAGAAACCATAGTTGACCCTCAAAGATATGCCTTTTTCGTTATATTTTATTAATTTTGTGTTATTTACATATTCAAAAAGTAAAGTTAAGGGTGGTATTCCACTTGTAGCCGCAGGCTACAACGAATAACGAACACCAAACATTTATTTATTTCATGACGAAATATGTCGTAGCGAAACCGCCGCTCGAATAACGCAACAAGCGGATTTCACGTAACCACGGCTCTGAAAAGAGCTCTTATGTGAAACACATCTTCGTTCTTCACAAACACCGCAGCGAGTCAACTTCGTCACCGTCACCGGAGCCCCGAGATGTCGTCGCGCACCGTGCCTCTTCGCAGCGTCCGTCGCCCCGCGCCTTCTCGCCGTAATGTGCAGAGCGCGGCCGATCCCCGCGGTTTTGTCAGCGCGCGCCTCGTCCCGCGCGCGCGCCCCCGCGTCGCGTGACCTCTGACCTCTCGCTCTCACGCGCGCCTCCCACTCCGCGCGCCGCGTGAACTCTGACCTCTCGCTCCCAATGTCGTGCCTCTCGCTCCGCGTGCGAGAGAGCGCGACAACTTGTATCTCTTTTTATGTGTAAATTTGTAAAATAACTAGTAACTATTTCAATACCCATGTTTGTAAATATAATTAAGCCTTTTTTGTAAATAAATATTCATTCACTCATCGTTACTTCTACAACCAACTTGGACTTTCATTCTGCAAGCAACAACCTTTGGAGTCAGCCTACCACCACTGCCTAAGCCTGCCAAAGTGGTGACCCCTGAAGAAGAACAAGCAACCTGCACAGAAGCTCAAGCAACCTGCCTGAAAATTCTCAAGCCATGACGGACGAACCCAACACCAAACCAACATCAAGCACGACCCCCGCACCAGAGATGGCCAGCATAGCGCTACAGATGCGCGTCCCACCGTTTTGGCGCGACAGACCCAGACTGTGGTTTATCACATTTGAAGCCGCAACCCACGATCTGAAGAAAGGCCAAGCACAGCTCGCTCAGCTAGTCATCGCGCAGCTCCAGAAACAAGACATCGAACAAATAAGCGACCTGCTGTACAACCCGCCCGCTGAAAATTATTACGACGCGCTGAAGAATCGACTTATATCGGTCTACGAAGAATCGGAAGGACGCCAGTTCCAGAAACTTCTCTCTGACATGGAGTTGGGAGATCAGCGCCCGTCACAGCTGTTACGCCGCATGCGCGATCTCGCCAGAGAAAAAGTCCCAGAATCCACGCTCCGACTGATGTGGATGAACCACCTGCCAGCACACGTCCGTTCTGTCCTCGTAGTAAGCGACACGATTAGCAAGACCGCCGCGCTCGACGAACTAGCGCTCCTCGCTGACAAAATGCTCGAACAAACCCAAGAAGTGAACGCCGTGTCTCTACAGCCAAGCCCGCCGCCGTCGTCACAGCAATCGCAACCGCAATCGCAAGACACACATTTACTTATCGAAGAAATACGCAGATTATCATTAGAAATCGCCGAACTACGTTCCAGACCGCCGTATCGACACTCAAACTCGCCCTACGGCCGGCGACCGCAGCGTTCTCACTCTAACGCACGTTCGCCGTCTCACGCCTACGCACGTTCGCCGTCTCGCTCGCGCAACTACCACCAAGCCGAGCAACCGCCGCATACCTACTGCTTCTATCATCATCGTTTTGGTCGGAGGGCAAGAAAATGCGAAACACCGTGTACTTTTAGCGACGCACCACAGCCATTCAAGAAAAACGAAGAACAATCGTTAAACTAGACCGAACGTTAGATGAGGCGGAATCCAACGTTCCCGGCAAGTCGTACCGTCTTTTTGTATCGGATAAGAAAACAAGACTGCAATTTTTGATCGACACCGGCGCTAACATATCAGTCATACCAAGAAAACGCGGACAACAAATGAAGCCCCTGCCGTTCAACCTGTACGCTGCCAACAACACCACAATTAACACCTACGGAGAAAAAACACTCGAACTAGATCTCGACCTACGAAGACCATACAAATGGAAATTCATCATCGCCGACGTCAGCAAGCCCATCATAGGAGCCGATTTCCTCTGCCACCACGAACTCCTCGTCGACGTGAAGAACAGGAAACTGATTGATAACATCACCAAACTGTCAATCCCCACTCCCGGCTGTTACACCAACATACCCACCGTCCGCAGCATCGACCTAGAACAGAATTACCACAACATACTAAGCGAATTCCCCGGAATCACTCGTCTAACCTCCATGAAGCTGTCGCCCAAACATCGAGTTGAGCACCACATTGAGACCAGCGGCCCACCACTCCACTGCCGCGCTCGACCCATACCACCACACCGATATGAAGCAGTAAAACAAGAATTTCAATCCATGATGGAACAAGGCCTATGCAGACCAAGCAAAAGCCCATGGTCCAGCCCACTTCATATCGTGCCGAAGAAGAATGGAGACCTCAGAGTCTGTGGTGACTACCGCCGACTCAACACCATAACCAAGCCAGACCGTTACCCAATCCCAAGAATAAAAGACTTCACGTACCAGCTCTCCGGGAAAACTATCTTCAGCACAATAGACCTGAACCGCGCGTACCAACAAATACCTAACAAAGAAGCCGACATCGAGAAGACAGCCATCATAACCCCGTTCGGGTTATACGAATTTCCTCGTATGTGCCCAGGACTCAAGAACGCAGGTCAAACGTTCCAACGTTTCATCCATGAAGTACTAAGAGGCCTAGATTTCGTCTATCCCTTCATTGATGACCTGATTTTAGCTTCAGAGTCTGAAGAACAACATGAAGAACATTTACGCATCGTACTACAACGACTCGAAGACGCAGGCATCACTATCAACCCGTCAAAATGTGTTTTTGGCAAGAAAACCGTCAAATTCCTTGGTTACGAAGTTTCATCATCAGGCATCATTCCACCACAAGAAAAAGTCACAGCCATCACCGAATACCCAAGACCGAAAACAATTCAACAATTACGAACATTCCTCGGCATGATAAACTACTATCGAGAACATATACCGAACGCCGCATCAATTCAAGCACCGCTCCATCATTACCTACATAACTCAAAAAAACGCGACAAGACTGAAATCAAATGGTCGGAAGAAGCAATACAAGCATTCGAAAACTCCAAACAATGCCTACAAAACGCAGCGCTACTCGCACACCCGCATAGCTCCGTCCCGCTCGCACTATTTACCGACGCATCGAACACATGTGCGGGCGCCGTCCTACAACAATACGTGAACAACGTTTGGCAACCACTCGGATACTACTCGAAGAAATTCTCCGACGCACAACAAAAGTATAGTACCTACGATAGGGAATTACTTTCGATCTACATGTCTATGAAGCACTTCAGAAAAATGTTCGAAGGAAGACAGCTGATAGTATTTACCGACCACAAGCCATTGACCTACGCGCTACAAAAAGTCACATCGGACAGCGAAACCCCACGTCGCACGCGTCAACTTTTATTCATCGCCGAGTTTACTACAGACATACGCCACATCAGCGGGAAAAACAACTTAGTCGCCGACGCTCTCAGCCGCATAGAAACTATATCGTGCCCGGAAATAATTACCTACACCGATATAGCCAACGCGCAAGAAAGAGACAGCACCATTCCACAACTAGTCACTCTGAAGTCGACCAACATCTCAATCAAGAAAATAATTGTTCCCGACACCGATCTCGAAGTATACTGCGAAACATCTACGCCCTACGCACGACCGTACATACCTACAGAATTACGAAGACAAGTTTTCAACTTCATTCACAACGTTAGTCATCCCGGAACGCGAACCACGCGCAAGCTCGTCGCACGAAAATACTTTTGGCCTTCAATGAACACGGACATCGGCAAATGGACAAAAGCTTGTATTCCTTGCCAGAAAAGCAAAATACAACGCCACACAGTCTCGCCCATCTCATCGTTCCCGTCAGCTGACCGCTTTCAACACATACACGTTGACATCGTTGGTCCGCTCACCACTGCGGAAAACGGCCTACGCTACGTAGTAAGCATGATCGATCGAGCGACCCGATGGCCCGAAGCAGTACCTACCGACGACATATCAGCTGATACAGTCGCAAAAGTCGTCTATCAACACTGGATAGCACGCTTCGGATGCCCCGCGACCCTAACAAGCGATCAAGGTCGTCAGTTCGAAAGTCAGCTGTTTACCAACCTTATGAAGCTAATGGGAATAGAGAAAACTCGAACAACGCCGTACCACCCGCAAGCAAACGGCATTGTCGAACGTTGGCACCGCTCACTGAAGAATGCTTTGCGCGCAAGACTCATCGCCGCCACAACAACATGGCCAGAAGAACTGCCAACCGTGCTACTGGGACTCCGAGCAGCCTTACGCACAGACACCTCCGTCAGTGCAGCCGAACTTACCTACGGTTACCATCTGCGACTCCCAGGCGAATTTTTCAACGCAAGCACAAACATACCTACCTACGATTATACCTACGTTGAAAAACTACGCGAGTCCATTCAAGCACTCAAGCCGACCGAAGCAGCCGTCCACCACAGCAACAATAAACGCATGTTCGTGCACAACGATTTAAGTACATGCACACATGTGTTTATCAGAACAGACGCAGTTAGAAAACCACTTCAGTCACCGTATGAAGGACCCTACCAAATCGTGGATCGCAACGAGAAAATGTTCAAGATCAAATTACCGCACAGAGAAACATGCATATCCATCGACCGGGTAAAGCCCGCATACATGTTACAAGAGCAAGATACCTTACCACCTCAGCCGTTACCTGTTCAACCGTTACCTTCACAACCTGTACCAACCTGCAGCAAGACGACTCAACCAGCAGATAAGCGAACCACATCTGGCCGAGCCGTCAAGCTACCTGTACGCTTCGCTTGAAGGGGAGCACTGTAGCCGCAGGCTACAACGAATAACGAACACCAAACATTTATTTATTTCATGACGAAATATGTCGTAGCGAAACCGCCGCTCGAATAACGCAACAAGCGGATTTCACGTAACCACGGCTCTGAAAAGAGCTCTTATGTGAAACACATCTTCGTTCTTCACAAACACCGCAGCGAGTCAACTTCGTCACCGTCACCGGAGCCCCGAGATGTCGTCGCGCACCGTGCCTCTTCGCAGCGTCCGTCGCCCCGCGCCTTCTCGCCGTAATGTGCAGAGCGCGGCCGATCCCCGCGGTTTTGTCAGCGCGCGCCTCGTCCCGCGCGCGCGCCCCCGCGTCGCGTGACCTCTGACCTCTCGCTCTCACGCGCGCCTCCCACTCCGCGCGCCGCGTGAACTCTGACCTCTCGCTCCCAATGTCGTGCCTCTCGCTCCGCGTGCGAGAGAGCGCGACAACTTGTATCTCTTTTTATGTGTAAATTTGTAAAATAACTAGTAACTATTTCAATACCCATGTTTGTAAATATAATTAAGCCTTTTTTGTAAATAAATATTCATTCACTCATCGTTACTTCTACAACCAACTTGGACTTTCATTCTGCAAGCAACAACCTTTGGAGTCAGCCTACCACCACTGCCTAAGCCTGCCAAACACTTATCAAATATTTGATGCAAGAAATTGGACGAGGACAACTTCGAATGGTTTCATTGATAAATTCTTTGATCAAATGCATATTGGACTAAGATCTTTCATAAGTGGAATACCGTAGAAAGGCTTGTCATTTGCGTTTGGTTATTAATTGATACGTACATTATTTATTTTAGGAATACTTGTTTTTAATACTATGAAGAACTAAATTAATTGTTTTTATCGACTTTGTCCGTTGTCATTTAAAATATAAATAATAAGAGTAAAAAATGCAGAGAAATAATAATATTTTGTTAAATATTGGTATTTATTTGATATGATGCAACAAGACGCGACTATCATTCACTCGCGAAATCCAGATCCGGAAAAACAGTTAGCCGGTAGCTCCAATTGAAGCCCATATTATGGGTCTGGGCTTGAAATCAGAAATATGGATCTGAACTTCATATTTTTAGCCGGTAGACCCCCATCCGCGCCTACACACGTTCAAACCAAATCTGCCAGACCAAATCGGTCGGCGCTACACACGTTCCGATTTGGTCTGGCCGACCTCTAGCCGTTGTTGCAGTGTTGCCAGCCACTGCTAATCTCCCAATATTAATATTATTTATAAATACTGAAAACATCGATTGGCTTGCAATAGATACCTAGTTTAAAAAGCAAAATGTTTTCTGTTTCAATGTTTTATTACGTCTAAAGAATTCAATTTCAATACCTACCTATTTTTTAGTTTTCTGTATTTTTCATTAAAATACTAAAACATGCTAAATATTTACTAAAAGCAGCACTAATTGATAAGGTGTGTTATTATTTAGTTTTACGACAAATTGTGAGTTTTTAAATAAAATCAACGAAAAAAAACTAATAGATTAAGGAATCTTTGCTTAAATGGCCATATTTAGATCTTTCGTTTGTTCAGTTATACGTAAAACTCATGAACGAGCATTAAATTGAATCGTCTGAAAATCCCTTAAACGTAATTTTACCTGCTTTAAATATTTCCGCTTTTACATATTTTCTCCCTAAATGTAGGGGAAAACCTCCAAAATTGTCAACACTACCAAGTTGGTTCGGTCGGAAGCCTACACACGTTCCGATTTGGTAGGAAGTGAAGTTCGTGCGAACCAAATCCGGCCGACCGCGTCAAACACGAATAATAATAATTATGGTCGGACGACTACGCTACACACGTCTAGATTTGGTCTGGAGCAGACCAAATCGGCGGTTGGATCGGAACGTGTGTAGTGGCTATAAAGTCACTCTGCCCGAACGAGCATCAACAACCAGTGGTTTTCTTCACCGTCCGGAACCTCTCCGTCTCCGCACAGTTTATGTACACCGGGGCTGCTACCGCTCATAAACGGCCGGTCCCGTACATATTTTCAAAAACTTACCATGACTGCAAATATACGATTGGTAACTGGTTAAAATCATTAAGCTACGATGAAGCTGAGATCTTACTGAGGAACGCTAAATAAATCATGCTAACACTCTGACATACGCACACGCACTCACATACATACACACACACACACACACACTCACACAAACACACACACACACACAAACACACACACACACTAACTCACACCCATATACGCGCGCGCACACACACAATGAGCGATTTTCTGAGAGGCCATTTAAAAAAAATAAAGCTTCCAATTGCTTCACTAGATGGCGTTGAATAAGTATGTACATGTCTATGGTATATTTTGGCATGAAACATATTTAAATTAATTACTTTTTAAAAACCCAAAGGTAACTAATAATATATTAAATAAGTACTACTGTGAGGAACAGAAACGAAATAGGTAAATTTAAAGATTTAGGTAAATAAATAACATCTGTCTGACGTTCCGTTTTACGTAAAAAAGTCGTGTCAAAGTAAAATTTATAACGTTCCGTTCCTTCTAACTGCATAGGTGGGACAGCGCCATCTAGTGACTGAGCTTTCAGAAAATCGCCCATTGTAATCAATTTGTTTTTAAATAGTTAATTATCTTTTGAATAGGTACCTAATTAAGTAATGTAAGGTATGGAAAGATATTTTATTATTTTATTATTATTATTATTTTAGTTTTTTTTTTATTGTGTATTGTTATACTGCATATTGTGCTCAATGAGCGATTTTCTGAGAGGCCATTTAAAAAAAAAGCTTCCAATTGCTTCACTAGATGGCGTTGAATAAGTATGTACATGTCTATGGTATATTTTGGTATGAAACATATTGAAATTAATTACATTTTAAAAACCCAAAGGAAACTAATAATATATTAAATAAGTACTACTGTGAGGAACGGAAACGAAATAGGTAAATTTAAAGATTTAGGTAAATAAATAACATCTGTCTGACGTTCCGTTTTACGTAAAAAAGTCGCGTCAAAGTAAAATTTATAACGTTCCGTTCCTTCTAACTGCATAGGTGGGACAGCGCCATCTAGTGGCTGAGCTTTCAGAAAATCGCCCATTATTGCTGTAGCCAAATAAAGAATCATTCATTCATTAATTAATTCATTCATTCACTTATGTAAGCGAGACGTGGTCTTTTACTATGGGTCTCATAAGAAGGCTCAAGGTCACCCAGCGAGCAATGGAGAGAGCGATGCTTGGTATTTCCCTGCTCGATCGAATCAGAAATGATGAAATCCGCAGGAGAACTAAAACAACCGACATCGCTCGAAGGATTGCTCAGTTGAAGTGGCAGTGGGCGGGACACATAGCGCGGAGAACCGATGGCCGTTGGGGCGGAAAGGTTCTCGAATGGCGACCGCGAACCGGACGACGTTCCGTGGGCAGACCCCCTACAAGGTGGACCGACGATCTGGTCAAGGTCGCGGGAAGCCAATCGCGAATTGGGCCAAATGCGCCTAAAGGAATTGGGGTGTATCAGGTTTTGGGTTAATTCATTACACGTTGTATAATGATGTGATACATTTTTAACCGACTTCTAAATCAAAAAGGAGGAGGTTCTCTATTCGTCTGTATGTATGTTTTTTTTTTTTTTTTTTTTTGTGTATGTCCACCGATTACTCGAAGACGGCTGAACCGATCGAAATGGTTCAAACGTTATTACATCAGGTTGGTTTCCAAGTTGGTCCCATTTTTTGAAATTTTGAAATCGGTTCAGTAGTTTTCAGGAAATCTTGAAAATACTGTCGTTTTCGTTACCACTTTATGTGAATTTAATACTTATCTTTAGGCATAACTCCTTTGTTTATAAACCTATTTAGATGACTCTTGTTTTGTTAAAAAGGGGATACCTCAAGGTATTTTAACCGACTTCGAAAAAAGAGGTTTTGAGTTTGATCACATACCTATTTACCAGAAAACACGCAAATTGCCTGCACGATGCACTAAAAAGAGTGAAATAAAAATTATTTTTTTATAAAAATAATTAGAATCGGCTTATTAAGCCCTTTCATTAGATATCTTACGCGATAGGTTTTAGAACAAAAATATTTTAATTCCCATACAATTAAAAGATGAAGTCATAACTCCTCTCCTTTTTCGTTTTTGTTTCGTGCTACGGGTCAAATTGATTCTTATGTCCTAAAGATCAATCGTTCCGATTTTCATGCCTTTAACACAATTTACAGCATTTTTTGGCGTACCACTAGGACTATCCAAAAAACATCACACAACATTCTTCCACTCGCCTTTGCTTGTCAAACGCTGTCAAGGTCAACATTCTAGGCACCCAGCGCGCGCTCACCTTGGATATCACCAAATGTTCATGAAATGAATAATTTCATTAACCCGTTCCTTACTAATGCGAGCTCACCTTGGACATCACCAAATGTTATTTTTATTTTATTTATTTATGGACAACCAACAAGTTCATTCACTTAAAACTAAACATTATCTATGGGATACAATTCTAAGTGATGTCTTATTTATAGGCTGCCACATAAATTGCATTCAACTTACGGACTAAGCAGAACATGCAAGCAAACTAATTACAAATTTATCTTTTACTAAAATAAAAAAAAAAAAAATATACATACGTATGAAAACATGTAAAGGTGCAGTTCATAAAGCACATAGACACCAATATGGCCAAAAGTATATTTCACCCTATCTTGGGAGTTATAGAATTGACGAAAGTTCCATATTTACTAAGTTTGTCGATATTAGAATTGTTCAGTAATTTATTATAGTAAGATTGCATGCGATTAAGTGATGAGAAATGACCCAAATTACTTTTAAATGTTTTCGGCTTAAATAACTTATATTTCGAAGGGCGTGGCAGTTTGTAGGGAGTATAGAATCTTACATTAGATAATAAATCAGGGCAATCAAGCTGCCCGTTTACAAGCTTATACAAAAAGTTTAAGTCGGTAGCTTTTCTTCGATTTTCTAAGTTTTGAATTTTGAAATAGTCTAAACGTTGACTGTAGGAAACAAGCTCTTTTGCCATACGACATTGAAAAGTTAAATGCCAAAGAAATCTTTTATTTATGGACTCAATCCTTTTTTTATGAATTTCGTAAAGGGGTAATTATAACCTTATACATAACATTTTCATTTGATCTCGTTGTCTTAAATATCCGAGATGGTGGGAGCCTGATGTCCTGTGCTAACGGGTATTTTTTACCTATTTCAGGCATCAGTCTCACACAAGTTTAGATAAGATTAGTATAAGGCATACACTAAGAGTTTGTGATGAGAAAATAAAGAATCTTATTATGTATCTCGGCTTGGGTTTCACCAGGCTTGCGTGGGGACATGGGTCCAACACGTAGAGGCCCTTTGAGACGGTTTTAATATAATGTGCGATGTGTGATGCACATGCCGGGATCCGCTCCCCACTACACGCAAAGGAGCGCAGACGGAAGCGGACCCCGGCAGGTACATAGACTATTGCCAGAGTGAGAATAAATATACTAGATAATTGGGCTAATGGGTGAAATGCTAATGGATTGGGATCTTGGGCTATGGGGTGAGATAACGGACTTCCGCCATTTCCTACATCTCACAACTCGAATCATCGACGGAAGATGGCTCGCCACCCGCTAGATGGGCACCCCAAACTGGTCGGCATCTGCCGGCCGGGGCGCAACACCGGTGCGGGCCACTCAGGGTGTAGAGAGGTGTGCACCGCTTTCTACCCACTGTACAAGGGACAGTGTGCCAACTCGCGTCTTACGCATATTTCACTTCCACCCTTCGAGCATATAGCTCTTGCGACTCCACCCTGATCAGCCGGTGAAGGCCAGCCAGGGGCGGGAGTCCGCAGGATTCTTTTACTATGCCGCAGGCCCCCTTGGGGTCCACCCCGGCAACGTCGGTGGGGGCCTGGATCGACTCCCAGGAGCACTCGGATTACCCGTGGTGTCGCCACTCACCAACAGCTCGCCACAAGCTGCCCTGCGGGTAGATTTTTACCACACTTTTATTAGCTTCACTTGTAACTAAGTCACAATGTAAGAAAATCTTGGAATTCAATTTTAACCTACTTCTAATTGTCGTATTGATTTGAAACTTTGCAAGTCTATATGAATCCGATGACAATACAATAATTTGCTACCGTCGAGCTGATCTGATGATGGAGTCAAGAGGTGGGCAATAGAACTCTTCAATGGCTGCTAGGAAACCCCTCGAGTTTAGGCTTATTTGTTTTGTTCTGATGAGACCTATTCGGTACACTTGGTGGTGAGAGTCTGATGATGGAGCAGGGAGGAAGCCAGTGGCGCTCCTTTATCACCAATAGGAAACACCTCGAGTTCTGGCTCATTTGTTTCGTTCTGATTAGACCTATTCGCTACACTTGGTGGTGAGGGTCTGATGATGGAGCTGGGAGGAAGCCAGTGAAACTCCTTAATGACCAATAGGAAACACCTCGAGTTCTGGCTCATTTGTTTCGTTCTGATGAGACCTATTCGCTACACTTGGTGGTGAGGGTCTGATGATGGAGCAGGAAGGAAGCCAGTGACACTCCTTAATGACCAATAGGAAACCCCTCGAGTTTGGGCTCATTCGTTTCGTTTTGATAAGACCTATTCGTTACACTTGGTGGTGAGGGTCTGATGATGGAGCTGGGAGGACCCAGTGAAACTCCTTAATGACCTCAAGAAAATCCCTCGAGTTTGGGCTCATTTGTTTCGTTCTGATGTGACCTATTCGCTACACTTGGTGGTGTGGGTCTGATGATGGAGCAGGGAGGAAGTTATTTATACTAGGGGTAATAGACGGACAATGGTGCGAGTGAGAAACAAATCCATACATCATAACCTATGTGCGAGAAAGAGTTGGAAGAAAATGACAGCAGAACCCGATTTGATTCATTTAAATATTAATTATATTTTATCTATTAAATATTATTATTATTAGACACAAAGCTGACCAAATTGGTTGTTGTGGGTCGGGCGGGCCTTCATGAAGCCATGCTGTTGTGGAATGATTAAGCGTTTAACATGCCAGAATATTAAAGGGTAAACCAAAGTCTCAAACAACTTACCAAAAATAGGGAGAATAGAAATGGGACGGAAATTTTCAATGTTTGACTTGCCTCCAGATTTGTGAACTGGAACAATACGTGCCTCCTTCCAAAGTGAAGGGAAAATTCCAGATGCTAAAGATCTATTAAATATTAAGGAAAGAGGCAAGGCCAATACGTCAGCACATTTTAAAACAAATATAGCCGGTATATTGTCAGACCCAGCTCCCTTTTTTTATCAAGGCGCTTGAGTGCCAGCTTGACATCAAGTGCCATAACCCACCACGCGAAGCCAATGCGGATTGGTGGGTGAGGGTGCCAACGACTGCTAATGCAACCGGGACCAACGGCTTAACGTGCTTTCCGAAGCACAGAGGAGACCGAGATAATAAAGTTTTGGGTCACCATTCAGATGTCCAACCGCAACGAATGTTGCTTAACATCAACCACCGGATGCAGTATGCGCGTACCAATGAGCCATCGATCTCCTCAAGTATAATTATAGTACCTACTTCATATTTGGCTTGGCACTGATTCAAAATTAAAGGGCTTAGGAAAAATGTGATAGTAAAAAAACCACGAGCCCTATAAGAAGCTTTCAGGCGGGATTCGAACCCGCGCCTCCGGGAATCCGGCCCGATGCTCTGACCAACTAAGCTACCGAAAGGCTTACACGACTCGTCGAATTTTGCTATCACTTGTTACGCTGTAGGCCAGCGTTGTTTCATCAATGTGAGGAAACCCTCGCATCCGAAAGAAACATTTTTACAAATGTTTAACAATCGATTAAGATGAAACAGCCATTAAATTAGATTTTAAATTATTTTTATGCATTCACAATGCAATTTTTGTAAGTATAGGAAAAATGTGATAGTAAAAAACCACGAGCCCTATAAGTAGCTTTCAGGCGGGATTCGAACCCGCGCCTCCGGGAATCCGGCCCGATGCTCTGACCAACTAAGCTACCGAAAGGCTTACACGACTCGTCGAATTTTGCTATCACTTGTTACGCTGTAGGCCAGCGTTGTTTCATCAATTTGAGGAAACCCTCGCATCCGAAAGAAACATTTTTACAAATGTTTAACAATCGATTAAGATGAAACAGCCATTAAATTAGATTTTAAATTATTTTTATGCATTCACAATGCAATTTTTGTAAGTATAGGAAAAATGTGATAGTAAAAAACCACGAGCCCTATAAGTAGCTTTCAGGCGGGATTCGAACCCGCGCCTCCGGGAATCCGGCCCGATGCTCTAACCAACTAAGCTACCGAAAGGCTTACACGACTCGTCGAATTTTGCTATCACTTGTTACGCTGTAGGCCAGCGTTGTTTCATCAATGTGAGGAAACCCTCGCATCCGAAAGAAACATTTTTACAAATGTTTAACAATCGATTAAGATGAAACAGCCATTAAATTAGATTTTAAATTATTGTTATGCATTCACAATGCAATTTTTGTAAGTATAGGAAAAATGTGATAGTAAAAAACCACGAGCCCTATAAGCAGGGACTAAAATATCGATAAAAAAATATATCGATATAAAAAAATATCGATAAAACTACCATTAATTTAAAATCTAATTAAAGGGCTTGCTTAGATCAAGAAACAGAACAACTTTCTCTTTGGAGCATAGCATACGTCGAAATATAAAAAAAAATATTCTGCCACACTAGATCGATCAGCTGAGCGTGCGCTTTTGTCTGGAGGGAAGAAATTTTTGCCATATTTCGACCTATGCCGAAGTTTCATAGCATAAACAAAATTCTAAGGCCGTGAGCATTTTGGACACGATTAGTACTTAAAACTGACAGAAAAGCGGATTATGAACCGCCCAATTACATTAAGTCTCTAGCCGCATTGAAAAGCGCGAAGTGCTCTATTTAATGCGGCGTAGTTTCGATCAGCCGTATTGAATACGGCGTATCTTGAATCCGCCGCATTACAATGCGGTGCTGTTTTCCAATACAGCTAGTTGCTATGTAATACGGTGAAATATACAATACGCCTGCGATATATACATATGCATTGTAATTGTATGTATCGCATTGCATTATAATTATTTTTAAAATTTTTATCGATAACTTGTTATAAAAAAAACCATAGCACTATCATTGCATCATCATCATCTAGCATTGCATAGTCAAAATGGAGACATTCACTAATTACGACGCAACAGATTAACATGTATGTCTCTTTCTATCTTATGACAATTTGATAGTGTTAGAAGGGGTAAAGGATGGGTGAGTTATAGCTTATTTTTGTGATCCATCTACAGGAATAATACATTTATGACCTCAGAAAAATAACTAAAGCTATAGAAACCGTGCTAAAATAACAACAAAATACATTAGTTCGTACTCTTTTATCTTATGCAGTAGTACATGTGTAAGAAAGAGATAGTATACAGTCTTATGTTTCTTAATTTATAAGGTTGTCACAAGTTATTTTTACGCCAGTGATGCAACGCCATCGACATTAATATCGATAAATTAAAAATAGATTTTATATACATTACATTTTTAAAATCTCTATGTATGTCAATGGCACTAGTAAGTACGGTATGGTAATGTGTCGACGCACACGTACCTACCACAAACAACCACACCACATAGCTGTGACAAAATGTGGTGTCGATGCAGCTTTTGCAGCTTTTTGCAGTTGCGTTGTGGTTGTGCGACAAAATATTAATGT
Organism: Crambus lathoniellus; assembly: GCA_949710035.1. Classification (NCBI taxonomy): domain Eukaryota; kingdom Metazoa; phylum Arthropoda; class Insecta; order Lepidoptera; family Crambidae; genus Crambus; species Crambus lathoniellus. The sequence continues at coordinate 5,449,245 of OX453319.1, forward strand.
GATTGCGTTGTCGCCAGTAATTGTGATTTGGATACGTCGTATGCGGTGTGGCCGGCTACTAGTTCACATTGTCGTCGTTAGTGGTAGTCGGTATTACTTACGCACGCGGTCGATAATGACGGCAAAATGTGGTACCTACGTGAAAATTGTACTAGGTATTCATTTCCAATACAAAATACACCCCGCCCACATGTTGTGTGGTTGTGGTACGTGTGAGTAGACCCAATGAATAATTAAATATAGCACCTGCAATATTGTAAATGCAGTAAGTACCACTTTCTTTTATAAAAATTTGCAGTCTTCAGTAATCTATACTAATATTATAATAAAGCTGAAGAGTTTGTTTGGTTGAACGTGCTAATCTCAGTAATTACTGCACTGACTTAGAAAATTCTTTCTACTATTAGAAAGTTACATCCTTCCCGTGTGACAAAGGCTATCTTTTATCCCGGGGACGGGTACCACGCGGGTAAAACCGCGAGGATCCGCTAGTTGATAATATAATAAGTAAAAAAATTGCACATAGTAATTCTTGTTCCTTCGCCTACTTTTATTGCAAACATTAGAGTGAATTAAGCTGATAAGGAAATTAATCAATTAATTAAAATAAAGAAACCATTTTTTCTTATAAACACATCTTTAATGTTCTCATTTGGCTCAAATGATTGTAGTCCAAAGTGTTACGCATAACGTGACTGTTCACTTTTGCTGTCCAGTTGATTTTTGAAATACGGCGTATACAATCATTTTTAATAGTTTCATCTTTGGGAAATCTGAAAGAAGTAAAAATTGTTAACATCGATAAAAAAAATCACAGCACTATCATAACCTTAACAACTTTAACAGAAATGCAAGAAAATATAAAAAATAGACCAAAACTCACGTACATTTCTATTGATAATATTAATTTATTAGAATTTTCGGATAATACTGATGTTAAATTCTTAAAAATATTTGTATTTTGAAACAAAACTTACCGATGAAATGATTCAATCTCATCCGAATTTTCTTTCCGTGATATATTAGACTAACAGCCTAGAACAACACAAAACATCCTAGACACGGAATGCAAGCTCTCTAGAGAGTCTGTATGCACACTTTCCTGTTGTTTTATCACCGAATTCCTTGTAAATTAATAAATTTTCGCTTTAGCTGCCAGCGAAGCTGTTCGACCATTGTCATCATTTTCATCATTTCAACCGTAAGACGCCCACTGCTGGGCATAGGCCTCCCCCAAGGATCTCCACAACGATCGGTCCTGCGCTGCCCGCATCCAGCGGCTTCCCGCGACCTTGACCAGATCGTCGGTCCACCTTGTAGGGGGCCTGCCCACGGAACGTCGTCCGGTTCGCGGTCGCCATTCGAGAACCTTTCCGCCCCAACGGCCATCGGTTCTCCGCGCTATGTGTCCCGCCCACTGCCACTTCAACTGAGCAATCCTTCGAGCGATGTCGGTCGTTTTAGTTCTCCTGCGGATCTCATCATTTCTGATTCGATCGAGCAGGGAAATACCAAGCATCGCTCTCTCCATTGCTCGCTGGGTGACCTTGAGCCTTCTTATGAGACCCATAGTAAAAGACCACGTCTCGCTTCCATAAGTCATAACTGGCAACACACACTGGTCAAAGACCTTAGTCTTGAGACATTGAGGAATTTTGGACGCAAATATATGCCGGAGCTTCCCAAACGCTGCCCATCCGAGCTGGATTCGACGAGAGATCTCTTTCTCGAAGTTGGACTTACCTAATTGGATTGCCTGTCCTAGGTAGACATAGTGGTCAACAACTTCGAGTGTAATGTTCCCAACATTAACTGGAGCGGATGCAACATGGGCATTGGACATGATTTTCGTCTTATCCATGTTCATCTTCAGACCCACTCTTTGGGAAGCATTGCTGAGATCTTCGAGCATTGTGTTCAGGTCTTTCAAGGTCTCAGCCATGAGAACTACATCATCGGCAAACCGCAGGTGTGTTAGGTACTCGCCATTGATGTTAATGCCGAATCCTTTCCAGTCCAGTAGCTTGAAAATATCCTCCAACGCAGCTGTGAATAGTTTCGGAGAAATGACGTCTCCCTGTCTCACACCTCGCTGTAGTTGGATAGGATTAGAGCTCTGGTTCTGTAGTCGGACTGACATGGTGGCGTTTTGGTATAAGTACCTCAGCACCTCGATGTACCTGTAGTCTATTTGGCACCTCTGAAGAGACTGCAGCACTGCCCAGGTCTCGATCGAATCAAAGGCTTTCTCATAGTCCACGAACGCCAAGCATAGTGGCAAGTTATACTCTTCGGTCTTCTGTATAACTTGCCGCAGCGTATGAATGTGGTCTATGGTACTATAACCTTTTCGGAACCCGGCTTGTTCGGGAGGTTGGAAGTCGTCGAACCTGCGAGCGAGACGATTCGTAATGACTCTCGAAAACAACTTGTAGATATGGCTCAGAAGCGAGATGGGTCGGTAGTTTTTCAAGAGAGTCTTATCACCCTTCTTGAAGAACAGCATCACATCGCTTCTGCCCCATGCCTTTGGCGTTTTGCCCTCGAGGATGACAGAGTTGAAGAGCTTCTGGAGGACCTTAAGTATCGGCTTACCGCCCGCTCTCAGAAGTTCTGTTGTGATTCCGTCATCGCCCGCCGCCTTGTTGTTTTTGAGCTGCTTGAGAGCCATTCTAATCTCGTACAGGCTGACGTCCGGGATATCTTCGGTATAGTGTCGGGTAAGCTTGGCTCTAGGTTCTGTAGCCTTACTTTCAACAGGTGTTTGCGTGGAGTACAACTGTCCATAGAAACTCTCAATCTCCCTCAGGATTTCAGGTGTTGATGAAATGATACTACCGTCCTCAGCTTGCAGCCTCGTCAGTTGACTTTGCCCTATAGCCAGATCTCTAGCGAACACTTTGGAGCCTTTGTTCCGCTCAATGGCCTCTTTAATACGCTCGGTATTAAATTGGCGAAGGTCGCTTGTCAAGGACTTGGAGATCTGCCTATTTAGCTGTCGATAACGAAGGGCATCCGCTGAGTTCTGTAGTTTCATTTCGTTTCTCTGATCCATGAGTCGGATAGTGTGGCTGGAGAGTTTCTTTAATTTAGGACGGTGGGTTTTGTAGTGCTTGGACCCTACCGTGCGGACAGTATCCACCACCATGTTGTATAGATCGTCCATATCGATGCTGTTCTCAAGGGCTTCGAAGCGGTTTTGGAGCTCGAGCTGAAAGCACTCGGGGTTTTGAATTTGAGCCGGTATTGGTCGGAGCGTAGATTTTATTAGTCGAGATCTTTCCAGCTTGACGTTGATATTCAATGTGCCTCTAAGCATGCGGTGATCGCTTCCCGTCTTTACGGCGTTGATGACAACGACATCATTGAATATTTGCTTCCTCGTTGACATAATAAAATCTATCTCGTTTTTGACTTTACCGTCCGGACTAATCCAGGTCCATTTGCGGCTTACGGGCTTCTTAAAGAAGGAGTTCATCATGTAGAGGTTCTCCCTCTCCATGAAGTCTGCCAGCATCTGGCCCCTTTCGTTCCGTTGCCCAAATCCAAATTGCCCCACTCTCAACTCATCACCACAGCGTTGCCCCAACTTAGCATTAAAATCCCCCATCACAACCGTGTAGTGGGTTTTATAGCTATGCATGGCTTTAGAGATCTCCTCATACATAGCCTCCACTTCGACATCGTCGTGTTTCGAGGTCGGAGCGTAGACCTGGATAACATTCAGCGAATATCGTTTCGATAATCTGAGTATCAGGTACGCTACCCTGCTCGAGACACTTCCGATGGTGATCACGTTGTTGACAAGGGATTTATGGACGATGAACCCGACACCACCTTGGGACTGTTGGTCGCCCTCCCGGTGGTATAGTAAGTTACCGGATTGAAGGGTAATCGACTTTCGAATCGACATTGTAATACGTTCGTATTAAATTGGTCATACCTCAGAAGCTACGTTCTCAACAAAGACAAATTTTTATTTTGGTAGTATTATATTACAATCAATTAGAACCAAAGATGTACTAATAAACGTAGATGGATAGTAGAAAGTGAAATGTTCAATGCAGGTTGCATCTCTTTTAAACTCACTATGGAAGTCATTTGAAAAAAAGAGACAAACATAGTAGCTTTGTTGCTACTTAATATCGAAGTGGCACCGTTTTGTCTGTACATACTTACTTATTATGATATAGAGCTATAGTGATGCACCATTCGTAATGAAAAGTATCGATAACTTCATTTTATCAGTTACCAAAATGAACACCTCGTAGCTAGTTAGTCCTCCCTGACTGCCTTTTATCCCGGAAATTTCAAGAGTTTCCTCGGGAATTACAAACGGACGGGATAAAAATAACGATGCAAAAGTGAATTTGTGTATCTGTTTATTATAGGAGATGTAGAGGAAAAAGAAAATAAATAAAAATATACTGTACTGAAGTACCGTTTGTTTTCATAATATGAATACCTACTTTACTAATGGAAACTCTAGTAATGGAAAGATAATAAAACAAACATCAGTTTATTTTTACTTTTATGTTTAAAACAAATTAACATCTTCTCAATCTTACTTAATTATTATTACAATTATATAAGTCGCAGCCAAATGGTTGAATCCGCCATTCAATTAAACGCCTACTAGGCCGATCATTTTTTCCGTAAGCTATTTTATCTTCCCATAAGTTGATGGAGTCACAAAAATAATAACCCGCTTCGCGATCGCCTTAAATTTCTAACCTATCACGTGTTCTACAGGACTTCCGAGAGGTACAAGCTGCCATACTTAACCATCCGGCGGATTCAACTATCCGCCTGCGACATATACATTATATGAAATTGTCTCTGAATGGGTCCGCTTTTTAGGTATCACTATCACTACATAGTATAAAACAAAGTCGCTTTCTCTGTCCCTATGTCCCTTTGTATGCTTAAATCTTTGAAACTACGCAACGGATTTTGATGCGTTTTTTTTTAATAGATAGAGTGATTCAAGAGGAAGGTTTATATGTACTTTTTATCCCGATATTCCCACGAGAACGGGAACCACGCGGGTGAAACCGCGGGCGGCCGCTAGTGTTATATAAATAGTAAAATACATAAGTTTAAAATGAGTATGTGAGCAAACATTAACAAAATTTTATTCATAAGAAACGAATTAGAATCTTTCTGGGGCTTGCTTGACTATGTGAAGAAAATCTGGTAGGTTCCGAGATGATCGATGTCAAAGTTCTCATTGATCGTGGTACTCGTGATCGTGTGTCATTATGTTTCCTGTTAACAGAAAAAAGTAAGACATAAGTATTGTATAAAACATGTTGCAAAGTTGTGCGAACTAATGGTTCCTCCGGGCTATGTCAGTTCAGTAGGCACTTTAGCAATTACTTTATCATTTTTTTACTAATAATAACTATTATTTCTTAAAACAAAATACGGGTATTTTTTGTAACACCTTGTTTATAAAATAATCATACATTATCTATACATACCTATGTACCTTCATCATATACTTAGGTACACTTCTAAAATGAATAGCTTAGGTACAGAATGAAATTTTATAGTTAACAAATTCAGAATACAAAAATTACCTGCTGAAAGTTTGCAGGTTGATTTTTAAAAATTCGTATCAGCATAAATCCGTATATTTTCTTTGTAGCACTCGTTTTTTTTTTTCAAAATGCAAACTGCATACTCTTGCATTTTTTGGGGGAAGCCAGTCTGCTCTTCCTATATTTTCAACCACCTTAGTTTTAATCGGAGTCTGACGGAAAGCTGAAAATTAAACATATTGTTTTAAATTAAATTTGCCATGTACCTACCGAAACGAACGAAAAAGTACTTACACACATAAAATAAAAGTACCTACTATGTTTGAATACTGAGAACGAAAAAATATTGATTTGATTATCGATATCTTATCTGCAAAGTAGCAACACTACAAGACCAATGGCGAGTAAATGAAATGTCAAACAAAATGTCGATCGATATCTAACAAAAGATTTTCATTTATTTGTTTTATCATCAGGTATAGTTACGTGTATGAAAACAAAAGATAAGAGTTTTCTACAGTATTTTTGCAAAGAAAGGCTTACCAAAAATGGCCTAGTTATTTGAGTAATTGGAAAAAACGGAGGCTCACTCACCAATGAAAGGATATTATTCCGAGTTTGTCCTTTAGATTACTGTAGGAACTTTTGCAGCTCCTTACAGCACAAGCCATGGTATTTTGGCAATACCCACAGAAAGATTTTATTCACTAATCTTGCATAAATTAACCACAATTAATAAAAAACCACGAACACTGATGTAGTCCACTCTGGCCTACAGAAACTCGGCTGGTGGCGCGCTAGGATTCAGTACGGAGCGTTGCCTATATTGCTATCTCTTTTCAATGCACGCTGAACTGTCATTTAGGAGGATAGGAAAGATATATCGTTTCGTTGTTCAACTTTTTAGTATCCATCTATGTTTAATACTTAGAGATTAAACGAACTTACCTGAAGTGAAGTTCTATCTTAATTAGCGGTTTTCCTTTGACAGATAATACGTCAAAATTAGTTCCAAATCTTTTAATAGATGTCACTATTTCGAGTCAGCTGTCAAACCATTATATATTTTATGGTCGTTGGTAGCCATAGATATAGTTTGGTAGCACAGTTTATATTAGCATATTGGTAGTACCTATATAAGTAGTGTGTGGTTCTTTCAATAAGACAAATAAATTTTATTATTTATTAATTAAAGATTGAGATTGCAGTTTAACATAAAAAAGCATACAAACAACATAGATAACTAAATAAAAACTATGAACCTTTGCACGAGAATAGCTTTTTTCCCCGTAAGCTTCGCATTTCTTTTCTTCAGCTCTGCTTTCAAAGCAGCGAGTGACCACGATCCGTAGTCACAGAATAATATTTGTCCTTGTCCATGATGCACGGCACGGCCAAACCAGTTCAAACGTCTTGTCCAAATCGCAAAGGCAATCTCAAAGTTCGTAGAATACGCCAAGGGTTTTTGTCTCCGCAACTATTTTGTCACTCGCATCAAATCTACAGGTTAGCATGAAAGTGCGCGCACGTAGCGACGCGACACCCGGGCACAGAATAATGACCCAGGAGACTTTCTTGTCCGCGGGTTCGAAGACAAGGCCGCGACGCAACTGTCTCCTTCTCTATTGATTTCAATGCAAGTGCGCGCACGGCGACAAATTAGTTGCCGGTCAGCCAGTACTTAGCTACTCAACCGTCGCCCGGGGTGATAGCGGTGATAGTGTGTAGTAACGGAAAATCTACATACGCTTCCTACTATCGATCTAAAATATAGTTAACTAGTTTTCCGCCCGCGGCTTCGCCCGATAGGACTTCACGACGTTATCCCGCGGGAATGTGATATTTTTTCGGGATAAAAAGTAGCCTATGTTCCTCTCCAGGCTACAAAGTATCTGTATCCCAAACTTCAGCTAAATCCATTCAGCCGTTTTGGCGTGATTGAGTAACAAACATCCAAACATCTAAACTTTCACATTTATAATATTAAGTAGGAAGTAGGATATCCTTAATATTATTAAAATACTTTTTAAAATGCGAGTAGTAGAAGAAGATATTGATAAGGTGCAGCGCAGACGGCACACTTTTAGTGTGTGTTCCGGTTACGAACATAATAATAAATGCTTGATAAAATGCTAAATCTATTTATTGTCCAAATCTTAAACTTTAGATGATAATGATATTTTTGATGATGAATGCACCCGATCGCGACGGTAATTGATAATGCACTAACAATTAAAATTACAATTATAAAATGCTTGCGATCGGCGGCGCGTCAAAGTGACGTCAATGCCTACGGTGTTCGGTAACAGTGCAATGCACCGAACATATTCCGGGCCGGCTTAAGATGCTGTGATAAGGATGATGCTGTTAGTAATAATGGTTACAGGTGATAAAACAAAGTCAACTTATATTTAAAGTTAGTATAAGTACTTCCTTGAAAAATACATTGACAAAACATTTAAATGGGATATAAGATTAAAAACGTAAAGTATTTTTGAGTTACTCCGCTTGAGATAACCCAGTTTTGATAATCTTTCTTTTGTTGTGAGGCGACGTTGCCTTGTCCTTTTTTCGCGCACTCATATTTGGTAGACGATCAAACACTCGCGCACTAACACTCGCGTAAGTATGATTTAATTCGCTTCTATCGCTTTGCCGCACTTCACTAGCCCTTGGCTGATAAGCTACATTTGGCACATCACACACACTACCACTCGACACGACACTGATGGTGGGCGGCAGCGGGCGGTCCCCGCCCAAGCGCACTGCGCCCGGGCCGGCCGCGCCGCCGACGACGTCCTGCTCCCGAGGCCGCGCGTCCCGCACCCAGCAACGCCTTCCTCTTCGTTTATACAGCCAGAACAAGATGATACCTACTGCTATGGCTATAGCTACGTAACTGATGACGTATTGATGAACGTCGTGGTAAGATAGGTCATCTAAGTCTAACTTCTCGCTTGACTTCAGATTTTTTATTTGCTCTCCAACAGCTGCGATAGTTAAATTTAAGGAGCCGTCTGAGGCGTTCTCTTCTTCCGCTGTCGAAACTCTCAAACGAATAAATGAATTGATTTGATCAAGCTTTGGAGTGTCAATTTTAGGCGATACAATAAGTTTATTTGTATGATGCTGAAGTGGATGCAAAGTGAACTGTTTTCCCTTTACAATACAGCTCTCTTTGAAATAAATTATGCCAGCGCCGCTCAGCTGTTGCATTGTAACATGATCCTCGCATACAACCTTTACGGAGTAGGTATCACAACAAAAGTAAAAATACTGTGATGGCGAATTTAATGATAGCCATTGATTGTTGCATGTTTTCTTTACAGTAGCACATTTTGATGATAAACTGTCATTAGCTCTCACACACAAATTTTCGTCACTTTCTAGGTGTTGTATTGGTTGTTGCAGCCGGCATACGTAAAAATCTTCCATGTAGGCACATTTTTGTAGATCATTGATATCCATGATTAAATACGAGTCTCGTTGTAAGTTAAATGCTACGTATTTTGATATGGGAGTTATGCTAATCATATTATTGTTTTGTTGACGGGGAACTGGGATCAATGAATACATCTGATAGTTGTCTCGACTTACGAGGGGAATTGATATTTCAAATAGTATGTATTCCTTAGATACTCTCGTCTTAACGTGAAGTAATCTGTATAATTCTTGTATATTAAGTAGTATATTATTAATAGGTAAGGTGAGGTCTTTAGACATCTGACTACTTATTATTTGTAATTCGGTTTTTAGTTGCGTAGGAGTAAGTAGGTGGATACTGATAAGGCCATGATATATATCGGTAATAGTATTCAATAAAGTATCTTGAAGTTGTTTTAATGTTTGCAGAAGGTTGTTGCCAGATAACGCCGTCAAAGTGAAATCTTGAATAATGCTAAGGTTTGCTATTTCTGTTTGTAACATATTTGATGTAGTTTCCAAATTATGAAGTTGTTTATGGATAATTTTATGCTGCTTATCTATCGTATCTTCGATTCTTTTGATCAAATTAAACTCCGCCTCGATGACTGAAGTCTGATTTTTCCAAAGTTTATGTAAGTATCTTTCATTGTTTTTTATTTGTTAAATGTCGTGATGGTACTTTTCCGCGAATTTGCTATCTAATATGCCGAACAGACCGTATGCTATATTTCCGACCCCGTCGACAAGCCCTCGGCGCCGACGCCGTCTGGTGGGCTCGTAAAAATGCTGGTTTAGCAAAAGTTCGTCGTAATATTGTAATTCTTGATATGTGTGCTTTAACTGTAGTAATATTATGTTGCAATTTATTTGTTTTTGAAGAGCGTTGCAGGTATTATCTAAATAGCTTGATAGTTTCCCAAAGGCTTCTACTCCTGTCCAGTAGGGCTCCATATTAAAGTAGACTACAAGGTTCCATTCGTCTCGAATTATTTTGATTTTTGATAGTGGGTCAAAATACAAAGATTGATTATTCGGAAGCTGTGACATAGTAGGCTGGGCTCCTGATGTTGTGATCAATGTCATTAAAAATAGTATTGCTGTGACGATAGCTGAAAATGAATATTTAGTATTATTTTTCTTTGTAGGTTTTTGCTGATGTGAAATTTGATCTTCATCGCTTTCGCTGCTCAATGGTAATACAGACAATTTTATCACGGGTCGTTTTATGATACCATTTTTTGTTTTAAGGCTAACAACTCTGACGAGGTTGTCTTTTCCAGGATGGAGTTCTGTTACTCTCCCCATGGCCCACTTACCAGGGGGGAGATTTTCATCTTGAATTGTTACTAGGCTTCCTATTTTAATGTTTTCTTTTGATTTTGTCCATTTAGATCTTGCTGATAGTTGTGATAAGTATTCTGTGTTCCATCGCTTCCATAAATCTTGCTTCAGTTTTGATAAAAGATGCCACCGCGTTCTGGCATCTTGCTCTGTTTCAATGACAGTCAGCTCTGAGCAACCCGTTAGAAAATGTGCGGGTGTTAAAATACTAAGATCGTCGGGGTCCTCGGACAGCATGCATAAAGGTCTGGTGTTTAGGCAAGCTTCAACCTGACAGAGAAAGGTGGTATACTCCTCAAACGTTAATCTTTGCTCACCTATGACGCGTTTAATATGAAACTTAAGGCTGCGGACTGATCTCTCCCACAAACCACCCCCACTGGGCCATGATGGAGCATTGAAATGCCATTGTATATTCATTTCTGTGATTTCAGTCAAAAAGCTGTCATTAAAGATTTGCTGTAGTTCTTCAAAATTTTCCTGTAAAAGTCTATTTGCTCCTACAAAGTTGGTGCCCTGATCTGAATACATATGATGTGGTGTGCCCCTTCGTGCCGCCATTCGACGAAGAGCTGCTAAAAACGCTGAACTGGTCATATCAGACACAATTTCTAAGTGTACTGCCTTGGTGGCTAAGCAGACAAACACCGCTATGTAGCCTTTAGTTGTTTTAGTGCCACGTCCTTTACTGAAATTGATGTAAACATACCCTGTGTAGTCAACGCCGGTATGATAGAATGGGCGCTCAGGATTGCTTCTAGGACTTGGCAGATCCCCCATCAGTTGCTGTTGCATGTTAGGGCTATTCTTTTTACATACAACACATCCTTGAATATGCTTTTTTACAGCTCTTACGCCTCCGGTAATCCAGTACTGTCTTCTCAGGTTAGCAAGTGTCAGCCTGGGTCCGCCATGAAAGGTAAGTTGATGAGTTTGATTGATAAGCATGGTAGTTAATCTGCTTTGATGAGGGATGATAGCTGGGTGCTTCATATTTTCGTGCAGATCGGCATTTGCTAACCGACCTCCCACGCGCAAAATTCCATCCTGATCTAGAAATGGATTTAAATTTTTCAAAATGCTTTTAGATGGTAAGTCATTGTTTTGCTTTAATTGCTGTATATCTGAACTAAAATAATCCATTTGTATATTTTTAATTATAAGCGCTTTTGCTTGTCGCAGTTCAGGTAACGTGATATAGTTCGGCAGCGTTTTGCGTTGGCGCGTAGGTATAGACACTCGTTTAATCCATGCTATAATATGAGTCACCGTTCGAAACGAACTGTGTTTAATTAATAACTCATTTATAATGCTTTGCTCGGATGCTGGTTTTTGTACGATATTAACACTCCTTATCTTTCTTTCTTGATCTGTTGTGTACTTAATTTTATCCTGATGATTTTCATCTTGAAAAGTTTCGAGCCACTGTGGCCCTTTCCACCATAAATCATGATTTTTCAATTGACTGACTGGTAGTCCGCGACTAGCCGCGTCCGCCGGGTTATCGCCCGTGCTTACGTAATCCCAGCTGTTCGGGGACAGGACTTCGCATATGCTTTGCACTCGATTAGCTACAAATGGTTTCCAGCGAGATGGGTCGCCTTGTAGCCAGCCTAAAACTATCTTAGAGTCACACCAACAGTATAATTTAATGTTTTTGTAAGGTTCTAGGCATTTTAAGATCTTACTGATTAATTTGGAAAGCAAATGAGCTCCGGTCAATTCTAATTTTGCTAATGTTAGTACTTTCTTTTGTGGCACTACTTTTGCTTTTCCTGCTACTAATATTATGCTTGTTTTGCTTCCAATTTTGATTCTGGCATATACCACGCACCCGTAGGCTTTTATTGACGCATCTGAAAACCCATGTAATTCAATAACGCAGTTCTCTTGAAATCCAATCCACCTAGGAATTTTAAATTCATTGATTTGATGTAATTCTGTTTTTAACTTCAGCCATTCCTCATTAATGCTATGTGGAACATTTTCATCCCATTTTAAATCAGCCAGCCAAACTCGTTGAAACAAAATCTTAAGTGATGTAGTTAAAGGAGAAAGCCACCCCAGAGGGTCAAATATTTTTGATATTTCCCCGAGAAGCTTTCTTTTTGTTATGCTATTATTTGATTTTTCCGAAATGCTGCTATTAAATGTAAATATATCTTGCTCTGGTAACCATCGAAGACCCAATGTTTTGGACATGATATCTGTTTTAAAACAAAAATGATTGTTTTGCTCATTAAACTCTTGATTTAGATTTTCTAAAAGTGCTGGGTGGTTTGAAATCCATTTTCGTAACAAAAAGCCTCCTGATTTTAATAATGAATACATATCTGCGATTAGTTGTTGACCCGTTTCGATCTCATGCGACCCAGTAATCCAGTCATCCATGTAATATGAACTGTGTAAATTTTTTGATGCTGTTGGGTAATTTTGGGATTCGTCTGATGCTAACTTTTGCAGAGTCATCATAGCTAGGAGGCCCCCTTCCTAGCTATGATGACTCTGCAAAAGTTTTAGTTTTAGTTTTAGCTTTAACTCCATATGGGACCGTGCTCAATTGGTAAATTTTAATAGGTTGATCTTTGCTCTCTCGCCATATAATTTTTTGGTACTCCTGATCTTGTTCGTGGACCAGTATTTGCCGATACATTTTTTCTATATCGGCTGTCCATGCATATTTAAAGATACGCCATTTAAGGATAAGTGACTGCAAGTCTTGCTGCAGGTTTGGTCCTGTGTACATACAGTCGTTTAAACTCACCCCAGACGATGATTTCGCGGATGCGTTAAACACAACGCGAAGCTTGGTGGTTACAGCCTCCGAGCGGTGAACAGCGTGATGAGGAAGATAATATTCTAAGATCGAATTACGTTTGCTGGGTTTCATGTGATTTAATGCTACATATTCGTCAATGAATCCTTTATAATCGCTCGCCAGCTTTGGGTTTTTGTTTTTGCTCTCTAGGTTGTGAAATTGAGCTAAGGCCATAGGTTTTGATTGACCCAATTGCTGAATGACGTCCGACTTAAGCGGCAAGCGTACTTCATACCTACCGTCAGCCTTTCTTGTGGTTGTGTCATGATAGAACTGGACACACTTTTGATCTTCTATTGATAGTGACTCATCAGCACAAATATCCTCGATCTCCCAAAATTTGCGAATTTCATCCACGTTATTCAAAATGACGTTGCATTGGTAGGACTTCGTCATGTTGCCGCACAGAACCCACCCTAACTGGGTCTGTTGAGCGATAGGCTCGTTGTTGTTTCCTTTCAAAATTCCACCCATCATTATTATTGAATAAATATCTGCTCCCAGGAGCATGTCCACGGGCCGACTAATATTAAAGTCGGGGTCTGCTAATTTAAGATTTTCAATATAGCTCCATGATGGTTTTGAGAAAGAACAATTAGGTAAATTTTTAATCAGTGAATTCATAATAATAACGTTGGCGGTGAAAGAAAATTCGTTGTAAATGGATGTACAATTGATGATTAATTTTCCTTTGCTGTTATTTTGCTGTTCTCCTAATTGGATTGTCTGTCCTAGGTAGACATAGTGGTCAACAACTTCGAGTGTAATGTTCCCAACATTAACTGGAGCGGATGCAACATGGGCATTGGACATGATTTTCGTCTTATCCATGTTCATCTTCAGACCCACTCTTTGGGAAGCATTGCTGAGATCTTCGAGCATTGTGTTCAGGTCTTTCAAAGTCTCAGCCATGAGAACTACATCATCGGCAAACCGCAGGTGTGTTAGGTACTCGCCATTGATGTTAATGCCGAATCCTTTCCAGTCCAGTAGCTTAAAAATATCCTCCAACGCAGCTGTGAACAGTTTGGGAGAAATGACGTCTCCCTGTCTCACACCTCGCTGTAGTTGGATAGGATTAGAGCTCTGGTTCTGTAATCGGACCGACATGGTGGCGTTTTGGTATAAGTACCTCAGCACCTCGATGTACCTGTAGTCTATTTGGCACCTCTGGAGAGACTGCAGCACTGCCCAGGTCTCGATCGAATCAAAGGCTTTCTCATAGTCCACGAACGCCAAGCATAGTGGCAAGTTATACTCTTCGGTCTTCTGTATAACTTGCCGCAGCGTATGAATGTGGTCTATGGTACTATAACCTTTTCGGAACCCGGCTTGTTCGGGAGGTTGGAAGTCGTCGAACCTGCGAGCGAGACGATTCGTAATGACTCTCGAAAACAACTTGTAGATATGGCTCAGAAGCGAGATGGGTCGGTAATTCTTCAGGAGAGTCTTAATCACCCTTCTTGAAGAACAGCATCACATCGCTTCTGCCCCATGCCTTTGGCGTTTTGCCCTCGAGGATGACAGAGTTGAAGAGCTTCTGGAGGACCTTAAGTATCGGCTTACAGACTCATATATCTCTGCCTGTTTGTCAGACAAACCTTCCATCTTGCTGTAGTAGGATGATGATCAATAAGTAAGAAAAAAGGAAAGATCTTACTTGTTTTCGGCGCTAGAGAGTACCTCCGGCTTTGCTGCTATGATGCTGTTCTCCTACACCGAAGACTACACCTTTACAATACTGCCTTTTCAAACCAAGTTGTTGTGCTGCGCTTTCTTTTATGATAGAAATTTGCGACCCTTGGTCTATGAGGGCTCGCAATACATGCTGGGAACCATCTGCGTCTGCGGAGTCTGCGGAGCACAAAAAGTCTGCATGGCGCGCTAAAAGTCGGTCGCGGATTTTTCACTGACTCAACGCACACACGACGCATATTATTATCTTCGATCATTCTGTCGGCTGAACTGTAGGGACGTAGACGCTATGGAAATACGCTATGGACAGACTAAAGTGTGCGCGTTAGCGCGCGTTGAAGCAACGTTCTATTTTTTTGCACACTTTTGTGCGACGCGGCACGGTCTGCCCGCCGGACTTTTTGCATTTTCACAGATTAAAAAGTGCGTCACGGATAGTCTGTCGTCTGCGCTGCGCCTAACTGTTATACTACACTACAAAATGACACATATTACGGACGACAGACTATCCGTGACGCACTTTTCACAGATTAAAAAGTGCGTCACGGATAGTCTGTCGTCTGCGCTGCGCCTAACTGTTATACAATAAAAATTTAAAAGAATATTCAAATGTTCATGCTAAATCTTAAGCTTAAGGAGAAGTTTGCCATCAGCTATTCCAGGTTTCCAGGTTTTTCCAAGTGTCATCAGTCTATCACTCCATAATGGATGCACCCCTTATTGCTTTTTATTTCGTTGTCGTCTTCGGCTTCTTTAGACAAGTGCACAGATCACAACCGCCTTTCGAAATCCATGTTGATGACTGCGAGCAAAAATTACAAAAAAGTTGTGTCGCTGTCGCTCTTGTGTGCGCATCTTTTCGCGGCGAATGACCCTTGCGCGCTAGCCCTTATCTTATCATGCATAGAAGAGTCGTCAGGACAGGCACCAGAAGGAAAAGCCAATGTCGTCGGTTATAATCACAAAGTACCTTTGTATATGGTTATAATAATCCACGGAAAATACAAACGAAAACAACGAACCACAAACAGAAGCGAACAAAACACACTGACTATAGTTTTTTTACCCTGTGACACTGACGAGACCAACAAAGACAAAATGACACAGAAAGCATAGATTATTTTTGCTTGAGCGAGTGAGCAGTGTTTATGGTCTCATGCCTTTATCCATGAAGCTCGACTTAATACTGAGGTAACTGGAGAGTGCAGTACGAACAATTTTTTGAATACCACAAATAACACAGTGGCTGTCTTCCGTCTCACCTACACTTTAAAAAAATACGTATGGTCATATGAGACAACTGACAGCCACTACCTGCCACTACATACATAAATGTCAAATTTGCTGGCGACACTTTTTTATTCAGGGTGAGAGCTCCAGTTACCTCAGAGTATTAAGTCAAACTTCATGCCTTTATCCAAAGATGTACTAGAAATACCTTTTTCACTACTCATGCTCGTAAAGTTCGTGTTTATGTTGGGTATAGGCGGCATAAAATCGCTTTTTATGCTCTAGTGCATAAAGTAAAATTTTCGTCTAAGTCTCAAACTTTAAGACAAAGGTCGTCAGGTAAACAGTCACACACGCAATTAAACTTCGTTAAATAAACTTTATTAATAACTAACGTATTTCATTCTGTTTCTTAAATTTTGTACATAATCCATGATAAATTATTAAATTAATAAAACTAGGCAAAATTAATGAGTTTTCTAAGGAATAAGTATTTCAAGAGTATTATGGACTACGATCTATGCTAAAGTCACTGTGCTGCCAATGCCCGTATAAAAAAAACCGCCAATATGGCGAAGTCTTTATTTATTCGTTTTTGCAATATTGTTATTTATTTTCCTCACACTCGAAGTGAAAAGCTGAGTGTATAACTCGTACATAAAACTCATTTTACCCTCGAATTGACTATCCACCCTCGCCTACGGCTCGGATGGATATATACGTCTCGGGTAAAATGGTACCTTTTATGCACTTGTTGTACAATCTACTATATCATTACCTTGTATACAATTTTTGACAGTCGAGTTTAAAATGCGACATCTATTGATGAAAAAACGTACAGAAAACTCTACCTGTCAGAAAAACGCTCATTATACGAAGGCTTCGTCCGAAGAGATTAGCTTGATTTAACACTTGTAGTACGCCCTAGTAATCGCCAATTTCACACTATATTGAGAATATACCTATTTATAAATTAAAAAAGTAATAAAAGACAATTATTATTTTTTAAATTTCAAATGCGGGTATTCAAGAGCGACCTGGCTCAAGCGCCCGTCATAGCTGTCATTTAGTTTGGAGTATTATATTTTTCGAATAATATAGGGGAGTAGGTAATAACTTTTGGGAGGGAGGGATGCTAATCTCTTCGGACGAAGCCTTCGTATAATTAAGATAGAACTTCACTTCAGGTAAGTTCGTTTAATCTCTAATTATACTTCATGCTTCGTCCTCAAGATTAGCTTGATTTAACACTTGTAGACGTTTAGAGACTAGTGTTCGAAAAATATGCAAAACTTGTAAGAGGCTACTGAATAATATACATTGAAATTATAACATAGCTTGCTTCTTTATTTTTTCAACATAGAGCCAAAAAGCAATAAAAAAGTATTATTTGTTACATAAAAAATCAACATCGCTTATGAAATAAACGGACAATATTTTGATGTAAGCACTCAAAACAGTGCTGCCAAATTTTTTATCTCAATTGCTGTTTACTGGCCTGTTATAAAATTTGGCAAACGTATGTGATTCTGAAAACCAACCTGCAGTTTTATAATCTGGTCTATGCTAAAACCTAAATTTTGCGCAGCTGACGTAGCAGCATACCGGGTATTATGCGCAGTGAACGTAAAAATATCAATTCCACTTAAATGTAACGTATTTTTTATCCATTTGAATAAGGCTTGTGACGTAACAGGCTTATATGGCTTTCGGTAACTAATAAATAAATTGTCGGAATCAGGACAGAGAGACATTGTCATTTCAAGGTAAGTAATCAAAACTCTTGCAGGACAAATACTTGGCTTTTCGTTATAGAATGGTATAACGAGCAATGGTTGAGCTGCGCCAACACTAGATGTCTTTATGAGAATGGGGAATTTTGATTTTAATTGATAAAGAAGACTTTTCAATATTACAAATATTAATTCTTGAAAGGGTTCGTCGTAGCCTTTTTTTTTTTTTTTTTTTTTTAATATATATTTTTCCCAGATTCTAACTTTCGTTAGCAAACCACTTTTCAAGACAATTTAAAACCTGTGCTATATTCCAGACTTCATTAAATTTAGGGGGTGGAGGTCTGGTACGAAAAACTCCTTTAATAAATCTTTTTATTTCTTGATTTTGTGAGATATTAATTTTAGTTATTAAAGCCAAAGCAGAATGATAACAGTTAATTGTGCCATACTGAGCGCCACTGTTAAAAGCAGTTGCAAAAAATGGTGTATATCGGGAATTGATACTTTCGTATAAGTTTAGTTTATTTTTTTGACAATAAATAAACCACTTTTAATAGCAAACTTCGTATTGTTTATACGAGTTATCCAAAAGGGAGTTAAGCATGACGTTCAGAGAAAATTGTTTGACGCCTCTTCGTATCATCACCATCACCAGGGTAATGGAGTTGCGCATTTGTTTGCGGCTGGAATTTGTAGATAAAATTAGGTTTGAATCTGCTTTGAAAACGAATTGTTTACTTATTAAAAGCCTCTTAAATAGTGGATACCACGGTTATGTGGACCAAAGTGGAACAACTATTGAGTATATCTGTGGCATTGTCAGAGATAATCTTACTAAAACATTTAAGAATCATTGTGAAAGGACGAAAAACATAAATAGACATAATAGACATTTATTATTTCAACGACTAGCGTATCAATGTCAGGCCTATGAAAGTTTTCAACAATTTGTTGTAAGGCATAATCAGCTAGCTGCCATTCTTGGTCTGCCTGCATAGTATTATCTGAAGATCGAATATGAGATGCGAAAACGTAAAGATTTTTACGTTTACGCCATTGCCAGAGGTCTTTTGCGATCTCTGTCAGGTGTGGGGAGTGTATATCACCCCTACGGTTTATGTAGGAAATTACCGTGGTATTGTCAGTTCGTAGAAGTACTTGCCAGTTAATATCTTAAACCAATAAACGAAGCAAGAATTCCTAAATAATTTATTGCCTGCTACTTTCTTTTACACTCCATAAACCACTAGCTCTGTCGTCTCCACGTACAAATCCCCACCCCGTAGTTGAGGCACCTGAAAAAACTTCCAGGTCATACTTGTCTATTTTTATTTTGGTGCGGCTCCACCAATAGAAATCCTGTTCCAAGTAACAAGGTATATTCATGTACTTATTATATATATTTCAAATAATTTAGTATACAACCAGCTGCATTTCACGGCGGGACAGGCGGATATTAACAGTCCAATAAAACTAACAAATTCTCTAATTTTACACCTTTTTAAGTTAGAAAACTTTTGTATTGCAAATTTAATTTTGGCAAAGTGACCTAAAATTACTTTTAGTCTAAACTATATCCTAAGAAGTTACAAGACTGAGAAGGTACAAAATTACTTTTATCGGTAGTTAAAATGAAACCTAAGCTTGTAAGCAACTTTACGGTATCTTGTAAGTTTTAAGACCCTTATATTAGACAGAGGTCATCCAAATATATTGTTAACAGGTAACCACATAATCTTAAGAATTTCATGACCGGTTTCATGATGACTTTAGTGAAAACCAAAGGAGCTGTGTTTAAGCCAAAAATAATAAGACATTAAATTTATATGTTTTTTGATCAAATTGGTATCTTAGATATTTTCGGTCTTCCTTGTGAATTTTTAACAAAAGTATGCGTCTTTCAGGTCTACTGTGCACGGTTACAATCTCTAGATATCAATTTTATAACTGTTCTTAAATCCTCCAGTTTAAAACGACTTGTGTCAATAAATTTATTTAGTGATAAGTTTAAGATGAAACGCATCTTCCCATTTGGCTTGGGTACTAAAAAATAGTTGATAGATATTGATAAGATCTGTTATCTCTGAAATTGCAGAGACAGCAATATTTAAATTTTGTGTATGAAAAGAGCCTTTTCCTTTTCACTACATTTTCGGGTTGACGGTGATACAGGTTGCATCGGTTTTCGATTGAAGGGAATCTTATATCCTTTTATATGAAAAAGAACCAGTGGGTCCTTGGTAATCATTAAAAATTCTTTATAGAATAATGATAAACGACCTGAATGCGTTAACGTATTTAGCGTCGGCTGTTGTTCTGTCTCTGCCACGGATACTGCGACTGCTTCTTCGTCCTGGGAGGGCCCGTCGGCCTGCGACTAGGACCCGGACCCTTCCAGTTTAAATTTCGCGAAGAACTGTATGGATTAGAGCTTGGCTTCTTATTAGGAAACTTTTGTGTCGTTGATTGTTTTGGGTCTGTGCCAGACTTGTTAATAGCTTTAGCTGATTTTATGGTTTCCATTAAGTTTTCACCGAATAATTGTTTATCAATTTTAATATTTTGAAGAGAATCCCTTAGATCCATCTTCACGGCATTCAGAAACAAAATTGTAAATTGAATTAGAATGTTTACAATCACACATAATTTTTGCCAAATCCATAAGTGTTTTTAGCAAGGCTGTATTTTTCTCATTTGCAGACAATATAATAGTATAGATTTTACCAGACAAGTGTTTCCAGCAGTCGATTCCTTCTGTTTCAGTTGAATGGCCTTTTTGCGTTTAGCAATAATATCTGAAACAGCAGCTTTAATCTTAGGATCAAGCTCAGGTGGGTCAATCAATTTGCAATTTTCTGGGATCATGTACTTATGAGTTTTTTACGCAATTCTTTGTTAGTACCTGTTGTGTCCCAGTGCTGGAAAACTCCAGCACTTCTGACTGAAGTAGGGTCAGTACCTAATATTTCTAATACTTCACTATCTAACTGTATGTTTTCTATTTCAAGAGCAGACGTTTGATCTGAAGGTCTATCACGCTTCGGAGCCTCAGTCGACGAATGACCATGCTGTATATTTGTAATGTTTTCAGACTGGGATGTACTGGGGAATGGTTCCAGAAGTGGCTCCAGCACTTGTTCTCATTATCCTTCAGGTTAACCCTTAGAACATGGTGCGTCGAGGCCAACTATGACCTCTTGGTCGTATGTAAGGGACAGAGTAAGCCTCATGTTTATACAATTTTAGCATGTCAGTATAATATTGTAAGAGACAGTCCCCAGTTATAACAACACGTACTGTCCGCAAACAACGCTTAGTAGTACCTTATAACAGTCCCGTTGTACTGTTTGTAGGACCCAGTGACTGCAGTGTATATAATGATGATTATGTTATCATTATTTGAGATTATGTATTTGCTTAACCTTAGGTATGCAATTAAATTTCGTAAGAGACAGTCCCAGTTCGGAAAAAAAAAGTACTGTCCGCAAACTATTGAAAATCGACACATCATAATAAGCATAATACTTTAGAGTACATAGCTGTTTTTTAGCTTAGCCACTTATGTGAATTATTTTCAGTAAGAAGCAGTCCCAGTTCATAGAAAGTACTGCCCGCAAACTGTTTGAAATCTACTTATACGAGAACTTGTAAAAGTCAGTGACGAACTAATGCATTTATGTTCAATTATAACTTTAAAATTAATTAATAATTTTGTTATACTTTATCAAAAAGTATTTATTTTACAAACTTAGTAATAAGTAGTTAAATAGTCAAAACGTTTTATCGTTGAACGTAATTATCGTTTGCATTTTTTGCGAAACGTTAGAAAACCAGGTCACTGAACTTCAATCACTACATAGTATAAAACAAAGTAACTTTCTCTGTCCCTATGTCCCTTTGTATGCTTAAATCTTTGAAACTACGCAACGGATTTTGATGCGTTTTTTTTAATAGATAGAGTGATTCAAGAGGAAGGTTTATATGTACTTTTTATCCCGATATTCCCACGGGAACGGGAACCACGCGGGTGAAACCGCGGGCGGCCGCTAGTGCAAGCTAAATTTGACCCAACTTCCCAGTGTCCGACTGAGCTGAAACTTTGCATAGGTACAGGTTTGGTTTGGATGACAATACAATATAAAAGTACAGTCAACAAAAAAAGCTTGTCATAAAAACGAAGTCTTCAAAAATCTTCACTTCGGACCCGCGGTTGCCGGTCACACTGTTTTGTTACACTGTTGAGTTGAGCATATCTATGACCCGTGGTTACACTTTTATATACGACACAGTGGTCACAAATAGAATGCCATTATACCTACTGATAACAAAAAAAATCTTATTTGTCATCACTACATAGTGTCGTATTTCAAAAAGTAATGATTAAAACTAATTAAAATATAAGTTTAGTAGGAATTGTAATTGTCATTCTGGCAACACTATTCATTTCTAAATTGAGAAAGCGCCGGCGCGGCGCCACTGTTTTCGGGTGATATGGTGGGAACCTAGACGAACGCGCGCCGGACAGGCAGTCGTGTTTGAGTTGTCGACTCGAAAGGACGTTAAACAGTGATTGTACGAATTAAGTGTTAATAAATGGATACCTTTACTGCTGAGATTTTATTTCATAAAATCTCAGAAGCGGGAACGTCCGCGACCCACAACGAAGTTAAGTTACGAGGTATGTACAGTTATTTTCTAGAAGTTTTGTAAAATCAGTTGAGCTTATTCCCTTCTACAAAATATTAAAGATTAAATCTCGTTTGTTTGTGTTGCTGACGGGAGGGGTACCTTTGTCGTTTGAGCATGTTTAATCAGGGCTACTCCTTGATAGATGATCTGCGATAAGGGTATACTTTCTTAGCACATGGACTACACAGCTAAAAGAATTTATTTATGAATTGTACGATGTTTTGGCGTGTGACAGGCTTGATCAGGGCTACTCTTTGATAGCTATGTTACGCGCCAAAAATGAACAACCACTTTGACTAAACGATATACAAGAATGCAAAATAAAAAGGGAATGAGGTTAAGTGTTAAATATTTGATTCCTTGTTTTTAAAATTAGTTGAACTTATTCCTTTCTACAAAATATAAAAGATTATTTGTTTGTGTTGCTGACGGGGAGGGTACCTTTGTCGTTTGAGCATGTTTGATCGGGGCAACTCTTTGATAGCTGTTCCGCGATGAGGGTATACCTTCTTAGCACATTGACTATGGACTACACAAAAACAAAAAATATTTATAGATTTTACGATGTTTTGGCGTGTGACAGGCTTGATCAAGGCTACTCTTTGGTAGCTATGTTACGCGCCAGAATAGAAGAACCAGTTCAACTAAACGAGATACGAGAATTCAAAATAAATAAAAAAGGAATGAGTTCAAATGTTCAATATTTGATTCCTTGGTTTCTATGACCACGCAATTTTAATAAAATAGTTTGTCAAGAAAAAGAAAGCCCGATTAGGATCCGTTGATAAATATATTATTCTTATTCAATTATTAGATAGTAATGGACATATTACATACCGTAAACAGTAGACAGAATCATGAATGAATAGCTAATTTGAGATTCATTATTCAGTCGCTTAACAAAAGTAATGATATAATCAGGCCATGTGTGTCGCTTAAAATCGGGCCATGTGTGTCGCTTAAAATCAGGCCATGTGTGTCGCTTAAAATCAGGCCATGTGTGTCGCTTAAAATCAGGCCATGTGTGTCGCTTAAAATCAGGCCATGTGTGTCGCTTAAAATCAGGCCATGTGTGTCGCTTAAAATCAGGCCATGTGTGTCGCATAAAATCAGGCCATGTGTGTCGCTTAAAATCAGGCCATGTGTGTCGCTTAAAATCGGGCCATGTGTGCCTATAGCTCAGTTGAGTAGCCATGTGAGCTACGCGTCGGCCATGTGTGTCGCTAATAATCAGGTGTGCAATTGCGTGGGGTAGTCGTATTTGGTTGACGGTTCATATCGTATTCAATCGGCTGCAATTTGTATGGAATGACATTTATTATGATGTAATCAAAAGCTGTCAAATGGATACGATTGACTTTACGCAGTTCCATAGCAGACCATGTGCGTCTTAGCTTGAGTAACCATGTAGACTAAGAATATGTCGGCCATGTGAGCCGTTTATGATTAGGATAACTTAACATTGATTTGTCGTATCGGAGCTATAGATCACTAATCCAAATCCAGCTACAGATCCACTAATGCGAGTCTCTAATGATTAAGCCATGTGTGCCAACAGTAGTAACCGCTTGTTGAGTATCAATATGTGCGGTCGGAGTAGGAAAACGATCGTCACCTGAAGATCTTTTCGTTTGCTCAATATAAGCAATAGGTTACCGATTAAGTATGACGTATTCCGTCGAAATGCCATTATCAAGCAACCAGTTCGTCAACCAAATAGAATATGAAACATTACCGTTTGCCATGATATAATTTACTCTGGTAATTATATATGGTACGAAATACAAGACAGACAGACAGACGTGCAGACAGACAGACGGACAGCGAAGTCTTAGTAGCAGAGTCCCGTTTTTACCCTTTGGGTACGGAACCCAAAAAAAATAAATAAATAAAATTTTATATAAAGTTATAGCAGATAAGTGAATTACTCTCAAAAAGTACAAGTCTTGATTTATTAAAGGAATGAATTTGATAAATGACTAAAGGGCATGTCTCAAAATGGGCCACGTCTGTGTGCACCATCCCCAGAGATGGAGAAAAATTTACTGATTCTGAGAAAAATATAAATAATATTATAGAATGCACGGTTAAATGGTTATTAATAAAAACAAAGCAATATTTTTTACTCGAAATAAGGCGTGAAATAAAACTCTTCGTAAAAAAACTGTCAGTGTCACTGTAATTGACTTGAGTTCTGTTCTGCTCTGCTCTGTGCTGTGTGTTGTTGTCATCATTATTCAACTGACCGACAGCTGACAGTGGCGGCGCAGGACAGACCAGACAAACAACATCAAATGACACCTTCATTCTTCCGCCATGATGAATTGTTATGTGATTTTGCATTTTATTTAATGTTCCTTCCAGAAAACAAAGCGATTTTAAAGAAATTGAATTATTAGAATCTGTTTATCGTATCGTTATCTATTTTTTGGTATACTATACGGAGACGTGGCCCAGACCTCATACATTTTTGGACATCACCTTTGTCCTGCCCTGACTATACTATTTTCAGTTAATTATGCTATGTGTGTGGCGTGGCTCACACGTAATTAAACGACATATAATTATGGCAGGAGACATATAATTAATAATTATGAACAAGCTAGCCGCTCTTTATTTTAGAATATAAAAGAAGGTTAAACATTATATGTCTCGCCATACTTAACCTTGGATTCATACGCATTCCTCTCGCAGACCGCACCAGATGCAAAATGATTAAAAGCTGACCTCTCAAGTACCTTCCTAGTTTGCTTGACCTTTGGTGTCACGAATGCACTTTTCTTGCGTTGACATCAAATTTGACCTTTGATCGTCTGAGAGATAAATGTTTATGAATAATGTTCCTCTTGGATATGGTAGAGTTGAATAATCCAGTGAATTTGCTATAGAAGTTTAACTTTTTCAAGTATTTTGACTAATTAACTACATTGACTAGAAGGATAAATAAAACACAATGCACTAATATCATTTATTTGTTCTTATGTTTCCGAGGTCATCAAACGTAGACAAGTGAAGGAAGAAGGCGGCACCCGAATAGAGGAGCAGATCACCTACTCCGTCACCGATGCCTCGTTGTTCTGAGCCTTCTCCTTCCCTTTGGATCGTCAAAGTGATTCTAGGTTATCAGTTGCTGCATCTTCTACGGAAACTAGTGGAAGGGCGGAGTGTGTATATAAATTACTATCGGCATTAAATATTAAGACATAATTGTGTAATTTCGTAACTCCCAAATATTGTGTTATTATGCTCTCCGATTTAAACCTTGCTGATGTATTATGTGACTGTAGTGTTTCGAAGTCTAGATTTGCCATATTTAAAAATATATTAAAACTATTAGTTATTAAAACGATTTTGGATATTACATAAGAGTAGGTATCGAACAGAGAAAGGTCTTAGCTCGCGACTTAAGTATTTATATTCTGTATATATCAGAAATACATAAAGCATTTTTTAATGTAATGTTTACTACCAATTGTCTACTACGACCAGCATCCTGCTTATGGAAACCACTAGAATAACACCGACATCATGAACCTGGTAACTTTGTTTTACAAATGGTTTCTTACATAATGATGTAAATAAAAAAATGCGTAAGTATAGAGCTTTCATAGAACTATATAAGGTATGAAAAGAGATTGAAGTGGCAATGTAAAGTTATACTAAGTAGGATACCAAGTAGGTACATGAAACATAAAGGGGGGTGATATCTTTATAAAATAATATGTAGTAAAATTACAGATATATAGTTTCTTGTTATGAGAGTACTGTAGAACATTAAAATCTGCCATTCATGCAGAAAAAGGGAGCACTAGTAGCAGAGTTATACATCAGGCTATAAACCTACTAATATCAAGCGGAACAGAATCTGTTTAGACTTTGAAACTAATTTCCTTTGTATATGACCTTAAACCAACCACAATGTTTGTATTAATGACACTGCAATAATAGTCGAAAGCCATAACCATGACATATGGGTTCTTTATGGTGAATAGTGGTTAACAGGACTAAAGGAAGGTAAATCATAAACTGTACTAGACTGTTATTATTCCAAATACACTGATACAAATTTTGTACAAAATTGAATCTCAAGGAAGCAGTGGCGTTGTCGGTATCCCGGTGCATGTAACTGGGAAGTCTATTGATTCATTATGTGGGCTTTGAGACTTAAGCATTCCCATATAAAATAAATTTGCGGTAAAAAAATCATTACCTATTCGATTTGATTTAATAAGACCTAGAAATTCAAATGGTTGATTTTTGAGAAAGTAATATTTTATAATCTTTATGACCTTTAAAAATATAACAATTTACTTAATACCAATAGAAGTTTAAAGAAAAATACCTATTTACTATCTTAGCAATTTTCATGGTCCTTATGGTGTGGTATACTAAGCGCAATTAATAAAAGAAAGATATGTTGGAAGCTTTTGACGATGTAGTTAGTCACGTACCTACTGCTCAACCGACTCGAAATTGGCGCAGTGCCGTGTTTCTTTAAAATTATTTAAAGATAATTTACAAACTGGGAACAATATAGTTGTACGTCTGAAGTGCGTGCGTAATTCATCCCACGATTATTAAATTAATTCAATTTCGTTACCTCAGATGAGACTGGTTGAACTTAAACAAATATGAATCAAACTCAAAAATAATAGCAATAATGAAAGTATTTACTTGGTGTATCTATAGACGCTATAGGTATATAAAGTATCAAAAACAAGATCTCAAATAATGTTACGCTTTACTTATACCTAACTATTTTCGGTGATTTTGGTAATGTGTATCCTATTTTAACTTATGGCATCATATATATCGGCGCAATTCTGTAACATTAAATGTTGAATGGTAAACTCGTATTAACAAAAGATGAATTTACATTATTTGTATCACGTTCTCATTGTTTATCTGACGTTTTACCACGAAATGCTTAGGACTTTCAAAGAAAAGAAATCCCTTTCTCTTGCATAAATCTATATTCTAGCAATTTGTTTAATTATAAAAAAATGAAAAAAATGTTATTGAGAGAAATTTGATTAGTATTAAATTATTCATGAATGTAAACCTTGATTCGATTGGTTATGTAAATTATTATATATTTTGATCTATCTATGTTTCACCTGTTTAGGTGTTTAGTGACTCGCCGCAGTTTCGCCTGCCATTCCCGTGGGAATGTCGGAATGGAATATAGCCCTTGCTGAATCATGTAGCTTCCTACTGGTGAAGGAGCTTTTAAAATCGGTTCAACGGTTTATTTTAGTTTATATAACTACAAACAAACAAACGAAGGTTCAAATCTTTCCTCTTTATAATATTATAGTACATATAAATAAAGACTTAGGAATGGTCAAGTAGCAATTAATTAAATCCAAGGATTGGACGATTAAAAGCTCGTTAAATTAAAGTAAATAATCACTGATAAGGATTAATAACATTTAGTCACTATCTATAATAGTTAACTTACAGATTAAAGCTTGTTATTTTTCACTTTTATGATTATCCGACTTTATCCAAGCTAGCTAGCTCAATACTACGTTTGTTGCACAGTTCAAATGTAAGAAAAGCGCCAGATAAGAATAATCTAAGTATTCTTTTATCGACAGATAAATAAATAATCACTTTATTTCTTTGCTACAGACACACATATTCATTAATTACAAAACAGATTCACAAAAAAGATAAGGTTATACTGTATAAAGAACAAGGAGAGAAAACACAAAATAGGTATGACACAAAAAGTTCAAAAAAAAAGATGGGTGTGTGCCCTAGCACTACTCAAGGGTCGCAGCTTAGCGTCATATTGCTTGCATGGCACACAAGCAAATTACTGATTTATCAGTTGAAACCGAGAGTGAACGCCTGTACCATAAATTAAATGTAACAATAAAGTTGCAGGTCAAATAAATAAAAATTCATTATATTAATTTATAGGATAAAAATAATAAAATAGAATTATTAAATTTGAAATGAGTAATGAATAAGTAGGGATAACAATAATTATTATTTCATTTAGTGTACCATATCCACTATACTTGTTTAAATTCTGAGAATAATAATAATAATAGCAAGTAAGAATAAGCCCACAGGGCAGCTTGTAATGTGGTAAGCGTTGGTCAGTGGCACCACGGGTAAACCGAGTGCTCCTGGAAGTAGATCGGCCCCGCCCCACTGCAGGCGTGCAACTACAATTTCTAATCGATCAACAAACAGAAATCAACACATTTTATTAATAAATAATTAAACTAAAATAAAATCACTTTATTCCAGACAGAGTCAATAAGATTAACAATTCTTACAAAATCTTTTAAAATGAATTCTAATTATATAAAATATGTATTTAACTTGAAAAGAAATGTGTAAATATAAGTTCAGTGAAATATAGAATCAATCGAATAAAATACAATCATAAAAATCACAATAATTACAAAAAAATGCGAATCACATTAAAAGTATTGATGTAATTAATAATACATGTCATATAAGAGTCAAATAAAATAAAAATAATGAAACTACTTATTGTCATAATTAAATTAACTTAAATCATATTCTGGCAAGTCCTTTTGTGTAGGTATAAGTAAATAAAAAGAAATTAAAAGACGGAGGTCGGTCAGTCCACCCTTTGCGAGTTTTCTTGCCAGTTCTTTCTTCGAAGGGCCTCCCCATTTGTGAACTGGTAGTGAGTCAGTAGTTTTTGCATTGTTTTAAAATAATTATTAATCTACTTCTTTCGAAATAAATCTAAACTCAAATAGATCATTTACTTTGTCTCGTTAAAAATCTTAACTTAAAAATCAGATACTGTGGTTATAATGCCGAATGTCGTATTGTATTTATATTTCATTGAAATTGTATTCTTGAAAATTTTTGAGTGAAAATTAAGAAATTGACTGCTTGGATCGGTTGAGTGCACCAGGAGGTTGCACTCTGTCGGATGGCCGAATGTCGTATTTCAAAAAGTAATGATTAAAACTAATTAAAATATAAGTTTAGTAGGAATTGTAATTGTCATTCTGGCAACACTATTCATTTCTAAATTGAGAAAGCGCCGGCGCGGCGCCACTGTTTTCGGGTGATATGGTGGGAACCTAGACGAACGCGCGCCGGACAGGCAGTCGTGTTTGAGTTGTCGACTCGAAAGGACGTTAAACAGTGATTGTACGAATTAAGTGTTAATAAATGGATACCTTTACTGCTGAGATTTTATTTCATAAAAATAGTATAAAACAAAGCCGCTTTCTCTGTCCCTATGTCCCTTTGTATGCTTAAATCTTTGAAACTACGCAACGGATTTTGATGCGTTTTTTTTAATAGATAAGAGTGATTCAAGAGGAAGGTTTATATGTACTTTTTATCCCAATATTCCCACGGGAACGGGAACCACGCGGGTGAAACCGCGGGCGGCCGCTAGTAATGCCAATATGATTCTTTTTGATTAACAGATGTATTCCAACATAGGGAACAGTTCAAGTTTCATTAAAATCGCTTCAGTAAGTAGTTTTTGATGTAAGTATGGATATGTACCTGTCAACTGAAAAGGAAAAACTTATACAGTACCTACCTAGGTAGGTACCTACCTTTTTGAAGGCGCGGTGCCAACCAGGAGCACGAAATAGCCAGAAAAAGGCACTGACATCAAAAAGGTAGATACTTTCAATATATTATTTTTTCCTTTTCAGTTGACGATCATGGGTTTTTCACCAACTCGACACGAGAGGCTGGACACACGTGTGTCCAGTTGGTGAAACTCAAAATTAGTATCACTTATTATTTCGTCATCTGAGACACATTGAGATAAAAGAATAGAGGAGACATTCTGTCATCTCAACTAGAATCTTTGCAACACGAGTTGAGTCCACGTGGACTCAACTCGTTTAGTCTTAGTCTGTGGCAAGCGATAGACGCAACAACACGTGTGTGTACTCTGTTCTATTATATTTAAAAATGCCGATATGTGGGTTGAGGAGGTACTGTTTAAATAACTCAAAAAATACTAATAAAGCCCAAGGAATTACTTTTCACTAGTAAGTACTCACTAAAGTATCTAATAACATGCTACTGAGTAATTATTTCATTAGGTCGCCGAAAAATTAAGCGACGGCCATATTTCGATAGAGTCATAGATTAACAAAATTGGTTATTTTGTGGTGCAGAAGTGACAGTTTAAACGTTTTAGGTACTAGGTTTTAGGTGATTACTTGGGTTTAGGTTTTGATGGAAGTTTGATGTTTTTTTTGTTATTGAGCATTTTTCAAAATTCAAAATTCAATATCGTTTATTCAATTTAGGTTTGTTTAACAACACTTATGAACGTCAATGAAGCTACGCCATCGGTTCGCAAATCCTACGGCAGGAGACCTTGTAGCGAGAAGAACCGGCAAGAAACTCGCCAAGGGCTATTTTTTTCTCCCTGTTTTAACTTATACAGAGTCGTCAAATTTGAAAAGTGACCTTCACATAATAGTAAGGTTACTTTCCATCACAATACAGAATGCCGCTTAAATTAAGTACAATTTTGCTTATTACCTAAAACAGTAAACAATTTTCAACTAAACAAGGAATCAAATAGTTTAATGGACACACTAATCTTAATCTTATTCACATTGTATTATTATACGATAGGATTAATGAAAAGGAAACTGCAAGCTGCGCTGTATATTCAAATTTATAAGTATTAACAAATAAAAGGAATTTTTGAATAAATAAAACAATTATTAGAAAAATTGCTGTTACTGTAAGACACGGATACCAAAATTACTATGAGACACACCAGCTCGCTCATAAATCAATATAATACTATTATTAACCATATCCCGAACACCTTTAACACAAGTAGACATGAGCAGACCCACCCCACTGGCAGCACCCGTTCACGAGCATGACGCATGAGCCAGCCATCGCTTCGCTCAACCATATTTTAGGGAACGTAACGACCCGACTCACACGACACCACCGCAGGAATGATTAACGAGAGCATGACATACTTAAGCTACCCGTGTTAAATGCCGAATTAAAAAAAAAAAACAAATGCTAAATACTAGAATGTAACACAATACAATAAAAAAAATTAAATTAAATTATGACCAAGCCGTTTTGTCCTTTAAGTAATCGTTAACAGTATAATATCCTTTTTTAACGAGGCCATTTTTTATGTGCATCTTAAACTTTTCAATAGGCAAGTCCAATAGACCATCTGGAATTTTGTTGTAAAAGCGTATCCCAAGACCCAGGAAAGATCCATGAACCTTCTCTAGCCTGTACCGAGGCATTACAAGTTTATTTTTATTTCTAGTATTTCGGTTGTGCAAATCACTATGTTTGATATATTCATTTATATTGCAACGAACGAAAACTATGCAATTAAATATAAATTGGGATGCAGCTGTTAATATACCAATCTCTTTGAATTTGTCCCTGAGAGATGTCCTGGAGCCTAGCTGATAAATCGCCCTTATAGCTCGTTTTTGTAAAATAAATATAGTCTGTATATCAGCTGCTGTCCACCATAACAGAATACCATAAGACATGATACTATGAAAATAACTGAAATACACAATCCTAGCCGTTTCGACATCTGTTAACTGTCTCACTTTCCTAATAGCATATGCAGCTGAACTAAGTTTGCCAGCAAGCGTCGTGATATGCTTGGTCCATTGAAGTTTCCCGTCAAGAGTTACACCCAAGAAAACGGTTGAATCTACTAAATCCAATTTTTCATCATTAATTTTAATATTAATAGGTTGATCACGTACATTTGGCAAAGCAAACTGGACACACTTTGTTTTCTTTGCATTAAGCTTTAGATTATTTACATTAAACCAAGTAAGAATTTGTGAGAGTGCTTCATTTACATCGTCAAACTGAGTTTTATTCCTGTCGATATTAAAAATCAAGGAGGTATCATCCGCAAACAAGACAATCTCACAAAATCTTTCTGCAAAGAACGGTAAATCATTTATATAAACCAAAAAGAGGAACGGCCCTAAAATTGAACCTTGAGGTACGCCCATCTTAACATGACAGCCGGATGATTTTTCGCCATTAATGTCAACGGCCTGAGTCCTGGAACTGAGATACGACAATAACAAATTTTGAGCATTATTCTTCACACCATAGTGATTTAGCTTCAACAGCAGCGTCCGATGCTCCACGCAATCGAAAGCCTTAGACAAGTCGCAGAAAATGCCAAGAGCATTCCGCGACCCCTCCCAGGCCTTAAATATATGTCTTAAAAGCGCAACCCCAGCAGCAGTTGTAGATCGACCCTTTGAAAAACCAAACTGTTTACTATGTAAAAGATGATTTAAATTAAAATACGTTAATAACTGTTCCAGTATTATTTTCTCAAATATCTTACTTAAGGCGGGCAGTATTGATATTGGTCTATAATTACTTGGGTCTTCTTTGTCTCCTGATTTGAATAAAGGAATAACTTTACTGAATTTCATAAGATCAGGAAAAACTCCTTGCTCAATACACAAATTAAAAATGTCAGCAAGATAGGGAGCAATTGGGTAAACAATACTTTTGATAATATTTACAGATATACCCCATAGATCAGTTGTGTTTTTCATTTTAAGTGACTTAAAAGCTTTTATAATATCTACAGCTTCAATACTTTTAAAATGAAACAAAGACCCGCATTCAGTTACGTTGTTTCTAAGCATGGAGGCAGCAGCCGCTGGTGAAGAATCCAAATCTGATGTCGTTTTCAACGGAATATTTACAAAATAATTATCGAATATATTTGCAATTTCTTTATCCGACTTAACTAATGTATTGTTTATGTTAAGCGCCAAACTATTTTCACGGGGTTTATATTTACCCGTTTCACGATTTATAACATCCCAGGTGGTTTTAATTTTATTATTAGACTGTTTAATTTTTAATTTTATAAAGTTAGATTTGGCTAGAGCACATACTTTTTTGAAAGTCTTGGAATACTTTTTAACATGTTCTAAGAAACCTGTACAGTGGTTACTTTCTCTCAATTTATAAAGTTCATAAAGTTTATTTCTACTTTTATAAATTCCTGGCGTAGCCCAATCACAGAACTTTAACTTTTGTGTACATTTAATAGTTAAAACATTTTTGAAACTCATTATTGATCAAATAAGAGAGGTTACCGTACAAGACATTAGGATTGTCATGCTTATAGGGCATTACTAAAATGTTATCTTCAATACTATGTTTAAAATTGTCCAGTCGCTTTTTTGTTATTGGCCTACATACTATAGTCTTAGCTTCATCCACAATGTTTAACTCATATGACACTCTCAATCCGTAATGGTCAGATGTGATATTACTAAAAACCATCTTGCTCACCGGGTCACATTCCGTAAAAACATTGTCTAAGCAAGTGGCAGAGTGGCTAGTTACCCTAGTGGGTTCAAAAAACTGATTTATTAAATTAAATGACTTGAACAAAGTCAGTAAACGAGTGGTTAGCGAAGAACTTTCCAGAATATCAATATTAAAGTCGCCACAGACTAATAAAGACTTATTTTTTAATTTTAACTTTTTAAGTACATTCTCCATTACTGATTCAAAGATGTCAAAGTTACCCGTAGGAGGTCGGTATACACATACTATCACCAAACTATTTAATTCTATGCAAGACAGTTCAACATGGCGTTCTCTAGTAAAGTTTACAATATCTTTTCTTTCCTTAATCTGAATATTACTATTTCTATTTACTAAAATTAGAGATCCGCCACGAGTTGTTGTTTTCCTGCCAAATGAACTAGATAGTTGAAAATTATTTACATTCAAAGACGTATCGTGGTGTTGCAGCCAGTGTTCAGTTAAACAAATTATCTGAATATCATGACATTCAGCAAATAATTCTAATTCCAATTCTTTGCCAGACAGACCTTGCATGTTTTGATGAATTACATTAAGACTAATAGGTCTGGCTGTTGTCTTGCGCCTCAGTTTAAATCTGAGTTTGTCACAGTTTTATTTACATTAATTAGTCTACTATTAGTAGAAGTACTTAAACTAGGTATTGTTAACTTAGTTACATAGTTTGTAACCGAGTCTTGTAAGTAACATTGCACATTGCAATTTGAACATTGCACTTACATAATTATACTGCAAGTTAAATAAACGCATGTAAAATAATTAATAGTATTCATGTATTTAAACGTATATAAGTACCAAAAATAAACTCGATTAGTAAGTATTTCTCTCACGATGTCAATGTTTAATCTTAAAAAATAATTAATTAAATAAAATGTGAGTTCTCATAAAATTTGGTAGGCAGAAAACACGCACAAAAGCTATGTCTGTTCTGCAATGTTTGATCTATGTCTGTTGCACTACCGCTTGCCGTTGCCGCTTTCTGCGCGGGCTCTTTCGATTGGTCGCGAGGAAACAACACTGTAAAGTCCGTTCGGTTAGATAGTGTCGGTATACCCGCACGGCATTGTGGCTCTTGCTATAAAATGCAGATATAAAATAATACACTCAAGTTGAGTACCAAAGTCAATTTTAATGAAAATTTGGATATTTTTATATAAAATGAAGTTAAATAAGTGAGTTGCAAATAATAATAATAATTATAATTTTTTTTATATGATTATTATGATTACTTATCATCGCTTGAATTGTCACAAGTCATAACCGTCGTTACCACCTGTATTTATAATAAACATAGATTATTTAAGAAGATATAATTTAATAAATGCCGAGTCCCAAAATCCAATTCCATTTTCGGGTGTACGCTGCACGCGGCTTCTTTTGTTTATGCGGCGGCATCCTTTGAAAAGCGGCGGCACGTGCCAAGGCGGCGCGATCAAAGGGCACTATCTAAGCGAATGGACTTTACAAGCGCTGTATGTTTGAATCGTTTGAAAAGACGGCGAATTATTGTAAGCGCTGCAAGCGAACTTTAGTTTTAACTCTTAGCTTAGCAAAAATACTACACTACAAGATTTTTGTTTGGGATAGCTTCTCTAGTACGTTAGTACATTATAACTCAATGTCTGGACACGCCAAGATTTTGACGCGTGTCCTTTGTTACTTTTTATACAATATTCACAGAATATTTGAATTAAAATGTAATTTTATAGAAAGAACAGTACCTATGCCTGTATGTATGAAATTATTCCAAATAAAATTATGCCAAATGAAATTATACCAAATAATCGTGACACCAAATAAACGTTATGCTAAACGAAATTCTGCGAAATGTAAATTATGCCAAAGCTAAATATACCATATGAAATTCTGCCATCTGAATAGTATGCCATTGTAAATTCGGACATACAAACATTCGGCCAATCAATAATAATGCTAAATATATTTTCTGCCTTACAACTATTCGTCAAAGGAAGATTATGCCAAGTATGTTATGCCAAATAAGTTTCGGAGGATCGAGATTCTGCCAGATAGATGGAACCCCTCAATGATCCTTACTTTATTATATTATAAATGCGAAAATGTCTGTCTGTGTGTTACACAATCACGCCTAAACTACTGAACCGATTTAAATGAATTTTGGTACAGAGATAGTCTAGAGCCTGAGAAAGGACATAGGCTACTTTTTATTCCTGAAAAATATCACCTTCCCGCGGGATAACGTCGTGTAGTACACGCGGGCGAAGCCGCGGGCGGAAGGCTAGTATGCAATATAATATGTCAAGGCCAGTGACTTATGAATGTATAAAAATACATAACGTACCTTTAGATAAGGACGACGAGCGATAGAATTGTTCCGATAACTCAGAACAAGATGAATCTTAGCGGTGGTGGTGCTTCTTTTTTCGCTCCAACTTCCTCTCCAATCTTATAATTTTTCGTTTAATGTGTTCACAATTATCTTTTTTGCGTTTGGGCATCCTAAATAATCACTTTTAACAACAACTAACAAGTTTTTTAACACAATTTAAAAACTAGATGTGAAACGGCGACGCACTAGAAAGCGAATGACAGCTATGACGGGCGCTTGAGCCAGGTCGCTCTTGAATACCCGCATTTGAAATTTAAAAAATAATAATTGTCTTTTATTACTTTTTTAATTTATAAATAGGTATATTCTCAATATAGTGTGAAATTGGCGATTACTAGGGCGTACTACAAGTGTTAAATCAAGCTAATCTTGAGGACGAAGCATGAAGTATAATACATCTTTGATTAGAACCATTTGACATTTGTACTTTACGAGCTTGTGACAATGACAGAAACAATAGAAACTCACAAAGATTGTCTATTTCACTCTTACTCATGTATGCTGAATTACTTAAAGTGAGTACGATAGCTGATACACAGTTTTTATTTTAGTACGGTTTCTATAGCTTTAGTTATTGTTCTGAGTCTATGACTGGACACATAATATATAGACGAAAAATGCTGAGCAAAGAGATTACAAACATCTGCCGGCCTAGCATGAGCGACTTATAACGCACGATATGATATGGTACGGCATGCCGTCTTGCTTACACCTTAGTGGGGTAAGCAAGACAACTTGCCGTACCATATCATATCGCGCGTTATAAGCCGCTCATGCTAGGCCGGCAGGACCGTTAGTAGTAGAAACACTTTTGTAATGCATGCAAGACGGATAACCATTTGCATTTTTATTTTTTTTGTTTAATAAAGGACCAAAATATTTTAGGGCTGCTTTTAAGAGTAGATTCAATGGCAGATAAATAGAGTTTGTAGCTTTTGTTTATCAAATTAAGAGATCTCTCTTTGAGCATACGAAATGTAAGAAGATCCATAGGATTTTTGAATTCTATATTTTAATTTTTCGTTTATAACACGTATAATAGCTTTATTGAACCAGACTGGATAGCGGTTACTGAAAGTAGGAGAGGATCGTGGTATATGCAATTTAATGGTGTATTGAATAATCGTATAAAACCTTTCTACCATAGAATCCACTGATGAACAGTCACGAAATTCGTTTTCCCAATTTACAGAACCAAGATAATCGATGATTTTAATATAATCACCCTTATGAAACTTGTATATAAGGTTCTTGTTGGATTCTAAACCAGTAGAACTACTAGAACACATCAATTTAAGTTCCAAGGGAGGGTGATACTGATCAACGTTAATTAAAGGTGAAATGCAACACTGAACATTATTTATAGGCAAAGTACATAAAATCAAATCAAGTATTTTGTTATTTATATTTAAAACATGGTTATATTGGTCTAAGCTATTAAATGACAAAAAATCTACACTCGCGAGCAAAAGTATGGAATCACTTAATTGGAATTGACTCCGCGCGATCTTGAGTACTTAATAACTAGTTAAGAATAATAAAAATGGTACCATTTTAAAGGTTAAACTGTTAACTTTAAATTGATACCAAATTCATTTAAATCACATCGGTATTTAAGGAGCTATCCCGGATTAAGTGAAGGAGTAAGGAAAAAGATATGCTTCAATTGTTTGATACGTCGCGAGTTGCGGCCTATTGACCCCCTATAAAAGCACGTGTTATCGGATTTTCTTTATCAGTCGGCTTTCACACGTTGACCGGTACACATCTCCGCTATTTTGGCCCTTGAACTTGGACGACAATGGATACTACACCTACAGAAGCAGCGCAAATCGTCGCCCTATTGCAAGAAGGGCTCAGCCAGCGGGCTGTAGCACGTCGGCTCCACATAAGCCAGTCCTGTGTTTCGAAAGTTTATAAACGCTTTCGGGAGACTGGTGGCTTTATCCCAAGACCAAGATCTGGACGGCGCCGGTGCACATCGGAGAGGGATGACCGTTTTATCGTGTCAACCTCTCTCCGAAATCGGCATTTGACTGGTGTCGACGTCCAACAGGAGCTCCGAAATATTCGTGGTGTAGCTGCCAGCGAGTGGACAGTTCGTCGAAGACTTAAGCAAGCTAATTTGACTCCAAAAAGGCCTGCCACAGGCCCGAAACTGACGGCAGGTCACCGACAAGCTCGCCTTCAATTTGCTCGCTCCCATCTTGATTGGGAGGTTGAGCAATGGAGGCGAGTCCTGTTCTCCGACGAGTGCAGAATGTGTTTGCACGGCAGCGACCGAAGGGGTCGGGTCTACAGGCGGCCTGGGGAGCGATTTGCGCAGTGCTGTTTCGCTGAGACGGTGGCTTATGGGGGCGGTTCTTGTATGATGTGGGCCGGCATTTCCTTCGACGGTAAAACGGAGCTTGTTTTCGTTCTTGGCGGGGGACGAGGAGGCGGTCTAACTTCAGACCGCTACATTTCCGATATTCTGCTGGAACATGTCGTTCCCTATGCGGGATATATCGGTGATGACTTCATCCTTATAACGCTGATAACGCTCGTTGTCACACTTCCCGTGCCACAACTGAATACCTCGAAGAAGTCGGTATCGCCACATTGGACTGGCCAGCGCTCAGCCCGGACTTGAATCCCATTGAGCACGTGTGGGATGAACTGAAGAGGAGGGTTCGTTCCAGAAATCCTGCTCCTTCAAGTGTGAATGAGCTGAAATCTGCTTTGATAAAGGAGTGGGAAGGTATCACGCAAGAATCGATACAGAGGCTGATTAGGTCAATGAAGAACCGTCTTCGAGCAGTTATTAGGGCGAGAGGAGGGAACACTAAATAGGTATTGAAACTCGATTTTAAGGACAAATAAAAATTTTATTAGTAAATTTTTGTTGTTTTCTTTATTTATTATTTTTTCATATTCCTTATGTTTTCCTTACTCCTTCACCTTATCCGGGATATCTCCTTAAATACTGATGTGATTTAAATGAATTTGGTATCAATTTAAAGTTAACAGTTTAACCTGTAAAATGGTACCATTTTTATTATTCATAACTAGTTATTAAGTACTCAAGATCGCGCAGAGTCAATTCCAAGTAAGTGATTCCATACTTTTGCTCGCGAGTGTAGTAGTAAAGTAGTGGCAAGTTCGGAGTGCCAGACCAACTTATGCTACTCTGATTAAAATCACCAAGTATGAGTGAGTGAGGATTGTGGTTCAGAATTTTGTTATTATGTTCATGAATAATTTCATTAACCCGTTCCTTACTAATGCAATCGAATGCCTAGATGATCGATGTGTCAATTTACGAAGGCAGGATTTTTTAAGAAATATCTAATATAAATCCCAGAATGATGGCAGTAAAATTATAATTATATGACCACGCCAGGGCGACACTCGCCTAGGCTAAGTGCGCACTGAAAATGACCGACATCCTGAAGGGCTGACCGGCCAGAAAATGAAATGAAATTAATTCGACTGACTCCCAGAAGGGGTAATCGCCGATTGAGAGGACTGGGGCTGACCTGAAGGGTCCTGTGGGATTACTGGGGGTTGACCAGAAGGGTCCTGACTCCTGGGACAGGAGGGCATCAGCGGCTTTCTGAGCCTCCAGTAGGCGGGTCAGGTCGGCCGTGACGTGAGTGGGTTGGGCGGGTCATTTAGGACGGGTTTGGGTTTACGGGAGAGTGGGTTTGAGGAGACAGGTACGTCGTACGTCGCTGCGGATTGGATAAGGGGGTTCGAATGGCTCTCTGCAGATTCAAAGAATCGCTCGGAAACCTTTCGGAAGTGTTGTTGGAGAGTGTTGAGTTGATTTTAACTGTCAACGTTTACGAAACTTCTCATGTCAGCAAAGCAGTCAAAGGACATGAAAGAGATAGAGCGATAGTTTTCGATTGCGAATACAGTTTGCCAAACTCAGTTCAATCTTAAGATACGGTATCCTTTTGTGGGGAAATTCTTGCAATATAAATAAAGTACTCATTGCACAAAAATCTTGTATCAGAGCCATTTGTGACGTAGACAACATGGTGTCATGCAGGCCATTATTTAAAAGCCTAAATCTACTAACTGTCCCTTGTTTATACATTCTAGAAATATGTATTTTTGTCAAAAGTCATCCTGACTTATTCAAAAGAAATGACGAATTAATTAGAAAATTTCCTACAAGGTATCCATCTAAACTGAGATTACCAAAGATGAGAACGGAACTCAGGTCAAGGAGTTGTTATCCTATGGCTATTAAAATATTTAATTGTATTCCAAACGACATCAAAGATCTGCGTTTCAATCAATTTAAAACCAAATTAAAGTCATGGCTAGTGAAAAATTGTTTTTATAGTCTAAATGAATTTTTTAATTTCAAATGTAAATAATTTAAATATTTAATGTTTTGGTGGGGTTGTATGAAATTTATTTATTATAATTATCAATTTAATGTTATTACGAGTACCTATATTGGATTCTGACATCTTTGTGATGGTACCTAATTATGTAATATTCTTATCATTATTATATTCTCCTCTATGTTTTGCATGCCAGCTCCTGGTGAATGTGATGTTACTTTCATAATTTAAGATCTTTTATGTACCGCATTCTAGCAAATAAATTCTTGATTCTTGATTCTTGATTCATACTAAGGGTACTGTTTCTGCTAGTACCTACCCGTAAGTTTCGGAATGAACATTTTTCAAATGAGTTCGCAATGCCGAGGTCATACGTCCAATTCGTGAATAAAGTTTTCCGCAAATAGTAAGTACATTTTGCGTGATCTTGATTGATTACCTAGCGTAAAATATCGCCGTATTTCATCGTCTTTTTTACCCGGTGCCATGCCATGGCTAAATCAGTAAAAACACCTCAAAATCTAGTAAAACTCATAAATAGCTTAGGTTATAGATGCGGCAATTATTTGTGACAACTGATTTAAGGGTCGGGTTATCACTCGTCAGTTTCCCTAATTACCCAGTTTCAATAAACTCGTCAGTTTCCTTAATCGTCATTTCCATGACATTTTTTAAGTCGTCAGTTTCCTTATTTCGCCAGTTTGTAAACTTATTTCCTCATTTGGTCTGATGTGTAATTCGTAATTAAAACTGAGCTGCTTTAAAGAAGAGCTAAATAGTCAACGCTGATGACAGCACTTGACAGCAGGCAAACAAAATGGCGTGTATATAAAAACTGATAAAAACACATGGTTTTTTTACTTTTTCACTGGTTTAGACTTTATTCAAGTTTAGTTGACATCAAAAGA
This sequence comes from Crambus lathoniellus, assembly GCA_949710035.1. Lineage (NCBI taxonomy): Eukaryota > Metazoa > Arthropoda > Insecta > Lepidoptera > Crambidae > Crambus > Crambus lathoniellus. The sequence goes on from OX453319.1 coordinate 5,490,697, forward strand.
CGGTAGTGTATGGCACGATACTTTATTTAAATTGTTTTTGAAGAGGTTAACTACGTGTTTTTCCTGAAATGAAAGGTAAGTGACTTTATATTTTCAGATGTTTCACACCTTTTTTGATGTTGTTTAATTTTTTTTTGTATTCTAAAAAATGGTAAAGAAAATAGTATAGTTTCTAGAAACATTTTAAGGTAGCACGTGTTTATATCTTTTAAAATTTAAAGGTTTTGATCATTGTTATTGTGTAGATAGAAAGTGGCCAATGGCATAGATTTGCTCGTCTTTCGGCAAATCTGTTAAAATTTGTACGCACAGAACACGGAAAGTAATAGAAGTCGCATGTGGGCGTGGCAGCGGAATCAAGCTTTTGCTTAAACCATAAACTTATTTTACCCCTAGTATATATAAGTTTATGGCTTAAACACGCCGATTTGATTTGACGTCTCTCAGAGTCAGTCGCGGACTTTAGAGCAGTAATTTTGTAAGAAATTTTATAAACAAGGGCTGGTTGTGAGGAAGTCAGCTTTGAATGGACGATGCGCCGATCATCGACAGAAAGCAAATTTACAAGACCATGGGGGCTACCGCGTAACTTTATGCATATGAACTTCATACGTTTTCTGGAACTTTAAGTCAATTTTAAAAATAAAATAGCCACTTCAGTTCTTTGTTTTGTGACGTCGGGTATAACAATAGGTAGCTAGCAACGTCCAACAGAACAAAGCAGCAAAAATCTATCTAATTAAGGAATTCAAATGACAGTTGAAGCCCATACCCATATTTTTTAGCCGGTAGCCCCCCTGTAGACCTTCCTATGAAACGGGGATCTACTTAGACTGGACGAAAAGCTACTTAGTTCTAAATTCAAAAATATTTCGAAATGTCATTATACTATATATATTAAATATATACCTACATTGCTTACTTAATACGTCACCAATTGAAGTTACACTGTGTATAGACAGTGATGTATATCGTTTTGGGGAAATTTTGACATAGTAGTGCTGTGCTTCTGTTATATTACAAGGTGTCGATACCGCGATAGTTCCTGGATTAAAAATAACTTCGTAACGTCATAGATGGTGAAATTTACAATTATTAAACTGCTTTTCTTTTGGCTTTCCCACAAAAGAATTTCCATCCTAGATTGCATCATCGCTTACCATCAGGCGAGATAGCGGGCAAGCGCTTGCCTATCAAGAATAATAAAAAAAAAGCTTAAGTTAAAGTAGAAATAGCTTGGAACAACGGAACGAACCGATTAGGTTCCCAAGACAAAAAAGCGAAGTGCAAGGACAGTGTCAACCTTTTCTCGAAGCACTTCGCCGCTAAAACAGTACAAGCACAGTATTAACAGACACTAGAGGTCTGAATATTGACAAAGAGAATCCTTGTGATAAATAATAAAAAAACATAAGTACAATAAATCTTTAAATCAGGGAATGGAAGTTTGTATGGGTTTTCCCATATAAACTTCTAATGTGTACGCCAATGACAGCATTCATAAAAACCTTGCTTGGCAACAAAAATTAAATTACATTGCACACATTAATTTTCATTGTAGAGATCCGAAAATTATACAAGTACACAGAATCTTTATTACAAGTTAAACTAAACTAATAAAAAGCCGGACAAGTTGGACTCGCCCACCGAGGGTTCCGTTTTTCATTTTCGGCTAGGACATTGTACACTATTCGTACTAATAGTAAAAAATATAGTTAAGTCAAATAAAATATTAAAACTCTCATTGTCTTTCTGGAGAAATGGTACAAAAATAAACTTTGAAATAAAAATTATTTGCCATCCATGGTCACACTGGCAACCATATTTAAATCACGTTCGGAAACTTTGATGTTTCTGTACGAAAAAACGATGACATTGACGACTGATGATAATCTGTCAATGTAGGTAAACCTTTTTTTTAATGTTAGTGTGACATTTTACCGCCATATTGAATCGGGGTTGCATAACTATTAAGACTAGATAATGCTTTTGTACCATCAAACGCGTTAGCTTATTGCGATATAATTAGTTTTCAGTTATTATAATTATCTTTTGCTTGCCTATGGTATAGTGTACAAAGTCCTAGCCGAGGCTACATACAAAACTGAAAAATCTCCTTTGTATGTAGATTATTATAAATATAAATAGTTCGGGAATTGAATATCGCAAATTCTTTCCGAGCTTTTTCTGAAATTCAGCTTCCAAAACCTAATAATCTTACTAATATTATTAACGCGAAAGTTTGTATGGTAAAGGTTAGTTACTATTTCACTACACATCTCATTTCTCCTTCTTTTGCACCTATTTTACCACACACTTCAAGTAATCCAAAGATACCAGTATAAACAATGACTTGAAAAACTGTACTTGATAGAAACATCCCACAATTTTTCCTGTAAAGTTTACATAAATATGTATTAACTGTTATTACTTCAGATTTTTTCTTCACAGACTTCGTAGAAGAAGGGGGGGAAGGCGGGAACGGTATTTTTTGATATTTCTCATTATAAGAAACAAATTGTGCGTCGTACAAAATAAATAAAATATGTTTAGGAATGTGCACATCAAGTCCTTTTATATTATACTAGCGGCCGCCCGCGGTTTCACCCGCGTGGTTCCCGTTCCCGTGGGAATATCGGGATAAAAAGTACATATAAACCTTCCTCTTGAATCACTCTATCTATTAAAAAAAACGCATCAAAATCCGTTGCGTAGTTTCAAAGATTTAAGCATACAAAGGGACATAGGGACAGAGAAAGCGACTTTGTTTTATACTATGTAGTGAAACCCCTCTTGACCTCTTGAACTATGTTGTAGCTTCAATTTGAAATTTTGATCCCCTGAAATACTTTTTATGATTTAATTACAAATGTACTCCTAAAGTTTTCAGATTTCACTTAAATTTATAGTAGTTATAAAACAATGTTACTTGCCTAATTCCATAGTTCTAGATCAACGGGAAATACCCTATGAATTTTGATTCTCTCGAAAGTGTCGAAATATGATTTGTTACGGTTTAAACGGCCGTATTCTTCTTCTTTACGTTCATTTAGAAGTTTTATGTTTTTAAGCTTCAAGGGACTGTAGAACAGAGTATAGTATAAGAGTATAGTTTTAATTTTAACTCGATTTCTCAACGCGTTCCCAAAATAAAGAGTCACGACAGACAGACGGACAACAAACTGATTGACTGACGTTGAATTGAGTATAATAAGAAACTAATGAAACGATACAGTTGCTGTTATTTAATTGATAATTAGTAAACAGCAGATTTTATATAATTTTTATGCATTCACAATGCAATTTTGTAAGTATAGGAAAAATGTGATAGTAAAAAACCACGAGCCCCATAAGTAGCTTTCAGGCGGGAGGCAGCTACTTATGGGGCTCGTGGTTTTTCACGATTTTTATAGTAAACAGCAATTAAATATGCACGTATTTAATTTTATCGACATTATGGATGATATGATAATGATCCCGTCCCTAGGTTTGTACAATCATACCCACGAAAAATATATTTAACCGAATACAAATTATCTTAAAAAGGTAATTTACGTGAAAATTAAAATAAATATTACAATAGACATTGATTTCAAATGGAATCATGAAATATAAAATATTTTAAATAATGAAATACTTAAAATGAATGAATAGCAGCCATGCTAACATATTGATTTTAATGTATTTTTCTTAAAAAAATCAAAATCAAATTGCATTTAAGTATGATATATCCCATTTGCAAAATTTAAGATTTAAAATAATTTTTGAGTTCTAGTCATTTAAAAATGTCCCAATAAAAATGTGCAATTTTGTTTCTGGTAGCCCCGAGATAAAAAGAGACGGATTGACTTGATTGTGTAACTTAAATCAATGCTTAATTACTTGAAATAGAGTCGATATTTTATTTTTTTCCGTAGACCAATGATAGAGCCGGGTCTTATGTAGTGACAATAATGACTCGTGTTTATTTGTGTGCGAGAGGCTACACCGGTACTAGTACTAAAGTCGAAACATGCTCCTTCTATCTACAAGAGAAAAAAATCTTTCCGTGTTCTGTGTTTGTACGTCATTGAAATAATAATGGCGACGGCGTGTCCAGTGGCTCAAATATAAAAAATATAAGCCATGCCATTAAAGGAACGAATCAAAAATGGCGGCGAAACTAAGGAGAGAACGAGAATAATTTACAATCAGTGGTTCTGGTTACCAACATTATATTTTGTGCTTGACGTGCTTTTGTAAGATGTCAGACACTGAGGACGATATTCATCGAACTCCCCTCAAAAAGAGAAAGCCTTACCCATTACTTCCATGGCTTTACCCACCAACCTCAATAATTTACCATAATATTCTACTGTAGTATTGAAAATACTACATCTGGCGACACTGGTTATACTGTGACGTTTCAAGTTTGACAGTTCTAGAGATGTCCCATATTAAAATCCTATCGACTTATCTATCGTTTTTTTTCAAGAGTTATTGTAATGTAAGTAAGTTACTACTACTTTTGGAGAAATTGCAATGAGTATATTTATTTCGTTTTATTTGAAACGAGATAACTGTTTTTCCACAACTTTATGTAACAATATATGTCAGTAGTTGTGGGCGACCAAATCGTTGCCGCCCTTATAGTAGCAGTGGACTGTATTTAATTATGCGGGGGAAGGTCTTCAAGGAAAGTCAGGTTGCAGTTTCAAAGTTGCACGGCAGTCGGAGGAGAGGTGTTACCTCGTCGGGAGCTCGTATCGGAATGGATTTTGCCGTCACCCCGCCGCTGTATTTATAGGCGGCGGGGGGAGCGGACACGCGGTCTATCTATCCGACTACCGGGCGTCATGTTTATTTTCTCGCTCTAACTTATACATTTGTCTTTGTCTTACTTAATCCCTACCTCTTTTTACATAATGTTAAGACCTACTTGCTATTTTCTTATTCTAAACATAGTAAAAGACACGAGATAAAATCATTTTAATAAACACAACAAAAATCCTATAACTAACTATACAAAATTCAAGTAACGTTTTGTTCCGTCGTGCACATTCTCCCGCCGTCGCCTTGCGATCCAACTGGCAGCACGACGATCTTCTTTGTGGGCCGCCTCAGGACGTGGCCCTTGCTGGTGGTGACGTCCACGACTCGTACTACTCCATCCTTTCCTGGGTAGGTCCTCGTCACTCGTCCTCGTGGCCAGGTGTTGCGGGGAAGGTTCGAGTCGCAAATTATTACGACGTCTCCGACCGCTGGGCTGGCTCCGGCACCGAGGGGCTCCCGCCGGTTCTGGAGTAGCGGCATGTACTCGCGTACCCAGCGCCGCCAGAATGTGTCGGCGAGCTGCTGAGCGCGCTTCCAGTGCTGACGCGCGTTCACGTCGTGTTCGCTGAATGCGCCCGGGGCCGGCGTGTGGCAGTCCGGTCCGATCAATATCATGTTGGGGGTCAGCGCCGGCGGGTCATCGGGGGTCACCGCCACGTGTGTGAGGGGGCGGGAGTTCACCGTCGCCTCGACCTCGGCCAGTAGCGTTTGCAGTGTCTCGTCGCTGGGGTATCGCTCGTGCAGCGTGACGCGTAGAGCCTCTTTGACGGTGCGCACCATGCGCTCCCATACCCCCGCCATGAAGGGGGCGGCGGGGGGCAGGAAACGCCAGTTGATGTGGCGTGCTGCGGCCTCTTCTGTGACCGCCTCGGTGAGCTCGCGGTCGGCGCCTCGGAACGCGGTGGCGTTGTCGCTCCACAGCTCGGTGGGGCACCCTCGCCTGGCGATAAAGCGGCGGAGGGCGCTGATTGCGGAGTCGGTGCTGAGAGAGGCGACCACCTCCAGGTGGACTGCTCGTGACGTCATACAGGTGAAAAGGGCGACGTATCTCTTCTCGCGGTGACGGCCCACGGTGACTTCCAGGGGCCCGAAGTAGTCAAGGCCCGTATAGGAAAAGGGGCGGACGTGGTGGGCGAGGCGTGCGGCCGGTAAGTCGCCTGTGGGCGGGGCCGCCGGTCTTGCTTTTTTCAGCCGGCAGATGGCGCAGCGAGCGATGACTTCTTTTACTGCAGGTCGTATCTTCGTTATATACACGCGCTGACGTAGTTCGTTGACCACTATTTCGGTCCCGCCGTGGTGCAATTTTTCGTGTACATGGGCTATGTACAGCTTCGTGTATGTATGCTTGCCGTGTAGTACAGCCGGGCGCGCCGTTTCTGCTTGTAAGTCGCTAGCCGCTTCGATTCTGCTTCTAAGTCGTACTATTCCGTCTTCATCGATGTAGGTACTTAGAGCGGCGAGACTGTCGTTTTTGTCCGGCGTCCGGTTGTTTCGCAGGCGTATTATCTCGTTCCGGTAGCTATCTTCCTGCGAGGCGCGCATCCACAGCTGTTCGGCCGCGATTAAGTAGCGGGCTTCTAAAAACACGTAGCTATTTTTCTCCGTAGGCTCAGTGGTTGACTTGGTGGGCTTGCGACTGCGTGTTACGGGTTCGTTCCAGTTTCCGTCCCGTTCCGGATTGGCGCGCGTTCTTTTTCGTTGCGCTGCGGCCACGGTGTTTCTCTTGCGGTTGTTGACCTTATGACGACAAAGGTCGATGAACTGAAGTGACCTCGCTGTTGCCCGTATAAGTCGTGTCCACTTTGAAAATCGCTCTATTTTTGGTAGGTGGGCGTGTTCTTGTTGCTGTTGTAGTGCGTTGCATTTTTCTTTTTCCTCGCCGGTCGCAGGTACTTCGATTTTGTTCTCTCGGGGCCACGTCGATTCGTTTTGGTATAGAAATCGGGGGCCGGTGAACCATCTGTGTTGCGAGTCGAAGTCGATAGGTGTCGCTCTTGTTGCGTCGTCCGCTACGTTGTCAGCTGACGGTAACCACCGCCATTCGTTTTTTCGGCTGTGGTCCTCTATTTCGGCGAGGCGGTGCGCGACAAACGTTTTGTACGTGCGGGGCTCGGCGCGTATCCATGTGAGCGCTGTGCGGGAATCGCTCCAGTAGTGCTTCTCGGCGATTTCGTAATCGTGTTCCTCGGCGACTGTTTTTGCTAGGCGGACGCCCAGGACGGCGGCTTGTAGCTCTAGTCTTGGTATGGAGATAGGCTTGTTCGGCGTGACGCGACTCTTGGCTGCTGCGAGGGCGACTTTGGTACTTCCGTCCGCGCGCGTCATTCGCCAGTAGATCGCGGCGGCGTACGCTTCTTCGCTTGCGTCCACGAAAGTGTGTAGCTCGTAGCGCGCGGCTGGTTCGGCGTCGTAGCATCTAGGTATTTGGTATTGACCTAGGTCGCGCAGCTGTTGTAACCATTCGCTCCATTTTTTCTGTAGCTCTGCCGGAATCGTTTCGTCCCAGTCTGTCTTGTAGCGCCACGTGTCTTGCATAAGTCGCTTCGCCGGCGTAGTGATGGGCGAGATGAGGCCGAGTGGGTCGAAAATGGACATAATGATGCTGAGCGCTTCTCTCTTCGTAGGCGGGCGTAGGTCGTCGAGTACCTCTGGCGGAGCTCTTCTTATGTTGAGACGGAAACGAATGCAGTCTTCTTTTGTGTCCCATAGTAGGCCGAGCGTTTTCTCTATCTCGCTCCCGCCGATGGCGACTGTAGTTCCTTCTCGCTCTGCGCGCCCGTCGACGGCGCTGATAGCTTCTTTTTCGTTCGTGGCCCATCCGCGTAGCTCGAAGCCGGCTTGTTTGTGCACGTAGTCGACGTCTCTGGTCACTTGTTTGGCTTCGTTTATGGTCGCGAAGCTTTGTAAGTAGTCGTCCATATAGTGGTTTTTCTTTATCGCTGTCGCCGCCCGCGGATACTTTTCGGCGTGTTCGCTTGCGTTTCTGTCCTTTATGTAGAGAGCGGTGCAAGGAGATGACGATGCGCCAAAGATGACGGAGGTCATGCGGTACTCCTCCGGTGCCCCCTCCCGCCGGTCGCTTCTCCATAAAAAGCGGAGTGCGTCTCTGTCTTCTTCACGAATTTTAATCTGCATAAACATTTCTTTGATATCAGCTGATACCGCGATGCCATGTTGACGGAATCGCATTATTACGCCGGGTAGCGACTGCAGCAGGTCTGGTCCAGGCAGCAACATGTCGTTGAGGCTGCGGCCGTGTGAGGTGGCCGCTGCGTCGTGGACTACTCTGATCTTCTGCTTCTCGGGATTGCAGACGGCGAAGTGCGGTAGGTACCATGTTCGGCCGCTTGGTGGCGCGGTCGTTCGCTCGGCGTAGTTTGACGTCAACAGGTTGTTTATTCTTTCTTCATATTTTTCTTTCAGGTTTTCATCGCGGTCCAGTTTGCGTTCTAGTGTGTGAAGGCGCTTGAGGGCATCCGGACGATTGCAGGGTATGGTTTGGTTCTCTTCTCGCCATAGTAGCCCCGTCTCGAATCTGCCGTCAGGTAGACGTCGGCTTTTCTCGTTCAATATTCGGAGAGCTTGTAGTTCGGGGTCGCTGCTCTGTTTTCTCGGCTCGATCGACAGTGATTCTAGTGCGAAGTACTTTTTCATCATTTCTTCCATCGGATCTGCGCGCCCAGGTTGTGACAGGTGAGCGCAGCAGAAGGCCACCGGTGCCGCGTGAGACGAGCGGCACCCGTGCAGCACCCAGCCCAGAAGTGTTTTCGACGCCACAAGTTGATCGCGCCGTCCTTTTCTTATTTCGCGTGACACGATCAATTCCCAGTTATCTTGGCCGATGAGTATCTTCGGTGTGGCGTTGTCGTAAAGCAGTTCGTGTTTGATGTCCTCTAGGTGTTCGCAGTTTTGTACTTCTCGTTCGCTGATCGACTGAGTGGTGAAGTCTAAATTTGCGACGGTGTGCGCGTTGCGGATGTGCAGTTCGTCGCTACTGTGTCGGCCCCTTATGTTGACATTCACTCTCTTGCTCTGTTTGTGCGCTATTTCTGTCCCGCTCACTCCTTGCACCCACATAGGTTCGTTCGGCCCGTCGAGTCCGAGTGCGTCAGCTAGTGAAGAGTCGATTATTGTTACGGTGCTTCCTTCGTCGAGTAGTGCGTATGCTTGTACTGTTGCTTGCGGCCCCCGTAGTGTGACTGGGGTTATTTTCAGGTACGCGCGGCTTGCATCGGTCTGTACTCGTCTTGCGGCGGCCACCACCTGGTCGATCTTGTTGGGTGGCGGTGAGCTTGGTGGCGGCGAGCTTGGTTGTGTCGTCGCGGTGACCGGTGACGCCTTTTCGTGGTGTAAAAGGCGGTGATGTCGCATTGTACAACCGTTGAGACCGCAGGGCTTGGCTTTGCACGTGAAGCGACGATGCTTGTTAATGAGGCAGCGAAAGCAGGCTTGACTTTTCTTCGCTATTTCCCAGCGCTCGTTGACGTCGGCTTTAGTAAATTGCGGGCACGCTGGTAGCTTGTGATTTTCATTGCAGTGCGGGCAGGACGTTTTTTCGTTTGTGTTTGTCTTCGTGCTTGCTGTCTTTTCTTCGGTGGTGACGGCGTAAGCGCGTTCGACTTTCTTCTTTGTTCTTTCTTTCTCGAATGGCAGCTCGGGTGGTGCGTATGGCGCGCATTTGTCAGCTTCGCCATTGAGGAAATTGGCGACTCTCTTCAGCTCAGGTGTGTCTTCGTGGTCCGCCGCGTAGTCGTACCATTTGTTGCGCAGGATCGGCGTCATCTTCTCTATGATGAGTCGTAGTACCTCCGGGTTGTGTAGGTACTGCGGTCGCTTCAATATCTGGATCGTGGCGACTGTGTTGGCGATGCGGCTGGCGAACACGCATAAGTCGCGTGGGCTTTCGGTGAGTCGAGGGAGGTTCTTCATTTTCTCTATTTCTCCGATGAGTAGGGCGTCGGGTCTGCCGAATCTTCTCTCCAGTGAGCTTATCAAATCTTCAGGCTGCGGTTGGCTGATCAGTAGTGCGCTGACTGCCTCCAATGCTACTCCTTTGAGACTTCTTCTTATTCTGGCGACATTTTCGCTCGCCGTGAAGCTCGTTGCAGATTCGTTGTACGCAGCTCTGAATTGTAGCCAGTCTTGACAATGGCCGTTGAAGTCGGGCAAGTCTGGTATGTACTTGCGGCTGGGTCTGCTACCGTGGATTGCTTCGGCGAGCGCGGCGGTCAGTGACGTAACATCAATCGCTGTAACTGGCGGGGGTTGATCTTCTCGTATTTTCTGCTGCCCTCTTGTGCGGGCAGCCAACTCTCGCTGGTTTTCAGGGACCAGAGGTTTCTCTATCACTGCGTGCTGATAGGCCGTCGTTGCGTTCGTTTTTTCTTCCAGGGGTGGCAGTCGTTCATTTGCTTCGGGCTGTTTGTCGAACCAATCGGAGACTCTTTGTGGCGCCAGGTCGTCTTCTTCCTCCTCGGACGATGTTGATTCTACTTCGGATCGTTGTTGACGTATTTTCTCTAGTTCGGCTTCGGCGCGAATACGTCGCAGCTCCAACTCAGCCAGCCTCTCCTGTGCCCCCAACTCCGCGAGGAGTCTCTTGCTAGAGGTTTTAGAGCGGCGTGACCGAGCGGGCTTCAGTGTGCGTGCGACAGGTGGCGGCATTAGTTCCGTTGACTGGCGCTCGATGACAGTGGCTGTGCTGGCGGCGGGCGTGGCTTTAATACCCGACGTGTCGGCCGGGCCCCCCGTGTGTGATGAGGTTGTTGCGGCCGTCGTGCCTGTGGCGCCGGTGGATGCCGTTGTCTCCGTTCTCGTGGTGCCAGTTGTACCGGAAGTTTCGCCGGTGCCAGTGTCGGACGTTTCGGTGGGTGATTCGTTACGCTCCTTTCCTTGATTGCTTCTTGTGGTGACCATTTTTTCCAGTTTTCTTTTCTTCTTGGTTCAGAGATCCGGCTTCGACTAGGACCAGACAATGTGGGCGACCAAATCGTTGCCGCCCTTATAGTAGCAGTGGACTGTATTTAATTATGCGGGGGAAGGTCTTCAAGGAAAGTCAGGTTGCAGTTTCAAAGTTGCACGGCAGTCGGAGGAGAGGTGTTACCTCGTCGGGAGCTCGTATCGGAATGGATTTTGCCGTCACCCCGCCGCTGTATTTATAGGCGGCGGGGGGAGCGGACACGCGGTCTATCTATCCGACTACCGGGCGTCATGTTTATTTTCTCGCTCTAACTTATACATTTGTCTTTGTCTTACTTAATCCCTACCTCTTTTTACATAATGTTAAGACCTACTTGCTATTTTCTTATTCTAAACATAGTAAAAGACACGAGATAAAATCATTTTAATAAACACAACAAAAATCCTATAACTAACTATACAAAATTCAAGTAACGTTTTGTTCCGTCGTGCACAGTAGTGTTTGTAAAAACTAACGTTACATAGCACCTCAAAAGCATCGATGAAATAAAAAAACGCACTCTTACACACACATTGTATTAGTTAAGTATCTAAAAATCGAAAAAACTACTTTCTAAATCGTGCTTGTTTTATTCTAGATACATTATTTCATAGTGTTTCAATCGACAAGAAAATGACACGCCTATCGTGTCATGCGCCACACGTTAAAAATAATTCAATGCAACTTATAAACCTCTGAAACTTTGAAATTCACACAATATCCAGAAGCTAACACAACAAGCTAGATCTACGTGGTAAACCATGATAGTTTTGTTCTAGGCAAATCCTTCTAAAACTTAATTTGAGGGAGGTATAATCAATCGATCCACTGTGAACCAGAATGCCAATCTAGCTGGACAATATTATTTAAGGCTAGTAGTAAGTACTAACCGCTTTAAATGTACATAGTTTGTTATGATAAGTTATAATAAAGGACACAAACCATATAATCACGAGAAAACCAATAACCTCTTTACGCTGACCCTTTTTATTACACATTTGGTACGTGTGTGAAGGTCTAGTTAAATTGGTCTACTTTCTTAGGTTATATTACTTCGTGTTTTGAATTTTAGTTCGATATCTAACATCTTTACATTAGTTCGGTAAAAATAGTAAGGAATAACACTTTACCAATTTCACAAACTGGTTTAATTAATAATGGAAATTAATTAAAACTTTCTTTATCTTTATTCAGATCCATCACAACTAGGCAAGCTCACATTTGCTAACCTTCAGACTTTTCTAACGAAATCCAATACTTTTGAATACGTCATTGTACGTTTTTCTTCAGGAACCTGCTCCAGTTCAAAAGCCAGCAGCTTCGCAAATTGTTGATTTCTGGGGTCCAAGGGTTTCTCCGACTCAACATTAATATTTTCGATGATGTCAACTTGGCCTCGCACATCACTGGTGTCCCAACGATCCTTTTTTATAGACAACGAGCTTTCCGCCCGCGGCTTCGCCCGCGTGGACTACACGATGTTATCCCGCGGGAATGTGATATTTTCCGGCATAAAAAGTACCCTATGTTCCTCTCCAGGCTACAAAGTATCTATGTCACAAACTTCACCCAAGTCCGTTCAGCCGTTTTGGCGTGATTGAGTAACAAACATACAAACACCCGAACATCTAAACTTTCACATTTATAATATTATATAAGTAGGATAGAATCTAAGATATCTAAATATTGGACCTGAGTTTCTTTATCCGCTTTAGACGAAGATGATTCAGGTTTTGATTCACACAATTTCCTCCATTTTACAGATTCAAGAAGACTTGGTCTTCGGGCGACCAAGGCTTGGAGTAGGTTAACGTACTAGGATGTAAAACACGTACTATTTGATGTTTTCAACATTCAGCCATTCAACACCAATCGTCCTTGTCTGAAAACCATCTCGAATTTTTCCACATTAAACCCATTTTTCAGCAAATTTTGAGCAAATTCGGCTTATATTCTTTTTAATATCCCTTACACATGGCTCCGTAGCTTCTTTGAAATCAAAGAAGATCTTGAAGAGAAATAATCATATAGTCCTGGACTTTTTCGTGTTTTGGGTACTTTAGCCACTGTTGATAAAACTCGCTTCGGTATACCTCAATTACATTTTCTGCAAAAAAATCAAAGTTGTGCTACCGTGAGCTACCTATAACTTACTATTTTTTGAAGTACATATATGTAACTTCTTTATATAAAAAATACAGCCCGGGGACATGAGGGGACAAGTAGTTCCCTGTCCATCAAATACAGAAAAACGTAAAAAAATAAGAATATTATTACTTGAACTACGAGTATCGTACGTGAATAATTGGTGTTGGCAATAACTATATTGATAAATATGTAATATATACCATCTACTTCAAGTCTCATGACCAAAATTATCACAATTTTATTTATATTTATCTCCAAACACTGACACATCAAACTTAAAAAAGTGAAATATTGCATCGTAAACAACTCACTTGTTCAGAGATGATTTGAAATTATTAAATTATCAGAGGGTAGTGGCTAAAAAAAATTACTGAATCGATACCTCTGGTTCATAAGCTATCGATTCTACTAAAAAAAATAAAGTTATGAGGTAACCCTTTTTGTCCGGCTAGATTGGCATTCTGGTTCATAGTGCGATCGGTCGTAAAAAATGACACAAAAATGGATGTGTGTTTTCATATGCGGATGACACAGCTCTGCTGTTTCATGGGGGTAATTGGTCTGAACAAGTGTTCGCTAGTGCTGAGAATGGATTGGCTAATGGATTGGCTAAGGTGTAAACTTGTTGTCTCTTAATATGTCAAAAACTTATTATATTACTTTTTCGATTCGAGAGTCCATGCAACCGGATATTAACCTGTCTATATCAGCACACACGTGCCAAAGTGGTGATAAACTTAATTGCAGTTGTTATAAGCTTAAGCGTGTAAATCACACAAAATATCTAGGTGTAATACTGGATAAAACATTATCCTGGTACCTACCCTCAACTTGACATGGTTGCGAACCGAGCACAAAAACTTATTTGGCTCTTTAAACACTTGCGTAACATAACTGACAAGGAACTTATTATTTATATTTATAAGACCCTTTTTCAATCTTTGTTATTGTATTGTATAATAGTGTGGGGTGGTACCTATAAAACAACATTTATAAACATAGAACGTGCACAAAGACTACTTTTAAAGGTTATATTACGTAAAAAATAACTATTTAGCACAGATTTATTATACAAAGAAGTTAATGTCCTAACGGTTAGACAGTTATATATACAGCATTGCATTCTTCACGTTCATAAAAAACATTATTTCGACCCAAAGTTATTAAGTAAACGAAAAGTTAACACGGGAATTCACTTTAAAAATACCAATAGGTACAGTATTTGCTCAAAAACAATTCTCGGCTCAATCGGTGTGTTTATATTATAAAACAAATAGAATATTAAACATTTTCTCACTGACTTACTTTTCATGTAAAAATAAAATAACACCATGGTTAAAAACACAAACATACGATTTTTTTATTTTTTTTCTATGTCTTCTTCCTGCGATCAGTCGCCAGACTATAATTAGGAATGTTTCGAGGTATAAACGTTTGGCGAGGTAGAGCCACTGCTCTATCTCCCCTTATTAAGGCAGCACATCGGCTCTCTTCAGTCTTACAATGGGGTTTGGCTGCAAGAGTACCCTGGATAGCGGGTTTGGGTGATTAGTTAAGCGCCTCTTATAGTTGTCTGAGTATCGTTTTGCTTCGTCCAGAATAGTTGGGATTTCCAGGTACTCATGGATTTCCGAGTTGCGAGCATACCAGGGGGCCGAGGAGACTACCCTAAGAATGTTATTTTGAGCTCTCTGGAGGCACATAATGTTGGATTTGCTGGCTGACGACCACAGTTGGATTCCATATGTCCAGATTTGTTTTATGATGGACCAATATACCTTTAACTTATTGGATAGGGACTAGGCTGACAGTCGACCAAGGAGCCAAAGAAGGTTTTTGAATCTTAGGTTGATCTCGTTTCTCTTTGTTTATATGTGGTCTCTCCATGTCATTCTACGGTCTAGGTGAAACCCGAGATACTTTACACAGTTTGATTGTGGCAGAGTATCGTTGCCTAGATTGACTGGTGGGCAAGTTTCGCGTCTTGAAGTAAAAGTGATGTGATGCGATTTTGGGGCACTTGCTTTTATTCGCCACTTGGTCAGCCAAGCATTGGTGGCATTGAGCTGGGTTTGCAGCACTCTGCTCGTTTCAGTCGGATCACAGTTGCAACTGAGGAAGGCCGCATCATCGGCAAAGGTTGCAACAGCTGTTTGAGGTGCCTGAGGCAGGTCGCTAGTGAAGATGTTGTAGAGGACTGGACCAAGTACAGAGCCTTGAGGTACTCCAGCTCTGCAGCTAAGGAGAGAGGATCTTGCGTCACGGAGCTTTACTTGAAACTTTCTGTCGCTGAGATAAGAATCCATCAGAAGGTAGTAAAAGTGTGGTAGAAGCTTTTTAATTTTGCAGAGGAGACCTTTATGCCATACCCGATCGAAGGCCTGTTGCACATCGAGAAAAGCAGCCGAGCAATATTCTTTTCTTTCAAGACACTGTCTTACTGTACGATAGACTCTATGTACCTGTTCTAAGGTTGAGTGGTGCTTCCGAAAACCAAATTGGTGGTCAGGGAACATACGAAAATATAGAAAATTTTATGTCCAATCACTAAACATAAAACATGCTATTGCTATAATAATACAGTATAATAATGTACAGTCACTTTCTTCGATTGACAAGTTCATTCCTTTACTTTCGATACTTTCGCGTGGGGGAACAGGGCGTAGTGCTTCTACCTCGGCATTTTTGTATATTAACTATAATTAAAATATTCGGTAAGGCTAAGCCCGCACAGCGATTAAAATTCGCGCGATTAAAAATCGCGATTTTGTAACTGATGGAATTGTATGCAGGTACACGCACTCGCGATTTAAAAATCGCGCGAATAAAAAATCGCTGTTTGCTGTAAAATAATCGCGCGTCCTAACCCTGCGGGAGGCGCGCCCCTTTTTCGAATATATTCTGTCGCTACCCACTGAAAATACAGAAGTATTTTCATTATTTTTAAGTATGTATAATTTTTATGTTTAAACTTCATACATAAATAATAGAAGATTGTAAAACAAGTGCATAAAACGTACCATTTTACCCGAGACGTATATATCCACCCGAGCCGTAGACGAGTGTTGATAGTCAATTCGAGGGTAAAATGGGTTTTATGTACGAGTTATACACTCTGCTTTTCCCTTCGAGTGTGAGGAAAATAAATAACAATATTGCAATAAAGAAAAAATAAATACTTCGCCATATTGGCGGGAAGATAAGTTTTTATATGTAGCAGTGGCAGCACAGTGACTTCAGCATAGATCGTAGTCCATAATGCTCTTGAAATACTTATTTCTTAGAAAACTCATTAATTTTGCCTAGTTTTATTATTTTAGTAATTTAACATGTATTATGTACAAAATTTAAGAAACAGAATGAAACAACAAGTTCATTTAACGAAGTTTAATTACTTGCGTGACTGTTTACCTGACGACCTTTGTCTTAGAGTTTGAGACTTAGACGAAGATTTTACTTTATGCACTAGAGCATAAAAAGCGATTTTATGCAGCCTATACCCAACATAAACACGAACTTTACGAGCATGAGAAGTGAATAAGATAACTTCAATAACATAATTATACAGGTCTCGGCATCTCTTTTCCTACACTTTTATGGCTTAATCAAAAATCTCTCAATTGTCAAACCTTGAATCTTACGGCTGATTTACTGGATCCAGTGACTGGCACCGAAATCGATGCCGATTCAGTGCTGGCGTCAGCCCTGGTATGGAGTAAAACAATTGACTACTTAATCCATTAAGTACTTAGTGCTACTGGCTTCGTGTAAACCGGCTATAAAAATATATGGTTTAGGGTATTACCAATGTATAATTATACGTGTTTTTTTTAATCCCTATTTTAAACAAAGTACAAAGTACTTACAAAGATTTTAGGGGATGAAAGTATCTATCAATACAAACGTTTTTTCTTGTAGGGCCAGCCACGAAATCGCGAAGAAAAATCAACAATTTCATACAATTTAGTCGAGTCGATGTTGTACTTTTCTATGGAACAGCTGATTCTTCGTGGCTGCTCCCATAGTAAACGTTGTTCGTATTGACTTAATTAAATCTTTAAAATAATAGGTAACCATGACTGACTGATCTATCAGCACAAAGTTCAAATCACTGAATGGATTGAGCTGAAATTTGGCTGAAAGTTATTATACTTAGGCATCCACTAAGAAAGGATTCGCCAAAATTCACCCTCTAATCTAATGGGATTAAATAAGGTTTAACTTTTGTATGCAGAATTAGTATAGAATATTAAAATAAAACACTTTCAGTAAAGAATGTTTTGTAAATAAAAAAGTTTATAGAGCACTCCGTTATTTCGAATTCAAACAAAAGCTAGTTTTAAAATATATTTTATATACTACTAGCGGCCGCCCGCGGTTTCACCCGCGTGGTTCCCGTTCCCGTGGGAATATCGGGATAAAAAGTACATATAAACCTTCCTCTTGAATCACTCTATCTATTAAAAAAAAAACGCATCAAAATCCGTTGCGTAGTTTCAAAGATTTAAGCATACAAAGGGACATAGGGACAGAGAAAGCGACTTTGTTTTATACTCTGTAGTGATTTATAGTTTAAATATTAATGTGATTTTTACATATTAGAACGTATTGAAACACAACAATATAATTAGGTGGTAGTAATAAAATAATGCTTTACTAAATTATACATCTTCAACTATTTTCCTGCCGCCCCGCCGCCGCCGCCGCCGCCATCGCCACCAAGACGCCGGCGCCGCCAAGCCGCTGCCGCTACCGACGACGACGCCGGGTTAATTTGACGACTTGCCTATCATTCCTATTGTACTCTCTCTGTCAAATGGTCGTAACAGACGCAAGGACCGGACAAGGGGTTTCGTCGGCTCCGAACCATTCGAACGCTGCAAATTTAGGTTATATCGCTGTACGCGGCCGACGGCGTTTATAGGAGACCATGGCCTAACTCTAGATATGGGCTCTATATAGGGTTTTTTACCATCACAATTTTCTATACTTACAGAATTGCATTGTGAATGCATAAAAATAATTTAAAATCTCAATTAAATGATTGTTTCTTGATCGATTGTTAAACATTTGTAAAAATGTTTCTTTCGGATGCGAGGGTTTCCTCACATTGATGAAGCAACGCTGGCCTATAGCGTTAACAAGAGATAGCAAAATTCGACGAGTCGTGTAAGCCTTTCGGTAGCTTAGTTGGTCAGAGCATCGGAACGGATCCCTGGAGGCGCGGGTTCGAATCCCGCCTGAAAGCTACTTATAAGGCTCGTGGTTATTTAATAAAAAAATGCTTTGTGCAATGTTGGCGGCGATCAAAGCTCGGCGGATTACATCGTTAAGAGCATCATGTCTGGGGAATTTACCCGCGCATCTAGAACAGCTCAACCCATGGTGCCCGTTAGCCTCGACCTGGACTCCGCAAATGCAGCGGTGTGGCTCAACCACATTGCATCCCAGTCTCAAACCTACAGCCAGCCGCAATGAGTCGTCATCCATGAGAGTGCCCATCTGTGGAGAAGGCAGTGCGTGTAGCCAAGCCCCATACTCTGGTCGTGATACCGCCCTAAGCCTAGCCATATCAGTATTACTCGACTCAAATATAAGCTCCTCGAGCGTTAACTTGGATTGGCTGGTGATTGTCATCCCAATTCCTCGAAACTTCAGGATGATCGGGAGGATCATGATTAGGGCAAAATATAGACCAGGCAGTCAAAACCTCGCCCACAAAGGGTGCCTAAAAACTATCACCATTAATGTTGAGGATTCGAGTGACTAGATTCAGGGCCCCATGCAAAGAAGCCAGAAAGGCCGGTAATGCCGTGTCTTTGCTTATTTATGAAATTGCTCAGACTAAGAATGTTGCCCTGAGGCTTCCGGGAAATGTTTTTGTAGTACCTAACTAATGAATTCACGTGCCACTTTCACCTCTTCATTAATACAAATGTCAAATTCTATAGAAAAATTAAGTTCGTCACATTTCCGCAACATGGCGAGGTTTTTTTATTTTTCTGGTCAAGCTTTACCTAATTAGACTTGCTTGAAAACTTGCAAGACTGAGTCCTCATTTCCACCTGCAAGTAAGTCTTCACTATCACTACATAGTATAAAACAAAGTCGCTTTCTCTGTCCCTATGTCCCTTTGTATGCTTAAATCTTTGAAACTACGCAACGGATTTTGATGCGTTTTTTTTAAATAGATAGAGTGATTCAAGAGGAAGGTTTATATGTACTTTTTATCCCGATATTCCCACGGGAACGGGAACCACGCGGGTGAAACCGCGGGCGGTCGCTAGTCTGCGATAAATGTTCGACAGTCTGTCAGATAGCAACTTGCAAGTGTAAACACACTTGCAAGTTGTAGTTTACACTTGCAAGTTGCTATCTGATAGACTGTCAGACATTTATCGCAGAAGACTTACTTGCAGGTGGAAATGAGGCCTGAAGGAAGTGGCAATCTCTTGTGTTGGAGTTTAAAACTCACTTGGGTTGATATGCCATAGGAGAAAGAAAGTAATTACCTACTTAGAAGAATTTCGTCCGTTGTCCGGTCCGTAGGTCTGTTAAAGTTATACTACGCACACATGCACATATGCTACGCACAGATGCACACAACAGTCGGTCAGCCCCATGATTTCAGATTCAGGAATTTCCCCAAAGTTTTGGGAGTTCTATAATTTTCTAGGTTCTATGTTTTTTTTTTTATCAAAGGATATATCGGTAACGGTAATCTTAGAAAAGTCAAGATGTTAGAAAATATAATTAAATAAGCTATTATAGTTTTAATTACAAGCATTAGTTAAGACTTCATCATTGTCTAAAAAAGGTGTTACATTTGAGGAACGGTATTTTTTAACATTTTTCATCGAGAGTCGAGAACATAAAATGTTAATACAAACCCAATAGAGTCCGCGTCACATAACTTGGCATTTGTCGGAGGGCCCGGTGACACATTGAAACGCATACAGTTGATTGTCATAATTTCATTTGGCATACATCATAAGGCATAATATTGAAAAGCATTTTATTCCTTGGCATAAATTTCATAACGCATAATGATAATAATGCATAATAGTTGAAAGGCATAATATTAAAAAGCATAATCTTCGAAATTCATATTTTCGTTTGTCATAATTTCGTAAAGCATACTTTAAAACGCATAACTTTAAAAAGCATAATTATTATTTAAAAACATTATTGTATAAAATTGTCAATATCTCGAAAACGGTGCGTCGTAGCCAAAATCTGACGAAATTTTTGATACCCTTTTAACAACCCCGGAGGTATTTGAGAGACATCCAATGGTAAAAAAAAAACTTTTTTTGACATCTGTTGGCTCAAAAATTTTTTTTTTTATCTATAAGTTTTGAATTTAGTTCAAATCGAAGAAAACAGAGGAGCAGGGGGACGGGGGGGCGCGGCCCCCCACCAAGGGGGTTCTGGGGGCGAAGCCCCCCGCCACCAAAGAAATCCTAACAGTCGTTTTAGGTTAGGTTAGGTTAGAACAGTGACCAAAACGTAGCGGCCGGCGAAGCGCCAGAAAAGACTTTTTTATTTTCACAGACCTAGCTTCAAAATAAATAAATACAAGATAAATACAATACCCCGTTAAATTTATGCATTTTGAATATTATGCCTTTTAAGTATTATGACATTTAAAAGTTATGCCTTTTGATAATTATGCTTATTAAAATTATGTCTTTCGATGATTATGCCTTTTAAAATTCGGGCAAAAAAAGTATGAGTTATGAAATTATGGCTTTAAGAATTATGCATTTCGATGATTATGCCTTTCAACACGATGCGTTTCATGTTTATGGCGAAAAATGTTATGCGTTTCATTAGGTAACCCAGAGGGCACTGATCGTCGTGGCCGGTTGGAATTTCCCATGTCATAATTTTAGTTCCAGATAATGACAGTATTGACACGCGCCAAGTTATATGGCTCATACTCTAGAAATTAAGAGGACAAAAAGTATGAGATCATGAATGAAATATTGTAATAGTAAGTAGGTACATATTATTATGTAGCGGTGGGCATGCAGTTAGCGGGGCAGCAGCCTGCGCTACGCGGCGGGCGACGGACGCACGCGCTACGAGACGCGACGGACGGAGACGGGAAGATTCGTGGGCCGCGCCGATGCCAGCCCCGCTGCCTGCCCGCTGATTTCGTGCCCGGGGCCTAAAATCTTACCTAAGAGTAATTGAGAGTCTCTCTTCAGCTGAAACTGCTTTTCTCCAAGTCGTAGCAGTTATAGTTATAGCAGGACTAACTAGCCGAAGTTACAATAATACATATCAAATGTTTTTATAGACATTCGGTAATATCCGAAAAATAGTTTGTTGTACTGCCGCAGCTCTTGATATTTTAAGAAGAAAAATCCCTTCATAGGCCGCAAGGCCATATATGGGTGAACCCAATATTCATTAGATCTTTTCGTGTTTCGTTTTCTTCTTCTTAATAGCAGATAAATTAGGACTTTGGTTCTGTCATCCATTTTTACGTGTGTCACAGTCGAGAACCAGCCGACAACTGATAAACGTAGTGATTAGAGTGCTCGTCAGATAAGTCTGCGCGCGGTAAAAATCGAATACTAATCTTTTCTATAACATAAGAACGAAAAAATGCACTGTAACTAGCGCCAAAAACGCGCCAGTCACGCGCAGAGTTATCTGACAAACACTCTACATGCTCTTTGATAACTGACGAAAAAGTATGGGGTAATTTTTGACAGGAGACTGTCCTTTTTAAATCGCGCGATTTTTTATTCGCAGTGCGTGGTAGTAATAAAATTAGCGATTAAAAAATCGCGCGAATTTTTATTCGCGCGAATTTTAATCGCTGTGCGGGCTTAGCCTAATTGTTCGGCAAATGAACCGAATATTCGGCCGAAAACGAACATGTAAAAAAGATGCCGAATGTACCGAATACGAATATTCCGCCTAACATTCGGCGCATCTCTAGATGTATGTATGTATGTCTATATAAAGCCCCCAGTCCAGTACAGGTTGGCCGACCATGGTCGGCGACCATGACCAATACAGCGTACATTGACACTTTTGAACGAACAAGTTTAAAAAGTTTCTTTCAAAAGTGTCAATGTACGATGTATTGGTCATGGTCGCCGACCATGGTCGGCCAACTTGTACTGGGGTCTTTAAACCTCGTTTCCCCCTGTTACAGCGGCCGGTACCACCGAAACCGACAACCTACCCCCGCTGACCTTCCACCGCGTACACGGGGACAATGTCACGGTCTCCAGTGACGGTACCACCGTCAGCAGGGTGCACGAAGTTGGCAGTAGTATAGCGTTCAGCGCGAGGCCCGTTCAAGTCCATGAAAAGGTGAGCATTTAAGAACCTCATGCCGGCGCCAGACATAGCACAAACATTTGAACAAATGTTTGGACACATGTGTATAGCACGGGTATTTGAGTATTTGTTCAAAGTTTTGATAAATTACTACGGTACTTTGCCATGTCAGAAGGCAAAAGGTCATAGCCCACTTATACATTGCGTCAACTATACGGCCGGCGATAAGCTCGCGGACCGCGCGCTATCCGCTATTTTATATTGTTGCTGTAAAATGCATCTACAGTGAACGATATTAGGTCCATATTTGGCTGCTCATACTTTGGTTGGATGGTAGCTGTGCGGTATAAGTGGGCTATGACCTAAAGTCTTCAAATATTTGTTTAATAATTCAATAATAAAATTTCGTTTATTCAATTTAGGTTTGTTTAACAACACTTATGAACGTCAATGAAGCTACGCCATCGGTTCGCAACCAGTCCCTGCTCCATTCGAGGTCTTGGAGCCATCGGTGTATATCAGAAGCGCTTTGTGTTGTGCCTGAGAGCTTTTTAAGTCATCCAGTTGTATTTTGTATTTCTTATCAAAGATGAAGGATGGTTTGACCTTATCACACACCGCCTTCACAAGGAGTGTGTCCAACCATTCCTCCAGTAGTCCCTTTATGTGTCTTACATTTGGAAACCTGAGGGTACCTGGGTGTTAGTCTAAGTGCTGCTTTCACCTCTTGTTGCACGTGAGGATGCAGTGGAGTAACAAGAATAAATTCCGCGTATAGAAAAAATATGAAAAAACTACTAAATCAAAGTACAGAGAATTTTATAGTGGCGTGCCACAGGGCAGCATATTAGGGCCATTACTATTTATATTATATATAAATGATCTCCCTGACGTTACTCAACATAATTGCTTTCTATTTGCTGATGACTATACATTATTATTCCATAATAAAAATATTGACGAACTTGAGACTGATATTAATAATACTCTTATTGACATAATTAATTGGATGACTAAAAATAACTTACAAATTAATATAAGTAACCCAAACAAAAGCAATACAATTTCATACAAGTATTTATATGGTGAAAGGCAACATGTAAGTTATCACAAAAATTTAAGAATTTTGCAATGTTGTTTACTTGGTAAAAAACTTGAGAAAAAAGTTAAAAGGCATAAACCTTAGATTTTGCAAACATTGGAACCGGTTTAAAAATAATGAGCTTCTTTTTATTAAAGGTTTATACATTACCTAAGTAGAATTTTTATGAATGTAGAAGATAGAAAAAATAATATATCGACATGATCGACTGTGCTCGTACAAAAAATACTCGATATTTTGTGTCCCAACACTAATTTGTGACGACTGTCGACTACAGTCGTCACAAATTAAGATGCCCGTTTTGACACATGGTAATGACCCTAGAATGTAACTTGTTACGAAAACCAAAAAATCAAATATATGCTGATTACTTATCAAAAGTGTATGAAAATAATATGTTACATTTTTTAACGCATTATAAATTAAGGCAAAGTGTATTCCGCGTATTATTTTTGCGTTTGTTCTAAAGTAAACGCAGATTCGATTAACTACGAAACGTATCGAAAAACAGTTACGTTCTCAGTCTTTATTTTTTTAAATACTAGTGTTGTAACCGTTGTGTGCAGGATTTCTCCACCTTCATTCAATTCTATCGAAATAATCGTTATAACCACTTTAATAGATTAATTTGTCAAATTGATCTTTTTTGTGAATTATGATTTGGCAACAACGATTTCGATAAAACGGTTTCTAAGCAAACGCACACTTATCCAAGGAAAATGTTTCGAATGAAACGAATGAAAAAAAAATTAAAATTCTTTAAATAAAACCTAGACAACGTTGCACACCTCATCATGTCAAATCGTCACGTTCACCTTTCCAGAGATTTCTTAAAACACGTTTCGTTCGGCTTGTTCGAAGCGTTCGCATCGGACAAGCGTGCGTTCACCATAAGCGGCCTGTACACGTTGGTCCAACCACTGGCCAATACATCGTACATTGATACTTTTGAATGAACAAGACGTTTAAAAGGGTTCTTTCAAAAGTTTTAATATACGACGTATTGGCCAATGGTTGGGTCAACGTGTACAGGCCGCTATAATAAGTAATGTAGCTACTCTATGACCATGTCTATGCTGTGAGCTGTAGTTAAAATACTTGCACTTTTAGAGCTAACGCGCACTTGTGATTTTTAGTGGACCGCTAGTTTAGTCGGAATCGTAAGACGATCGTGATCAAACTGTCGGCCGATAGTTTGGTTTTGAGAACCTGCGAGCACTTGTGATTTTTAGTCGACCGATAGTTGGTCGATAGTTTAGTTGAATCCGGGCGCGCGCTCACATAGTCCTTCATGCACAGGCCGATAGTTGTCCGATAGCTGTTGTATAACTGTAACTATATAGTTGTAGTAACTATTGGCCAGTCATTTTCGATAGTTCAATACTGAATGCGCAGTCTACCGATAGGTGGGCGATAGTTTAGTTGAATGCAGTGCGCGCGCTCACATAGTCCTTCATGCACATTACCGCCCGGCCGATAGTTTGATCGTTTGATCGTACAACTATCGGCCAGTCATTTTCGATAGTTTGATCGGTCGATAGTTTAAGCGCACTGACGATTGCCACTGCCATATAACTCTATACTGAATCCGAGAACGACCAAACTATCGCCCGATTAAAAATCACAAGAGCGCGTTAGCTCTGATATAAATTATGCAATTTAAGTGGATTCGATTCAAGATTATATAACATAAAAGGTCAATTTATACTTTAATAATATGTTTAGTACCTATATATGTAGTTTAACATTTTATAATAATAACTTTAGTCTTAATCCACATAAGTTGCAAACTTACTATAATCGATTAGTTACTCAGAACCTTAATTGATTAATCGCAAGAATCGATCACAGACTCGTATGGTTACATGCCTAATCATGTCACTTTAGCATGTGTCAAAACGGGCATCTTATTTTGTGACGACTGTAGTTACTATGGGTCGTAGTTGAAATTACCCCTCTTAAGCTGGCCATTGACGGTCAAATTTTCCTAAAACTGTGGCGTAAAACTCCGGCGTCAATCCAAAATTTGATCGTGAATGTCGAATCGTCACTCCAGAGTTTTAACTGACGACGGGCCACGCAATGGGCGTTTTCACACTGGACGATAACGACACCGACACGATATTACACCGATATCGTCCGCCGATATCGGAACGATATCGGTGTGTGAAACGATAACCAGCAGCTTGCTATGCGGTTAGTCGCATTACGCCAGCTAAAGTAACCGCGCAGCTCCAAGTTTTATATTAGTTATTATACTAGTATATTCGAGGTAATAATGGCAGCAGTAAACAAATTACGTTTGCTTTATCTTTTATACTTACGGCGAAAAAAAACGATATCGTCAAAGAACATTTTGGGTGGATCCTATTCTTCAAGTGCGATATTTAGAGGGAACATATTATCTTCTCTTCGATAAACTGTGTGCGCGAAGTAAAATGTTTTATAATTTTTTTCGAATGAGCCAGGACGCTTTCGAGGACATTTTATTTATTTGGTGGATCAACAGTTAAAATACCAATTATGAAACTATTAACAGCTACAGTAAACCAATTGTAGATCCACACCAATAAGGCACATTATTTTTACATGGGGAAATAATAAGTACAGCCACAGAATTTTTAATTGGCCACGTGATTAAATTTCTTTTTTTATAACCAAGCCACGGGAAAATATATTAGCCCCTAATAAACTAATTGGTCTTTTTTACAACGCCCACTAAATATTTTAAACAAAGCGGCAAGTAAAGATCAACAATTATTTTAACTTGTCCTTCTGATTAATAACTTGACACGTAATTTACTAACTCAGCCACGGATTTTGTAACTTAACATTATTTTAAGTTTTACAGCATCAACACAAGTTCCTCAAATACTGTAATTTAAAGCTTTAATAAGCAACATCATATATTATAATTTAGCATGTAAAATGATACATCATAATTCTAATATCGTGTAAATAGCCTCTTTTAAATTTGGCGCGAGTGCGCGATATGACAGTGACGGGCCATTTGCACCAATCAGAGATCGTCATTCGGTTCATGAACCGACGAGTTACCAACCTGACCAGCTCAGCTAAAACTCAATCCAGTGATTTGGCCCCGAGTGGATAAGGTGTTCCGCAATAGCAGATTTTTGCGATTTTTTGCGTTGGGAGCAGTCCAAATCGGCTGTCGGATCGGAACGTGTGTAGAGACCATCATTTTCATCGTGGTAATTTTCATTCTGCACCGAAGGGGGCAGTATGGGGCTGGGACTTAGAAACCGTAGACCGTAGGTCACGTGATAGGTGCGAGGAGCGTAGCGACGAGCGTGTTAGGTTGACTTGAATCCAGCGCGCGAGCCGAGCGAGCGAAGCGAGCGTGCCGCGACAGCGGCCGGCGAAGCGCCAGAAACGACTTTATGCGTACTCTCGAGCGAATTTTGAAAGTCGATTATCTCGGAAACTAATTAACTAAACTAATCGCGGCAGCGATTTTCATACTAAAATTCTATCGCTCATCATAACTCTAAAACTACGCAACTCTGGTAGGTGGGGTTAGAAGAGGAGGGACACCTCCCCTTCCCCCTCCTCCTCCCTCTCAAAAATCCCCTATTGAGGCGATTTGTAACGATTTTCATACTAGCTTCTATCGCTCATATCTCGAAAACTACGGATTTCGGGCAGGTGGAACTTGAAGTGGGGGGTCCCTTGACCCTCCCCTCCCCCTCCGACCTCCTAAAAAACCCTAGCAAGGCGACTTATTTTAAGATTTTTACCAATTTGACGTTTAATTAATGTATGACGAGTTATATTTTAAACGCACTGAGTTATAAAATTAGAAGCTATAGAGTTACTATTTTAGTGTCATATAATTAACATTTTAGAAGTTTACTTTTACTTTTAATGTGTGTTAGAAATTTAGATGCTAAATAATAACCACCGTGATGAGTTAGATTTATAGTGGCTCACATAGAAGATAACTAGTGGTCAAGACAGTATTATTCAGACGCGCATCAATAGCGGCTGACTTAGTAATTTAGAATGCAATGCAGATTTTTTAAGGCGCATAATCCTATTAAAAAGAAGGCGGTTTAATTACTACCCTTTTACATGCACATATTACTTACCTATATAAAAAAAGCGCCTTTAAAAAAATGCCACCAAAAAGTAAGAAATAAATAATACCTGATCACGCACAATTGTGATGACCATCTACTGTGTTCCACAGTTTATTGAAACGGATGTTTCTCATGCAAAATTAAGTTACTTAAAAGCTAGGCCTACCTTCACGAGAAGATACTGTTCATAATCCAGGGGGGCTGATCGCTGTCTCGCCGGCGCGCGCCTGGCAAAACGATCTTCACCAACCCCCGATGGGAAACTCTTATAGCTAACACTCTTATAACTACACAATGCCCTAATAGACAGCTAAAACTTTCCCGGCGCTTTTCAAAGCGAACACACACGGGTCACAAGTCTATTTCCCGACCGGGCACCCGTAGGTGCAAAAACGAAATCTCGGTCACAACACGGGTAGGTTTCCTGACGCGGCACGTCGCTACAGAAACACACAACCTTGCCTCACGGCGGCGTACGGCGAACTAGTCGCTATGTTGCGCGGACGGCGGTTGGCGCCGAGCCCACGAATGAACGTGAATGAATGAATCAATGCCCTAATAGACAGCTAAAACTTTCCCGGCGCTTTTCAAAGCGAACACACACGGGTCACAAGTCTATTTCCCGACCGGGCACCCGTAGGTGCAAAAACGAAATCTCGGTCACAACACGGGTAGGTTTCCTGACGCGGCACGTCGCTACAGAAACACACAACCTTGCCTCACGGCGGCGTACGGCGAACTAGTCGCTATGTTGCGCGGACGGCGGTTGGCGCCGAGCCCACGAATGAACGTGAATGAATGAATCACGCGCGGCGTGAACATCCCCCCGTCCCGGACAGTAGCAAACTGTCCGCCAACTCAATCTAAGGGCAGGCGAGAGAGGGTAGCGATCGCTCGCTTCAAAACAGAGTCCCCCACCAGGACCTCGGCAAACCTGGGCACACCATCCGACCCCGGATGAAGCTGAACAATGCGTCCTAAACGCCAGCGGAGGGGCGGCAGGTTTGGATCCTTTACCAACACGAGGTCCCCGGTCTTGGGTGGGGTCGTCCTATCCGACCACTTAACGCGTTGCTGCAAAATGTGCAAATACTCCAGATGCCAACGGCGCCAAAAACTCTGCGTAAGCTGCTGGAGCAATTCAAATCGCGAGAGCCGTCCGGAGGGCACTTCGGAATAAGGATATTCCGGCAAGGCGTTAAGCGGTCTGCCAATCAAAAAATGGCCCGGCGTAAGGGCCTCTAAATCATTCGCGTCCGAAGACAACGGACACAACGGACGCGAGTTGAGGACCGCCTCAACCTTACAAAATACGGTCGCGAGTTCCTCAAACGTGAGGACCGTCTCCCCAATAACGCGACGAAGGTGAGTTTTAGCGGCCTTTACAGTTGCTTCAAAAATCCCTCCCCAGTGGGGGCAGGATGGCGGGGAGTACTGCCATCGTACACCTCTGCGAGAGAGTGTGGATCCGATCTCAAAATTATTCCTATCCAAAAATTAACAAACTTCCTTTAAATACCTATCGGTGCCCTTGAAATTGGTTCCACAATCGGACCTGATTAACGACGGCATTCCGCGGCGAGACACAAAACGATTCAACGTGGCTACAAAGGCTTCTGTGGTGAGGGCACTAACCACCTCCAGGTGGACCGCTTTAGTGGCCAAACAAACAAATACACACAAGTAAGCCTTTTCCGTTCTAGCATTACGAAGCCGCGATGTCTTAACGGTAAATGGCCCCGCAAAATCCGTTCCAACTCCTGAGAAGGGCATCGATTCGTTCACTCGATCGGCAGGCAAATCACCCATCTGGGGCTGCATCGTATCGGCGCGCAAACGATAACACGGGAGACAACGAAAAATAACGGATCGGATTATTCTCCGCGCTGACAAAATCCAGAACTCTCGTTGGAGGAGCGCGGTCAAAGCATTACAACCGGCATGAGCATTCTTTACATGTCGGTCTGTAATCAACAGTCTAACTAACGGTCCATCCTTGGGGAGCAACAAAGGGTGGCGTGATCCGTACGGCAGGTTGGCATGTCTGAGCCTACCTCCGACACGCAGCAATCCGGTACTGTCCAAGAAGGGATTCAACCGCACCAAGGGTCCCTTCAACTTGGACTTACTTGAGCGCAGGGCTTTCAGCTCCGGTTCAAACTCTCGCTGTTGCGTCACTCGCAACCAATGCAACAGAGCGTCTTGCCGCTCTTGTGGGGCGAGGACCGGAGACAACGATTTCTCCTGAGGCTGGCGACAATTTCGCACAAAGCGCCTCATCCAAGCAGTCACGCCGAGCAACTTATCAAGAGAACTGTAGCGGTCTAACAAAAACTCCATCTGCGGAGCCGCCACCGTCTCCACGGCGTGAACACGCATGCCTAGGTCTGGGACTCTGGCCACAGCCGGGGTGGCAGGCCATGAGCGCTCAGGCCGTAACAACCATGATGGACTCCACCATAGGTGGTGGTCCACTAACTCAGGCGCCTCGCAGCCGCGGGAGGCACAATCTGCGGGGTTCAATTCGCCCGGTACGTGGCGCCAAATCAACGGGGCCTTTGAAGTCTGAATTTGTGAGACCCGGTTGGCCACAAAAACCTCAAGGGTGTGGACTGAACTCTTCAGCCAACAAAGGACGACCTGGCTGTCAGACCACGCAAATATCGACTCCAAGTCGACACCGTTTCCCAAGGTGTCGGCAACATGATTGAGTAGCCGTACTAAGAGAGTGGCGCCGGACAATTCCAACTTCGGAATGGTTAGCCTAGTCCGAAGGGGGGCGACCTTACTCTTGGCCGTAACT
This sequence comes from Crambus lathoniellus, assembly GCA_949710035.1. Taxonomy (NCBI): domain Eukaryota; kingdom Metazoa; phylum Arthropoda; class Insecta; order Lepidoptera; family Crambidae; genus Crambus; species Crambus lathoniellus. The sequence goes on from OX453319.1 coordinate 5,520,924, forward strand.
AAGTGTACGGCGACAACGCCTGCTGCATCCACCGTTCGGATGTAAACGGCTGCCGCGTATCCGCTTTCGGACGCGTCACAAAAGCCGTGCAGGGAGGCTTTAAACTTTCCCGAAGGCAGCATTTGCCTCGGTATACAAACCCGATTGACGTCGGGTAGGGATGACACGAACCTCACCCACTCTCGTAGGAGACTACCAGAGAGGGGCTCATCCCATGACAATTCCGCAGCCCAGAGCTCCTGTAGGAAGCACTTCATCGAAAACACTACAGGGCTGAGCCAACCGTTCGGATCAAAGGTACGGGCTACAGTAGACAGCACCGTGCGTTTAGTCCAGACCTTTGGGTCTGGCAGTTCCAATCTATATGTGAACAAATCCGGGACTGGTCGATACTGGACTCCCAAAACAGACAGCATGTCTGGAGTCTCCGGATTTTCAAAGAGGAGCGGCTCTTGCTGGTGGTCCTTAGGCAAATCTGCCAATAGGTCCGGTGAGTTAGACAGCCACTTCCGCAACTCATAGCCACCAGCCCTCAAGAGCGCAATCAGCTCATCACGTAAGACGAGAGCCTCATCTAAGCTCGAGGCCCCCGTGCAGATATCGTCGACAAATAAGGCCCCCCCCTCAATAAGAGCAGATGCCCGGGGACAGCGTAGCCGTTCGCGCTCTGCGAGCTCCAAAAGCGAACGGATCGCCACAAAGGGGCTCGACCGCAAACCATAAGTGTTGGTGTTCAGCTCGTAAGCCAACATCGGATCCTGGGGATCCTCACGCCAAAGGATGAGCTGGTATCGTCTATCCTCCGGGTGAATCACGGTCTGTCTGAACATCATGCGGATATCGGCCACAAAGACGACAGCGTGCCGGCGGAAGTTGGTCAAAACATCACAGACATCGTGATGCAACTTCGGCCCCGCATGCAGACACTGATTCAACGACACTCCGGTTGACGTGGGCGCTGAACCATCAAAGACCACGCGGATCTTCCCATTGGAAGTCTTCAAAACAGCGTGGTGTGGCAGGAAGTAATGTTCCACATTACGCCAGTCCAACTGCGAGATGGACATGTGCCCAAGGTCCAAATACTCCCGCATGAAGTCTATATACTTCTCCTTGAATGCGGGATCCCTGGCCATCCTACGCTCCATGGACAACAATCTCTTCTCGGCCATCGGTCGGGAGCTCCCTAAAGGAGGGCGAACCGCCAAGAAGGGCAAGCGGGTAATCAAGCGACCCGAGAGGAGGCGCCCAGTGTTGTTCTGGTAGAACAATTCGCACTCCTCGGCTAACGGATCCAACCGCTTGGCAGTGGGAGGTTCCTCCACCTCCCAAAACTTTTGGAGAACGTCGGACAAAGTAGAACCGACAATGGTCTGGCGGTCTACCGACGGGGTCTCTGGTGTCTGTGGTACCTTTCCCATCACCACATGACCCAGCGACGAGGACAAGGCAACAAGATCGGCTGTCTGCAAAACTCGCTTGCTTCCACACAGTACACGACCGAGGACATCCGCACCAATCAACAAGTGTATTGGGCCCGGTCGGTGGAAGGAAGGATCAGCCAAAGCCAGTCCAGACGTCAGCTCAATCGTGGATGGCGGCACTCGCACTTGCGGGAGTGGTCCAACCACCTTATCAAAAACTATCGCCGAAGCACCGATCTTCGGCCTTGGCGTGAAGTGGGGGGAGAAGGAGAACTCAACTCGACCAATCGGATCAGGGATCCGCGAGTCTCCCACCCCCCGTACCGCTTCGTGATGCGGCACAAGCAAAAGACCCAGCTGTCGGACAAGCCACCTGGACATTATGCACCCCTGGGCACCTGAGTCCAAAAGGGCACGCACCGTGACAACATTGCCCTTAGGTCCCCAAACATTCACGGAGGCTGTTGGCAACAGCACAAGCTCCGGAGGGGTGGTTGGGTCCGACAGGGGCGCCATTAAAAATTTTGGGGGGGTACTTGTCCCCCTCGCGCCTGAGTCGGCGCGCCAAATGTGGGACGCTCGTACCGGGCGAGCGGGTCCCAATCGGGTACATACTGGCCCCGACCAACAGCACTCCTAGGTGCAGGGTAATACCCGTGTGGGGCGTGCCTCGGTACATAGTACCCCAATCGAGGCCTCTCCATTAGGGGGGGGGAGTAGCAAATAGGGCCCGTGCCCATCGCCACCGTGGCGTACTCTTGTGGTACCCCCCTACCCCCGCCCGTGGCGGGGGCGTCTCTCCTATAGTTCCCCCTCTCCGGGGGGGACTGAACGGGGGGGCTAAGCCCCGCCGAATCTCTAGGGGACCGGTTCCGGGCTGCCGGGCCCCCGCCCGTGCGCGAGGAATTCGAACCCCGGTCGCTCCCGGCGTCCTTGCGGTCCAAACAAAGGAGGGGGTGATGCCTCCCTCCGCAAAGACGACAATCCTCTGTCTGGGGACACGCCGACTGTATGTGTCCCCCCAAACACCTATAGCACCATTGGCGCTGTCTAGCAACGGCCCTCCGTCCCTCTGGGCGGAGGCCTCTAAATTTGGCACATTCGTGCACCACGTGCCTATCTCCCCTGCAATACCTGCACCGCTCACTCGGTGCGGGGGGAGGGGACTGCTGGAAGGCAGCATACCGGTTGGTCGGGCGACGGGGCTGTTCCCTCGCCGCCACCATACGACCAACACCTGGAACCGGGGCGGGCTCCAGGTGGTCCGTCACCCTACATTCGTCCTCCAAAAAACGAAGGAGGTCCGCGAAGGGCGGGAGATACGAGGCGCTGTCGCCTCCGTACCTCTGCTCGAAACGCCCCTTCATTTCAGCGGGCAATTTGGCGAGGACTATGTGCAGCAGTACAAAGGACCACTGATCCACCGGCAGGTCCAATCGCCTTAGGGAGTTGACCGCTGACAGTAGCGGGTTCAGCAACTCCCTCCGTAACAGGTGTACCCGCGTGGTTCGCGGGAGGGCCAAAATCGTGGCCACGTGGGTGTCCGCCAGTAACCGGACATTCTGGTACCTGCTAACCAGAAGCTGGCGAGCCACCTGGTAGTTGTCGTCGCTGATGAGCAGGTGCTGGATTACCGCGCTGGCCTCTCCTCGCAGGGAGGAGCGCAAATAGGCCAACTTCTCACTAGGGGATAAGTCCCGTCGTGAATCCACTAAGCTGTCAAACAGGTTAATGAAGCCCATCCAGGCTGACAGATCCCCATTAAAAGTGGGAATCTCCAAGGTAGGCAATCGGCCTAGCAACGCCGTCGGGGTAGGTTTGACCTCCCCGCTCAAAACCGGCTCCCCCTTCCGAACAGCCAGGGCCCTCTCAGCCGCCTCCGTGACCTGGTCAGCCAGCTCATAGGCCTGGGCTACATCCTGCTCCAGCTGTTCCGACACGGCATCATCAGCTGGGTGGTTCTCTAAATAATACGCGCGACACTCCATGGCGTGGCGCTCCAGGTCTTGCAGCCGAGCTGCCAGCCCGCCATACCGAGCTAGCAACGCGCCTACCCGGTCGGCTCGGTCTATTAATGTGACCGCACAAGCAAGCCAACGCAAAACTCCTTGGATGCCAGCCCTGGATACGGCGAGCGGATTCGTAGGAGCCATTTATACTCCGTTTAATAAACAAAGCAAACAAAGAATTATAAAAGTGGTAAACATCAACAAAAAAAAAACAATAGAAATAGGTCGCGTCACGATAATATAAAACGCAATTAAAATTCGGACGACATACACGGACCCTACTATTTTCATAAATTATTAACAACTTACCAATTTCAAGGGCTAACAATATAACGGTATAAACAAAACGTATAGGATTAACGGTATGGCATACACGGCACGGCCAAGTCAACCTCGCAAATCAACTACTAAACCGTTATCAACAAACAAAAACAAAACTATTTTTAATAATAATACTCGTAATTTAATACTACTAATAATTAAAACTAGTTCCACTTTTTTAACTAGGCAAGCGGACTCGGAACAAACACTAGTATGTGGTACTAATAAACAACACTTTCGAACGAAACTATTCGTCAAATAAATCCGGACACACAAAAAAAAATATACACATCTAGGCGAGTAAACTCGTATCAAATCACTAGTATGTGACAACAATTATATAAGTGTCTATCTATTATCGGATCCACCAAGTGAGAAACATTCGCTTCGAGAATTTACTAGAACAATTTCTTAGTACTTCAAATCGTCTCGGAATACCCTCGAGATTTAAACAAAAAAAAAAAAAATTTATTTTTAGGTACGCTTTTTAGGTATTTCTAGGTACGCTAACTAGGTACGCTCTGCTACCAAAAATATGATCACGCACAATTGTGATGACCATCTACTGTGTTCCACAGTTTATTGAAACGGATGTTTCTCATGCAAAATTAAGTTACTTAAAAGCTAGGCCTACCTTCACGAGAAGATACTGTTCATAATCCAGGGGGGCTGATCGCTGTCTCGCCGGCGCGCGCCTGGCAAAACGATCTTCACCAACCCCCGATGGGAAACTCTTATAGCTAACACTCTTATAACTACACAATGCCCTAATAGACAGCTAAAACTTTCCCGGCGCTTTTCAAAGCGAACACACACGGGTCACAAGTCTATTTCCCGACCGGGCACCCGTAGGTGCAAAAACGAAATCTCGGTCACAACACGGGTAGGTTTCCTGACGCGGCACGTCGCTACAGAAACACACAACCTTGCCTCACGGCGGCGTACGGCGAACTAGTCGCGATGTTGCGCGGACGGCGGTTGGCGCCGAACCCACGAATGAACGTGAATGAATGAATCACGCGCGGCGTGAACAATACCTCTATACTGAATTAACACCAAATAACGTAAGTAAGTACTTTCAAGACGTCGGGCACTTCAAAGTACTTACCTACATAAGTTATTTGTTGTGAATACAGTATTAGAGTTAGAGGTATTATTTCTGACTTTTTGGCGGCATTTTTTTGAAGGCACTTTTATTTTTTATAAAAATATTTTTTATGTCATTCTTTTTAGTGCATCATGCAGGCAATTTTCGTGTACCTACCTTTTATCTTGGTAAATAGTACCTATAGTATAAATACATCTTAGATTTCTGCGCGAACTGTCCATATAAATAAAACACTTCCACGGATTTTTTCACGCAATTTATTTAACAACTTGGTTGTTGTTAAATAAATTGCGTGAAAAAATCCGTGAAAGTGTTTTATTTATACCTATAGTATGTTAGGATGTACACATAAACCGCATCAATCACAAATACTCATCTGATGTAAAACGTATCAAAATCGATTCAGCCAAACGTGAGATATTCACGGACAAACATACATAATGTACATAAAGGGTCAAACCGAGAACCTCCTTTTTCAAAGTCGGTTGTAATACCAAAACCGTCTCCTAAATGTAACAAATACTTTTCTGAAAACCGCTTCTCGCGGACAAACCTTCATACATACAAACGGGTCAAACTGAGAACCTCCTTTTTTGAAGTCGGTTAAAATACTAAAACCTTATCCTAAATGTAACAAATACTTTCCTGAAAACCGCATTAAAATCAGTTCAGCCAAAAGCGAGATAATCGCGGACAACCATACATACAAAAAAAAACAGGTCAAACTGAGAAGCTTCTTTTTTTTGAAGTCACTTAAAAATTATTACTATCGTTCGGTCATTGTCGATATTACATACTCGAAATAGAAGGGAGAGGTGGGGCGGGAGGAGATCCACCTCCTCTCTCCTCTCCACCAATCAACAAGCCGGCATAATCGTCGCGGAACTCACACCTAGCAAATCAAGAAACAAGCGCTACCTAGTGGTGGCTTTTAGCGTAAAAACTCAAAAATGCAGTAAATAACAGATAAACTGTTATTACCCTTGGTTACTTTCGTTAATAACCGGCTTCGCATCTTCCGCACTTGTGTCGTCACCGATATCGGCACGACAGACGATATCGTTGACGGTAACGACACAGTGTGAAAGCATTTAGTAGTGATTGGGCGTTTTCACACTGGACGATAACGGTAACGACACGATATTACACCGATATCGTCCCGATATCGTCCGCCGATATCGGCACGATATCGTCACGATATCGTTACGATATCGTCACGATATAGGAACGATATCGGTGTGTGAAACGATAACCAGCAGCTTGCTATGCGATTAGTCGCATTACGCCAGCTAAAGTAACCGCGCGGCTCCAAGTTTTATATTAGTTACTAGCTTTCCGCCCGCGGCTTCGCCCGCGTGTTCTACACGACATTATCCTGATGGAATGTCATATTTTCCGGGATAAACTATGTCATTCTCTCCCAATCTACCCCCGTACCAAAAATCACATTGATCCGTTACTCCGTTTGGACATGAAAGACGGAGAAACAAATAATACCTACCTATTGATTTTCCCGTGGGAATATATATAGTATCATATGATACTATCCTGTGGTAAAAAGTAAAAGTAGCCTATTATAATCCTTGCCAGGTTCTCAAATTATTTACTTAAATACCAATTTCTGCCCCCAAATTAGCCTGCGCTTAAAGTGATTTTTCCATACAATGAGATTTCCCGCGGTAAAAAGTAAAATATATCCTTTCCAGGGCCTTAAACTGTCTCTATTCAAAATATCATCCTTCCCATGAATTCAAACTATCGTCTTAAATATCAATTCTATTCTACAGCTTTGCCCGAGCTTAAACTTATTTTACCATGGGAATGAGCCTTATTCCCGCGGTTACAATTTGCCTATGTCCTTCCTAGCATCAGGACATGGGTGTCCCGGTGCTCCGATCAGTAGGAGTAGGTAATTAGTAGGAGCACCCGGAAGCACCGTCTCAAACTATCTCCATTCCAAATTTCATCAAAATTGGTTCAGCCGGTTTGACGTGAGCATATACAATTTCGCATTTATAATAATAGTGGGGATAGTAGAAATAGGAATATGAATGGCCGGCCGCGACTACTTCCGCGAGTACTACATCGCAAAATTTTGTGTCAAAAAATAGGTAGATAGGCATTCTCTACGGTCTCATCAGCACCATCATCAATCTATTTTAATGTCCCTGCTGCTGGGACACATGCCTTCATATTAAGGAGAATGGGACATGACCTTCCACACGGGTCCATTGAAGTTATGGTGTACCTACTAACCAATCCAAATGCAGCCAGAAACCCTAGCTTATCGTGTCTTCCGAAGCACGATATATATTTTTTAACAGCAAAATGTGTAATACTGATTTTCTTGAGTTTATTCCAATGCATAAATAATTTTTTGCTTTGCACGAAAGTGAGCTGTCATGGGACCCATGCTTCATTATAAAAAAGTGAACAAAAAAAAACCGTATCCCACGGGAACTGTACTTTTCCCGAGTTAAAAAAACTGTATGAAATATTCCCGGCCAGAGTTCAATTATCCCGATCGATTTAGCCGTTTAGTTGTGATTGAGCCATAAACATCCAAACTCCATATCTTTAATACCCCCCATGGGGGGATGCACCCACCCTATATAAACTTTAGCCCCCCCTTTCTACCGTATTAGGGTTTTTTATTTTGCCTACGCAGATCATTTTTAATCATGACATAGTATCCTTCACACCAATTTCCATACTCCCAAGTCCAGAAATGAGGAAGTTTTCATATAAGCCTTAATGCCCCCTTTCTACCCTATTAAGGGTTTTTTTATAACTTCGCATACGCAGATCATTTTCAATCGTGACCAGTATCCAACATACCAATTTTCATACTTCTAAGTTTAGAAATGAGGAAGTTCCATATAAGCTTAATCCGCCCGTTTTACCCCATTATCGGGGAGTTTTTTTTAACTTCGCTTACGCAAATAATTTTCAATCGTTATCAGTATTCAACATACCATTTTTCATACTTCTAAGTTCAGAAATGAAGAAGTTCCATATAAACTTTATCTCCCCATTTTACCCTATTAAGGGGGAGTTTTTTTTACTTTGCTTACTCAGATCATTTTTGGTCGTAACCATTATCCAACGTACCAATTTTCATGCTTCTAAATCCATAAATGAGGAAGTTCCATATAACCTTAACCCCCCCATTTTACCCCTTTAGGGGGGGAGTTTCCGAAAATCCGTTCTTAGCGGACGTCTCCTAGGCATAATCTACCTTCCTGCCAAATTACTTCTTTGTTGGTCCAGTAGTTTTCGAGATTTCGTGATGAGTGAGTTATGTCCCCTCGATTTTATATATATAGATTATACTAGTATAGGTATTCGAGGTAATAATGGCAGCAGTAAACAAATTACATTTGCTTTATCTTTTATATTTACGGCGAAAAAAACGATATCGTCAAAGAACATTTTGAGTTGATCCTATTCTTCAAGTGCGATATTTAGAGGGAACATATTACCTTCTCTTCGATAGACTGTGTGCGCGAAGTAAAATGTTTTATAAATTTTTTCGAATAAGCCAGGACACTTTCGAGGACATTTTATTTATTTGGTGGATCAACAGTTCAAATACCAATTATGAAACTATTAATAGCTACAGTAAACCAATTATAGATCCACACCAATAAGGCACATTATTTTTACATGCACATATTACTTACCTATATAAAAAAAAGCGCCTTTAAAAAAATGCCACCAAAAAGTAAGAAATAAATAATACCTCTATACTGGATTAACACCAAATAACGTAAGTAAGTACTTTCAAGGCGTCGGGCACTTCAAAGTACTACTTAAGTTATTTGTTGTGAATACAGTATTAGAGTTAGAGGTATTATTTCTGACTTTTTGGCGGCATTTTTTTGAAGGCACTTTTATTTTTTATAAAAATATTTTTTATGTCATTCTTTTAAGTGCATCATGCAGGCAATTTTCGTGTACCTACCTATTATCTTGGTAAAAAGTACCTATAGTATAAACACATCTTAGATTTCTGCGCGAACTGTCCATATAAATAAAACACTTTCACGGATTTTTTCACGCAATTTATTTAACAACTTGGTTCCGTGAAAGTGTTTTATTTATACCTATAGTATGTTAGGATGTAGACATAAACCGCATCAATCACAAATACTCATCTGATGTAAAACGTATCAAAATCGATTCAGCCAAACGTGAGATATTCACGGACAAACATACATAATGTACATAAAGGGTCAAACTGAGAACCTCCTTTTTCAAAGTCGGTTGTAATACCAAAACCTTCTCCTAAATGTAACAAATACTTTTCTGAAAACCGCATCTCGCGGACAAACCTTCATACATACATACGGGTCAAACTGAGAACCTCCTTTTTTTAAGTCGGTTAAAATACTAAAACCTTATCCTAAATGTAACAAATATTTTCCTGAAAACCGCATTAAAATCAGTTCAGCCAAAAGCGAGATAATCGCGGACAAACATACATACAAAAATATACAGGTCAAACTGAGAAGCTTCTTTTTTTTGAAGTCACTTAAAAATTATTACTATCGTTCGGTCATTGTCGATATTACATACTCGAAATAGAAGGGAGAGGTGAGGCGGGAGGAGATCCACCTCCTCTCTCCTCTCCTCCTCTCCATCAATCAACAAGCAGGCATAATCGTCGCGGTACTCACACCTAGCAAATCAAGAAAAAAAGCGCTACCTAGCGGTGGCTTTTAGCGTTAAAACCCAAAAATGCAGTAAATAACAGATAAACTGTTAATTACCCTTGGTTACTTTCGTTAATAACCGGCTTCGCATCTTCCGCACTTGTGTTGTCACCGATATCGGCACGACAGACGATATCGTTGACGGTAACGACACAGTGTGAAAGCATTTAGTAGTGATTGTATGAAACTGCCAGTCCGACGATATCGTGCCGATATCGTGTCATTACCGTTATCGTCCAATGTGAAAACGCCCATTCTTGCATGGATGTCCAGCTATTTCCACCTTTTTTTTTATAAAGACACCTTGCGTTGAGATTCCACACTTCATCAAACTTTAGCGCCATCTGGTGTCAAATAGTGGCAAAGTATGGCGCGCGTATATTGCCATCTCTCTCACACCTAAATGCATAACTATCCTGTCATCTCGTTCATGCAACAGCACCAGAACTGACATCTGGCGTAGAGTAGCTTTCGTGCTTTCATAATGAGCGGTTTTCCTTTGACAGATAATAGCCGCTACACACGCTCCTATCCGACCGCCGATTTGGTCTGCTCCCAGACCAAATCTGCGCTACACACGTTCCGATTTGGTCTGTTCCGACCAAATCTGCGCTACACACGTTCCGATTTGGTCTGGGAGCAGACCAAGGCGGTCGGATAGGAGCGTGTGTAGCGGCTATTACAGTGTTGTTTCCTTGCGACCAATCGAAAGCGCCCGTGCAGAAAGCGGCAACCAATAGTAGTGCAACAGACATAGATCAAACATTGCAGAACAGTCATAGCTTTTGTGCGTGTTTTCTGCCTACCAAATTTTATGAGAATTCACATTTTATTTAATTAATTATTTTTTTAAGATTAAACATTGACATCGTGAGAGAAATACTTACTAATCGAGTTTATTTTTGGTACTTATATAGGTACGTTTAAATACATGAATACTATTAATTATTTTACATGCGTTTATTTAACTTGCAGTATAATTATTCAATAACAGTTCAATAACAAAAAAACATCAAACTTCCATCAAAACCTGAACCCAAGTAATCACCTAAAACCTAGTACCTAAAACGTTTAAACTGTCATTTCTGCACCACAAAATAACCAATTTTGTTAATCTATGACTCTATCGAAATATGGCCGTCGCTTAATTTTTCGGCGAGCTAATGAAATAATTACTCAGTAGCATGTTATTAGATACTTTAGTGAGTACTTACTAGTGAAAAGTAATTCCTTGGGCTTTATTAGTATTTTTTGAGTTATTTAAACAGTACCTCAACCCACATATCGGCATTTTTAAATAAAATAGAACTGAGTACACACACGTGTTGTTGCGTCTATCGCTTGCCACAGACTAAACGAGTTGAGTCCACGTGGACTCAACTCGTGTTGCAAAGATTCTAAGGCTAGAAACACATTTCCCTAGCGCAGCGCAGCGTTTCCGCCCGGCTCCGGCCCGTGGGGGGCCCCCACCACTTTCTAGCATTGTATCGTCAGATGGCTCGGTAGCGGACTGCGCAGCGGAGCTCTGCATTTTGCTTTTTACTACTTTATGTTCTCCGATTTCTCCGTCAATAATGGGCCAATTTAAAAAATATTTTTTTTGTTTAGAAGAGTCACCAATTCATTATCATGTAGGGTTGTTAGATATACTGTTAAAACAGTATTAAAGTGTTTTTAGTACACTATACTTTTTAATTTTATAACAAAAAGAATGTATAATTATGATTTGAAAATAAATTACACTAAATATTTCTAAAATTGGTTCAGTATTTTTTGAGTTTATCTATTACAAACAAACAAAGTGTATTTATAGTATTAGTATAGATATAAATTGCATCTCGTAATCATTCATCATCATCTTATCATCGTAATCATCAACATATTTTTTTTTAATTTAATATGTTCAAGTAAGAACAGAAATTGTTTTCAAAATTAGAAGAAAACATAATGCAGATGTTAGCTCGGCAACAACTCGATTGACACTGATCAAAAATTTCGTCAGGAAACGCTGCGCCACGCTAGTAAAGTGTGCACACCCCGGTCGACGCTGCGCTGCGCTGCGCTGCGCCAGCGAAATGTGTTTCTAGCTTAATTGAGATGTCTCCTACTCTCCTCTATTCTTTTATCTCAATGATATTAGTAGGAAGTAGGATATCCTTAATATTATTAAAATACTTTTTAAAATGCCAGTAGTAGAAGAAGATATTGATAACTGTTATACAATAAGAATTTAAAAGAATATTCAGATGTTCATGCTAAATCGAGAAGCGAGAAGTTTGCCAGCAGCTATTCCAGGTTTCCAGGTTCTTCGGCTTCTTTAGACAAGTGCACAGACCACAACCGCCTCTTCGAAATCCATGTTGATGACTGCGAGCAAAAATTACAAAAAAGTTGTGTCGCTGTCACTCTCGAGTGCGCATCTTTTCGCGGCGGAGAGACGGCCGGCGACAGTGACAATTAAATTGCCGCGTATCTAAGTCAACTGTGCGCGCTAGCCCTTATCTCATCATGCATAGAAGAGTCGTCAGGACAGGCACCACTAGGAAAAGCCAAAGTCGTCGGTTATAATAATTCACGGAAAATACAAACGAAAACAACGAACCACAAACAGTACCCCGAGTGTAAGTTTTTATTTCAAGCAAACGCAAACTATTTCGAATGCGTATTAATGTCAATTTGTATGAAAACTATATAAGCGCGCTACTCGCCGCTAGAGGCGCTAATACAGTTTTCATACAAATTGACATTAATACGCATTCGAAATAGTTTGCGTTTTTTGACATAAAAACTTACACTACGGGCACAGAAGCGAAGAAAACACACTGACTATAGTTTTTTTTACCCTGTGACACTGACGAGACAAACAAAGACAAAATGACACAGAAAGCACAGATTATTTTTGCTTGAGCGAGTGAGCAATGTTTATGGTCTATAACATGCCCTCATGAGAACATGCCTTTATCATTACCTTGTACAAATACAATTTTTGACAGCTGAGGTTAAAATGCGACATCTATTGATGAAAAAACGTACTAAAATTTCTACCTGTCAGAAAAACGCTGATTGAACTTCTAGATATTGAGCCTAGATTATCTATGGTACCTAAAAACTTTTATCAATAACTTTATGAATATCTAATCTACAATGGGAGTAATTAGTTAGTTAAAATCTACAAATATTCCTTTATTTGGTTTTATATAATTCTTCATTTATCTTAAACTAATTTTCTTAACCATAGACTATATTCGGATCATTCTAGAAAGGTACAAGTGAGCATTGTCTATGTTACTGACTTTGGAAAATTCGAGATTTATGGTGAAGCAAAATGAGTTAAAAACAACATTCTAGAAAAATCGTGGCAGAACTTATAAATAGGGCCCAACTCGGCCCAGTGTTTTTTTTCTTCTCTCTGAGCCTCTACTTAACTGACTGTGAAAAAGTCACTGTGAACTTGTAGAGGGTGGACTGTATTTAGTAGGTGAGTTGGTGACGAAGATGTAAATAAGAACACAAATTGGTTTTATTCTGTGACCAGGTCTTTTTCTTATGCACTAAACTTAACAGGTAGGAGGCTTAAATTACTGAGTTATAACCAAAATACAGTTCGTGAAGTACTTAAATAACACTTTAGAGTTCACACAAAATCACTGCACTAAGTTAAAGTTCTAAGTTCTACGTTCGTGTCTTTTCACAGTTCTCACTTGAGCACTACAGTAATCTTTTAGACGAGCACTAACACTAACACTACTTTGCGTCCTTTATTGCACTATAAGCGTCCGTTCGCACTATAAGTATCCGTAATCGCGGCTACACAACACGCGGAGACGAGGTACTGACGATATGCGATCGACAGTACAGGACACAGCGTCCGTAATCGCGGTCACACAACACGCGGACACGAGGTACTGACGATATGCGGTCGACAGTACAGGACACTTCACTGTCACTGGCGAGACGTGGTCGACAGTACTTGATGACGTTCGTCGACTAGACACGTAGACACGTTCGCGATGACGATGTACGAGGGGCGCACGATCTTCCGTGCGATCGCGGTTCACAGCGGTATACGAAGGGCGCGGTTCACTGAACTGGTGTAGGTACTAGCGCTGGTACTGTAGCTCTGGAGCTCTTCTTGTTTCTTCGGAGAGATCTTCTTGATAACTGAGCCAAATTGAAACTGTGCCGGCACGTCAGCCGAGAGCGTTATTTATACTGCGCTGTGCCGGTGTCTGGAACATTCGCGAGGGCGCGAGCGCGGGTCGCGCGCGACTCCTTGAATGTTCGAGCAAAGGCAGTGTGAGATAGCTGTCGCGATATCTCGCTCGCGCGCTTGAGACGGTCGCCGTCGCCTTGCTCGCTCGCACACATGAGACGGCTGCCGCCATCTCTTTCACACGTGGGACGGACGTCTTTACCTGCCCCGCACGTTCCGCGCCGCCTTGCTCTCGATCATTCGGGACTATACGTCTTTGAATTTTATGCGGGAATATTCTATAGCGGCGCTTTTTCAGGCTGTCGTCAACATCCTCCCCCCGGCGAAGGATCCTGATCCGTAGCCAATCCTGTAAGACAGCCTTCATCCTCATCCTTGCCCCTGACTTGTATCCATAGGGGCCTGCGTCTCCAGGGTTACCAACTTTGATGCTGGTCGACGGAATGTGCCCCCTTTGGTCTTGACCTCCAGATTCCGGATCTTCCCGTCTGGGCCTGGGTGCACGTTCATGACCACTCCCCAGGGCCATGTGTTGCGTGGCAGCGTGTGGTCCACGATCAGAACCACATCCCCAATCTTGATTTCTCTTCCCTGGCGTCCGTTGTCGAGGCGGGGTATCAAGGTAGGAAGATACTCCCGCAGCCACCTCTTCCAAAACGAGTCGGCGAGTGCTTGCGCGGCGCGCCAGGTGCGTCGATCCCCGATGTCGCATGGGCCCGTGGTAGGGAGCCCCGATGATGACCCCAACAAGAAGTGGTTCGGTGTCAGGGCCTCCGGATCTGCAGGGTCGACCGATACGTGGGTCAACGGTCTGGAGTTGACGGCGTGCTCTGCCTCTGTGAGCAGAGTGTGGAGAACCTCTTCTTTCGGCTCCCTCTCGTTGAGTGTGGCGGTGAGAGCGTTCTTGACGGAGCGTACCAACCGCTCCCAAGCTCCCCCCTGGTTCGGTGCTCCGGGTGGAATGAACTTCCACTGCGATTCGTGTAGCATCGCGACCCGCTGTAGCTCCGGCAGCCATTCTTCGTACGCCTTCTAGCAGCTCTTCATTATTGCTGTTCCATCCTCGTAGGTTGAAGCCGGCTTGTCGATGGACTTCGTGTACTGCTTTGATTGTCCTCTTTGCCTGTTCCACGTCAGCAAAGCTTTCTACGAAGTCATCCATGTAGTGGGCTTCCGTTATCGGGGCCAGCGCATCCGGGTGCGTGGCGGCGTGTTCAATAGCGTTTCTGTTCCTCACGCTGTGCGCTAGAAACGGCGAGCTTGAAGCACCGAAGATCATCGAGGTCATCTTCATTTTCATGGGTTGTTCTCTCGGGTCGGCTCTCCATAGGAACATCTGGGCTGGCTGATCCTCCTTCCTTATCTTTATCCTCAGGAACATTTCCTGGATATCGGCGGTCACGGCGTACTCCCCTTCCCGGAACCTGAACAAGATCTTCGGGAGCGATTGTAGGAGATCCGGTCCCTCGAGGAGGAAGTCGTTGAGGGACATTCCGTGAGTCTTCGCTGCTGCGTCGAACACCAACCTGACCTTTCCTGGTTTGTTCGGATTCCTGACGGCGAAGTGTGGGAGGTACCACGCCACCGGGCTCTGCTGTTCCGTTCTATCGCAGGGCTCGGCGTACCCCTTGGTTATCAGCTCGTTCATTTGGCTGTGGTATTCTTCTTTCTCCACTGGGTTCCTTTCTAACTTCGCTTCCAGTGTTGTCAGTCTCTTCAGCGCGGCGTTGTAACTAGGAGGCAGCTCTGGTTCGTCCACTTTCCATGGCAGCCCAACCTCGTAATGGTCTTCTTTCTTGGCGACCGTTGCTTCAAATATCGCCACTGCTCGTCGATCTTCTTCCTTCATGTGCGGTGCACTCGCTTTGATCCCGAGGTTCTCCACGGCGTAGTGTTCTCTCACGGCGCTTTCCAGGTCTTCATCGGTCCATACATGGAGAACTTGGTCTTCGCGCTTCATCAAGCCCTTGCGTGGTGCGGTTCCGTGTACCACCCAGCCAAGTTCGGTGCGCGAAGCGGCAGGCTCGTTCCTTCTGCCTGTGCGAAGGTCTCTGGTCACAATGAGCGGCCAGTTGTCGGCTCCTATAAGTAGACGTGGCTTCGCGTTCTCGTAGATGAAGTGCTCGCTCAGGCCCTGAAGATGCTCATGCCGGAGGTTCTCAGGGCTGATGGTCTGGGGGGCCAAGTTCAGACCCCGCATCGTGCGTGCGGTAAGGGCGTACTCTTGATCCTCGCCCTTGCCCTTGATGCGCAGGCGCACGATGTTGCTCCTTATTTCCTTCTCCTTGCTGTCGATGCCCTTGACGTCAAGGCGCGTCGACGGTCCCTTGGCGCCGATCTCGCGTGCTAGATCTTCATCTACTAGCGTAACTGTGCTGCCTTCGTCCAAGAGCGCGTATATGTCCCGCTTTCCGTTCTTTCCTTCAATGGTCACGGGGCATATCTTCAGTTTAACCTCGCGGTTACGTGCCTTCGTTGTTGACACCAGCGCTTCTTCGGTGGGCGCAGGGGTCGACCTTCCTTGGCTGCTGCGTTCCTCCGTTCCGCTCGCGTTCGTGCTGTGGAGCAGACGGTGATGCGGGTGTTTACATCCACTCACGCCGCATCGCTTGAATTTGCAGTTGTACCTGCGATGTTTGCTTTCTACGCACTTAAAGCATATTCCGTTGTACTTGACAAGCCTCCATCGTTCGTCGTAACTCATGGACTTGAACTTAGAGCACTCGTGGAGCTTGTGATCGGCGTCGCAGGCTGGACAGGTCTTGATCGCGGCCTTGTCCGCAGGTTCCCTTGATTGGACGTTGTAGACCCTCTTCTTTTGTTCAGGCCTTGGTGCCGGTGTAGGTCTTCGGGCTGGCGCAGGTGCCAGGAGTGAGTTCGTCGTTGAGGTCGATGAACCACTGTAGCCATGTCGCAGGGCTCGATCCGCTTCCCTCATCAAAAACTTGGACAGTTTTAAGATGTCAGGATCTGCCTGTTCGCAGTTATCCGCGTAGTCACACCACCTTGTTCTGAGGTGTGGTGTTAGCTTTTCATACACCTCTCGTACCAGCAGTGGGTTATACAGGTAACCTCGTTCCAATCTGCCTAGTACGGCCACGACGTTCTGAACTCTAACGGCGAACGCGTTGAGTTCCACTGCCGTTGATCCGACCTTCGGGAGCTTCTTCAGGTCTTCCATGGCCATGTCCATAAGCATCTCCGGTCGTCCAAAGCATTGCTCGAGTGTCTTCATAATGATGTCTGGGTGAGCGGCGGTACTTAATAACGGGGCGACGGCGTCGCGTGCGGCTCCACGCAGACAATTCCGAAGACGTGCGAGGTTCTCGAGGGGTGAAAACCCATACATTTGCGTCGTTTGTTCCATCGCTGCCGAGAATTGCATCCACTCAAGCGGCGAACCCGTGAACACCGGTAGGTCCGTAGCTTGGCGCGGCGGCGGTCTTGTCTTTAGCATACGGTCGAGCGTGTCGGCTAACTGTTCAATGCCTCTTCCGCGGGGCGTTGCTGAACGCTTACGTTCTCTCGGGGGCGCGGGCGTCTCTTCGTAGTCGTGTCGCGACGGGCGTGAGGGCGTTGCGGCGATTGTCACGTGCCCTCCTGGAGCCGCCGTTCGGGTCGTCGCGAGCGTGACTGGCGCCTGTTCTGGGTCTGTCTGAGTTCTGTCGAGCCAGGCTTCCACTCTCTCGCGCCTGATGATAGGCTCTCGTTCATCTTCGTGAGCACTGTCATCTTCTTCCTCTGCAGCGGCTACATCAGCGGCGAGTTTCTTCTTAATGAGGTTAGCCTCGATTTCCAGCTCCTTCCGCCTGATGGCTGCTAGTTTCTGTTCCGCTTCATACTGCAGGCGGGCGATCGCGCTGGCAGTAGATTTCGTTGACCGCGCGGTTCGGGGGCGCGGGACAGCTTCAGTCGTTGCTGATCGTAAGGGTTCCGGCATCAGCAAAAGATCCGTACTCGTAGGTTCTGCCGTCGTGCTGCGCTGTGGATCGAATGAACTAGTGTTCGGGCCGGCGAGCGGACTCGGATCCCGCGGGCAGTCGATCCACCGTTCGGGTGCGCGTTCCGTTGGCTCTGGTCGGGCTCTGTGCTGAGGAGCGATCGTAGACGGCGAACGAAGCGGTTGGTCGAAGACACGAACTTCGTGTACTTCACGTACCTCCTCCTGGTTTCCTTGTGACCTAGTCACCACCATTGTGCTTACTTAGATCCGGCTCGATGCGACCAAGACTGTAGAGGGTGGACTGTATTTAGTAGGTGAGTTGGTGACGAAGATGTAAATAAGAACACAAATTCGTCGATAAGGTCGTTGGTTTTATTCTGTGACCAGGTCTTTTTCTTATGCACTAAACTTAACAGGTAGGAGGCTTAAATTACTGAGTTATAACCAAAATACAGTTCGTGAAGTACTTAAATAACACTTGAGAGTTCACACAAAATCACTGCACTAAGTTAAAGTTCTAAGTTCTACGTTCGTGTCTTTTCACAGTTCTCACTTGAGCACTACAGTAATCTTTTAGACGAGCACTAACACTAACACTACTTTGCGTCCTTTATTGCACTATAAGCGTCCGTTCGCACTATAAGTATCCGTAATCGCGGCTACACAACACGCGGAGACGAGGTACTGACGATATGCGATCGACAGTACAGGACACAGCGTCCGTAATCGCGGTCACACAACACGCGGACACGAGGTACTGACGATATGCGGTCGACAGTACAGGACACTTCACTGTCACTGGCGAGACGTGGTCGACAGTACTTGATGACGTTCGTCGACTAGACACGTAGACACGTTCGCGATGACGATGTACGAGGGGCGCACGATCTTCCGTGCGATCGCGGTTCACAGCGGTATACGAAGGGCGCGGTTCACTGAACTGGTGTAGGTACTAGCGCTGGTACTGTAGCTCTGGAGCTCTTCTTGTTTCTTCGGAGAGATCTTCTTGAGAACTGAGCCAAATTGAAACTGTGCCGGCACGTCAGCCGAGAGCGTTATTTATACTGCGCTGTGCCGGTGTCTGGAACATTCGCGAGGGCGCGAGCGCGGGTCGCGCGCGACTCCTTGAATGTTCGAGCAAAGGCAGTGTGAGATAGCTGTCGCGATATCTCGCTCGCGCGCTTGAGACGGTCGCCGTCGCCTTGCTCGCTCGCACACATGAGACGGCTGCCGCCATCTCTTTCACACGTGGGACGGACGTCTTTACCTGCCCCGCACGTTCCGCGCCGCCTTGCTCTCGATCATTCGGGACTATACGTCTTTGAATTTTATGCGGGAATATTCTATAGCGGCGCTTTTTCAGGCTGTCGTCAACAGAACTGTTATTGCATAGACATTTTTTATAATTGTGATACGTAGTTTATCCCTGATAAACCTCGCTAATTGCGTAGGACGCAATTAGCGAGCGACTGCATCATTGTTTGAAAACGACATTGTTTTTCGATCCTCAGCGTCCGGGTAAGTCTATCTGCTAAACGGCAATTATAATGAGCGATTTTCTGAGAGGCCATTTAAAAAAAAAAGCTTCCAATTGCTTCACTAGATGGCGTTGAATAAGTATGTACATGTCTATGGTATATTTTGGTATGAAACAAATTTAAATTAATTACTTTTTAAAAACCCAAAGGAAACTAATAATATATTAAATAAGTACTACTGTGAGGAACAGAAACGAAATAGGTAAATTTAAAGATTTAGGTAAATAAATAACATCTGTCTGACGTTCCGTTTTACGTAAAAAAGTCGCGTCAAGGTAAAATTTATAACGTTCCGTTCCTTCTAACTGCATAGGTGGGACAGCGCCATCTAGTGACTGAGCTTTCAGAAAATCGCCCATTACCAACATCTCTTTATGTCACTGCTTTGGCATAACGCTGTGTTTTCTTCTTCCTCGACAGTTTTTATTCTTGACTGGACTACCTGTCCGGTGCGAGCACCAGCAAGCTGATACGATACCGGCGGGCCCTCGTTCGCGGACCTTGGGCCTTGAGTGACCGGCGTTCGGAGTATAAATCTCAGGTGTAATCGTTCCTATATTTATCTCTTAATACATTTCTTTCCACTCTTTTCGTTTATGAATTATCCATAAACGTGGCGCCCAGTAATCATCTCTGATCTTCTCTTCTCTCATAATTTTAACTTAACTATATACATATAAGTACTAGGTACCTATCTTCCTTTTAATTTGTAACCTTCCTAACTTAATTTAAACTGCACTTGTGAATTTGTCAAATGATTAATATTGAATAATAATCCATATTTGAATTTGTATTTGTATTTGTGTATCTAGTCTGACACGTTGTAAACCTATTTTAAGGATAGCGATAGTCTAGGACTTCTATTCACTTGAATTTCTCTTAAAACTTTATTTGTTTAGCTTCCATTCAATTACTTGTCTATGTAATCTTCAACTCAGTGAGAATATTGTAATTTAAGTCCCTCCGACAGTGCAACAAGTGAGCTGCAAAGTAAATTGTTATCCCCACGCCCTGTATTTCTTATAAAGAACCTGACTTTTTATGTAACATAAATAAAACTTCATATTTCATTATATTTTAATTTCTTTTATTTCATATCTAAACCTGCAGCGAAAAATATTAGTTACAATATGTACATTGTTTTCAGCAAATAAATAAATTTCATTTCATTAGTATGGATAAGTGACCTGAAGAGATCTTTGAGGGAAGACTTTTGTTAATTTGAACACTCAAAAAGTGATTACTTTGGCAACGCCCTTACAGTACAGGGTTCCTATTGCTAGCATTTTTTATTTATTTATTAAACATAATTAAACGGGTAATAAACCCAATTACATAATTATCTTAAACCAGAAATACTGTAGGTATTGGTACACAATTTGCATTTATAAAAACAAAAGCTATCAGGAGCGCGTTTAGTGCTTCATGCATACGACATAATGGAGACTGCGCGCGTGCCACCGTCCGTACTCCGTACGACACGGGGCGGAGGCGCGACCACACGATGTCTACCACCCAAACGTATTCGTAAATAGTTTTCCGGAACATAAAGGCGGCACAACTGTTCAACACATTCAGGCGAATCCATAACTCCCCGCAAGATCGCCAGAGCCGTTACAATGTCCACGTGAGCTCTCCTGCACTCTAAAGAGTCCATCCCCAACATACCAGCAAAAACTTAGTAGGATACATAAAGGGATAGTATCCATACATCCGCTTATAATAATAGCGAAGAAAAGTCTTCTGAACCTTTTCCAGCTAACGCATATTTGGCTTCGTGTGCCTCGTGTGGGTTCCAAATGCATGAGCTAGTCTCCCTCACAAGACCAATGAACAGAAGCTTTAGAGCCTCGAGATTTTGAAAATCACATAATTTGCGTAAAATTAATCCTAAACGACGGAAGCAGCTACGAGTAAGTATGGAAATGTGCTCATTGAACGTCAGGGAAGGGTCAAAGTTAACGCCCAGGTCTTTCATTGAGTCTGTGCGACGAATAGCGTCACTGCCCAGCTTATAATTGTACTGGGTGGGACTACGCTGGCGACTAAAAGACATAACTAGATATTGCGACACTTTATTTAGCGCCGTACTATGGGCTTCATACCGATAACAAAATGGCGGTTACCACGCGGCTGCAAGACTCGGCAAATTTGGCTCTGAAGGTCCAAAAAAATGTGCGAAAATGGATCAAAAAATGGATATTTAGTAGCGGACTGTAATTTCGAAAATGCGATAACTGTTTAGGCCGTCACATTCATAAAATTAGCCCTTACCAGGTGAACTGCCGGCTCTCGCCGCGGTAGCTACATCGATGGAGGACTTACGATGGCTTAACAGGTTTACCAAAGTCGTTACCCCTCGATGCAATATCCACGTCTTCCTTTCTTGAGCACCAATTTCATGAAAATTGACGGCTTAAATACGATAAACTTGAGATATTTAATAAAAATTGCACACGATGAGGCGCGCGCGGCGGCCGTTCCACGAGAGAGCGCAGCGGGAACGACCAAAAAAAACAGTTCTGTCAAAATGACAACCAGTGTTACCACAGAACTTATTGATGCGAAACTCAAAACTGAATGAGTTCACAGTCCGCCTCATCACTTATGGGTTGTTTACGCGTGTAAACAGTCACTTAACAGCTCTTTAGTCACAATTGCTAAGTAAACGATTTAGTGAATAAGTGAGTAAGTAGAATAGAATTGAGTCTATTTTTGCTTAAGTAACCCCCCCCCCCCCCCCCTCCTGCACCGCGCGTATTCCCTGGTAGGCGTGGTCTTTACTAAATTTGCTTTTAGTTCGCATGTGAACGCACTAATTTAGCGAAATAGGAAAGTACCTTCGTCCATTGTGACCAAACTAAATTGAATTTAAGTTATAACACGTGTAAACACTTTACTACTTAAAATTAACTTAAAAATTAAGTTAATCACTTGCTTACTTAATACGTGTAAACTAGGCATTATCTGTACCTACCTGTACCTGTACCTACCTACATATAATTTTAAGTCATCATCATAAAGAAGGCAGTTTGTAAATTTAAGAACTTTTACCACGTCGTTAATCATCAATAAGAAAAGCATACATATTATACAGGGCGTCCCAAAACTATGCCACATGGAGGGAAAGTACCATAAATACAGAAGATATGGAATTTTACTGAAAGGAGACTTCATTTTTATTTAAAAAAAAACGAGCTGCATTCAAAGAATTTCAAATAATCGCCTGTCTGAACTGGGAATCGAACCCGCTGAATTTGACAAAAAGATTTCTTTAATTTTATCATACCGACCGAAAAAAAAAAAATATTTCTTCTAAGTAACATAGCATCTCAAACAAAAGGGAGACTACGAAATTTTACTTTGACTATTAAATAACAAGCTTGTGCAGCATTCTAATGGATAGCCTTTTCTGTGACTGTCGTGCTCAAAACAACTGACTTTAACATTTTAATGTAATTCTAATAAGTGAAGATTCGAGCAATTATCTCTAATTTAACTATCATAATAGTTTAATAATGTTATAATGTGATAAGTATGTAACACCACCACGATTGGTTTAAGAGAGTTTGGATAATTTGGTGCGAGTTAAATTCTCGGTTCGGACAGGCGATTATTTAAAAATTCTTGAATGCAGTTTGTATTGTTATTTAAATAAAAAAATACAGTTGAGTTGATAACCTCCTCCTTTTTGTTAGTCGGTTAAAAATAAAGTCTTATTACAATAAAGTTTTCAATCTACAGTAGTTAAAGCGGTCTATGCCACCATGTGGCATACATACTCATCGGATGCCCTGAGAGCGTCCTGAGGGCATCCGCACGACTATGCCACATGGTGGAACGTGGAGTAGACAGCACCAAATTATTGAAAAATCTTTGGACGTGATAACGTCCTTTAAATCGATGAACGCCCGGCTGCATCAACGAAAAAGCATGATGCAATGTAACGTTCCGCCTAGGCACCTAGGTAATAGTACAGAGAGCTAACTTCTGAAACAGTTACATTAAATTATCAATCTCCACAACAATTTTTAGATCAATCAAGGTTGTGATTCTTATCACATTATAACTTTATTAAACACTTATGATAGGGAAATTAGGTATACATTAATTGCTCCATTCTTCACTCATTAGTATTACATAAAATGTTATAGTCGGTTGTGTTTGAGCACGACAGTCACAGAAAAGGCTAGCCATTAGGTATAATGCTGCAGAAACTTGTTATTTAATAATCAAAGTAAAATTTCGTAGTCTCCCTTTTATTTAAGATGCTATGCTTTCGATCGGTATAATAAAATTAAAGAAATATATTTTTTCACATTCAGCGGGTTTGATTCCCAGTTCAGACAGGGGATTATTTGAAATTCGTTGAATGCAGTTTGATTTCTTTTTAAAATAAAAATGAAGTCTCATTTCAGTAAAATTCTATATCGTCAGTATTTAAGGTACTTTCCCTCCATGTGGCATAGTTTTGGGACGCCATGTATATAAAGCTTTGGTAACAATAAGTTTAAAAAAAACAGGACTAATAATATTATAAGCTAACATTGAGATAAAAGAATAGAGGAGAGTAGGAGACATCTCAATTAGAATCTTTGCAACACGAGTTGAGTCCACGTGGACTCAACTCGTTTAGTCTGTGGCAAGCGATAGACGCAACAACACGTGTGTGTACTCTGTTCTATTTTATTTAAAAATGCCGATATGTGGGTTGAGGTACTGTTTAAATAACTCAAAAAATACTAATAAAGCCCAAGGAATTACTTTTCACTAGTAAGTACTCACTAAAGTATCTAATAACATGCTACTGAGTAATTATTTCATTAGGTCGCCGAAAAATTAAGCGACGGCCATATTTCGATAGAGTCATAGATTAACAAAATTGGTTATTTTGTGGTGCAGAAGTGACAGTTTAAACGTTTTAGGTACTAGGTTTTAGGTAATTACTTGGGTTCAGGTTTTGATGGAAGTTTGATGTTTTTTTGTTATTGAACATTTGAACATTGAACTTACATTTATACTGCAAGTTAAATAAACGCATGTAAAATAATTAATAGTATTCATGTATTTAAACGTATATAAGTACCAAAAATAAACTCGATTAGTAAGTATTTCTCTCACGATGTCAATGTTTAATCTTAAAAAAATAATTAATTAAATAAAATATGAATGAGCGATTTTCTGAGAGGCCATTTAAAAAAAAAAAGCTTCCAATTGCTTCACTAGATGGCGTTGAATAAGTATGTACATGTCTATGGTATATTTTGGTATGAAACATATTTAAATTAATTACTTTTTAACAACCCAAAGGAAACTAATAATATTTTAAATAAGTACTACTGTGAGGAACAGAAACGAAAAAGGTAAATTTAAAGATTTAGGTAAATAAATAACATCTGTCTGACGTTCCGTTTTACGTAAAAAAGTCGCGTCAAAGTAAAATTTATAACGTTCCGTTCCTTCTAACTGCATAGGTGGGACAGCGCCATCTGGTGACTGAGCTTTCAGAAAATCGCCCATTCTCATAAAATGTTGTAGGCAGAAAACACGCACAAAAGCTATGTCTGTTCTGCAATGTTTGATCTATGTCTGTTGCACTACTATTGGTTGCCGCTTTCTGCACGGGCGCTTTCGATTGGTCGCGACGCGAGGCTAACTCTTAAGCCCCCAGTACAGGATGGCCGACCATGGTCGGCGATCAAGACCAATACATCGTACATTGACACTTTTGAAAGAACCTTTTTAAACTTGTTCGTTCAAAAGTGTCAATGTACGATGTATTGGTCATGGTCGCCGACCA
This sequence comes from Crambus lathoniellus, assembly GCA_949710035.1. NCBI lineage: Eukaryota > Metazoa > Arthropoda > Insecta > Lepidoptera > Crambidae > Crambus > Crambus lathoniellus. Next base: position 5,545,995 of record OX453319.1, read on the forward strand.
TGGTCGGCCAACTTGTACTGGGGGCTTTAGCTTAGCAAAAATACTACAAGATTTTTGTTTGGGATAGCTTCTCTAGTACGTTAGTACATTATAACTCAATGTAAGCTAAGACTAATCTAATCTCTCTTTTCTTTACAGGTGTGCCTTCGTTTCGTTGAAAAGCCAATGCCTGACGGTTACATCCGCTTCGGTTTCACTAGCCACGACCCTGCGACCCTCGCTCAACACGTATGGCTCAATCTCACCAGCCCACCAGGCAACTGGGTCTATGTCAGAGAAAGATTCTGCGAGAAAGACAATATTCTTCATTACTACGTCAATTCTATTGGGGACGTCCACTTAAGCAACAACGGAATAGATATAGGGTTGTCCATCACAGGTGTAGACACTCAAAACCCTCTCTGGGCAATTGTTTATTTATCGGGAAACGGTACTGCTGTCCAATTCGCCAATCCTAGGGCACCCATCCATGTTAGAAGACCGAACCAAAGCCCGTTAGGTGAAGACAGATTATTTGATAACATTTGGTCTTTGAGCGTGGATGAGCCTTTACCTCCCCCGAGATACGCCAATCAGTTAGTCCCTCTAAGTTTATACAGGGCTAAAGGGAGGGACATATATAAGTTTGCAAATGATAGAGGAGTCTTTGGAAGAATTGGTGCGCACTTCTGGCAAGGTTACGTGTTCACAGCGCGGCCGATGCGTCCTGGGCAAACGTTTGTTGTCCAAATCTCATCCACAGAATCAGGACGAGACGATGGAATCTTATCCTTTGGTTTGACCTCATGCGATCCAGGGAGCTTAAGTCCTTGCGATTTCCCCGAGGAGTTGGAGTTTTTACTTGATCGTCCTGAGTATTGGGTCTTCCAACGGGACGCGGCAATTGGTTTGCGCAAAGGGGATGAGTTGGCTGTGACGTTGACTATGGATGGGGAAGTGAGATTCAGCAGGAATGGATCGACTCCTGTGACTGTTATGCACGTAGACAATACCGTGAGTCTGTGGGCATTTTTTGATATTTGCGGGGCGATCCAGCAAGTGTGGATGCTGCCGACGGAAGCTGTGCCGTCACCGCTGCAGCAGTTAAGAGTGTTAACTGGCACTGTAGCGCCTCTAGCGGTGAGTTTTATCGTCAACTTCACAATTTCCGAGAAAAGGTAACATTTCTAGTCCTAGCGGTACACCCCGAAATTCAGTAAAAAGCTGCAAATGGTTAAAAGCATGAAAATCGGAACGATAGATTTTTAGGCTATTAGTATAATAGTTGTTCAATTTTCAAATTCAATTTCTATTTTAGACACTGAGGATGATAAATACTAATCTGAGAGGAGTTTCCAATCATTTTATCATCCTCGGTGTCTAAAATGGAACTTTTTTACTAATTGTGATTTTATCACATTTTGTAATATAAAAAAAAAAAATTGCTTTGTTGGGGTTGGATATGAGGCTATTACATATCATTTTGGGTACATTTCACAAATAATGATTTAACTGTATCATTTCTGGAGGAGCCCAAACTTAGTATGTTTTGAAATAAATTTTAATTTTAATTTAAAACAAGGGGCGAAAACACAAGCAAAAAAAATTAGCGTCGCGCGGCGCGCCGCAGAAATCGGCGCAAAAATTACAACGCCGAATTCCGCGTCGCGGCGCCGCATCGCGAAAATTACAACGCTGGTTTCTGCGTTGAGTCAACGCGCCGCTAAAATCGGCGGCGGGCGGTGTCCCGAGAGGCGAGGGTGACCATGAATGTTAAGCACAAGCTGTGGACAGTGTTATAATGAGTCACACCAAAACATCAAAATATGACTATAAAAATTACTGCATTTAATGCGCGTACTCGTGCAAGTAATAACAGTTTTTGTTTCATCGAAATCTGTCCAGGATTTCTAAAGTTACAGCGTTGTAACATAGTAAATACTTTTACTATGGTTGTAAAGTTTCACCAGCTTTTGTTGCTTGCCTTGCGCGCTATTGCGATGACGTCATGTCGCAGTGACATCTCCGATTGCGGCTGCTGCGGGTGATTTCCGTCCAACTGTACCTACATAGAGTCCGTCCGTGCGCAATCTTCGCGCAACTGGTGCGTTTTTGGCGCTAGTTACAGTACATTTTCTTCGTTCTAAGGTTATGGTAAATGATTAGTATTCGATTTCGACCGCGCGCAGCCGCACTCTAAAACTGTCACCTACTGTCCATTTGACGATCGAAGTTTGACGGTTGCTATTTATATTGACAGAATACCGCCCGCCATTACGAAAGTTGATTTAATTTATTAATCACGAAAATACAACTTATGTATTTGAAGGTGTTTTTTCACATGGGCTCGATACAATTTTGATCATTGATCGACTATAAGAAAAATAAATAAATTTATTGCGAAACCGTGAGAGCGCAACTCTAATAGCCAATGGAGAAATACGGAAGCGCCAACTCTCAATCGCGATGTGACGTCACACGTTAATTCCATTGGCTCACCCGAATTTTTCACGGAAGCCGTACTTTAACGTTCAATATCTCAGTCATTTTTGAAGATAGGAAAAAAATAAAAACATATTCTTTTTTCTCGAGTAACATATTTTTTAGATATGCTGATAACAAAAATCATTGGTGTGACTCATTGTGAAGTGTGTGGTAAGATAGACGATGTGCAGCACTTGTTGGTGGAAATGTGATAGGAATCGGCCAAAGCGCGAGTCGTTGTTGATGAACATATTGAATGTTAAAATATCGGATGTTGGTCCCTTTCAGTCCATATTAGCTGAACCCACGTCATCAGCAGCTAAGCTTTTGTGTAAAATGGCGACCTTTAATCAATGACTCTGAGTAGGTATGTTTTTTTGTAAATTCTATTTTAAATTATTGTTGGTCGAAGGTACCATGGTACACCACTGTTATTTTTTATATACATAGTGTACGGTCTATACAACCGCACAATAGCGTCATGTCGCCGATTCAGCATTTACTTCATTTTATTATAATATTCATTTTGTAATTTTAGTACGCATTCGATCGCCCCGATGTTTACTCGTATCAATTAGCAATTCTATCAGTTATCAAAATAAATTCATATTCTTCAAGAGTTTCTTATCATTTCTATCAAATTAAATATCGTACGAGAGCAGCCCGTACATATTTATGGTCCTTCGAGCCGGATTGATCTAGCGCGCGGGAGGTCAAAAAAGCGGGACCACGTGTTCGACAACGTGACTTGTGCAACGTGGGACGCGTGACCTGTGACTTTCCGGACTTTATCAAACTTCATCAAACATCAAAAAACAATTATCAACCAGCAGTGCTATCGTGGTTTTTGGGTCCAAGGTGTGGTAGCGAATCGGTCTGACCGGCCTCCCAGAAGCGGGTCTCACCGGAAGGATTGAGACAAGGACGCACATATCGCACCGCGGGCTTATATTACCTCGCCGCACGAACACGTAATCAGCGCGTAGCAACAGCGTCATCCTATCAACTTCAGGCACAAGACTTCAATCATGGAAGATCTACTATCAAATCAGCATCAGCTCATGGATGCCATGCAGCAACTTATCAAAAACTTCAAGAAGGATGGTTCAGAGCGAAAAACTCCTTCTTACATCAAACGCCGTTTGGAAACACTGGATCAGTATTGGAAAGAGTTCCAAGAAAATCATATCAAGTTATGTGAAAGTGAAAAACGCGACTATACGTATTTTTCTGAAAAGCATTATGAGCAAGCTTCTGAGTTTTATGCGGAAAACAGAAGAATCATTCAAAGATATCAAAGCATAGATCCGGACCCAAGGGTATTGCTTCGACCGGGCACCCCGTTAGGCGCCATGGACTGGCAGCAACCAGAGAAGCGTCAATCACCCTTAACTGTTCCCGGGACTCCTACGGAACCGCAGCAATTACGATCAGAAAATCAGACCAAATGTCCATCAACTTTCAAGGTCGACAAGGGAAACCCTAGCAAACTCGACGAGATGTACCGTAAGCAAAAAAGTAACATCAAAGCCCTTGAAAGAGCCTTGAACGCTATCAATCTCGATTCACTTACGGAAAAGTGGGAATTCGACGACGCTTTACGCACTATTCAAGGTCGTTGGAACGCTGTGGATTCCTTACACTGGGATATCGACAGCGAACTCACAACGGAAGATGTAAATTATGAAAATATATACTATACTTTTGAGGACCGGTATAATCAGATCAAAAAGTCTATTAATAGCAAAATGTGGGCAGTTTCTCATCAAGAACATTCTACACCAAAATTGGAAATACCGGTGTTCAGTGGGAGCTACCAGCAATGGACTTGTTTCAAGGACTTGTTCACAGAATCTATCCACAAGAGCAGAACCATATCAGACGCGCAAAAAATGCAATATTTAAAAAGCAAGATCAGAGGTGAGGCGGAGAGATTAATTCAGCACCTACCAATTAGTTCCGAAAATTATTCAACATGTTGGGACATCCTGAACCATCGCTACAACAACAAGCGTATGATATTCAGTTCACATATCAACGTGCTTCTCAGTTTACCAACTATGAATCATCAATCACCATCTGCACTCAAAAAACTGCACAACACTACCAAGGAATGCCTAAACGCTGTTAAAAACTTGGGCGTCAACATATCAACCTGGGATCCGCTAATAGTCCACATACTAATTCAAAAAGTGGATACGGAAACACACAACGATTATTTTGAATATTTGGAGGACCCAAGAGATTTACCAACATTATCAGATTTTTTAAAATTCCTGGAAATGAGATTTACAGTGTAGTGTGTGTACTTGCTATACGCACACACTCGCATCTTTCTCCAATATATAAGCGCATTTTAACTTAATAAAACTCTCTTTATAATCGCAGTCAGTTGTTTCATTTCTTGTCCGAACCGCCTACATTGCATGGCGACCCTGCCAGTGCTGCCTGTCGGCAGTGCTGCGCAGATGGTTTTTAAAGTGAAAATTATGGTATAAAAAAGAACATTATTTAGACATAACTATGTGGACACGAAAAGTGCAGTGCAGTGAAATAAAAAAAAATTAAGATAGAGACTTACAATTTAAAAATTTAAAATAATTTAGTGGTTAATGTAGTTAATTTAAAATTCTTCAGTTATAAAATAAAGACAATCAATTCAAATTAACGTAAAATAATAAACCAAAGTGATATTAAATAAAAACTCTAAATTATGAAGAAAAATTATTGTTGCCGTTTGCTGGTTGCTGGATGTCACTGATGATGAGGCAAGACCATGATGAGGGTGCCTAGCAGGGTGCCGGGAGATGCAGGTGTCGGATGTGGATTGCAGCAGGGAGCCGATCCGGTCACGGAATGTTAGGGAAATCAGTGCACATCAAGAACAGGATAACGAATCAGAATGCCAAAGTTTAACTGCAAGTCAAGGACAATTCTTTCGGTTTGATTTTATCTATTTGTAGGTATTGTGTTTTATAAATACACTTTAAAATTAAATTCACACAGGCATTAGTATTTTATTAAAATGCTCATTAATTTAGTTATTTTACTTGCAAAATTTCAGCTCACTTCTGATCATGATTAAATAATTAATAGATTAATTTTATTTAAAGAATTATATAACCGTAAAATTTTGTTAAAAATATCTTTAATAGAAATGATAGTTTGGTAACAAGTATTGAAGAATTTATTTTATTATTCATTAAGAATTAACTTTTATAATCATGTACCTTATTTACATGAATATTTTTTCCCCTGTAAGTTATAGTTTAGGTACCTAAGTATGTACCTCAACTCAATATATTTAAAAAGGGAAATTGTTAATTTTATTTCATATGTATTATTTGGAATATTGATTGAACATTCTGATTTATAGTATTGATTGCACAGAACAGAAGTAAAAGAAAACTATTTCATATACGAATTAAAGAAATTAGAATTTTAACTATTGTGTTGCATAGGTTTTGGCAACTTTAAAACTGATATTAAAAATAAAAATGCTTTAAATGTGTTTTTTTATGTTTACAGTTTTTGTATTTTCGATACCCTGATTTATCGGAGATCGTTGGTTTAAAGGTAAATAATTTAACATTGATTATAATACTTTTTTGTTCTTCGTCAATGAAAATACGTAAGTACCTATATTAACGTAAGTGGTTATTTTCAGTATGTGAGTTTAACAGTTTTGTCTTATTTTTTCAAATTCGATTTTTTTTATGGTTTCTTTACATAAATTTGTAGTTTTTTTAAAGATAATGATATGATTTCGTAATTGCGCTCAAGTAAACATCATTGCTGACCAAGCAACCCGTGTGGTATTTGTGTCGGTAAAAATAGCAACCTCCAATGATTGTTCGAATGCTTTTTAAATAATTTGAGTTTACAAAAGTAACGAGTATGAAAAAATTATTTGGTTATTTTATGTGTTACTTTTTACGATTTACCTATTGACAACAATTTGGTAGAGATATTTTTTTTTATAGAAATACTTATTTTTTACTAGCTTTTCGCCCGCGGCTTCGCCCGCGTGGACTACACGACGTTATCCCGCAGGAATGTGTTATTTTTTCGGGATAAAAAGTAGTCTATGTTCCTCTCCAGGCTACAAAGTATTGAAGAGGTATGACGCTTTACCGAGGCTAAGGTAATAAAAGAGATGTGACTTGTTCGGTGTCAAGATGTATATTGAGATAATAATATTGAGTACAATTAAAGATACATTATCTTAGTAAGCGATCTTATTCTAGATTGCTGAGAATGCTACGCGTGTGTTCCAATTTTCTGTAAATGCGCGATAATGCAAACATCTTGTTTGTGTAATATGTTGCAATCATACTTCATCTCCCCTGAAAAAGTGGAAGGATCATCCCCTCCCTGCAAAAAGGAACAGACTCGTAACATTGACTTTAACGAACTTAACCAAAATTTAATTACTTAAGTAAAATAAGTAAACAAAATTTAAACATTATCAACATAGCAAAGTTAAAACTATTTCATTTATTAAATCGTACTAATACAAAAACGTTTTACAATATAAACAATATACCTAATTAAAATTGTATCTAATTAAAATGGTATCGAATTGAAATGGTATTGAATTAAAACGGAAGCTTCACATTTTACACTTAATCATAACAATAACAAAGTGTTAAGTAACATGGTATGTAATTAAGTACCTATACTTATAATTACGTATCAAATAAAATAGTTATTTATTGAATGGTTTGGTATTATTCTTATGCACAATTATAGCTTTATTTTCTTTTAAAATTTCTACATTAGACGTCATATCTCTTAAAACTTTATAAGGGCCATTGTAAATACTATCTAATTTATTTCCTACTTGGTTCTTTAATAATAACAAATCGCCTAACTGATAGGTAACATTATTGCTAGTTTTATCATACAATAATTTTCTTTTCTCTTTAGATTGTATCAAGTTACGTCGTGCGTCGGATTGCGCTTGTTGTAAACGATACTTAAGTTCTCGGGGATAACTGTCATAGTTATATAAGGGGTCGATTTCTGATTGTAAATTATTTGGAAGGTTACAAATTTTTCCAAAAACTAATTCGAAAGGCGTATATTTAGTTTCACTATGCACTGTGGTATTAAAAGAAAAACACCAATATGGAATCCAGGTGCTCCAGTTATGTTTATAATTATTACACTGGATTCTCAGAAAAGCTCCTAGGGTTTTATGAGTATTTTCTAAAGCGCCTACAGTTTCGTGATGGTACGCCGTAGAATTTAATTTTTTAATATGTAATAGAGAACATGTTTCGGACATCACTGATGACATGAATTCGGTTCCCTGGTCAGTCAATATTTCTCTAGGAATACCATAACGTAAAATGAAATTATTGGTAAAAGATTGAGCAACTGTGACCGAGTCTTTACTAGGTAATGGATACGCTTCAACGAATTTGGTTAAATCGCATTGTAATGTCAATACATATTTATTATTATAGTCATCAACATCGAGTGGACCCATTATATCCAAACTAATTCTTTCGAATGATGAGTGGGCTGTTGATGTTATGGTTAAGGGCTGCTTAATATGTTTATTACTATGCTTATGATATTGACATTGATGGCAATTTTTAACAAAAAGTTTTACATCATTACTCAAACCTGGCCAAAAATAATATTGCTTAATGTTGTTCATCATTCTATTAACTCCTGCGTGTCCGCTGGTAGGTAATAGATGGAAATCATTTAGTATTACTCTTTTTTGTTCACTATCATATATTCTTAATATATTTTTTGTTATGAGAAAGCGCGGGGTAACAGAGTTAATTCTTTTTGTTGCTTGTACAAGACTTTTGATTTTACTCTCGTTACATTTTTCTTTAATAATAAGTACCTCATGTATGCCTATTTTTTGACATAATGACTCTAAGTCCCTCGCTAACACCTCTGGGGTAGATGACGATCGGGTACTCAGATATATCGCTGATTGCGAAGGTACGTAAACGTAACAACTTGCATTAGAAATAATGCTATCTTTAGACTTTGAATAATTGTCAAACTTTAATTGATTAAAACTTAATTCAGTTACGTCATCGGGTTTCTTGAGAAGTTCTACCGCAATAGGTTGATCAGGCCTAGTGCTGGTGGAGCTCTCTGAAGAAGAATCAGTGGGGGTTTTTAATTTTTTACTTTGTGCTCTAGTTAAAACTGATACTGTGTTTTGATGTAATGATTTTAAAGTAGAAGATGTAATAGGTATGCGACTCAATGCGTCTGCAGCTGCATTGTTTCGTCCTGGAACATACTCTATTTCAAAATCATACTCCTCTAGGAATAATCGGAATTTAGTAAGTCTGCTTGTTGGGTCTTTCAAGTTAAATAAATAAATTAACGGTTTGTGGTCTGTTATAATTTTAAATTTACGTCCATATAAATAAGGGCGAAAATGTCTCACAGACCAAACAATTGCTAAAAGTTCTAATTCTATGATGGGATATCTCGTCTCGGCGGGTTTCAGGTTTCTACTCGCATACGCGACTACTTGACCGTTCATGTTAGATAAAACAGATCCTAAACCTGTCTTACAAGCATCTGTTTGTAGCCGAAAGATGTTACTTTCTGAAAAATCTGGATAAGATAAAATAGGGGGTTGAATTAATGCTGATTTTAATTTTTCAAATGCCGTTTGACACTCTGATGACCATAGAAACTGTACATTCTTTTTTCTTAATTGATTTAAAGGATAAACAATGTTTGCAAAGTTCGGTATGAATCGTCTGTAGTAATTTGCAAACGCGACAAAACGATTGACATCGTCGCAGTTCATCGGCACTGGATAGTTTTGCATGGTTGCAATTTTACTTTCATCTGGTAAAATTCCATCAGAAGTTATTTTGTGTCCTAGATATATTATTTCGTTTCGCAAAAATTCACACTTCATAGGATTTAATTTTAAGTTAACTTTTCTAAATCTCTCTAGTATACTAATTAAGTTTTTATTGTGGTTTTCTATAGATTTCCCGAAAATTACGCAATCATCTAAATAAATAAAAGCCTTTTTATAATTTAAGCCTGACATTGCAATAGTCATAAGACGTGAAAATACACTCGCAGATGTCCGGAGACCCATGGGACAGCGTTTCATCTGAAAAATTTTATCACCAGCAGTGAAAGCTGTGTACTTTCGTGAATCTTCGCTTAAAGATAACTGATAATAGCTTTGCGAAAGGTCTAATTTTGAAAAATAAATGTTATTTGCAAGCGAATCTAAGATATCAGTTATATTAGGCAAAGGGAATTTGTCGTCCTCAATACGATTATTTAACTGCCTGTAATCTATAACTAATCGCCATTGTTTCTCGTTTGACCTATCTTTTTTTTCGGTACAAGCAAGACGGGACTAGACCACTCTGACGTAGCCTCTTCTATAATATCATTTTCGAGCATAATATCTATCTGTTTCTGAACTTCCTTCCTTAGTGCGAACGGTAATCTATGTGGCTTGACATAAACTGGCGAGACATTAGGTTTTAAAGTTATATTATGGGTCATTAGGTTTGTACAAGAGAGTTTGTCGCCTGGCAGATGAAAAACATCTGCGTACTTAGCGCAAATACTTTCAATACTTCGTTTTTCTTCTAAATTCAGTTCAGGTAAATTTAATAATCCTAATAATGTTTTTACACGATCGACAGAAACCTCCTCTTTTTCAAAATTACAGACTTCAAAATCATTCAATGAAAAAGTCTCTAAATCGGTAAGATCTAGATCAACTTCTTTCTCAGTGGTGTTTAATATCCTTACTGGCATGCGACCATTACAAGGTTTCGCTATTATACTTCCTATAAAAACTCCTTTCTGTATCTCTTTAGATAAACAAACACAATCGTCGCCTAACGATGTAGGTATATATTTTATTACCTCACATCGTGGCGGTATCAAATGTCTATAGTGACTCAATATAGGTATAGACACATAATTACTATCTTTAGTTAAAAGCAAAGTATTTTCTTTATAGTTAATTATAGCTTGATAGCGTTTCAAAAAATTATCACCTAAAATACCATTTGCAGAACAAGACATATTTTTAAACACATACATTTTTTCTCTAAAAACTAACCCATTATAAGACAAATCTAAGTAAATATATCCTTCAGATACTAGTTTACCGCTAACACCTTTTATAACTAACTTCTCAAATGTAATTAAATTCAATAACTTCGGATAATCGCATAACCATTCGTATTTTAAAACACAAAGGCTTGCTCCGCTATCGACTAAAAGATCGATATTGCTATTACTTACGTTAAAAGTTACGGTACTACTATTATTGTAGTTTAAAACATAATTTTCAGTAGGAACGAAAAAAATCTAAATTATTATCGTTCTGGGGCTCAGAACGCGCTTGTGACTCACTATTGGTCGATTGCTCGTGGCTAGCGTACTGCACACGTTGAAAAGGCACAGCTGAGCGCGGCGGGCGCGGGCTCGGCCGACCGCGGTCACGTGAACGTGATTGTGTTCCTTGCGCGGCGCGGGAGTCTCGCGACATGTACTTACCTTGTTGTGGTCTCGTGTTTCCGGCAGCGTACCTATTGTTTGCGCTAAATCTATTATAGTAACTATATTTATTAGAATAATTACTTGGCTGACGCGGATAATTAGTAGGTGTGCGTGAGAAATTACGAGTATGAAACTTTTTAATGTTCATAACTTCCTCGTGTCTGGTAGACATTGACTGCTCGTCTAGGGCAGTTCTTATAGCCTCTGGTAAAGAATCAAAGTGACGTGATGCTATGATAGTACTAAGCTTTTGGTTCACTAATCCATCTGAAAAGCGTTTGATTGCAACCTTTTCATTAATGGGACGCAATACTTCAAACTTAGTAGCGTCGTCATCCGCTTGTGCTATGGTTAAATTCACAAAAAGTTGTTCTAGTTCCGAGCCGAATGACTCGATCGACCTATGACCTTGACGACAGTTTTGTAATTTGTGTTGGATAGTAACAGCAGATTTTTTCTGAATCAAATGCGTATTCATATCTCTAATTAAATCTTTAATAGTTGGATAACTACTTTTTAAACGTAATTTTGCGCTAGGAGAGAGCCTAGTTTTAATCACAAAATCAATAAGTAACCCATGAGTAGCATCGCTGATCATTGAACTATATAATTGTATACCATCAATTAGAGATTTAGTGACGTGTTCTTGACCTGTCATCGTTGGTAAAAGTGCAATGGCTGTCTTCAAGTCAAATTTATCTTTTTCTGCCATTTTTGAAATACTACTAACACTTAAAGTCTCTAAAGAAATAATTTTGTCATAAATGATCTGAATGTCATTTGCTATTTTATTAATTAAAGTTATATCTTTAGTTGATACCTCCGATTTTTCAACTAAATTATGTACTTGAGCTAAAATATACTCTAATTTCGCGTATTCAAGTTTCGCTTCATTAAATTTCGTAAAACCTAACTCTTTTTGACGTCTATCTGGTCCTAGTTTTACTAAATTATCTTTAATATACAATAGTTTCTTATGCAATTCATTTAAATCGGAAATAATAAATGACATTATCTAATAAGAAAAAAATGTAATCCTACATATTATTTAAAACGTTTAGGTATAAAATAACTTACGACTTACGGTGGCATTATAGCGCGCGAATAAAATAATTACGTCTCTGCACGATGAGTAGGTATGTGGTGACCGGCGTGGCGTGTGGGGGCTGGGGCTGCGGGCTGGGGGTTTTCTCATGCTCCTTGAGTGTGTAGGATCTTCAGACTTCTAAGATGGGTTCCTGGACCGCTTGAAACAGCTAACTGAAGATCGGGCTGGGATTTCCCTTGCCCCTCGTACAATGGGCCGGGTTTCTACCCTGGACACCTCCTGGTCTACGTTGATGGTTGAGTCGACGTCGTTGCCAGTTCCACGGAAGATATTGTGTTTCTTAGAACTGCGCTGTTGAATTCTCTACGGAGTCGGTTGACAATTCGGTCCCAAATTTTCCGGATGCAGGCGTAAATGATGAGTATAACGATGAGAAGCAGTATGACGGATAGTAAAATTTCTGTTGTAGTGAGCTGGCTTGAAGTTTTCTGCGTTGCTTGGGCGTCGCCGCTGGCGGTTTGTGCGATGATAACTTCTTCTTTACTTTGTGGTGCTCCCATATTATTGTTTTGTCTTCCCAAGTAATGCGATGAACAGAAGTGTAGAGCCAAATAGCACCGCAACGAAGACTGCTGCTAGTATGGTGTTGAAAATTTTGCTTTGCTGCTCCATGTAGTAATGATTTTCCCGCAAAAATTTATAAGTTCGGTTGGCAAAGGGTCGCCATGAAGAGGTATGACGCTTTACCGAGGCTAAGGTAATAAAAGAGATGTGACTTGTTCGGTGTCAAGATGTATATTGAGATAATAATATTGAGTACAATTAAAGATACATTATCTTAGTAAGCGATCTTATTCTAGATTGCTGAGAATGCTACGCGTGTGTTCCAATTTTCTGTAAATGCGCGATAATGCAAACATCTTGTTTGTGTAATATGTTGCAATCATACTTCAGTATCTGTGTTCCAAATTTCAGCCAAATCCGTTCAGCCGTTTTGGCGTGATTGAGTAACAAACATCCAAACATCCAAACATCCAAACATCCAAACATCTAAACTTTCACATTTATAATATTAGTAGGATGTCTGAATCATAGGATCCTATTAATTTTATATTATGTAGTTTTTTTTTAATATTGAGCTTTTGAATACGTATAAAACTAAAAACAAATAAGTACGTTGTTTTGTTTAGAATAAAAGTATTTAATTTTACTTGTTTTAAAGCAAATTATAGAGGCTTACAAAACCAAATATGATAAACTTGAAGTAAAATAAAATAAAATTGTTATATTTGTTTCTCCACACAAATAATTTCAGTGTATCATAAATTCAATATTATTAATCTTCTAAATGTAAATAGACCCGTAATCTGTTTTTAAAATAACAATTTAACTAGAGACTTTTTTTTCAGTTCAGTTGTGCGATTCTCTAAAACTCAATCAACAAACTCGATGTTCTTTTTCGCCTGACCTTCACTTGTTTGTTATGAATTTGACATAAAGAATCGAAGCTGAACGACGAAGTGACGGTAAAACTTCGTTAGAGAATCGCACCCCTGGACGCAATCTTTTTATTTAGAATAATAGCTTAAATTACATGTGTATACTGGATACAAGAATTTATATACGTATTTATTTCTTTACACTTTGGAATATTTTGTCTTTTACATAAATAGGTAAAATTCAGTTATACCTTTGATACATGTACCTACAATGTACGAGTATTTTCGGTAAAATAGATTTTTGTAGGTTTTTTTTTCATAATATTAAGTAACTTCATAGGATCCATAATATTATTAAAAAGAGAAAAGTTTTGTGTTTTTTTGTAGCGAATAAACTAACATTATTAATATTTGTTTTTCCAACTGATTAAGAAAACTTATAGTAAGTTTACATAACTTGTCTTCACTACATAGTATAAAACAAAGTCGCTTTCTCTGTCCCTATGTCCCTTTGTATGCTTAAATCTTTGAAACTACGCAACGGATTTTAATGCGTTTTTTTTTAATAGATAGAGTGATTCAAGAGGAAGGTTTATATGTACTTTTTATCCCGATATTCCCACGGGAACGGGAACCACGCGGGTGAAACCGCGGGCGGCCGCTAGTATTACATAAATGAGATCATAACTTTAATTAATTAGATTTTACGAGATTTTACTGCGTACATAGAATAAAATATATATATATATATATATACGTATTTGTTTATAAATTCAGTTCCTAGAAGATTTTATTCATTCGTACCAGCGTATATGTATTATTAGTAGAACTTTTTGTTTAGTCGGTTGAAATAAATATTGTATATTTACTTATGTGTATGTATTTCTTTAAAAATCTTTTAATTTTTTTATTATTACGTAGATTTCTATTAATTCAAATAATATTTTTTGAGGCGAAAGTTTAATATACTATACCTAAATACATACGGATAATACAAGTCAACACGTTCATTAGTTTGTGTTTCAATATTAACGTAACTTAAATTCGTATGGAAAGAAAATTGTTATACCTATAATTTATTCATTAGTGATGCAATCCTATGTGTTAAATTAAACAAACATAACTGATATAGAAAGACAAAGTATTGTATTTCGATCGGCATTACGTGGAATACTTTACATCCATTTATGCAAGCTGTTGGTTTGGTGCAGCAGTAACATAAGTCGCGTAAAAACAATTCCACACGAGTTTGCTGGTTAAGCGTAACATTATAATTATAACATAATAATAATACCTAGTACTTACCTATCATTTTAGTCGAAATGAAATACTTTATGGGAATTTTTGATAATTTGCAGTTAGAATTTTTTTTTTATTGAAAAGATCATAGTGAATATTTTAAAATGGTTTGAATTATTGGAATATAATAATGAAAGAAAGATAGTAGATTAAAAAATTTGTTGGAAAATGGTCAAATTTAATCGTTGGGAAAATGATTAAGAATTGATAGGAAGTAGGTAAACATATACGTAGCTGTATGAAATAATTTTTCGTAACTTTCAGATTATGATTAGGTACAGCATAGGTTAAAAGGTATAGGTCTGTTATTTTTATGTAGGTTTTAGAATGTTGAAATGTGTTTTTATTTATTGAAGATAGGGAACTATATGGTTTATAATGTTTCATATGCGATTGGACTGATCACCCAAGAACGATGAAGTCATTATTTACCCTATATTCATTTAGGAATTATAGTACTTTTTTTTAAAAAGTTTTGGATTGAAATGTTTTAGTAAATATGCTCGATAGTACGGTACACATTATATGAGAGGTACTATAGGGATCAGGTCCTTCAGATATACCAAGGTGCGAACGAGATTCCCCTTCGGATAATGTTGGAGACCAAATAAGATGTCTTAAATCATGACCCTATATAATGAAATGGTACATGGGAGGTCAAATCCTTCTATCGATCATGGTGCGAACGAGCTTTCCTCTGTGAGATAAGTTGGAGTCCAAAGAGGCTTAAAACTATGACCCCCAAATATAGGTTGTGGCCACAACCCAAATGGCACTTAGTTGTCCATTTATAATAATGAATTATGAAGTCGACTATAAATAAATATTATGAAGTATGTACCATTATAAATAATTAAATAAAAATAAAAGTACGCCGGCGCCGGGCGAATGAATATAATGTAAAGTACCTAGATGATGTGTATAGGTAAATAAGTGTACCGATACTGTGATAATAATAAAGTGATTAATAATAACGAGCAGAGTAGGGTATACAGTGTGGTCAATGAGAATATTATGAAGTAATAAAGTATAATATAAACTGATGGAAATTGAATGTGTCGATATTTTTTATAAAGTTATATGAAAATGAGTTATTTTGTGTTTGTTGTAATTTATAATATGATTAAAGGTTTTAATTTTGAATGAATAAATGGTCGTTTAAGGGAAATATTAAATGAATAAGTAATATGACAGAATACAGAAAGTAGGTAAATGTTTTGTAAACATTAACGTAAGTGAAAAATATTAAAATCTACTTTTCGAAAGGTTAAAGCTTAAAGTTTTTATTGCCAAGTAAAGAAACTATAAAAGTAATAATAATATAATTTAAAAATAGAAACATAGGTAAGTATTTGATGTCAAAATAATAAACGTAGAATTTGTTTGTTGTTGTTTGTTGTGCTTTGAAAAGTTTTAATGTACTTTTATGTGTATGTTATGTTATTTGGGGAAATATTTAATAGGTACTTATGGGTTTTTTAAACAAAAGTTATATACATTTTAAAAAGTTGATTTGATTTTTGAACACCTGTGCAATCTCTACTAGAATAAATGAGAACATTACATGAAGATAAAATTTAAAGAATTGTTGAGGTAGTGTAGGTATTGTTAAGGTAAATACTAAGGTGAAATTTCAATATAAATATAAATGTAAATGTGAATTGATTAATTTGAAACAGTGAACACAATTAAAGTTGTAATAATAATAAACAAAATTTAAAATAACCAAGGAAACTTGCACCACGTTTTTGATAATTTATAGTTTTTTTTTTGCAGTCATCTTGATATTATGTATTAACTATATTTTATTTTAGTAAGTTTATGCAACTAAAATTGGAAGTGCACAACCTTTGCAAATTTTTAATGGTACTTAGTTATTCTGCTTCAAAAATATTTTTAATTTTACTGTCTTTTCAAGCACTTTTTTATTTTTATGATAAAATTCCTAAAATTAACATACAAGACATTTTTTAATACAGTTGCTCAAAAAGTGGCGTATTGCAGGGACGTATAGCGTTCGGGATGTGGGCTATTACACACTCGAACTTTTTCTTTACCTTTCCCGAACTCGTGCGTTTTCTTTCCCAACTGTCAAAATATTGTCTATTAAAAAGAAAAAACCAACCACGAAGTTTTTACTAAAAAAAAAATCATAGAAGTTTTTATGATTCATGCAAATATTTCTAAAAAGAAGCTACTAATTTGTTTCAATATCAGATTTAAAAGTAGTTTTAATTATACATTAAATTAATATGAGTATCGGCCAAATTAAATTTATGAATATAAAAAATACATAAAATTGGCTGTATGACCACAGATTTCTAAATATGGTATGACGTGCACTATTTACCATAGTATCTGCTTATAGGAGTTTGCGCAAGTAAGTGAAAAGAAAATGAGGGACCTTATTTCTTAATTTTCTAAATTGGTTTTTTTGGTTTTTATTGTGGTAGGTACTTAGTATGGTGGAATTAGTGCTTTAATGGAAAACGATGTGGTAAAAGAGAGAAATAAGGAAAGGCGCTCCTGTAGGATTCGGATTGCTTTTGTTATAATCTCATTTAATTTAATTTTCATTTCATATCAATAAAAAAATTCTACTGAAGCCTTGGCTGTATGATCATAGTTTCCTTTGCCAACCCAGAATGGGTGAAGAAAACAAAAAAAAAGTCTCTGCTTATATTCTTTTACGATTAGTTAGTTGAGTTTATTGTGTTTTATTATTTTATTAAATTGCTTAATTTTTTCGCAACTGTATTAAAAATAGTTGTTCAGTACACGTGCGGAACCGTCATTGCAACTTGTTCCGACTGTCAACCCTCACCTTCGGCTGCGCCTCGGCTCGGGTAGACATTTTTCGGAACTCTTTGCAATGACAGGCTTTCCGCACTTGTAATGAAATCTACTATTCTTTATTACTTTGTGCATTTAATGCAAAATATTTTTCATGTTTGATTTAATTTTGTTTTTTTTTTCGTATGAGTGTGTATTTTACTATTTTGGTACTGTAACATTTATTTGATACTTACTTAACAAAATGTTATTAGTGTGTTCTTTTTCTTTTTAAATATTTTTAATATACTTATGAAACTTTAAAATAAAATAAAAATTGTACGTTTATTCATCTTTAAACATAAATAACTAGAAAATTTATATTCCTTTTTTACAAATATTTTGACTTTTATGTTTGGCAAAACCGCATTATTATCGTTGACGACAACGAACGTAGTACATAGTATAATGATAAGTTAAAAAAAAATGTAATCTTCGTCATTTTTTTAATTTCAAGGGGGGAGGTGTAGTGTGTGTACTTGCTATACGCACACACTCGCATCTTTCTCCAATATATAAGCGCATTTTAACTTAATAAAACTCTCTTTATAATCGCAGTCAGTTGTTTCATTTGTTGTCCGAACCGCCTACATTGCAACAGCATTAGAGTCATCTCGGCGTAAGCAAGAGACGCCTAAAACTAGTCAACAATCACAGATGTATGACTATAAAAAACCTAATAATAACAAATCATATCAAAGTGGATCGAGTAAACCTTTTATTAATTATACGAACGCAAAAACATTCCAACCGACGACGTCACGTAACAAGACACCGCCGTGCGCTTTATGCAATGAACAACACGGAATATATCACTGCAAAACGTTTTTAGAGCAATCACCAGAAGTAAAACGTAAGACAGTATCAAAACTGAATTTATGCGAAAACTGTCTTTATGACCATAACGGCAAAGACTGTTTTTCAGAGAAACGATGCGCTCACTGCAAGAGAAATCACAATACATTACTACATGAATCATACTTATCAAGCAACAAAGCAAACCAGCAAGCAAGCAATGTAAAGCAAAGTTCACAAAAACATGTGTCACACGTATCACAGGAATGTATCGCTGAAATTCTCTTAGCAACAGCACAAATCAAAATACAAGCAGCGGATGGGAGCCTTATCACTATGCGTGCTTTGATCGATCAAGGATCACAGACATCACTTATCACCGAAAATGCAGCACAAAGACTTGGCTTACCTAGACAACACTGTAAAGGAGTTATTTTCGGGATCGGCACTAAAGAAAATAACTGCAAGGGAGTTATCAATATCACAGCAACCGCGATTCATACTGATTACAGCTTCAGTACTGACGTCATCATTATGAAAAACCTTGTTAACAACTTACCGAATCGCACATTCAGCAAACCAGTCTGGGAGCACCTGGAAAGCATTCAACTAGCCGACCCTGACTTCAACATCAGCCGTCCGGTAGACATACTGTTGGGGGCAGACATCTACTCAAACATCATTATGAGTGGAATCATAAGACAAGATGAAGATCAACCAATAGCACAGCAGTCTCGCCTTGGTTGGATCATATGTGGGAACTTGAAGTCATCATATCAATGCAATGTCGTTTTACACAATTTGGAGGACATTTCGAGGTTTTGGGCCATAGAAGATATAGCAGACAACTCTATAAATATGTCGTCAGAGGACTATTATTGTATACAGCAATATGAAAAAGAAACTAAACGATTAAGTGATGGTCGATATGTCGTTTGCCTACCCTTAAAACCTGACATAGAGCAAAATTTGGGAGAATCAAGGCAACTATAGGCGGCTCAACTATATCAACTTGAAAGAAAATTTGACAAAAACGAAAATATATCAGAATTATATAAAGCATTTATGAAAGAATACATTGACTTAAATCATATGCAGCAATGTACTCGCAACAGCAATACGACTCCCGGCTGTTATCTACCGCATCACTGTGTGCTACGGGAAGACGCTACGACTACGAAGCTACGAGTCGTGTTCAACGCGTCATCGAAAACATCAAGTGGCTACAGTCTAAACGACCTAATGTACAGTGGGCCAAACCTCCAGATTGACATCATGACGCTTATCATCAAATGGCGACAATATAAAATCGCCTTCTCAGCGGACATTGAGAAATTTTTTCGAGCAATTCTCTGTAATGAAAAGGATCAAATTTATCAAAAAATCCTATGGCGTGACCACACTAACGAACCACTACGTGAATATAAATTAGCCACAATTACCTACGGTTCCAAGGCCGCGCCTTTCCTAGCAATGAACACATTGAAGCAACGTGTTCATTGCTAGGAACTTGCGATTCATCGGAACGCGCCTACGCTGCCGTCATATATTGCAAGGTCAACAACAAGAATCAAGATCAATCAACATCAATAGTGATAGTAGCAGCAAAATCAAGACTAGTCCCATCCTCCAAATGCGTATCACTTCCAAGACTGGAACTTTGCTCAGCACTTTTACTATCAAAGTTAATGCAATCCGTTCAACATAGTTTATCAGAGCAAAAAGTAGAAGTCTTCGGTTGGTCAGAGTCCACCGCGGTACTCGGTTGGATCCAGGGAGACATCCAGCGCTGGAAACCTTTCGTGACCAACAGAGTGCAAAAGATCAAGGAAATCATACCTGCTACCAATTGGCGCCATGTGAAATCAGGAGAAAACCCGGCGGACTGTGCTAGTCGCGGAATCACAACAACCGATTTAGTACAGCACAAACTTTGGTGGCAAGGACCAGAATGGTTACCAACATACGAAAATAATCACACTGAAAAAATCTATAGCACAGATCAAGAGCTAAAGAAAGCACCTCAGACAAACGTCACACTGCGACGTCACGATCATGACGTCATTGGCGAGTTGATAAGCAAACACAGCTGTCTGACTCGAGTGACGCGTATACTTACATGGGCGTTGCGCGCGGTGTCACGTTGCGCCCGCAAACCGAATCACCTGACTGCACCTGAAATCAGAAAATCAAATAAAATTATCATAAAATATATACAGCAAAAAGAATTTGAAAAGGAAATACTTACCATCAAGCAAAAGGGAAATGTTCATCATAACAGCAAGCTTTTTTCACTAAATCCATTCCTCGATGAAGACGACCTCTTGAGAGTGGGTGGACGAATACAGCATGCTAATATTGACAAAAATATGAAGCACCCTCTTATTTTGCCCCATAGCGGACACTTCATTGATATACTCATAGATCAGGCTCACAAGATGACGTTCCACGGAGGCACCAGGCTGACTCTGTCAAGGCTAAGACAGAATTACTGGATTATAGGTGGCAACAGGGCTGTCAAAAAACGCATCCGTGAATGTGTCACCTGCCGTAAGCATAGCCCTATCAAGAAAAATCAAATAATAGGTGACTTACCTTCAGCGCGATGTAACCCGACCCGCCCGTTTTATCACACAGGCGTCGATTACACCGGTTACATTGAAGTTAAATCAAGCAGAGGTCGTGGTGTTAAAACCTTAAAGGGGTACGTCGCTGTATTTGTGTGCATGGTCACCAAGGCCGTGCACCTTGAGTTGGTGTCGGACCTCAGCTCCTCAGCGTTTTTGGCATCAGTGCGCCGCTTAGCAGCCCGGCGAGGCGCCCCCCGTCACATGTATAGCGACAACGGGACGAACTTCGTCGGAGCCAGCAAACTTCTGAAGAATGAATTTGGAGGTCTACAAAGCACTTTGGACCACGAGTTCTTCTCAGCAATAGCAGACCTTGAGATTGAATGGCACTTTAACGCTCCTTCGTGGCCTAGTGGAGGAGGTTTGTGGGAAGGATGTGTCAAGAGTCTGAAATTTCATCTACGTAGAGTTAGAGGAGATCAAAAACTCACGTATGAAGAATTATCAACATTATTATCACAACTAGAAGCAGTACTTAACTCCCGACCGCTTTGTGCCCTCAGCGAAGATATAAACGACATCAACTATCTTACACCATCACACTTTTTGGCAAGCGGCCCTACTTTAACGATTGTGGAAACTGAAAGAGACGAACGCACAAGATGGCAATTAGTCCAGAAAATCTTTACAGACGTATGGAAGAGATGGCAATCAGAATATTTGTGTACACTACAGAACCGAAGCAAGTGGCAGCAAAAGCGTGAAAATCCGCATATCAATGACGTCATCATCATTAATGACGCCAATTTACCTCCCGGCAAATGGGCACTAGGACGAATCACCGAACTTCACCCAGGCAAAGACGGTTTCGTTCGAGTGGTATCAATCAAAACAAAGAATGGAGTTATCAAAAGACCTATAACAAAGATATCAACATTAGTACCAAGCTCAACCCCAAGCATCGATAAAAACACCAAAGAATCAGATACGACGCCAGGAATCAAAACAAGAAAAATGAGAAACAAACCTGTATGTAACTTAGTTACGTTGGCCCTAATGTTGATACTTACCGTCTTATCACCCGCTCAGTGTGCCTACAACATACTGAAACTAAGAAACAATCAAAGCATTTATTTGGATAAATTATCGAACATGCACCTTATCACAGATCAATGGAAACTAATAGTACCTATACTACGATATGGACACCTATTGGCAAGGAATGTCTTTATTGGACAAATATTACAAGAACCTTGAAAACATATGTTCGTCCGTAGCAAAACAAACAAAGTGCGAAGTTGTATTACATCAACTAAGACACGAAGCTACCGAGCTCGAGTACTATAACAACATTTTACTCGGTCAGCAATTCGCCCGCGCGGAGCGAAAGCGACGAGGCCTTATCAACGGTGTCGGATATGTCGCGCGCAGTATGTTCGGGATACTAGATGAGGAATTCGCACAAAAATACGAAAAAGATATCGACATGATTAAAGAAAATCAAAAACATCTTGCGCTCTTATGGAAAAATCAAACATCAGTAGTAGAGACAGAGTACAACCTGTTGAAAAGAGTGGAAGAATCCATGTCGAAACAGCAAACAATATTTAATCAACACATATCAGAATTAGAAAAAGCAACGAATACAATAGCAAGGCAACTGAGTGACATCGAAATCATCAACGAATTTATGTTATCAACTTTAATCACGAACAGCATTTTATCAACCCTGAAAAACATACAAGAAATGTTATTGGATACAATTAGCAATATTCAATACGAAAAATTTAATATTCACTTACTCACACCGGAGCAATTACGTCAAGAGTTAAATATAATTTCTGGCCAGTTAGCAAAACACTTGTCCCTTCCGATAGACAACATTCAAACAAACCTACCTAGCATTTATCATTTACTCAAGGTGAAGGCAAGAATGACAAGTAAATATTTTATTTTTGAAATACAGATTCCTTTAATCAGCAGAGACAGTTATGAGATATACATACTTATCACTATACCGCAACAAGTGGGACGGGAAATGGTTAGAATAAAACCTACAGCTGATTATTTAGCGATTAGTATTCTCAAGGATTCATACATTCCCTTATCAGAAAGCGAAGTAAGAAGATGCATTTCATACGATTCAGATACCCAGCTATGTCTACTTCAAAAACCAATTTTCAACATGAAAACAGACGATCATTTATGTATCAAAAATCAAAACAAAAATGAATGTGAAGTTGATACTCAACCTTGTAAAAACAATTGGTTCGAACTAGAAAAAATAAACACCTACCTTTATTTCTGTTGCGAGCAGTGCACGATAAGAATAATATGCGAGCATCAAGTTACAGCGAAGCAACTCAGCAAGGCCGGCATTATCACTCTCGGCGACGGCTGTACTATCAAGGACGAAAATATTACTATTTTGGCACACAAACAACAGCTGACTAATTTTAAGGTGAAGCCCGACCTTGAAGAAATAAGCATTGCCCCTATCAATGACGTCATCAACCTGTCGATACCTATGGTTTAAGAACTTTATTTTCTCAAAAGAATTTACAAATAATTCACTTACCGAGAAAACATTTTAACTTTAACATCAATTACTGTTACTGTGAGCGTACTAAAATCTATAAGTATTATTAAAGAAAAGTTAAAAGTTGAGAACGCAAATTATAAATTAACAAATTACAATAAAGTGTCGGGTAGATATCAGAACTTTGGCATAGTGAATGCATAACCGAGCGACCACGGAGTTGAACTCCCAGAGCGTAGTTGAATACTGGATGCGGCATATCGAATACTGGTAAAACGAGTATTTGTGGTATTGGCGACATTAGTGACCGTTAAAAAGTTTGTATGTAATTATAAATGATATAATTGTTATTATTAATGTATGATATTGTATTAAGTTATAGATATAATGCATATTTTATAATAGTTTTATTCTAAGGAAGGTGTAAATTTATATTGTTTAGTTGTTATTTTTATATAATTATATTATATATTTGTGTTGTTTTATTGAATGCACCAAGTAAACGATTTTTATTCTATTCTATATTTCATTTAACACATATATTTTAAGCTGTCTTTTAAAACTAATTAGTGATTTGGCCTCCTTTATTTCGTCTGGCAGTTTGTTATATATTTTCATGCCTTCAAATTCAATGTTTTTAATGCCGTAGTTCGTTCTCGGATGACGAGACATTAAATGGTTGGCATTCCTTAATTTCATTTTTTGTATTCGGCATTTTTTATGAAATGATAATGATGTGTGGATCTGTTTGTTAAGTATTTTGTAGATCAATATGCTCGTGTAGTAGGTGTATGTTTGTTTGATGTTCATTATTTTGGTGTCTTCATAAATGTTTGTAGTTGGCGTGTAAAAATCATAATGGAAAAGAGATTTTATTAATTTATTTTGAGCAATTTGTATGTCTTCTAAATTGGTTTTTACTGCTGTACCCCAAACTTCGATTAAATAGTCAATGTGTGGTTTGATTAGTGAATTATAAATAAGATATTTTATTTTATGAGGAAGACATTTAGCTATGCTGCGTATGGTACCAGTGAAAGACATTAGTTTATTTTTAATTTTACTTAAGTGATTTGAACTGAGCACGAGCAATATAAACAACGTCTCCTCAACATCGGTCAAGACATCGATCAAATGAAGAACAGCGCTAGTAATGCTGTACTATCAAGTACAATGTCACATCATGACATCCATCAGTATGCAGTTATGTACACCATCATGGGAGCTGCTATTTTGGTGGCTATCCTGTACGCGGGACGGCGTCTGCGACGAAGATGTTCAGCAAGATTACCCCCCGCACCCTTGAGCGAGCGATCATTAGGCTTGAGCGCTCATTTCACAAACAATGAACCCAGAGTGGAACCGTCCCGACATTATCAACTAACGCAGCCGCAGGAACCCATTCATAAAGTAACAATTACTACGAGCAATCCGGGTGTAAGTTCACTGGATAAGGCGACGTCACCACAACCACGCAAGCGTTTTAGTGAATGTGAATAGTGTTGTGATTGTGATTTAATTGTGACATTCAATTTTATTCCTATAGAGACTCTAAACATAAAATATTTAAGTGTTTATGTTTTATACAATTTACTCATTTTATTTTAGCATTTTTGTACATTTTGTGAAGTTTAAGGCGCTACTCGGAAAAATATGGACTTTTTGATTTAAAACTATAGGACGGTTACAGTTGTTACAAATCTGGTAATAAGATATATATTTCTTCATACCTTTATCTAGAATCGTATAGTTTCAAAAACACGATTTTATGATTTTGCCTCGACACTTTTTATTTTCGAAAAGACCTCTAAAAAGTACGAAAAGTGAAGATTATTCTTAAATGGGGTTACTTACACTATTGGAAATTGGTTTAATTAGTGGACACCAATAATATTGAGGATCGTATAGAAGCATTTTTTTTTAATCGCTGTAGTTTTTTAATACGAAGTGATTTTGTGTTTTTTTTGCCTAATCTGCAAAATCTGTCTCGCTCCCGCGCGCGTCGTTTTCTCATTGCTATCTCGCTTCAGCACATTTTTTCCGAGTATCGCCTTAAATTTTTTATCTTATCATGTTTTCTTCTCGCGCCCGCAACATGTCATGTACGGTCTATACAACCGCACAATAGCGTCATGTCGCCGATTCAGCATTTACTTCATTTTATTATAATACTAGCTGACCCAGCGCGACTTCGTTCCCGTGGCCCTACCCCCTACTCCACCCTACCCTACCCGTACTCTACCCCTACCCTACTCTACCCCTACCCTACCCCTACCTCTACTCTACCCCTACCCTACCCTACCCCTACCCCTACCCCTACCCTACCCTACCCCTACCCTACCCCTACCCTACCCCTACCCTACCCCTACCCTACCCCTACCCTACCCCTACCCTACCCCTCTACCCTACCCCTACCCTACCCCTACCCTACCCCTACCCTACCATACCCCTACCCTACCCCTACCCTACCCCTACCCTACCCCTACCCTACCCTACCCCTACCCCTACCCTACCCTACCCTACCCAGACCCTACCCCTACCTCTACCCCTACCCTACCCCTACCCTACCCTACCCTACACCCTACCCCTACCCTACCCTACCCTACCCCTACCCTACCCCTACCCTACCCTACCCTACCACCTACCTACCCTAACCCTACCCTACCCCTACCCTACCCTCCTACCCTACCCTACCTACCCCTACCCTCCCTACCCTACCCCTACCTACCCCTACCCTACCCCTACCCTACCTACCTACCCTACCCTACCCCTACCCTACCCCTACCCTACCCCTACCCTACCCTACCCTACCCCTACCCTACCCCTACCCTACCGACCCTACCCTACCCTACCCTACCCTACCCCTACCCTACCCTACCCTACCCTACCCCTACCCTACCCCAACCCTACCCCTACCCTACCCCTACCCTACCCCCCTACCTACCCTACCCCTACCCTACCCCTACCCTACCCCTACCCTACCCTACCCTACCCTACCCTACCCCTACCCTACCCCTACCCTACCCCTACCCTTACCCCTACCCTACCCCTACCCTACCCCTACCTACCCTACCCCTACCCCTACCCTACCCCTACCCTACCCCTACCCTACCCCTACCCTACCCCTACCCTACCCCTACCCTACCCCTACCCTACCCCTACCCTACCCCTACCCTACCCCTACCCTACCCTACCCTACCCTACCCTACCCTACCCTACCCCTACCCTACCACCCTACCCTACCCCTACCCTACCCCTACCCTACCCTACCCTACCCCTACCCTACCCCTACCCTACCCCTACCCTACCCCTACCCTAACCTACCCCTACCCTACCCCTACCCTACCCCTACCCTACCCCTACCCTACCCCTACCCTACCCCTACCCTACCCCTACCCTACCCCTACCCTACCCCTACCCTACCCCTACCCTACCCCTACCCTACCCCTACCCTACCCCTACCCTACCCCTACCCTACCCCCTACCCTACCCCTACCCTACCCCTACCCTACCCCTACCCTACCCCTACCCTACCCCCCTACCCCTACCCCTACCCTACCCCTACCCTACCCCTACCCTACCCCTACCCTACCCCTACCCTACCCCTACCCTACCCTACCCTACCCCTACCCTACCCCTACCCTACCCCTACCCTACCCCTACCCTACCCCTACCCTACCCTACCCTACCCCTACCCTACCCCTACCCTACCCCTACCCTTTCCCTACCCTACCCCTACCCTACCCCTACCCTACCCCTACCCTACCCCTACCCTACCCCTACCTACCCCTACCCTACCCCTACCCTACCCCCTACCCTACCCCTACCCTACCCCTACCCTACCCCTACCCTACCCCTACCCTACCCCTACCCTACCCCTACCCTACCCCTACCCTACCCCTACCTACCCCTACCCTACCCTACCCTACCCCTACCCTACCCCTACCCTACCCCTACCCTACCCCTACCCTACCCCTACCTACCCTACCCTACCCCTACCCTACCCCTACCCTACCCCTACCCTACCCTACCCCTACCCTACCCCTACCCTACCCTACCCATACCCTACCCCTACCCTACCCTACCCCTACCCTACCCCTACCCTACCCTACCTTTACCCTACCCTACCTTCTACTCTACCCCCACTTACCCCCCTCTTCCCCTATTTTCTTACCGTAAGAACCTTCCTTGGACTTCCACGAACATTTCAAGACCAAAATTAGCCAAATCGGTCCAGCCGTTCACGCGTGATGTCGTGACCAAGGGAAATAGGGATTCATTTTTATATATATAGATTCATTTTGAAATTTTAGTACGCATTCGATCGCCCCGATGTTTACTCGTATCAATTAGCAATTCTATCAGTTATCAAAATAAATTCATATTCTTCAAGAGTTTCTTATCATTTCTATCAAATTAAATATCGTACGAGAGCAGCCCGTACACATAGATAAGTTATTAGTTATTACATACCTAGTGCTTTTGTTTTACTTAAATAAAAATTGTAAAATGCAGCATTTTCTTTTAATTGTAGATATAGGGTTCCATAGTAAAATGTATTCCTAACAACCTACACAATTTTCGTTCCAAAATAACATAATGTTTTTTTTTTAACTGCCAAGGTTCGATTCCCGAGTCGTGTATGAGCTTTTTTGAAAATCTTTTTTGAAAAAAAGATGGACACATCCCCTAAAATCTTTGTACAGTCAGCGTCAAAATGATCTGAGCGTTCAAACCTACCAAAAGTATCTGAAGATATGACAAAAATCACTCTTAGCACAATACTTTGAGGTGGTAGGTATTATCATTTGTTGTGATTTAATGTACGAGATCCCACTGCAAATTAGTACGCTCATCGAGTTTTCGCTAAAAACCTCATTTTTACGTATGTTTATAATTAGGAGAATATATATCTATAGGGTTGCCTATAAAAATAAAAAAATAAAAAGATATATATTCTCCTAACTTCGATCAACAATATTACCTAGGTAGGTATTTTGACCCTGACTGTACGAATTAAAATTTAGTGGTGTACTTATAAGCTTGCTGCCACATCTCACGTGCCTGTTTAAACTCTTCATCATCATCATCATCATCATCAGCCATTTAATGTCCCCACTGCTGGGGCACTGGCCTTCCTTATGGATGGATAAGGAGAAGGGCCGCGGGCCAAGTGCGGATTGGTAGGTATTAACGACTGCAAGTGCAGCCGGGACCAACGGCTTAACGTGCCTTCCGGAGCACGGAGGAGCTCGAGATGAAAAGTTTTTTGGTCACCCATCCCGTGACCGACCATTGCGAACGTTGCTTAACCTCAACGATCGCAGGCCGAGCGCGCTATCCACTGCGCCACGGGCTCCTCTGGCCTCCTCCTCCTCCTTAAACTCTTCAACTTGCACAATATCTCTCATTTTCACAGCCCATCCAAGCCCCATCGCAGCCAAACCTCGCCGGTCATCAGCCTGCCCAGTGCAGCTCCACAACACAGAACAACTGCAACGAACAAGGCCGAATGCCAAACCAGGAACCGAGACTGAAGAGAATACTCGACGGACCTTCTACGAGCAGATACCAGCCTGGATGCTGTAATATTGGTGAAGGGAACTTTCACGAGACTTACTGTACGAATTGCTGGAAAAATCCGATTGATAGTGTTCTGTATATGTGTGGGCATATGTGTTTGTGTCATAGCTGCGCGGTCAAGCAGTGGAAAGGCATAAGAAACGGTCAATG